>JAZKLR010000486.1:0-1200000 GCA_037103525.1 Ganaspis brasiliensis
TATGTTTTAATTATTAATTAAAATGCTTAATTATGCTTTAAATTTGACCTTCATATTCTACACTCAAAAAACTGTTGAAAAAATATTTGCAAGACCATTTTCATTACTTGCATTGAAAAATAATTAATAATAAAAATATGCTTTTCCCTAATTGTTCTTTTACTGGTTCGGTTACCCTAATTAATGTGACTACTTTTTCAGTGATATTCGTCGTAAATAACACCGTCCGACACGATTTTTCACACACAAAAAAACCAAAAATTTTCGGAAACTAGAACAAAAAAAAATACCCGTATCTGGCCGTTTTGCTAGATCAAGTCGTTTGTGGCTTTTAGGGGTGAAAACAACCTTTAAATAAAAAATGACATGATATTTTTGTAAAAAATATTATTTTTTTATAAAACTTGATATCTAGGGGTTTTCGGGCTCGCTGATTACAAATCCGATGAAAGTTTTTCAAAATTCAAAATGGCGGATCCAATATGGCGGACAACTTTTTTTAAAAAGATTTAATTTGCCTGAAACTCGTTACTTGGGAGTTTTTGGGGTTGCTGATTACAAATCTGATGTCAGATTTTCAAAATTTAAAATGGCGGACCTCATAGAGGTGAAGATTACAAAAAATTTAAACATTTCCAGAAATGTGTCTTTGTATATTTGACATTTTTTTAATAACGAAGCAATCTTTGTAGTAGGTAACAAATGTCATTTGTTTTCTGTTTGTATATCAGAATTGTGAGTGTTATTGAAAATCTGACATCAGATTCATAATCAACGACCCTAAAAACCCACGAGTAACAAGCTTCAGAAAAATTGAATGTATTTTTAAAAAAGTTGTCCGACATATTGGATCCGCCATTTTGAAATTTGAAAAACTGCCATCGGATTCGTAACCAGCGAGCCCGAAATCCCGTAGACGTCAAGTTTCATAAGAAATTAATATGTTTTAAAAACATATCTTGTCACTTTTCATTTAAGGGTTGTTTTAACCCCTAAAAACCACAAACGACTTGATTACACCACGGCTGTGCTCTGCACTTGATAAAGCAAACGTAAAATAATGATATTGAAAAATTTGGATAACTTAAATTTCCAATTTATTTCTTTTACGCTAAGGTATCAGACAGAATGGTAATGCATATTTTAATGGCTACCTTAGAAGCCCTACAGATTTGTGCCGATGATTTAGTCGTAAATCGTACTTCTCTACAGGAATTGCGTGAAAACAATCGGCACTATCAATTTGGTGAAGCAAAATCTGAGCTCCTCGACAAAGTACATATTTTACGTAAACTAAGATTCATTAATGCCTTCCTCGGACACACTTTTCTTACCCAAATATTATATTACGAAAGATAAGTATGTCCTAGGTAAATCATTAATGAAACTCAGTATATATGTATATTGAAAAACATGTAATAAGGTTAGTTTATCTTCTATTCTTTTTTCTATGATAGTTAAGTTCCAACGATCGTTTAGTGGTTCACTGGGACGGAAAACTTTTGCCCGATTTAGTTGGCAGATCAAATGTGGATCATATAGGAGGTCTCGTGAGCTACAATGGAACGGGTAATTTTCTAGGTACTCCCAAAATTGACTCAGGAACTGGAAAAAACATCGCTGAAGCTGTTCACAATACTTTATTACAATTGAAAATTTCTGAAAAAGTTGTAGCCTCGAGCTTTGATACTACATCCGCAAACACTGGTCTTGAAAATGGTGCTTTTATTCTTTTGGATGACCTTCTGGGTCGAAAACTCATCAAGCTTGGATGTCGTCATCATATATATGAAATTTACTTAAAAAATGTCTTTGAGAAGAAGTACGGTAAAAGTAGTGCACCAGAAACTCTCATTTTCAACAAATTCAATGACTCTTGGGACAACATGAAACGAGATTAATTCAGAAGTGGTTTTGATGATCCCATTGTTAAATTGAAAATTCCCGACGATGAATGCGAACAGATCAGAGAGTTTTGTCAAAATCAGCTTAAACAGACTCAGATGCGTGGTGATTATGAAGAACTCTTGGAGCTCCCGATTACATTCCTTGGTGATAACGGTGGTGCTTTTCGCCCGTGTGGTGCAACATCTCATGCAAGATTCATGTCGAAGGCAATTTACTGTCTTAAGATCTTTTTGTTTCGTTTCCAATTCAAGCTGACTGCAAGAGAGTTAAATTGTATTCGAGACATTGCAATTTTTATTGTTAAACTTTATATTAAAGTTTGGTACGGATGCACAAATCCCATTGAATGCCCTAATCAGGATTTGAATATTTAACGCTCAGCTTTCGAGTTTTCAAAAATCGATAAAGTTATATCAAATGCAATAATTGAAAAGTTAAAGTATCATTTGTGGTATTTGACACCCGAAACAGTTGGACTAGCATTTTTTGATCCAAACGTTTCACTCCAAACCAAGCAAAAAATGGTAAATCGTTTGACAGCGGAGACTTCTGCTAAAAATTTTATCAAATACCGTACATATCCAAATTTGCAGGATCTATTGACTTGTGATTTATCTGATTTTGTCTCGTATAAAACAAAGAGTTTCTTTATCAATTTCGAACTCCAGACTGACTTCTTCGATTTAGACCCAGCAGTGTGGAAAGACAATGAGGAATATCAAACTACTTTGGAATTTCTTCAAAATTTATTTATTGTTAATGATGCTGCAGAACGTGGAGTTAAATTTATGAAAGATTATAACCGAATTTTAACCCGCAATGAAGAAGAAGCTTAGTTCATACTGCAGTTTGTCGATTCATATAGAAAAAAATATCCATCACATACAAAATCATCATTGAATGAATAATGTTGAATTTTCTAACGCTTTCAAAACTTGAATTCAAATATTAAATTTACAATTTAAATTCGTAATATCGTAATTGTGTATTTTAATCCAATAAAACATCAGAAGTTTAATAGAAAATCGTTTTTGTTCAGCTTTAACCAACTTTTGGGTCCATCAATTATTTTCAGATCAGCTTCAACTTTTTCAGATACTTTCTTTAGATAAAAAAGAAACTTTTTTAACCCGGCGTTCATTGATTTAGACATTTTGTAAAATTCCCTAAGAAATCGCGGCCGGGCTAATGAACATACGAGTCATATATTATTAAAATTAGCCAATTATATTGGGGCATTTTTCGGATTATTTACATTCAAAAATTAGATTTGCCTAAAATAATTTTTTTTGAAATCTATACTGAAAAATAATACATACATATTTTCTATATTTCGTGATTTGATCAAAATAACGGAAGTTATAAATTATTGAAATTAGATGTTTTCTACAAAAGGGTATTTTTCAAACGCGTTTTTCTCCCTTAATAACAAGAAATTGAAAATAATGTGTAACATGAAATTTGCTGAAAGTTTCATGAATTTTCCAGACATGCAATAAAAACTCATGTTTTGCAAGAAAAGTAGCCCTAAAATTAAAATTAAAGTTAAAAAATGTTTTTTCTCAAAGAAAGACGTTATCCATTTTTAAATTTTTCATGTCAACATAAACTTTGAAAAATAAGAATTTTTTTCCCATTTATGCCAATATAAAGTTTTTTTTCATTTAGTTGATATTTACCAATTTGTAGCTTAATGCACAGAGTTTAGAGCTGTATTATGAAAAAATATAACTTACTTTTGTTTTATTTGTGATAAAAATTAAAACAAATGACTTTCAACACATATGAATCAAAACTGAGTTACAGTTTTACATAATACAGCTCTAAACTCTGTGAATTGAGCTACAAAATTGCAAACATCAATTAAATGAAAAAACTCTCTACATTGGCATAGATGAGAAAAAATTTCTTATTTTGCAAAGTTTATGATGACATGAAAAATTTAAAAATGGATAACGTCTTTTTTTGAGAAAAAACATTTTTTAACTTTAATTTTAATTTTAGGGCTACTTTTTTTGCAAATACATGAGTTTTTATTGTATATCTGGAAAATTCATGAAATTTCCAGCAAATTTCATGTTACACATTATTTTCAATTTCTCGTTATTGAAAAAAAAAATCGTGCAAGTACGAGTTACACACGTACCAAGTCGAAGAGTTCCGTACTTTTTTAATTTTTATTCAATTATATGAGGTAGAGATTTAAAATTTTCCACTAGGATACCAGTTTTAAAAATAATTCTTATTATACACTAAACAAAATTTTATTTCTACAAATTTATAGCACTATAAGCCAAAACTATTGCAGCTGGATGTTCAGGCTCATTTTTAAATATGTTTAAAAAAAAGAAAAGAACCAATTATATTTTGATTTGTTATTTACAAACACAAAATCTAACTTGTAAATTCAGTAAAAACGAACATTAACAAACTTCTATATATTTTCTCTATAATCTACAAGTCAAACTACATCTGTGTACTAAATTTAAGCATCCTAAGTCAAATAGTTTGGAAGATTAGAGGAGGAGGACATGGTCATTTTTTCAAATTTTTTTTTTAAAAATCGTACTTTTTGGCTAGTAAACAATATGGAGACTGCCTTTACGAAATTCTCTATAATTTTCCTGTAATCTACACGTAAATTTACATACGTGTACCAAATTTCAGCATCCTAAGTCAAATAGTTTGGAAGTTTAGGGGGGGGGGGGGGACATTGTCATTTTTTTTGCATTTTAGGGCAAAAAAGTGGTTTTTGCTGGATTTCGGAATGTTTATGAGCGCGAATTGCGTTTTCCATATCATTTTCGTAAATCTAAGGTGAAAAAATACGTATGTTTTATTTTTCAGTATAGATTCCAAAAAAAATTATTCTATGCAATTCTAATTTTTGAATGTAAATAATCCGAAGAATGTCCCATTGTATGTTTTCCTGAATAGTAATTGAGATCTTGCATTACACTGAAAGAAAGTCCGGTTAAAATAATCAGAGTCATGTTACATAGAGCCTTACTTCTCGCTTCTAGAGACACATAAAGCAGATTATCTGTTTGTTAAAACACATCTCAGTTAGCTGCTGAATAGACGAAGTGTTAGCTAAATTTTTACCATATTTCTTCTCTTTATTTTTTTTTCACTGACTATTTTTCTTTGTAGATAAGCACAATTAAAGCAGTTTGTGCAGAAACCGCACAAGTACATTTTTTCGAAAATCACTTTTTTATGAAAAATGTATCTTTAAATGAAGCTCTGCGATCTAGTAAAATATTACATAAGTTACTATACTCAAAACCCTTTAAAAAAAATAAACAAGTTTTCGTTTCGTGCAGAAACAGCACAAGTCCATGATTCCAAGCTGCACACAAAGATGCGCAATGGATGAAATAATATTTATTTGTGATATTTTTAAAGTGTTTTAGACGTTGTTAAATAATTTATATTAAACAGTTTATATATTAAAAATAAAATGCACTCAAAGCGAGGCAGAAAACAATAATAGTGAATAATGTAATAATTGTTAAGAAAATATTAAAAAGTGATTTTTAAAAAATGTTTATTATTTATAAAATGCTAATAAAAATTATCCAAATTTAAAATTTTTAATAAATGTTACTAAAAATTTAATAAAACTGTGATAGTTTACTTGCTTCAATACATTTTCTGTGTTTTCCATTTCATTTTGTGCAGAAACCGCACAAGTCTAAAAGTTAATTTATTTTTTTATACCCTATATTAATTAAAATATAAATCAATTATATTGAAGTTTAAACTTATAGGTTAGTAGGAAATAATACAAAACGTAGAATTAAAAAAAAATCTCACATTTACAAGAATAACAGTTTTTATTGATTTCTGAACAATTACGATTTATGGACTTGTGCGGTTTCTGCACAAACTGCCTCAATTGTTATGGAACATATTTTGATTCTAATAAGAAGTTTAAAACTAATGAATCTATCAGATTTTTTGGGGGTGTGTTATTAAAGTTTTCATCGTATCAGTTATTTCGGGGAAATGTTGAACATAAATATGTATACGCATTACCGTTTTCTTTTTAATTCACTAACTAAACATTTTTTTGCAAAATATGCAAAAATAAAAGGTCCATCTTAGGCGGATTTCCTCTATTTATTATAAACCATCTATTAGTAGAACATAACAAATGATCCTATCCTCTAAGATAAATACTCAGTGAAAAAAAAACTAAAGGGAAGAAATATGGTAACACCAGAGACATGCATTTTTAAAATTTATAACATTTAGCGTAGGTTTAAGCCAGGCCCCCTCCCCCCTAAGTTGCTAACGTAGTTTATGGATGAGCAAAGGCTCTATGTAACATGACTCTGATTATTTTAACCGGAATTTCTTTCAGTGTAATGCAAGATCTCAATTACTATTGAGGAAAACATATAATATAGGTAGTTGGCTAATTTTAATAATGTATGACTCGTATGTTCATAATATATTTCGGGATGTTCATTAATCAGACAGGAAGCAAAAGCTTAAGTAAAAAACTGGTTGACCCCTCCTTTCCATGATATACCATGTATTTTAGGGGCTAAAAATCAGTTTTTTTTCATTTTCACAGTCAAGGACCCTTCAGATGGAGCTGCCCAAAATATGTTTGTTTTTAGATGAAAAAGAATGTAACAAAAAAAATGTGGTAATTGTTCCAAGCCAACTACTATGAAAAAAAATTATAGAAAGTACACCGAAAAAAATGAATAGTCGATTTGACTATGCTCCTAGTTACGAGAGGAGCCCACTAGGAATTCAGAGTTCCATTAACTAAGAACCCTGATTGAGATATCCAGGATCCTAGTTAATGTAACTCTGAATTCCTAGTGGGCTCTTCTCGTAACTAGGAGCATAGTCAAATCGCCTATTCATTTTTTTCGGTGTATAAATGTTTTTTTTCTACCTCTTACCCTGCACAAAATTATTCGCTAATTTTTTTAAATGCATTTTTGCTTCCCTTATAACATATTTATGTGCTGATTAAATAGATTTAGTCACTTAAGAAAAAATCAATTTTTTTTTTAAATAGTGCCATAACTTTAAAAAATAATTTTCAAAAGTTAATACTTGGCGAAAATAAGTTTCATATTGAGGCACATGAATATATACGAAATCCGAGTGGGGGTCGCAGACACATGCTTATCCGGCTGCGGCCTCTGTATTTAGTAAGCCAGGGAACTTTAAGATAGTGAAATTCATTGATTTTGACGATATTTTTCAAATCTTGTCAAACATATTGTTTCAACTATTTTGAATTTCAAGTGACTAACTGCAAAATCCATTTTGATGAACTTAAAAGAACGTTGATAATGAATCACATTGAAATAAAATACTTTTTTATTTTTATGTAGTAGCCATTCTATGTCAGTCATTTTAAGTCTGTTAAATACAACTTTTAAATCGTACTAAACAATCAAATAATCTCTCACATACTTAATAGTAATAATATTTTCAACTTTTTAAATTATATTCGTCCATATTGGATCCACTATTGTGAATTTTTAGAAATAAATCTTAGAATTGTATATAAAAGCATAATAATACAATATAGTTACCTCAAAAGTGGTTTATTGTTAATTTAAAAACAGGTACATGTAGGTCCAAAATACAGTTTTATTCATTTTTACCAGAAGTGACCAACTTTAGTCGATGGTTCTTGAACAGTAACTTCAGATTTTAAAAAAGGGACAATTGACTTAAATTCTGTTGCATTTAATATGAAAGTTACAATAATGTTTAAAAAAATGTTCAAAACTTTGAACATTCTTTAAAATATGCACATTGCAAGTAAGAGTTTTCCAATATTATTACATGTATTCTAAACGAATATTTTAAAAATATTATAATATTTATTTAAAGAATAAAACTAAAGGTAGCATATGTGTCTATTATATTTTAAAGTATATATATATATATAAATAAATATATACATTTATATGGGTAAAAACTCTTCAAAAATATCAGAATTTGCAAGTGGTCCTCCGATTTCTTTAAAACCGTGTGAAATAACAGCCTTATATAAGTTACATTTAATCCTAAAAGGATTTTGAAATATTTTCAAAATGGCGGCCGCTACACTATATTGAATATATTAGTTGCGTTTTTTTCAAAAATTAATATCTCCTAAACTTTTTAATGGATTTTAATAAAATTAACAGACAATATAGTTAAAAATATGTAGTTTAATTTTATGTCATGACCAAAAAAATATTTCAAAATTTTGACCAACAAAAAGGTAAAAAAATTTTTTGATTTAATGTTTAGTCATTTTGGACCAAAAGTTGAGATTTCTGTTTGCGAAGAAAATATTCCCTGTATTTTTACCTTTATTGTAAAAACAAAGAAAATCTTGGAGACTTCAATAGATCTCGAGATATTGCATTTTTTGTGGACCACTGCAAAGCTTTAGCAGTAGCGCTGCGCTACGTAGCACTGTGGTACAAAAAAAGCGTTCGTGTACAAATTAACATAGGGCCCACAAATCTTAACCGATTTAGAAGTTTTTTTTATTTAAAGGTAACAAGAGTCTGTATAACACCTTTGATTTATTTTTTGAACAATAGTTGTTTTCATTTGTTTATTTATTGTTAAAAATAAAAAGAAAAAAAATTTCCAATTCAAACCAGTTTAATTTTTCATGAAACGCAATATTTAAATTATGAATGACAAAAAATGTTGAAGTTATCATTAAAGAACAAATTCTAATTGTAAGTTAATTGTTTAAAAAATATTTGTATTTGTTATAAGCAAATTAGTGAAAGAAAAAAATTTTTATCATTTACTTGATATTTATCAATCGAAATCTATCTATTATTCAATATTTATAACTAATTAGTGATTAAAATTACAAAAATTATTATAAACATATTCTTTTGTTTATTTATAAACAAATTTTATAAACAATTTTACTTGTCTAATTCCTTATCATGAAATTACTGAAATTTTATACAAAATTTACAATATTATTTCTGCAGATTGTTGAAAAAATCAGAATTTAATGTATTTTAACATTCAAATTGATTAATCAATCACTAATTAACAAATCCATAGCCTCATTATTTTTAGTCGTACAGGCTTGGTTCTTTTTGCTTATCTTCTTAAATTTAAACTATTTTTAAAATTTTAAGGAAAATTTAATAATTATAAATAAGTAGAATTGTTATTAATAATTTTATAAACAATTTCACTTCTCCAGTTCGTTACTTCGAACTTAACAAAATTTTAAATGCAATGTACAATATTATTACTGAAAATAGTTAAAGAAAGTATAATTTAATTTTTCTCAACATTAGCATTGTTTAAATAATCACTAATTGACTGCTCATCTCTAAAGAACTGGGTCAATAAAATTGTTTATAAAATTATTAATAAAAATACTAAATTATACTTTCTTTAACTATTTTTAGTAATAATATTGTACATTGCATTTAAAATTTCATTAAGTGCGAAGTAAAGAACTGGAGAAGTGAAATTGTTTATAAAATTATTAATAACAATACTAATTATTTATAATTAATTAATTTTCTTTAAAATTTTGTAACAATTCTCTTTTTTGAATTGCACATAAATTTTTATGATTTTAAATCTAGATCCATTCTATATTAAACGATGATTAAATTTATATAAATATAATAATAAAATTTTATTAAATGTCTGAGGATAATCACAAACAAAAGTATATTGAGATCAAATATCTAGTAAAAAAAATATGAAATTCCGTCCAAAATCGTTTAATAAATTCAATATTAGCATAATTCGGTCTTTCTAACATAATAATATATATATTATTATATATATATATATATATATAATAATATATATATTATTATATATATATATATATTATATATATAAAATATATATTTGTAATGATAGTAATTTTTGTTGCTCCGGAATTCGCTCGCCGGATATCCAAGATTTTTGAAATCGTTGACTTAAATCTAGTTTCTGTAAATTAAATATATCTTTGTCTGCTGACTGACAATTGTTAAGTTAAATACTAGAGCAATATAAATCTTAGCCTGTTACATCCTGAATTATTTTAAATTCTTTGTAACTAAAAATTTTTTTAATATATATATATATTTTAAGCTATATAAAAATAGGGAATAAAGATTGTAATTAAATATTTTAACAGTTCATCTATTAAAGACACAATAATTGCACATGTCCCTATATGACAATACATATGACTGGTACCAGTATATGTGTGTATACTTATAAGCATGTATGTATCTGGAATAAGAAATTTATGTCACAGCTCATATTTATAAAGTATAAACAAAGGAAATTGCATGGATCTTAAGAAAGTCACAGCTCATGATCCAATTTCTTTTGTAATAAAATTCTAAAATTGTTTAACAAATTACGAGATCCATTGCATATCTTTGATGGATACCTTATTAGCACATATGGCACTCCTGTAATTTTGCGCAAGTAACTATCCTCACATATATCAATTGTTCTCAATTAATTACTATATAAGCCTTTGCTTTCATTAGAAAATTGTCATTTTATACTCCGATGAGTTTCTGCCTGAACGGTATCGTAGAGTCGACCTTTCAGTTCGCGAACTTTGAAATCTCAACTTATATTGTGTAAAAAATTATTGTAAGCAATAATAAATTTGTGAATAGTTAGTAATTGTTCTAAGATAATTTTCATCACAATTATTTCGAGTTTTATTAACGCGACACTGTCGAATAGTAAGTTTAATTTGTGCATAAGTGCATCAAATTAAGAACTTTAAAATACTATTGTAACGAGCTTTCGTGACATAACTCCGCTTCACGAACTGCCTTACTGTATTGATCTACATCCATTGTAAGTAAATATTGTAATTATTTGAATATTATAATAAATACCAATCATAAAAAGGAATATTTATTGCATAATTATTTAACACAGAACCCACAGTTTTGCTAAAGTGTCACGATCTCACACATAAATTAAAGTCGGGCCTTACCATCCCGATTAATCAGCATCTTTCCTCCCTATTATTTAAACAAATAATAATCATTCACGCCTTAGCTCGGGACATGACATAGCCTGCTGGCTGATATTGAAATTGCATAATAAATTATTCTAGAGTGAAAAGGTAAAGTCATTGATGACACCATATTTGATAATAAATAATAATATATTCTAAAATAAAGAAATAAAATAATTTACAAGAATGAAATGAAAAATTTCGATGATAATCATAAAATAGATTGAATGTAATTCGATAAACTTCAATTTCAAACTAGACTTAATACGGTTTCCAACCTAGACTGAGTTACATTAAATAATAAAACGATTCGACGCTAATTCACATATCTTTGAGAATTCATATTTCTAGTTTCCTGTCTAATCTACGATGCTTAGTAAATTAAGTTGACCATCTCATGGTCCTACAAAAACTAAGTAATATATTTACTATTCTGCCGACACTCTCAACCCCCCATACAATAATTCCCTCCAAGGGAAGAATTGCGTCTTAGTCATGGTGAGTTTTAAACAGGGGAACCTGTATTAACTCCTATCATGACTTTTTGAGGAAATCCAGACGTCTTTTAGCCGTCACGGGGGAACCCGTAGACGACGAAAGATTTCGATTTCCGTTCTTTACGTAAAGAAACAGTTCTTTACAGTAAAGGTGAACCTTTACTGGAGGGAGAACGTCTGAACGACCCTTCACCTCAAAGTGTCCGGCTGTTACACCTGAGTTCTGAGGGAGGTTAACCTTCACTCGGCCCTGAGGCGCCCTCGCAGTCTTGCATAGTCTTTTTCACTATACTACTCAGTGTCGCATGTGAGATGTGGTGGAGGAACCTACACACTCTCACATGGACAAGCATCTCCTCACAGGTGAACTTGAGAGGCGATTGCCTTGGATTGAGCAGCCTAGAGCAAGACCGAGATGAAATTCGAGTCTTGTCGACCAGGAGACTGAGCATTACACGTACGAGTACTAAGTTATATACCGAGTCTAGTCACCGAGATGTGGAAGGGGTCGAGAGCGCGGCGAGGAGTAGTGGTAACCCCCACTTTCCACGAGCCAAGGCGGCTACTATAGTAATGGTGGAAGCGTACGATCTCTTTCTAAACTCACATCATTACAAATTTAATCAGGAAAGCGACGATCAATAAAGTATGAGTCAATATTAATATAAAAGAAGAATGATCAATTATAAGCCATTAGAATTCTAAATCATATATATAAAGTGACTTATCCCAAAACTTGGAGTTGATGATAAATGATAAAATCACAAGAATCGTATTTGTGAGTTGCCTTTAGCCATATTCTAGGGGATCAATATGAATCGTGCGGCACCTCAGCCTCAAGACGTTCATGATCAAAACTCCATATCCAGGAATTATTATTATTCAAAGATTCTGGTTTGTTAATATATTTGAATTAAATAAACTCAAAATAAACACCACACTATAAAAATAGAATAACACAACTTATTACAAATTAAACTTTCAATTAAATATTAAATTAACACTTATAAATCACGTACCTCTCAAATACACTAATCGTTCTTAGAGTGTGGTGCTAAACAATATTGTTATACGTATTTAACAGCTCATAACTGACTAATTAATTAGAATTTTGATTCGCTACGAAAAGCGTCGATCCCCTTAAATCTTAGATTCTCCCCTCTTACTCAATTATATAGACGACAATATTTCAATCGTAGGAAAAAATCTATTTAGAATTATTAAGAAGTACACAGTCTTAAAATATTGTTAGAAATAAATTAAATAACCAGAAAAGAATATCTCACATGACTATGCACTCCTTCAATTTGAAAATAGTTCAAATTTAAGGAGATAAGCAATAGAAACCAAGCCTGTACGACTAAAAATAATGATGATATGTATTTGTTAATTAGTGATTACTTAAACACTTTAAATGTTAAAAAAAATTAAATACTGCTTTTTTTAACAATCTGCAACAATAATATTGAACATTTTGTATAAAATTTCAGTAATTTCATGATAAGGAATTGGACAAGTAAAATTGTTTATAAAATTTGTTTATAAATAAACAAAATAATATGTTTATAATAATTTTTGTAAATTTATTCACTAATTAGTTATAAATATTGAATAATAGATAGATTTAGATTGATAAATATCAAGTAAATCATAAAAATATTTTTCTTCCATTAATTTGTTTATAACCAATACAAATATTTTTTAAACAATTAACTTACAATTAGAATTTGTTCTTTAATGATAACTTCAACATTTTTTATCATTGCTAATTTAAATATTGCGTTTCATGAAAAATTAAACTGGTTTAAATTGGAAATTTTTTTTCTTTTCATTTTTAACAATAAATAAACAAATGAAAATAACTATTGTTCAAAAAACAAATCAGAGGTGTCATGCAGAATTTTGTTACTTTTAAATAAAAAAAAACTTCTAAAACGGTTAAGATTTGTGGGCCCTATGTTAATTTGTCCACGAACGCTTTTTTTGACCCACAGTGCTACGTAGCTCGGCGCCACTGCTAAAGCTTTGCAGTGGTCCAAAAAAAAATGCAATATCTCGAGAACTATTGAAGTCTCCAAGATTTTCTTTTTTTACAATAAAGGTAAAAATACAGGGAATATTATTAAAATCTATAAAAAAGTTTAGGAGATATTAATTTTTGAAAAAAACGCAACTAAGATTTTCAATATAGCGTAGTGGCCGCCATTTTGAAAATTTTTCTAAATCTTTTTAGGATTAAATGTAACTTAGTATATAAGGCTATTATTTTCCACGGTTCCAAAGAAATCGGTGGACCACTTGCAAATCCTGATATTTTTGAAGAAATTATACCCATATGTATGAAATACATTTATATTTCTGAGAATAAAAATAAATTTGCCAAAATATTTTTATAACTAAGTTTGATTTGCAAAAAATCCTGGTAAGTTAACTTTATAAAATTTACAAAATAGTATACAGTTATAATTAAATTCGAAATGAAGATTCAATTAAGCATACTTTGGAAATAAGCGATAAAACATTGGCGTGAATTTTCGTTATCATTGGGTAAATGTACACGATTATGAAGATTTTCATTTAAAATCAGATACCATCGTATTTTTAAAATAGCGTCACACCGAGAAAAAAGTTCGGTTGTGCCAACCGGAGACTCAGGTCAAAACTACTTGTCTGACTTAAGTAACGTTATTCCAGTCAACGCAATATTGGTCACAAGGCCGTTTCAACCGTATAGTCAGGCAGATTCTACTTGAGCGCCAAGTAGAAATGGCCTGGCTCTATAGAAACACGTTACAAAGAGCCAAGTCAAAACAACCGGAGTGGCTACAGTTAACCACATAACATACGGCAAAGCTGTACACACCGAAATTTTTTCTCGGTGCATCTGGAGGCACATTTTCTCCCGCTGCCCGGTCTCTGTTATGCAAAACTCCAGTTGCTACTACACTAGAACCTCGATTTAGCGGTCGGCTCGGGGGTATACCGCTAGATCGAGTATGACGTCACAACATCAAAGCAAAGTTTTCATTGGTGCAGGGCTGAATATGAAAGAGCGCAGTGCCCTTCATATTTATGTAAAATTATCATCGTTCTAATATAAATCATTTAAATCATAAAACGTTATGACTTTTAGCATTTTATAAATAAAAATATGGTGTTTATTCTTTAGGCATAAATAATTACTTTTGATTTTGTTTAGATAATATTTATACTTTGCTTAAAGGAATATTTTTATAATAGTAAATAATTGATTGTTTATCTTGAGTAATTTTATTTATTGCACGTTTTATGTTCTCTTTACTTACGCCTTTTTTTAACTGTTGAAGACTCTTTCCTTTTTCTTCTAATATCAGTTTAATTTTTACTTTTTCATTTTCCATGACTTCCAAAATGAAGGTTACATTTATAAAAAAAGTATAAACACAGTTTGTAAACTGTCATCACTCGTTTTTGTTTTTTTTTCGCGGAGATATAAAAGTAATAACGGGGCACTGTTTTCGAGAGTACGTTACTTAATGTAGTCGTGATTTCTGGTAGAAGGGATCAAACGACCGCTAAATCGAGAACCGCTAAATCGAGGTTCTAGTGTATAATGGAAAGTACATGTTGTACTGTAAAACGCATTCCGATTGCCAAATATGGAAACCTGCGCTTCCAAATGCCAAATATTCATTTAATTTTATTATGAGTTGTAATTTAAAACTCATTGTATAATTTCTCTGCATCAGTTCTAGGTTCATTGAGCGGTGTTATAAGATAATTTTTAATGGGTATTCTCAATCTCCTAATATTATTACATTCCCAAATTCTCCTCCTTACTATCCAGTGCATAGTCTTTAGTTTCTGAAAATTGTTGAGTTATGAGTTGATCCCGGCCAACGTGCTACGACATTTGTAAATTTCATATCACTATCACAAGTTGCTTGGACGTTTATAGAAAAATATCCTTTTCTATTTCTGAATACTTCTCCATTTTCACCACCAAATGATTGCACTGAAATATGCGTACAATCTAATCCCGATATAACTTTAGGAAAACGTGCTATTGCATAAAATTCTATTTGTGCAAAAGCTACTTATTCTTCTGTAGATGGTAATTTTGTCTCCTGTCGAGTTAGTCTATTAATAGCAGCAGTAACACGCTGTACGATTCTATGAGCACTGGATTTGCTAACTCCAGAAAAGTCACAAGCAGCAATAAGGTTTGAACCAGTTGCATAGTATCTCGAAGCAAGTAGAATTTGAATTAGCGGTGAAATAGCGTTGATTTTTAAATGTTTATTAACCTTCTTTATCTTTTATTAGGAGAAACCAAGCTTTGAGAGTTTTAACTCCTTTATTTAACACTGAAATAAAAAATGTTCGCACCTGACATAAAATTGTAATTACAATTAATAAAATAATATTTGTAAAGAATTTAACATACAATCTTTAGAAAATATTATTACAAGTCAACCTGTTTTTTCCATTAATAATTGTTTAATGTTGTCTGCTTACTCATTAAATGTCATGATCAATCGCTATTCTTACTCAGTGTTTTCAAACATTTTTCATTCTGTCCATTAAAACATTTTTCTTACATATATTTACAAACATTATTTTGTTACAAATATATTATTTGAAAAATATAACAATTCAAATTACTTCTTTTATATTACATTTAAATAAATTAGATTAAGGGGGGGTAAGGGTTTCAGCTTAAAAAAAACACCTTTTTTGCGAATTTTTTTTAGCAATACGGATAAAGCAAATTTATTCAAACCTTCTACATGTTATTAAGTGTCTTTCCAAGAACATTTTGTAATTTTTTTATGCAAAAATATCGACAAACAAGCCGCTGAGAAAGCTTTTCCAAGAAAGTCATTGGAAAAAGAAGATTTGCGGTGTTCACTGTATCTCAGCTAAAAATTATCTGAAATCAAAAACCTTTAAAATTTAGTCAAATGATCATCAAATCCTCCCCCTAACGGTCCCTGATTACAATTTTTTTCATTTTTAAATTTTTTATGGAGATTTGAAGTGAAAATTACTATTTTTCACGAAAAAATCCGCCATTTTGTAAGTGGAAAATGCCCTTAATGTCAAAAAAAATTCTAAAACTCACCGTTGGGGGGAGGTATTTTATATGTAGAAAGTGTGTACCAAGTTTAAAATAAATCGGTAATGTAGTTTTTAAATGGCAGTGAACACGGACTTTGAAAAAGTGGTTTTGAGAAAAACGTGTTTAAAATCTTAAAAGCTAAAAAAGTGAAAATTTTTTTTTTAACCTACACTGAATCGTCGATTCCAGCTCCATAAAGTAGACTTCCTGCAGCAGCTTCGATGTCTTCAGCCTCTTTTTTTCAAGTCTTTGCCTTATCCTGGAATCTTTGCTCTGCTGCTCAGCTTCTATCTCGGCCCTGTTGATGCGATAACTGTCCGTCGATCTTGCGTATTCGTGAGCGCTCGGCCCAACTCTGATGTTTATATCCGACAGAAAGGTGAGAAAAGCACCAGCACCTTCGTTGAAAGTGCATGCAGCTACACAGGATGCAAATTCAACGATTTGTTTGCTGCCAGATAATTTTTTCGGTGCAATTTTCCAAATTAGCTGGTTCAGACTTTCGTTGGCATTTTGGGTAAAACCTCCAAGACACCTTTCCAGAAGTTCGTCCTTGCTCAGTTCTTCGTAAATCGGTTTGATTGCTTGCAAGACATCTCCTGGAAGTGGAATGTAATTGTGTTTAAAGTTTTCCACTCCTGTTGTGGCCAGAGCTTTTTGATAAAGACACCACGAGTTGTGAACAGTATTTTGTCCCCGCTCGGGCACTTATCGTGTTGAGTTATCGTTATCGATAACTTTTCCAGTGAGTTTTCCTTTGCCGCCGAGTACTTTATTTCCCCGTTTTTTGCCTGCATTTTTTCCTGTTTTCACGACTGTATCTTTAACAGTATTTTTTACCACATCACGAAGACGTTTTCCCATCCTCTTTTGCACGTGTCCTACACATTCTTTCTTATTTACAGTGAAGTTTTCACCATAAGGTTTCGCTTGCACTAAATTGCCATAAGTTTTGCTATCGCCGTCTCCGATATAGTTGCTGATCTTTGCTCCATACTTTTCTTCTGGGCGGCAGAACATCTCGATGACTGCGCCTACTTCCATGTTACCTGATGGTCCAGTGTGATTGGCTTGGCATTTATTATTATCAACGTGTTCTTCGTACCACTCTTCATATTCAGCAGTATTTAATTTTTGTTCCCACAATTTGCAAAGCTGACAATGCAAACTACTTACAAAGATATCAATGACTTTTCCAGTCTAATAGCCAATCAATGAAGTGACGCCAAGCAAGGAGCTGAAGCCTTGCTTCTGCCACGTGCCATCTCCAGAAACGGTCAAAGTATCGGACTTCAAATTTGCAATAGTTATCTCTTTTTCTTCGTTTGCGGCAGAAAGGAAAAAAATTTCAGCAGTTGTTTTACGTAGGGGCCAATCAATTTCATAACATCCAAATAAGACGGTTTGGATAAAAAATTACTGGCAATGTCCATTAGACCCCAAAATTAGTTTATGTGTTTAAGACAATAACAGATTTTTTGCAGTTTTGGGGTCATCCACATATTACATGGTCTCTTTAGGGGTGTATGTCTCGTCATTCATGTCATCTTTTTGACTTGAATTCCGGGTCAGTTCCGTGTTTTGCGTAAATGCATTTCCCAAAAACCTCAATTAAAAAAAAAAAAAAAAAACCGTACATAAAAAATTAATATTTTAATAATGGAAAAAGTATCACGCAGAAGCGGGACGAGGTTTAAATTAGCTACAATTTGTATCACGTAATATGTGAATGGTCCTTTTAGAGTTTTAGAGGAGCGGGGACTAATTAGTCAGTAACTTCGAGAGTTTTGCTCTGATTGACTTGAAATTTTGGGACAATATTCATGAGATGTTTGACTGTAAAAATAGACAACAACAAAAATCGACTTTTCAAAAGTCCAAACCCTTACCCCCCTCCCCCCCTTAAACGTATAATACAAAAAATATATATTATAGACAATATTTCAAAGAATAAAATGAGTCTTTGTAAAAAATTTAAAAAAAGTTATTTGATGTTTTCAATACATTAGAAATAAACTCAAAATTTATTCGACATAATTATTATTTGAATATAAAGTTTGATCTTTATATTATTTATTATAAATCATTTAAAAAATATTAAAATCAATTTTGACTTGACTCTATTTGCGATTGTAGCCAGATTTATTTTAAGGTTTGACCAAGGTGTTAAAATTTCTGAATTACCTTAAAAATACTCTCCATATCAAAAAATCGGGCAAGTACGAGTTACACTCGTACCAAGTAAAAGGGTTCCGTACCTCTCTAATTTTCTTCAATTATATTGCAGCTGGGGGGTCAGGGTCTTTTTTTAAATATGTTCTAAAAAATAAGGAATAAACCAATTATTATTTGATTTAAAAAAAAACACTAATTTTGGCTCGTAAATTCTATAAAGACGAACGTTAACAAACTTCTTTATATTTTTCCTAGAATCTACACGTCAAACTACTTATGTGTACCAAATTTAACCATCATAAGTCAAATAGTTTGGAAGATTAGGGGAGGGGGACATGGTCATTTTTTCGAATTTTTTAAAAAAAATTGTACTTTTTGGCTAGCAAACACTATGAAGACCGCTGTACAAAAGTTCTCTATGATTTTCCTGTAATATACACCTAAATCTACATACGGGTACCAAATTTCAGCATTCTAAGTCAAATAGTTTGGACCTTTAGGAGGGGGACTTGGTAATTCTTCCAATTTTTTTTTAAAAAATCGTAATTTTTGGCTAGTGAACACTATGAAGAACGCCTTTACGAAAGTAATCTATAATGTTTCTGTAATATACACGTAAATCTACATACGTATACCAAATTTCACCATCCTAAGTCAAATTAGTTTGGAAAATTAGAGGGAGGGGCGTGGTCATTTTTTCGAATTTTTTTCAAAAAATCGTACTTTTTAGCGAGTAAACATTATGAAGACCGCCTTTACGAATGTTCTCTATAATTTTCCTGTAATCTACATGTAAATCTACATACGTGTACTAAATTTCAGCAGTCTAAGTCAAATAGTTTGGAATTTAAGGAGGGGGGGACTATTTTCATTGTTTTGCATTTTAGGTTAAAAAAGTGGTTTTTGCTGGATTTTGGCATGTTCATGAGCTCGAATCGCGTTTTCCATATCATTTTCGTAAATCCAAGGTGAAATTATATATGTGTACCAATTTGAAAGACTTTAGCTCGTATAGCTTAGAAATTAGAGGGGATGCGAAGACGGACACTCATAGTGATTTTAATAGGGTTCCGTTTGACGGTACGGAACCCTAAAAATTAATATTTTGGTGTATATATTTACTTACTTTTCTGTAGGATGTTGCAAATTTTGTTGTATATCAAATTAAATAGTAACATTTGAACTGTGTTTTTCATTAACCGGAATATAATGAAAAAATCAACATCATCCATTGTTTCAAAATAATTAACACGTTCATTTATTACTTGAGGTCGTCTATACATTGGATACAGGATTTCATCATCAGATGATGATAAAATATGATTATATATGTCAACCATACTTCACTTTATTGATAATGTTGTGAACAACTAAATTTCCAGGTTATGAAATCAAACTCGTCGAACTGATCACCGGTTAATTTCTTGTCAGTTAAATTAGACCTGAATTAACTTTTCTTAATCACGACATAAAGTATGGTGGGACGCAAACGATTGATTAAATATGGTTAATCAAGGGTTGAGTATTTAATCATTGTTGGTGAAACCGGGCCTAATTGTTGCATTTACTGTCTAAAAGCATCAGAAATAAAGATAAATCTTCAGAATATCTTCAAAAATCATCAGATGTTTTATTACTTCTTAATAGCACGACAATAAATCATTATCGACGCTTTATTCTTGATAATTTTTTAAGATTCCTGTTTGCATTTTATTTAAATGTAATTATTTCTCATAATATTCTGTTGATTTCTGGCATACTTTTTATTATTTCTGGCTAGTTTTTGTTGAATTCTGGATACATATTGTCTTGAATAAATAAATAACAAATATTTTTTTTGAAACGGGACAAAGGTAGGTTACAATCTTAAAAGGTACGTAATATTTTTCATTGTTATGAAACAAAAAAGATTAATTTATTTCTTCAAGCTTTTTACAGTTTGATTTTACTAAATACATTTTTATTTATTTAACAACTATGGGGTATCCCACCTGTAACGCTATATCACTATATACTACAAATGAAAGACTGCACTCTCTAGAGGAATCGAACCCTCAATGCAACGCATTCGACGTAACGCTTTTAACTGACTGAGCTAACACGATATGATTATGTAGTAAATATTTAAATGTTATAACAGAGCAGCACTTCTTTTTAAAGTTTCATCCCAATAGAAACCTAATAAATACAGGAAGATGATTTTTTTCATACTACAGTAAGGTCGCGGTGAGTGTCCACTCATCGGGACCAGCGATTTCAGTAACTGTCCATTCCTTAAGCCACGCCCCAGAATCTTTTCGGGGGTTAAAGCAGGAGCGTAATCTGCGTTCGAGCAGGAGGGTTTTGAAATTGTTCAAAAACCTCGTGCCGCAGCGAAATAGACAGCACTGGCGGTAGTAGTAGAGGGAGGGACACTTTCTGAAACATGCTCCGGGATACTTGCTGAAATGGACAGTTACTGAAACGGACACTTACCGCGACCTTACTGTACATTTAAAATATTAACCCATTAACGCTCACATGCACAGATTTTTTAGTGCGAATTCGAGGCGAGTTCTTTCCCAAATGAAAAAGGAGATTTTTATCGGAAGTACCATTTCTTATGTATTTGAATGCGCTCTTTCGAAATATGCTATCGAAAACTTGTTTAAAAAATTATTTTTATCTTTTTTTTGCACTTTTTTGCCAAAAATCACGATTTTTTAACGCTTTTATTTTGATAAAACATAACTTTCATGTCGAAAAAAATTTTTTTTACATCCAGGAAGTACAAAAAACGTGCACTGGATAGTTGTACTTTAAAAATATGTAAACACATTTTCACCCCCAACCCTGTTTTTCAAAATGGCGTATTGAATTTTCAAAAACAGGCATTATTCACTCTACTTTGGTCCAAACTTTATTTTTCCATCAAATCATAAGGACAAAGCCTTTTCTTGTCTTTTTTTACTTAAATGAACTCAATTATTTAATAAATAATAAAAAATTCAAAATGGCGGATTCTAGATGGCAGACAAAATTTTTTAAAATTCTCTAAATTGGCTGAAAATGGTTACTCGGGGGTTTTTGGGGTCTGTATATTCGAATATGTTTGTTAAATTTAAAAATTCAAAATGGCGGATTAAAGATGGAGGACAACATTTTTTTAAATTCTCTAAATTGTCTGATAATGCTTACTCGGGTGTTTTTGGGGTCTCTGAGTACGAATATGTTTGTTAAATTTAAAAATTAAAAATGGCAGATTCAAGATGGCTGACAAAATTTTTTAAAATTCTCTAAATTAGCTGAATATTGTTACTCGGGGGTTTTTGGGGTCTCTGAGTTCGAATATGTTTGTTAAATTTAAAAATTCAAAATGGCGGACAAAATTTTTTAAAATTCTCTAAATTGATTATTTGCTTTCTTTGGTACACAGATACAAAAAATGTAAAATTATGATTTGATCATAATTAAAAGTAGATAAGCTGGGAGAGTTCTGGATATAAAAGTGTTAGTGAGTATGTATGTGAGGTAAGCATGTGTGTGTGTATCCGTGTGACTTCCTATAGATGGGCGTTACGTCATCAGAAAGGAATTTGCAAGGTCAACCCTTGACAAGTGTCAAGCTATATTACGTCATCAGAAAGGAATTTGCAAGGTCAACCATTGACAAGTTTCAAGCTATATTACGTCATCAGAAAGGAATTTGAAGGTCAACCCTTGACGAGTTTCAACGTGCTTACTCTTACATCATCATCAGAAAGGAATTTACAAGGTCAACTCTTGACAAGTTTCAACTCTCTTATATATTTAGATTATGGTTTATGATTTCTAAGAATTTGTCAATGCTTTATAATAACACAGCCCCACAAAAAAAAAAGTGTCATGTACTTTTGACCGGAATACCTTAGCCCTATGTATTTTGACGCGCTGAACACGAATCCGAAGTCCATTTTGCTCCATCACGTCAGGATTTTTTTCTAACCTCAAAATACATGTCGGATTTTGAGAGGTAGGCGATATTTTAAAAAAATTTATGGATTTACTTCAAACTTGGTATCTGGGGGTTTTTTGGGTCGCTGATTATGAATCTGAAGTTAGATTTTCAAAATTCAAAATGGCGGATCCAATATGGCGTACGAATTTTGAAAAAATTTGAAGATTTACTTCAAACTTGGTATCTGGGGGTTTTTTGGGTCGCTGATAACGAATCTGAAGTTAGATTTTCAAAATTCAAAATGGCGGATCCAATATGGCGGACGAATTTTTAAAAAATTTGAAGATTTATCAGGAATAAGATGCAGAATGGAACAATGTACTTTCTTATTTGGCTTCTGCACCAAACATATCCAATCTGTTACCAAGGAATATTTTATGATAAAATTGTAATAGAAGTCATATTTGAAAATGTGAGAAACTCGCTTCGAAATCACACTCAGTAACTTAAAAACCTGAAGATACCAAATTTCATAAAAATTTCGAAAATATGACGTCAGATTCGCAATCAGCGACCCAAAAAATCCCCAGATACCAAGTTTGAAGTAAATCTTCAAATTTTTTTAAAATTCGTCCGCCATATTGGATCCGCCATTTTGAATTTTGAAAATCTAACTTCAGATTCGTAATCAGCGACCCAAAAAACCCCCAGATACCAAGTTTGAAGTAAATCCATAAATTTTTTTAAAAAATAGCCTACCTCTCAAAATTCGACATGTTTTTTGAGGTTAGAAAAAAATCCTGACGTGATGGAGCAAAATGGACTTCGGATTCGTGTTCAGCGCGTCAAAATACATAGGGCTAGGGTATTCCGGTCAAAAGTACATGACACTTTTTTTTTGTGGGGCTGTGTAATTTATTGCTTTTGTTTATTAAGAATTATTTTTAATCGTGAGAAAGAATAAGTATAATTAGAATAATGAAATAAAAAGAGGTGTTGCGCAATCGTGATTTCCGGTCCCAGATTCCATCGTCTGTTTTGACTATCTTATTCTTATAGTATATTTTAGAGCAGATTTATATGACAGTTTAAAATCATGAATTTGGTCGGCTTTTGCTTAAGAAAAGTATAATTTATTATATTTACATAGTTTCAACGTGCTTACTATTACGTCATCAGAAAGGAATTTGCAAGGTCAACCCTTGACAAGTTTCAAGGTGTATTACGTCATCGGAAAGGAATTTACAAGGTCAACTCTTGACAAGTTTCAACGTGTATACTCTCTCATATATTTAGATTATGGTTTCCGATTTCTAAGAATTTGTCAAGAATATAATTTTTTGCTTCCTGAGTTTATTAATTATTTTTCTCAGGAATTTTTTAATCGTCAGAAAGAATGTGACAAGGATAGAAATTAGAAAAGGATAAAGCATAAAGGGTTCTCTATATAAGAATGTTGTGCTAAAGAGCATTCAGTATTTATTTGATCTTCAACAAATCAACATCTCGTTTGATAGAATGTAAAACAATATTCTATATAACGAGGATTTATACAAATAACATTCATTATTCATTTGAACTTCAACTAAGCAACATCTTATTTGGCATGTTGTTAAAAAAATAATCTATATAATATTTAAGAACTCTATAAAAGTGACAATATTGTAAAACAGTAATAACTCATAATATAAAAAGTGATAAAATTCATCATGAATTCAGATTATTAAATAAACTTTTAAGAACTGGCAACTTAACAATGGGAAAGAAAAATAAAATTTTGGCAACTATTGGACTTTTAAAGGCTAAAAACAGGAAAATAAGAAAATTGAGAAAAAGAGGAACAGGTGTTACTGAAGATAAGGATTGGATCAGGTGGGAAGATATGGAGACAGCTTTTAAAGGTCGAATAAGAACAGGGTTAGTTATTAATTTAAAACATAAGGATTTAAATAATTTTATCACTGATGCTAAGAATATGATTATTGCTCGAATTAAAAATGCTCTTAAAAAAAAGGGGAATTTGAAAGTTAATTTTATTTTAACAGCAAAATTTAGTGCATTAGAAGAGGGTCGGGAAATTAAAGAAATTAAATTTTTTAATACCAAAAATTCGATTATTTTTGAGTCAACAGATTTTGATGAATGGTTTGAAGGTACAATTCATGAAAAACTTTTAGCTAAGGTTGAAGAATTTCAACAAACAAAATCAAATTGGAGATTAATAGAGATTATAAATTTAAATGTAAATTTTAATAAATATGTTCCTCTATCAGCTGGTACTTTTGTTAAAATGCCAAAGTTTGTGCAAAATAAACATGCAGTAGTAAATATTCAAAATAATGATAATTTTTGCTTTTTATGGTCGGTAATATCCGGTAGTATCCGGTTAAAGAAAACGCGAACCTTACTGAATCGTATCCTCATTATAATAATAAATTAAAATATGATGGAATTAAATTTCCGATAACTTTACGAGAAATTCCAATTTTTGAAAAATTAAATAATTTAAGTATTAATGTATACGGGATTGATAAAATCGAGAAAAAAGATATAATAGTCCCACTTTATTTAAGTAAGAATCATTCAAATAAACCAACAATACATCTCTTAATGATTGAGAACACGGAAATAGGTTTAAATGAAAATAATGAAAAAATTTATCATTTTGCATATATTAGAAATTTATCTCGATTAATAAAATCACAATTAACAAAAGACCATAATAGAACTTTGATATGCGATAGATGTCTTTGTCATTTTAAACATGAAAGAACATATAATAATCACAGAGCAGACTGTGAAAATATTAATAAATGTAGAGTAATTCTTCCTGAAGAAGAAAATAAAACTTTAAAATTTAAAAATTACAAAAATAAAGAAAATGTACCTTTTGCAATATATGCAGACATTGAAAGTCTTTTAGAGCCTTGTATTACTACAAATGCGTACCAGAAACACATTCCCACTAGTGTTGGTTTTTATTTACAGTGTAACTTTAATGATTCTCTCTCAGAATTTAAATCTTATCGCGGGTCAGACTGTATAAATTGGTTTATTAAAGAATTGGAACAAATGTCTCACAAAATAGATACTTACTTAAAAACCATAGTTCCAATGGAAACATTAACATTTCAACAGCAGTCACAATATAATATGGCAACAGTCTGTCATATTTGCGAAAAACCTTTCAAAGTTGATGACATTCAACATAGGGATCATAATCATTTCACGGGAAAATATAGGGGTCCAGCTCATCAAGGTTGTAATGTTAATTATAAAGATAGCCATGTTGTCCCAGTAATATTTCACAATTTTTCAGGGTACGATTCTCATTTAATTATTAAAGAATTAGCTACTTGTTTTGATGATTTCATTATTACCATTAAATAAAGAAAAGTACATTTCATTCACTAAAGAAGTTACAGGTACAATAGTAAAATTAAAATTTATCGACTCTTTTAGATTCATGTCAAGTAGTCTTGACAAACTAACATCATATTTAAACAATGATAAGAAAAAAATTACAAAAAAACATTGCAATATTGATAACAAATTTAATTTATTAACTAGAAAAGGTGTTTTTCCTTATGAATATATCGATAGGTGGGAAAAGCTTGAAGAAGGTCAGTTACCGGCACAGAAATTTTTTTATTTAAAATTAAATAATTCAGGTATTTCTGAAGAAGATTATAATCACGCGCGTAATGTTTGGGAAACATTTAACTTGCAAACTTTGGGTGAATACTCTGACCTATATTTAAAAACAGATGTTCTGCTTTTAGCAGACATCTTTGAAAATTTTAGAAAAACTTGTATGAAAACTTATAACTTAGACCCGCTTCATTATTATACTGCGCCAGGACTGGCATTCGACGCCATGCTGAAATATACGGGAATAGAACTTGATTTGTTTACTGATGTTAAGATGTTACTTTTCATTGAAAAGGGAATTAGGGGAGGGGTTTCACAATGCTCTAATTGTTACGCGAAAGCGAATAATAGATTTATGGGACATGATTTTAATCCTTCTGAACCAGAATCTTATATCATGTATCTGGATATTAATAACCAGTATGGTAAAGCCATGAGCGAACATTTACCATATAAAGATTTTGAATGTCTAGAAAATTATGATAATGACTTTTTCTTAAATATTGCAGACGAATCTTCAGAAGGTTATATTCTTGAAGTAGATCTAGAATATCCGACTGAGATTCATGATTTGCATAAAGATCTACCAGTATGTCCTGAACATTTTGTTCCTCCATTACCAAAATGCACAATTTCAAAATTAGTTCCAAATTTATTGCCAAAGAAAAAATATATAGTTCATTATAGAAACTTAAAACAATATATAGCATTAGGAAGGAAATTAACACAAATTCATAGAGTTTTAAAATTTCAACAAAAGCCATGGTTAAAATCCTACATTGACTTAAATATCGAATTGAGAAAAAAATCAGTCAATGAATTTGAAAAGAATTTTTATAAACTGATGAATAACTCAGTATTCGGTAAAACAATGGAAAATGTTAGAAAGTACAAAGATGTCAGATTAATTACAAAATGGGAGGGACGATACTGTGCTAAAAACTTGATTGCTCAACCAAATTTTCATAGCTGCACCATATTCGGTGAAAATGCAAAGTTACTCTACACCGACACAGATAGTTTAATTTATCATTTTACAGTACCAAACATTTATGACTATATAGAAAGAGATTTACATAAATTTGATACTTCAGACTATTCATCAAATAATGTTTACGGAATACCGCTTGCAAATAAAAAGGTATTAGGTTTAATGAAAGACGAGTGTAACGGTCAAGTTATTACGGAATTTATAGGTTTAAGATCAAAATTATATTCTTACAAGGTATTGGGTGAAAAAGAGGCTAAAAAGAAAGCCAAAGGGGTAAAATCATCTACTTTAAACAAAATAGGATTCGATGATTATAAGCATACTCTAATATCTTACGGAAACCTGATCCAACCTCAACATCTAATACGCAGCAAACGACATGATGTTTTCACTATTAAGCAAGACAAAATTGCTCTCAGCTGGCAGGACGATAAAAGAGTCCTGATTCCAGGCAGTACTGATACGCTTCCATGGGGTTATAATACTTCTGATCCCATGGAAGTTGATGAAGTGTAAATTGATCTTCGTAAATAGAATTATAAAATTGTAATTTTAAGGTTATAAAATTGTAATATACTACTGTATATATATATATATATAAAACTATGTAAAATGTGGTATACTACTGTATATATAAAACTTTACGTAAGAAAATGAAATATTCTAAAAAATTACTTTATGTATAATAATAATTATAAAACTTTAATTGTTAAGTATTATTTTTGAATATGTAAAATATTGCCATGTATAATATTATGAAATAAAAATTTATTTTATGTAATTAAAAGTTGTCGTTCTTTTACCTGAAAAGAGGATAAGGATATTTAAATAAAATATCATTTTTCAAATTTTTACATTTTTTAAACATTAGCTTTATACAACCATTTTTTTAAAAGTATAACATTTTGAAGCGCACAAGTAAAGCTTGAATTTGAATGATACAAACAAACATTAACAGAAGATTCATGCATTCAATTTTTTAACGAAGGACATTCTAAATCATGCATATCAATTACACTTTTATAAATAAAATTTTCTAACCACACTTTCTTTTTCTAAACCTTTAACATAAATTTTACTAGCATCTTTTAATACAGTTTCCAATATTTCTTTTATCAACGTATAAGGTACCTCCCCAGCACTCCAGGAAATACCATGGAATTTCTTTTCTAACCATCGATTAATACATTTATACTTGTTTGGTATTTTATTCCATTCACAAGGTGGTTGAAACAGGACACAAAGAGTTTCATCATTCAAAGAGATTATAGCTAATTCTTTTAATATAAATTTATTAAGTGGTAATTTGAATCCTTGCACGTCTACAATGTACTCCATCTTGAAAGCAACTAAATAAATTTCACTTGTTTAAAACGTTTTATACTAATTTTTTGACTATACCGCTTATAGGTTTATATTCAACGATACGATCATGTATAATTAGACAATATGCTTAGGTATTGGCGGGAAAATTTTCTTTCGATTCAAATTCTAAACGGATATCTACAGGGGCATTCTTTAACGATTCATTCTGCTTTGAACAATCTATAACAATTAACGGAGCATATTGTAAAAATTCTTTTTTCGATAAAAGTGGTTGTGATTCTTTACCATAATAACCGGCTTGAAAATTTAAAAACATTTCATACAATGTAGAATACTGATTTTTATCAATATCAATATTTATATTACAATAAGGATAGATTTGTGAGTTTAAAAATAATTTAACCTCCGATATTTTACAATGATCAAAATGACTTGAATTCTGTACAGTTTGATTCTTTCTGTTTGTTTGAAATCCTAATACAATAAATCTTGGTTTTTCTAATTAAGTAGAAGTCTTCACAGTCCAAACATGTTTCTGAGTAGCTGGCAGTAATGGATATTCATACAATTCCCAGGTACGAAAACTCTGTTGAATTGACGGGTCCTTTTCATTGTATTTTAATAGTTTAAATTTTCGAGAATCCGATAACTTGATATAAGGCAATAACCATTCAACTTTTTCAATTATAATCTTATAATTTTCAAGAGGTGCTACTTGTAATACAGCATTTGTATCATTTCTTGATCTGATAAAAATTAGCTCATGTTTAGCATTAACAATAATTTTTTGATAATCTTCAGCAAATCCAAATATCATATTAAGCGGTATACATACATGAAAGTAGCCTTCGGCGTTAGTTATTTTTTGATCATCATCATTAAATTCTAACCAACCAGCATTTTCAAGAAATTTATGCTGGCTAGAGTCTAGAGAAATATAGTTTTTCATTAGACTTGTGAGACCAACATTTTTATTTTTATCAATTTCTACTCCATTAAGTTCATATTTAACTTCTTCAAATAAATGACAAATGCCATTAGAAACAAAATTTGTATTTTCAACAGCAGTTCCATCAACCTTTACTAGTTTCCCGTGCACACGAATTGAGCTTTTGCTTGGGAAAAGGCAATGGTCTTGGTTTTGTACAGCGATTCGAATTTCATCACTGTTGCTGTAAGTTGATGAAGCATAAGGTTGATGTGTATGAACTTCACAATGAGCAATAGATTCATCAAAGGTGATTGGTGTATCAATATTTAAAATTTCCTCTTCCATGGCAAATAAATAAACGTCGACAGATACAAGTACAGATGAATTTAAATCTTTTCAGTTTTTGACTTTGAGACCTAGACTTTTGAGCAGCTGCACGTTTTGAGGTGTTAACACTTTGAGTGTTTGTGGATGACGGGTTTTTCTTTGGCATGGTGCTATATTTTTATAACCAAAACCAATTTTTCTTCTGTTTTGAAAAACAATACCCATTATTTCACAGATTTTATGTGCAGTCTGATTGTAATCGTTTCACCACGAAAATTAATTAAATGTCCGTCTTGATCAACAACCCGCAACTGAATTTGATCTATTGTCTTGACATCGACTGGCAAGTAAATGACGTGAGATGGAACTTCCACTATCTTATATCCTGGTGGTACAACAGGAAAAAATTCATGAATTGTGTGTACCTTCTCACCATTGATATATGCCCCTGTAGTTATATTGCACTCAACTCTTAGAGAATTTACTTTGATTATGGATACTGGTTGATCAGATTGATAAAACTTATTAGCTTCTAATTTTCGAGGAGAAAAACCTAGCAAGCCACCAATAGAATCTTAAGGTTTGAAATTAATATCTCTATTGCAGAAAATTTCACTTTTTAATGTATTATTATTAGGCTTAATATGAATATCAATGCCCTCTTTTTCCAAACTTCTCTGCAAATATCTATGAATGGCACCAATTTCATAACTTCCGGTAGGTATTGTAATTTCTTTATTATCAATATAAAATTTATTTTGTCCAACATCTACATTAGGAATTGAATTAAATGAAAGAAATTCAATAAGACCGAGTGTATAATTTTTAAAAGGAGATAATTCTATTGGTGGAAAGTACTGAGATTCTAGAGTAGAAGAATTTCCAGATAACGTTAATATTAGCGATTCATCCATTCTGAAATCAAGTGATTGACTGACTTGAAAATTAAAAACAACTTGCTTTTATAGTTGATTACATAGAATTTTAAGACATAGATGCCCACATATAAATGTATTATAATTCTGAAACTTTTCATGATTAAACATAATGCTACCAGCACCGAAATATTCAACAAGTTCCGAAGGTGGTCGTAGATTTCCGAAACTATCAAAATAATATATTTTTTTATTAATTTTTTTATAAGCACACCAATGAGTTCCAGGACCATCTTTATCATCTGAATTTATAATAGCTGACTCATATTTTCAAAGTCCATTTACTGGCATCTGATTTCTCATAAAAACACCTCGGAAATGTGGAATTTTAAAGACTTTTGCAAATTTAACAAGATCAACATCTGTTAGAGCTCGGTGAGGTAGCTTCACTTCAAGTTTTTTTTTACTTGCATCCTTGTCCTAGCTTATATGGTTTTAAATGAAGTCCTAGTCCTTGTCTATAAGGTTTCAAGTAAAGTCCTTTTCCTAAGGCAATAGCTTCCATGGTCTCATTGTGACGTTTACTTTCCTCAAGTTGCCGTTTTGATAATTTTGCATCATTTACTGCTTTTGCTATACCAGCTGCCCCTCCCGCTAAAGCTCCTGTTGCACTAAGACCAGCAAAAAGAGGAATAAGAAAAGGTAAAATTCCCCCTACTTTAGCTGGAACTGGTAGAATACGTGGTTTTTTAATTTTTCCTTTTCCACCAGCCTTTTTTACAGCTACACGTGCTCCAAGTAAAGCAGATTTAATTACAGTATTTAAATCATTATCTGGAATCATTGATTTCTTAGCTGCAGATACAATATTTCTTAATGAGGGTTTCTTTTTTAAACCCATTCCAAGTTTAGATTTCATTTTCATGGTGTTTGTTATTGCGTAAGCAGCAGCTTTTTCACCAAAACGAGAATCTGAAGCGATAATACGTTGCCAAGCTTTTTCAGCAAGTACTTTATCAGCAGCGTTTCTGGCGTCAATATTTTGTCTATTTTTTGAATAAGCAATATCGTGCTCTTTACAAGCAGTGTCAAGAGGATTGATTACTGGATCTCCACGAGCAAGTCTTTTAGCTAATTTTGTTCCTGGACCACAGTACTGATAGCCAGGAATATGTAACTCTACTGGTAGATTATTCAAGATTCTATTTAGTAAACCTTTTCCACGTCTTGCCTCTTTCGAGGTTCGCTTAGAACTGACTCTGTTGTGTACAATCATGTTCTTATGAGATATAAAGTCACACTGAAGAGATTTGCATATAAGTAGAGTATTTATAGTTTTTCAGTCAGTATAAAGAAAGATGGAGTTCGAAACACAACGTGACAAACTACCTGTTGATAATTTTGACACAGTAGTTGAAAAATGTGAAAGAAATCGTCATGGTAGTTTACTACCAAATAGCGTTCGAGCAATATTTTGTGGTCCATCTAATTGTGGAAAAACAAATGTTTTACTTGCGCTTATAACACACCTAAATGGATTAAAATTTGAAAATATTTACGTGTATTCGAAATCCTTAAATCAACCAAAATATAAATGTTTAGAAAATGCTTTGGAACCAGTTGATGGTGTTGAATACTTTCCATTTAATGAACATGCAGATGTAGTGACACCTAGTGAAGCACGACCCAACTCAATATTTATATTTGATGATGTAGCTTGTGAGAAGCAAGACAATATTAAAGCATTCTTTGCTATGGGTCGACATAAATCAGTTGACTGTTTTTATTTGTGTCAAACTTATGCTCGCATTCCAAAACATCTCATCAGAGATAATGTGATTCTATTGGTATTATTTAAACAAGATGAAATGAATCTAAAGCATATATACGATGATCATGTAAATACAGACATGACATTTATAAAATTTAAAGAACTCTGTGTTTCATGTTGGAATAAAAATAAATATGAATTTATAGTAATTGATAAAGATTCTGAAATTAATCAAGGAAGATATAGAAAAGGTTTTGATTGCTTTATAAGAGTTATAAATTGAACTTTGTAGTCAGTACCACTGTAGACTTAGTAAAGACAACATGCCTTCAGCACATATTGAAAATATACGAAAACAAAAAGATATTCTTTGTGAAATTGCTAAAGCAAGTAAAGCAATTCGTCGAAAACATAGAATATTAAAGCTGGGAAAAGAAGATGTTGAACGATCATTAAACGATACATTTAAACCAATAGTAACACCAATTCAAAAACTGGTTCATGGCTTTGAAACAGTCAAGTATATTGATCCCGTAAAAATTGAAATAAAGAAAGAAAATAATAAAGAAGTAAACGAAGAAGATGATAAATTGTCATTTAGAACAGCTTCCGATAATAAGTACACACCTGAAAGTAGTGCACCTGATAATCACATTCCTGAAAATAAAACTCCTGACATTACAAGTCGATATTTGCAAATGTTTAATGAAAGAAAAAAGGATTTAGATAACTCTTATGGAGTTCGTAAATTAGCTAGAGGACAGTTAATGATTGGTGATTCACCAATAAATTTTGAACAAAATAATATTGTTATAGGATCTAATATTTATCCTGCAACTAAAGGTTTACTTGAAATCTTATTTAAGAAAGTTCCTGAAGAAAATTTTGTGAGTTTAAACGATCGTCAAAATTATAAGAATATTGTAATACTGACAAATGCTCATAAAAAGTATTATAAAGTTGATGCAGCTATACGTGATGATAAGAATTTGAAATTTCAAAATTTTATAGCTTCTCCAATTCGGGGTAAAGGTTTAATACCAAAATATATGATTAATCAAGAGAAAAAGATTGATTACGTTTATTGGGATGATCCTAATGAATTAGTAGATCGATTAAGATTACTGTTAGCATCTCAAAGTGCGGGTAATCCAAGTCATAATAATGAAATTATATCCATAATTGAAGAATTACGTGAAGCAAACATTATTTATTAACGTCACATTAAAAATAATGTCAGTCTCAACATGAGCATCGATGTATTCGGACGTCAGTTTAAGAAATCAGAAACTTTGCAATTTGGTCTACCTGGAATAGGATTCAAAGTTAACGCGGAAGATCATTATGACATGGAAAGTAAAAAGCTATGCAATGTAGCTGACGCTGAACAATTGAATGATGCAGTGAATTTAAATATTGTTAAAAATATTGTACAATCTGAAGTTAAAGCAATTAAAGTTGAAGTAGACTCTTTAAAAACCAACATACTTGAAAATAATTTAAAAATTAAAACATTGGAAGATTCTTTAGAAGAATTTTTTGAGAATTTAAAAGTTCATATTGAAAATAATAGAGAGGTGTTGTCTATTAGAGAGATTGTTGATAAAATACACAACCGATTGAATGCTCTTGAACAAAATCATAATGGACATTAAAAAGCTGCAATTGATTAAAGAGTTGCATAAACCGGCAAGAAAGAATTACAAACGAAGAAATGTTGATGTTCGAGGCATTGATGAAACCTGGCAAGCTGATTTGGTTGAAATGATTCCTTACGCAAATGAAAAAAAAGGCTTCAAATACTTATTAACAGTTATCGATGTTTTCTGCAAATATGCTTGGGCTGTTCCTGTGAAATCCAAAAAAGGTGTAGATGTTGCTGTAGCCATGGAATCTGTTCTTATTGAAGGACGTGTACCAAAGAATTTACAAGTGGATAAAGGAAAAGAATTTTACAATTCAAACTTTGAAAATCTTATGAAGCGATTTAATATTAACATGTACTCAACATTTAGCAATTTAAAAGCATCAATTTGCGAACGATTTAATCGTACTTTGAAAAATAAAATGTGGATGCAATTTAGCTTGCGTGGTAATTATAAGTGGATAGACATTGTATCTGACTTAATATTATCTTATAATGACACTAAGCATCGAACTATAAAAATGAAACCAAAAGATGTAACAGTTAGCAATCAGAAAAGATTATTACTTTATGTATATAAAAAGAGTACTATAAAGCATTTAATTAAGAAACCTAAGTTTAAAGTAGGAGATAAAGTTCGTATTAGTAAATTTAAAAATATTTTTGAAAAAGGTTATACTCCAAATTGGACTACTGAGATTTTTACTGTAATCTCTATCAAAAATACTGAACCGATAACATATCTTCTTAGCGATTATCAAGACAATCATGTATCTGGATGTTTTTATGAGCAAGAAATTTCAAAAGTTAAATATTCAGACATTTACTTAGTAGAAAAAATACTTCGAAAACGCGGTAATCAAGTACTTGTAAAATGGTTAGGTTTTGATTCTTCACACAATAGTTGGATAAATGATAATGATTGTAACACTTTTATTATGATTAATAAATATATTTATTCTTACTAAATTTCTACAGATTTATTTAACCTTTCACATACATTTTTAGTTAAATATTTAATATTATATGTAATAATATCAGCTAGAAATACTTTGTTTTCAAAATTTCTAACAAACTTTTTAAAATTCGTCTGTACATAACATTTAATATCATTTTCACTGAGTATATTTTTAAACCTTAAAGTTTCAGCAATATTTTTTTATAATACAATTATACACTTTATTAAGACGCACAGTTGTTAAACTTTCAAAGCGTTGATCAATGCAGAAAATCAAATCTTGTAGTATTTTAAAAGAAGGTTCCTTCATTATAAATGGTTGATTTACATCGTTGTCCAATGCTATTGCTTTGCATCCAAACAAGACTCCAAATCGTATTCGAAAATTATCACAATTTATGGTTTGTGGTTCTGCTTCTCCGTCAAAATATGTCGAAATAATACTATTGTAAGTTTTAAACATTTTCCAGTCTTGAAAAGCAAAAGAAATGTTGCTTTGGGGATAATTTGATATAAAATTTAAAACACTCGTTAACTGTCCATCGTTGCTAAATTTTACTCCAATAACTGCTTGTTTTGTAAGTGATGGATTTAAATTAAATGTAGTTGAGAGCATAAGTTGAGATTTTGGTATAACAGACATTTTAAACTTCTGTAAATTCAATGTGATTATTTTTATCTCCTAAATACTTGAGTCCTAGCTTTTCTCTTAAAATCAGTTCTTGCAAATGAGGTAGTAATGCTTTATCTTCACTCACAGCATCAAAAATTCTTTTTGGGAGAAACACTGAAAACTGGCTTTCTACTAAAACACAAATTCTGTCGCCGAACTTCGTCTTCACGATTCTTATATCAGTAATATGGTAAACTTAGTTTAACTCAAGATCACTTAATTTTTTTGTTGGTGGAAAATCTTTTCCTTTTGCAATTTTGTTCAACTTATCAAAATTCATGATTAATTTTTTAAAATCTTTGAAAGAATGTAATTTTCGAATAAAAGTTTTTAACTCTTGAATTTTAATTAAAAAATTATTATTAACAGAGAGTGCTCAATCTACCATTAGCAGGTTTGAAATAATCGTCAAGATCGATTATTTCACCGAAAAAAATAGTTTTAGAATGAGAGAATCCTCTCACTTTAATGCTAATTCCTCTCAATAAATAAGCAGAATCTTCTCAAACTGAGAGGATCCTTTCATTCTAAAACTGCATTTTTAGGGGGTTCTACATTTCATATCTCAGAATTTAGTGATATTAAATACATACAAGCATTTTCAGCTATTGCCAAATCATAGCATTTACCTAATGCTGCTAGAGAAAAAGAAAGCTGCATCTTTAAAAGATTCTTTTTCGATGATGTCTCAAAACTAAATACGTTCAAAACAATCTTTAACTTATGTAAGCTAATGAATGTGTTAAGGCAACAACAATTCCTAACACATATGATACAGATGAGACCATTTTAAATGGCTTATTGATGACTTTTTAAGATAAATTTAAAGATTTAAAAAAGTTTGGCCGCCATCTTGAATCCGTCATTTTGAATTTTTAAATTTAACAAACATATTCAAACTCAGAGACACCAAAACCCCCCGCGTAATCATTTTTAGCCAATTTAGAGAATTTTAAAAATTTTTGTCCTCCATCTTGAATCCGACAATTTGAATTTTTAAATTTAACAAATATTTTCGAACTCAGAGACCCCAAAAACCCCCGAAAGTTCGTGAAACCTGAAAAAAACAAGGAAATCTTGAGACCAGCTAGAAAATAGAACCTTACGAAGTAAAAGGGGACTCGAACTCAAGAATCCTTGAAAATCACATTAGTTTCAAAAAGACTTGTAAATAGTGATAATCTAGACCTCCCAAGGAAGGAGTAACATGTGCATACTCTTCTAGAGTCTGGGAAAGAGATTCTACACCCTTTGTTTGGAAAGGATGCTCAGACCCAGCCTCTAATAAAATGCTAATCAGTCCCTTGCACCCTAAACCAAAAATATCTAAACTCAACTAAGGTCGCATTCGCCGGTCAGCCTTGCAAGCCGATTTAATGGTTAACAGACCTCTGGAAAAGCAAACTCTTAAAGGAAACTCGGATCATATGAAATAATAGTTATGCGTTCCAAGTGTAGTATCCTCTTCTGGGTTATCTGAGTTTAAACAACATTTAGTTGTTAAAAATGAACATTTGGAAGCAATAAATGATATCCGTTTTCTAGAAACCATTCTTTTGAAGGGTATCTCGACTTGTTATTTTCACAAATTCTCAGATACTTTTAAATAATAGTTTATCAATAAACAAGGTCAGTTGAATATTTTAGGAATACTAAAATAACGTCTATTTTTCTATTTTACTATGATTTTAAATAATTAGAAAAGAATAATTTTTAAAATCGTGAATATTAGATTAGCAATAATACTAAATTATAATCAAATCCAAACTTTGCATGAATCATGCAATGAAATTAATAAATAATGATAACATAACCTATAAATTGTCGAGATTTACTTGAATACGTATTTAATCATTAGAATAAATAATAAAAATTAGAATCTTAAACGAATTTTAAAGTATGAATAGAATAAATTGTAACTGATACACATTTACAATTGAAATCTGAAATTTGAGGTCATGTGTTTTTAAAAATTTAAAATAATATAAAAATAAATTATATAAATTACGTATAAATAATTGTTTGTCAAATAATATCAAATCAAATTCAAATTCAAGGGCATTAACGAGATTACTTAATGAAAACAGTAAGTAAAATCAAACATAACGTATAAATTCTCGGAATTCATTTGTAAATGTAATTAATTATTAAAATATGTGATAAATGATCTGAATGTTCACTTGATTTCGAATTTAGTCTATTTTAATCACAATTGTTCATTAACTCAAATTAAATTAATTAATTTGAGGTTATGTTATAGAATTTACAATAATGCTAAAAAGAATTATGCAAATTAATTAAGAATAATCTTAAAACCTGATAAAACTAAGTAAAAGTACTATTTTCAATAATGTTATTAACTTTAGTGTAAATCTAACCTCAAAAAGGGTTAAAAATTCAAATTTGGTTAAATAAATAAGGACAATTGAAATTTAATTAATATGCAACTTCATTTAAGTATGGTTAATATTAAATATCATAATTACTAAAAAAAATTAATAAATTGTCATTAATTTAATCATAAATATTATTATTGTTATTTTTCATTTTTACAACTATGTTAAAAATATCTAATTACTATGTATAATTAAAACATGAATTTTATGTAAAAATACGATTTAGAATTGTAACAGGAAAACTCGAGAGTGGTATAGAGGGCAGCACGCATCAGAACATCTTCAAATTGGGCGTATTTTTGTCCACCCACCCATCAGCAAGAGACTTTTCCAGGACCTAATCAGAATTTGGAAAATGGAGGACTTCTCGACTCGTTGCATAGATTTTCGCCATCATAGTTGATAAAGGAGGGGGGGGGGGGGTTGTCAAAGATCCTACAACGATGAGTATCAATGACATTTTTAATTATCGTGGATAAAATTTAGATTCAATTCAATAAGCAATTCTGTCATCCTTGGTAAGGGATTGGGGGGCAGTTACATAGAGGGCTAAAGAGAAAGGAAAAGGTTAATGATGTTGGGGAGTAGTCCAAGATTCTACAACGATAAGTATCAATAACATTTTCAACTATTGTGGATAAAATTTCGTTTCATTTAAATAAGCAATTCTGTCGTAATTGAGGGGGTGGGGTGTGTAGCTTCATAGAGGGCTAGATATAGGGGAAAGGTGGTTAATGAGGGTGGAGGGGGTAGTCAAAGATCCTACAACGACGAGTATCAATAACATTTTCAACTATCGTGGATAAAATTTCGTTTCATTTGAATAAGCAATTCTGTCATAATTGAGGGGGCGTGGTGTGTGGTTTCATAGAGGGCTAGATACACTTTAAAAAAAATACTTGCAGAATTACAATGCAAAGTATTTTTCCGTCCCAAACATTAAATTTATATTGCAATAGTCCATCGTAATACGTGATAAAAATGCAACGCGATTGTAAACCTTCACTTCGAGTGTAGAACTTCATGGTGTTGCGATGAAAATATTCATTTGGTTTAAAAATGGCTTGTAAATATTCCACATACAACGTGTTGAAATCACAACGCGTTGTAAAATTACTACGTAACACGATGAAAAATATTTCGCTTCACGTATCACGTAGTAATATTACAATGCATTCTGATTTCTTTGCATCGATTGTGATTTCACTACGTCGTACGTGAAATATTTGCATGTCGGTCGAATATTCTCATCGTAATACGTTGTAAATTTATCACGTGTCACGCGAAGCGATTTATTTCCATCGTGTAACGGTATAAAAATACAACGAAATTTTTTACAGTGTAAAGAGGAAAGTCAAAGATCCTACAACGATGAGTATCAATAACATTTTTAATTATCGTGGATACAATTTCGTTTCATTTCAATAAGCAATTCTGTCATTATTGGTGATGAAGGGTTTGGAAGGGGGTGTCCATTGCTAAAGAATACTTCGCCTTTAACAAAGTCGTGTATAGCGATATTTACAGTTATAATACGTAATGACACGTCATATTTCGGTATTCTCTTGAATAGATAGTCTCTTACGCGTTTTTTTGGTAAATATGAAACTCTTACGTAAAAATATCAAAAAGTGGAGCAGCTAGGATTTCAAATATTGAAAATTTAAAATCTGGGAGCCATTTAGGACAATTCCACATTAGCCGTTTGTTGTTACATTTTCAGACCACCTGCGACTGGTTGAGGCACACTGTGCACCATGACTGCAGCAAAAATTATAAGTTAATTTCTTTTAAACTTTTTCTTTCTCAAAATGTTTAGCCTTGCATCTTTTGCAAAAAAACGACATTTTACCAAGATAATGTTCGTTATAACTTGGAACATGTATGCTATTAATATTTTTTTTATCCCACAGGCACAAAAATGGAGCATTAAGATGCCTGTAGGCAGGGTCTAAAAGCAGTCATTATGCATTTTTTTCACCTTAGGGAAAAAATGGACGCCATTTTCATACGGTCAAACAAATGAACGCATTTCGACCCTAACCTTCAAGCATTTAAAAGCACCTCTTTTGTGCCTTTGGAATAAAAAGTATCGTAAGCAACACGGGTTTAAAGTCAGTCTAATTTGTTTACAATGATGTTTGTGTACTCGTTTTGTCTTGGGCTTCGCCCTCGACCGTCACTTGTACACAAACATCAGCGTAAACAAATAGCTGCCTTTAATCCCTTGTTGCTTAGATACTATTTCTGCAAAAGCAAAATCACGAATATTAATGTTTTTATTCGCATAAATGACTCCATTTTTTACCTGTATGTTCCGAAATATCTATTTTTTCCTCATCGATTACGTTTCTTTTTAATTTTAATCTTTTACGTTATTGTTTTTGTTATTTTGCGTTACTTATTTTCATTTTCTTATCACAAGTTCTTACATCTTTCTCCTGCATATATTTTGAATATAGAATTTCATTATTTTCATCCTTATCATGGCACATCTTGTGTTTCAATTTCAATCTTTGACGATAGCTTTTTTCATATTCTGCTCTACTTTTTTTTAATTCTCTGATTAGAGGTGTTAACAATTTTTATCTGGCTTACTATTCTTTGTAATTTCTCATTTTTATCATCTTAGCTATCATCTTAGCACGACTTTTTTAACTTGTCTCATTACAATCGCTAGAAATTATTAATTTGTCAGAATTATTATCTCTCTTTTCTTCTTTAACAGCACTATCTATGTGTTTTTTTTAAAAAAATTTAAATCTGTTTCACTACTTAAACATACATCTTCCATAACTGATATTTCTGTTTCTTTGTTATTAATTCTTTTTCGTTGTAATTTTATCATTTCACTATATTCTTTCAGATATTCTGCTCTAGTTTTTCTACTTTTCTCATTAGCATTGCTAAAAAATATCTTCTTACTACTATTGTTTCTAATATTTTATAATTATTACCTTCTTTTACTACTTCAATAGAATTTGACGCATTTTCCACATGTTTTTTCTTACAAACATTTATATTCTGTCACTATTTACACTTTCCATATTTGTTATTTGTCTCTCTTTCTCATCTCTCCTTTTAACTTAGGTCTTTTACAATACATTTTTTCATATTTGGTACTGCTTTTTTATTTTCTTAGTCAGGAATATTACCAACTTTTTTATGTCCTATTGCTTCCTTATAGAGGAAGCTTTGTGATCGTTAAGATTTTCGATTTTCCAAAAATTGTCTAAATCAACTTATTTTCATCTAAAAAGCGTAAATTTTCATTCCTAAGCAAGTGTTTAGATGTATATATGTGTGTATGTATGTATGTATGTGTGTATAGCGTTTTTTGTGTACAAGATGTCTCGAGAACGCTTAAACGGATTCCAATAAAATTTTAATTTTTTTATTAAGCTTGAAATGGTATTCAATGGTCAAGACCATTTCAAGTAATATTACCGTAGAAATAAATATAAATTAATGAATAAAATGAATAAAAATAAAGAATTTGATAATAATTAAATAGTAAAATATAAATATAGAAATAAAAAAATATTGCGTGCGATGGGGATCGATCTCTCGACGTGTGGGTTTGTGGTCGTTGCTTTTGATCGCGGAGCCACGGGAGATTGAATGGGTCGATTTGAAAGAAGAATTAAGAGAAAAATGAGTAAATGATGAAAAATTAACAATTTAAATAAAATAAATAATAAAGTTATAGAAAGGAAAACGTGAAATTGTAGTAGAATTGTTAAATAGAAAGAATTATAAGAGTAATTTAAGTTAGTTTAAGTCTAAATAATAAGAGTTTTGTGTAAATTATTAGAAAATTAATAATAAATTAGAAAATAAGTTGTTTTTAATAAAATAAAAATAATAAAATCCAAAAAAATAACTAGTTAAATAAGTATTGTAAAAATTTAACAATAAACAATAAATATTAATTTGTTTATTAAAAAATAGTTACTTAAGACAAGAAATATTGTTTGAATTTTAATAAAAATATAGTCAAATGATGGAAAATAAAATAAAGTAAAATAATCTAAAATCAGAAATTCAATAAATTAATTATTCTTTGAGAAAATAAATAAATAAGTAAAAATTCGTTGCAGAATGTTCTAGAAAGTTCTAGAAGCTTTTAAAATTGTTTACTTTCCGGTTTCATTTTGGAGGGAAGAATAATTATTGGTAAAAGGGATTGTCCAAAATAAATAAGAGCAAATTAAAGTAATAGAAACAGTTTGCGCCAAAAATATCTTAGACGCGGGAGTTATTTGACTTTTAGCATTTCCGGGGTCAATAGTATATAAACAGGCGATTTTACAAGGGGGGTCTCTCTTCTTCTTCTAATATTATCTGAAGGTGAGGTGCTGCAGAAAAATATTTCGATTAGAAATATTTTTCAAATTACGAAGAAATTACTATTCAAACATTCAAACATTCAACGTAGTTCAAACATACATTATTGAATCTCACTGTCTCTTGACAATGTGTATCTTTTATATTTATTAGATATTAATTTCGATTAATATTTAATAAAAACACAAATTGAATATCCCCTGTTTTGGAGCTTTGTATGTTCTTAGTTAACATACCGGGTAACCATCCAGGATTGTTTAATTTTAAAAGATTCCTTGTTGAATGATATAGTTTCAATAAACAATTTAACAAAAAGTGGAGTGTTGTGGGGAATGGCCGAGCCATGCTCATGACATGTACCAAAAGTTTGTTAAATTAATGATTCCCAGTCCTCCGTGTAATGTTAGGATTTGCTGTAGGTTTGGCGACAACCATCTTTCTGAGCTAAAATAATAAAATTAGGTTGTCAATAAACCATATAAAAAATTATATATATAAAGAAAAAATAGCGTAGGGCATCCCCAAAAATTAGGGACTGTAGGTAGGATTGAATAAAAAAAAAAGAAATTTAAGAATTGAGAAATTAACTAATAAATGAAATTTTGTTCTAGATTGGATTTAGAAAGATCATTTAGAATTAATACTGTTTGGCTAATCGTTGTTTTTATTTTTGATAAAGTGAGTTGAAATATAAATAGATATAGTTCAATTTGTTTGTTTTGCTTCTAAAAGACATTTGAATTTTCTAATTTGAAATAAAGATAAAGATTTCTGATTTCTTAATTTATTAATTTGGAATAATATATTTAAAGTCATTAATTATTCAAAATTTATTATTTATTTAAAAAGATTTGAAATTAAAATTATTTTTTATTTGTTTAATTAAATGTTTATTGTTCAGGTGAGTTGAGGAATCTGTGATGAAGCTTGATATAAATTTATAAATATTAATAAAATCAAATCTGAGATTCCTAATAAAATCAATTTATTTGAACGATAAAAGAAATTGTGAGAATTAGAAATATTAAAATCAGAATAAAATTAAAATAAAATTTGAGAAATCAGAATAGAAGAAAACAGGTGGCTAATTTCACGTGTAATTTCTTATCTAATTTATGGATTTAAATGTCCAATATTTGAACTTATGTCCTTTTCTCTCTAAGATGCCTTGTCTTTCTTCTGTTTAAGTACAGATTGCCGATTCCCCGGTTAAGGAAAATAAGAGAGAGAACGATATATGCTTCAAGCTCATGAATATCTAAATTTGGACACAGGAATTTTTGAAAGCATGATTATATTCAACATTTTCATGTTTAATATTAAAATATAAAGAACCAGCAAACGCAATGGCGTATACACCAGAATCAAAAAAATTTGGTTGTTGTTGTACTCTTAAAAAAACTACATTAGGTTTAAATTGATATAACCTGTATAAATATTCTCTTTGACTTTGATTTTTAATTCTAGAGTGACCGCGACGTTTTTTCGTGAACTCGTAAATAAAAATCAAAGTTATTATTGCGTATTCTAATCGTTTTCATTTCGACTTGCAATTTTCATCGAAAGTGGTCGCGGTAATTAATTAAACTGTAAAGAAATTGGAAGTCGGTGTAGAATTAAAATCGGTTTTCTAAATTGTTTGATTTTTCCAATTTAATGCGAATAAATAATAAAATCAATAGATAATTATCCTTTTTGCCCTTTGAACTCTTCGAACGTAGAAATTTAAGTTATTTTATTTTAATGATAAATTAATATTTAAAATATTACGTAAAATACCAAAATCAAATCTCAATAACTCAACACCTGCGGTATACTGGTAAAGTATAATCTCGTTCCATTCACACCACACGACAAACTTACACACGAAATTGTTCTCTGCTTAATATTCAACTGTAGTTGTAACTTTAAAATATTTTTGATTTGAATGATTTGAAAAAGGACATTCAAAAGAAACAAAAAAATTTACCCATATAAATTAAGACTAAAAAATATTGATCGAAAAACTTAAAAACTCGAAGAACGTTTTTTTTGCTGGCACCTCTAAAAACCTGATTCTATGAAAACTGACTCTAGGCATGTAAGCGTGAAGCGAGCAGGATTTGCAGTTTTGAGTTTTCTTGCATGTGCACAGAGAGAAATGGATTATAACAGGTATAATCCAGATTATACAGAGAAATACAGTTAAAAATGGATTATAACAGGTATAATATGGGATTATTCCTGGTATAATTTAGAGTATAACAGATATAATCTGGATTATACCTATTATAATTCATTTTGAACTGTATTTTTCTGTATAATCTGAATGATACTTGTTGTAATCCATTTTTCTCCGTGTGTGGTAGAAAAATATTTTAACCTTCAGTAGTTATAAAAAAAGTTCTCAAAGTTAAAGACATGATAAAATAATGAAATTTTTTGAAAACTACTGAGATGTATGTTCGTTGTTTTTGAAGATAACTTTGTAAACCTTACATGGCTTTAAAGGTCTCAGTTTCACTTGAAAATGAAAAAAAATCAGTCGACTTAGTTGGTTCTTTAAGCGTATGGTTTAAATAATATTTATTTATTTAATAATTTTTTACAGGTAGCACTATTAAGAAGCTGTGTTGATGTAATATCACTATGGCCTCAATGGCTAACAAATACGCTAATTGTTTTAATACACACCGTAATAACTTTCCAACTTCCAATACCAGGATGTCCAAGGTATGAAACAAAAATTGATTTTTTCAAATATTAACAATTTATTTAAGTATCTAATTTTCATGTTTTAATTTACACAAACATTTTAGAGGATATTTAGGTCCAGGTGGTCGGCATGCAGATGGAAAGTACGTTAATTGCACTGGTGGTGCAGCAGGATTTATTGATATGAATGTGCTGGGAGTAAACCATATTTATAAGATGCCGATGATAAGCTCTGTTTATGGTTCTGGACCGTTCGATCCTGAAGGTCTTTTAGGTAATAATGTTTTAATGTTGCTTGATTTTTACTTAAAGAAAAATTGATAAGTTGATATACAGTGAAAGTTCTGTGTTACCAAAATCGATCTGCGCATTTGCGAGGGCGGGAGATTTGAATTTTTAAGCAAACCCTTTAGTCAGAGATCTATGCGTGCGTGAGATTTCAGAGATCCGCACAGACGTTATGATTACAGATTTCTCAATTTCGGAGATTACAGATTTCGCAATTTCTCGCAAGGTTTGAAATACACGTGTCACAATTGCACGGGTCACAATTTCAGAGTATCTTTTTTTTCGACCATGAGATTTATGAGGTAGATATTTAATATTATAATGGAATCTAAGGAATTTTCAGATTTCTGACTTGTATAATGTTTCGAGATTGTCAAATTTATTGCATCATGCAGTTAGATGGATTGTGTAATGAAACGAATTTTTATGACATTGATCTTTTAATAAGAATAACGGGGTAGGGTAATTTCAAAAAATAGTTTTGCTGTGAGAATTGAGCAGTGTAGATTGTGACGATACTATTTTTTAAATTGTAGCAATACTGTTTTTTTTTAATTTTGGCAACACTGTATAACAAAAACTATAAAAGCAGTGTAGCAATAATAAAAAATAAATCTTTATCGAACTATTGTTCAGTAAGTATGTTTGTTAAAAATCATTTAATCTTGTACTGAAGAGTAGCATCTATAATAAAAGGCAACGCAAAATCATTAAAAATAATTTTAAATGAAGAAATAGTAAATCTTTTAAGAAAATAAATAGGGCAAGTATTACACTTGCACCAAGTCGAAGTCCAAGGGGGAACAGTTGTCATTTTTTAGACTTTTTTTCAAAAAATCGTAGGGGAGTGGGTCCCAAGATGGACAGGGCCCCAAGATGGACATTTCGTATAAAATTTTTGTTTAAGATGACAGCGCAGTATGCTTTCTGTCATTTTTGTTGTTTGTATAGTCGAAGATTTTGATGCACATTTGAAAAAAAAACCAATTGGTTTTTCTACTACACAGACCACGTAATTTGGTGTCTAAAAAAGTTTTGTAACAGTTTTTTCTCAAGTTGGTAAATTTATTAGAAATTTATGATTTAGAATGTTCACTTAACGTTATAATATTCTTTATTTATCGTATAATAATATTTAAACTGATTTTACTCAAATCTTAATGTATTTATTTTCATATTTTCAATTTTACACTTTTTTCAATAATGTTTTGAGGCAACTAATTAAATTTTTTTTATTTTTCACCATAAAATGTGATATTTTCGTTAGAGAATTTGATATATCGATATTTTTCGATATTTTATTACTTTTTTCTGTTAAGCTATTAAATTCAAGTTTTTAAAAATGTTATTTCTTGATGAATTCCGTAAAATGACTAAATATTAGTTTAAGAATTGTAACACGATGTTCGTTTTTTATTTATTACAATTTTCAGAGACTTTTAAAAAGGTGTCCATTTTAGGGCCACTTTTTTTCGACCGAAAATTTTAACAATTAGAAAAAAAGATTTAAAAAATGTTTATGTTCAAAATAAAATTTTATCCCTGTGCCTGTGGCCATAAGTTACCTTTTAAATTGTACTTTCCGGTATAAAATATTTTAATATGTTTTATTTAATTTGCATTCTACAGCAATAAATCGAAAGGGTGTCCAACTTGGGGCCCTCTCCCCTACTTTTTGGCTAGTAAATACTAAGAAGACCGCTTTTACAAAAGTTCTGTAAAATTTTCATGTAATCTACACGTAAATCTACATACGTGTACCAAATGTCAGCATCCTAAGTCCAATAGTTTGGGAGATTCGGGGTGGGGGAGAACATGGCCATTTTTTTCGAATTTTTTTCAGAAAATCGTACTTTTCGGCTATTAAACACTACGAAGACCGCTTTTACAAAAGTTCTCTATAAATTTCCTGTAATCTACCCGTAAATCTACATACGTATACCAAATTTCAGCATCCAAAGTCATATAGTTTGGAATTTTAGGGGGACACAGAAGTAGCTGGAAGCGAAACAGAGAACGCCACTTTAAAAGATGTACATCTTAATACGTCGAAGTTTCTCGGTAAAGATGTAAAGAAGTTTATGGAACAAGCCATAAAGGCTTCTAAGGCGCAAAGGAACAAGCGATCTGCTAAAACTGTTGAGTTTCATCTACAGATTGTTCAGAAAGTTTTGTTCATAATGCGCCGCGTGTATTTTAAACAAAGGAACATTAGAAGAGAGGTGCAGGATAAAATTGACGGTTCTGGAAAGCGCGTTCCCAGAAATCCTCAAAAATCTGCGGCCTACAAAATCGAACGCGCAACAGTTATGAGCAGGGATGCACAAGGGATGCCCCCGGCAAAACGACTGAAAAGGGAACAAGGCCTGAGTCTCCAGAGCAAACCTTAAAAGACGCTAAGGTGCAGAAAGTACCTGAGATTCAAAAGCCTGGAAAGCCCATGGCAGAGGTTATTGCTATCGACAAAAGCGCTACCGGTCTATCAGGCATAATGATTGCATTGAAGTAGGTAACATTAAAATAACGAAATTTTTTTTTCTATTTTTCACTAGAAAATTAATATTTTGGATCAATAAAAATGTTAAATTACAAAAATAGATTAGTTTCATCATTAAACTGCCGGGAAAACGTAAAAAACGCCATAAAAACAAAATTTTTAACAATTGACGACATTTAATAACAGAAATATATCAATTTCCGACAACCTTTCATTGGGAGTTTAAAACAGCACTCAAATTCAAGTTACAAAAAAGACGACTTCACAAACAAAATAAGTAGACAGTCTTCGTTATTGACAAAAACTGCTATTTTTTACTATTTTTTACAATTTTCGGGTAGAAAATATAAAATGTGGATTTTCTTTTCCACTGGGTTCAAAAGATATCAAAATATGGAGTTATAAAAATAGCCGACTTTAACAATTCGTTAAAGTTCGTTTGCCTTCGTTATTGGCAAAAACTGATATTTTTTACTATTTTTTACAATTTTCGGGCAGAAAATATAAAATGTGGATTTTCTTTTCTACTGGGGTCGAAAGATATCAAAAAATTGAGTTATAAAAATGGACGTACTTAAAAATTTTTCAAGCGGACGGCCTTCGTTATTGTCAAAAACTGGTATTTTTTACGCCTTCGTTAATGGCAAAAACTGATATTTTTTACTATTTTTTACAATTTTCGGTCAGAAAATATAAAATGTGGATTTTCTTTTCTACTGGGTTTGAAAGATATAAAAAAATGGAGTTATAAAAATGAACGACCATAAAAATTTGGTTAGCAAACGGCCTTCGTTATTGGCAAAAACTGATATTTTGTACTACTTTTTACAATTTTCGGGCAGAAAATATAAAATGTGGAGTTTCTTTTTTATTGGGTTTAAAAGATATAAAAAAATGGAGTTATAAAAATGGCCGACCTTAAAAATTGAGTGAGCGGACGGCTTTCATTTTTGGCAAAAACTGATTTTTTTACCATTTTTCATCATTTTCAGGCAAAAAATATAAATTGTGGATTTTTTTTTCTACTGGGTGCAAAAGATATCAATAAATGGAGTTATGAAAATGGACGCCTTTAAAAATTTAGTGAGCCGACGGCCTTCGTTATTGGCAAAAACTGATATTTTGTACTACTTTTTTCAATTTTCGGGCAGAAAATATAAAATGTGGATTTTCTTTTCTACTGGGGTCGAAAGATATCAAAAAATTGAGTTATAAAAATGGACGTACTTAAAAATTTTTCAAGCGGACGGCCTTCGTTATTGTCAAAAACTGGTATTTTTTACGCCTTCGTTAATGGCAAAAACTGATGTTTTTTTTGTAAAGAATATCAGTTTTTGCTATGATTTTTTTTCTAAAAAATATCAGTTTTTGCCAATAACGAAGGCCGTCCGCTCACTCAATTTATAAGGTCGGCCATTTTTATAACTACATTTTTTTATATCTTTCAAACCCAGTAGAAAAGAAAATCCACATTTTATATTTTCTGACCGAAAATTGTAAAAAATAGTAAAAAATATCAGTTTTTGCCAATAACGAAGGCCGTCCGCTCACTAAATTTTAAAGGTCGTCCATTCTTATAATTCCATTTTTTTATATCTTTCAAACCAAGTAGAAAAGAAAATCCACATTTTATATTTTTTGCCTGAAAATGATGAAAAATGGTTAAAAATCCAGTTTTTGCCAATAATGAAGGCCGTCCGCTCACTCAATTTTTAAGGTCGGCCATTTTTATAACTCCATTTTTTTATATCTTTCAAACCCAGTAGAAAAGAAAATCCACATTTTATATTTTCTGACCGAAAATTGTAAAGAATAGTAAAAAATATCAGTTTTTGCCAATAACGAAGGCCGTCCGCTCACTAAATTTTGAAGGTCGTCCATTTTTATAATTCCATTTTTTTATATCTTTCAAACCAAGTAGAAAAGAAAATCAACATTTTATATTTTTTGCCTGAAAATGATGAAAAATGGTAAAAAAAACCAGTTTTTGCCAATAATGAAGGCCATCCGCTCACTCAATTTTTAAGGTAGGCCATTTTTATAACTCCATTTTTTTATATCTTTCAAACCCAGTAGAAAAGAAAATCCACATTTTATATTTTCTTTCCGAAAATTGTAAAAAGTAATACAAAATATCAGTTTTTGCCAATAACGAAGGCCTTCGGCTCACTAAATTTTGAAAGGCGTCCATTTTTATAACTCCATTTTTTGATATCTTTCGCACCCAGTAGAAAAAAAAATCCACAATTTATATTTTTTGCCTGAAAATAATGAAAAATGGTAAAAAAATCAGTTTTTGCCAATAACGAAGGCCGTCCGCTCACTAAATTTTTAAGTTTGTCCATTTTTATAACTCCATGTTTTTATATCTTTCAAACCCAGAAAAAAAGAAAATCCACATTTTATATTTTCTGCCCGAAAATTGTAAAAAATTGTAAAAAATATCAGTTTTTGCAAAGAACGAAGGCCGTCCGCTCACTAAATTTATAAGGTCGTCCATTTTTATAACTCCATTCTTTGATATCTTTCGACCCCAGCAGAAAAGGAAATCCACATTTTATTTTTTCTGCCCGAAAATTGTAAAAAGTAGTACAAAATATCAGTTTTTGCCAATAACGAAGGCCGTTTGCTCACTAAATTTTTGAGGTCGTCCATCTTTAAAACTCCATTTTTTTTTATCTTTTAAACCCAGTAGAAAAGAAAATCCACATTTTATATTTTCTGCCCGAAAATTGTAAAAAATAGTAAAAGATAGCAGTTTTTGTCAATAACGAAGACTGTCTACTTATTTTGTTTGTGAAGTCGTCTTTTTTGTAACTTGAATTTGAGTGCTGTTTTAAACTCCCAATGAAAGATTGTCGGAAATTGATATGTTTCTGTTATTAAAGGTCGTTAATTGTCAAAAATCTTGTTTTTATGGCGTTTTTTACGTTTTCCCGGCAGTTTAATGATGAAACTAATCCATTTTTGTAATTAAACAATTATATTGATCCAAAATATTAATTTTCTAGTAAAAAATAGAAAAAAAAATTTTCGTTATTTTTAACGTTACATACTTCAATGTAATGCATAATGAATCCTGAGAGCAACAATGGCGGGGATTTTGAGCCTTTTCGTAACAAGAGGATAGAGGCTGGAAAGCGCTTAAAAGGAGCAAGGAAAGAAGCGTAGAAGGAGGCGAAGAAGGAGGAGGAGAAGGCGAAAAAAGAGTCAGTCAGGATTTCATCAACGGACCCGAATTCGTAAAGCGAAATTCTGAAGGGTCTACAAAGATGTTTTAAGCGTAAAAACATGGGCACTGAAGTAATCAGGATATGCAGAACTTTGAACAACGAAGTTCTCCTGATAGTGAAACAAGGAGGTGATACCTCGAAGTTCACGGAGCTTTAACAACAGCCTTGAAAGGCAAGGAAGCTGTTAAAGCACTGGTGAACAAACGATTTCTCGAGATCAGAGACCTTAATGAAAGTGCTTTTTAAAAAAGTCGTCATCGAAGACTCTGGGCTGGTAATAACGCCTGATCGGTGTACAAGCAGGTAATGCAGAAACTGAAACAGGCAAAAGCCTAAAGGACTTCAGCCGGCCGAGACACCCCAAATCAAAAAGTCTGCGCACGCCACTGAATTGCAAACGAACATTGCTCGTACATGTAACAAAACATAAGCCTACGTACAAATGTATTATCATCTTCAAAAGAGATTCTACTTAAATGAAAATCAATTATGTTCCTTCGAAAATTTGACCTGATTAATAATATATTCAATCTGACATATTTTGTTAATTTTGGGTGTGTGTTAAAAACAATGTTTCATTCGAAAATACTGATCTCACAAGTGGTAAGGAAATTATTGGATCCGTTACGTCGGTTAAAGCGAATGTTATTTTATGTGTATTTAAGGTTAAAATATATGTCGTAACATAAGTTGCAACTTATGAATATATTATAATATTGAAGGTAGCATTGAGGTTAGGTTAGCTCTCATATGGTGATTCGACGAAGTGTTGTGTTTCCGCTCTATACTTTTTCTTCCTTTTAGGATACAATTTTAATCAACAGACTACTAAAAATTGAATGTTCTTTTAGTCAAACCACGAATTTTACATTTTAGTAGTCAAACTGTTAAATAATAATAGTGTTCTAGTTTTTTCCTGGTATGATAGTTAGTTTACTAAAATTAAATGGCGAGTTTAGTAAATATTGATCTATAAAGTTTTTCAGTGTATAAAATTAAAGTATACGTTATTATAAAGGGTCATTATGAGTTTATTGTTCATATTTTGAAGAATTTATTTTTCATATTAAGTACCAAAAAATATTTTATTTTTGATTGTTTATTTCTGCGAAATATATCTGTTTGAATTTAATCTTAAATTTTACTGGCCAACATGATATCTAGAAATTGGATTATCTACAATTAAAAAATTCAGTATTTTCTTAAAATTTATATCTGTAGTTATCGTCTGAACTACAAACTTTCATCTATAATGATAAAACAATAACAAAATCCTTAAATCATGTCGGATAGTAAAATTGAGGGTTAACTTTAAGTAAATATTTTGCAGCAATAAACAATTAAAAATAAGAATTATTTTTTACCATTTTTAAATATGAATTTTTATGTATAAAAATAATTTTTAATATGAAAAATAAATTCTTGAAAATATGAAAATAAGCCCATACTGACCTCTTGATTACAACATGCTAGTATTTTATATTCAACAATATTTTCGGTTATGTATGTATGATCGACTAAGGCCGAACATTGTCCTAATGTCTCATAACCACAGTGGGCCGGACTGTATGAAAATGCGGACAAAAGTCAGAATCTCATTTGATTGAGCTAAAAGTGTTCACTCACGGCTTTTTGGGGTCGCTGATTACGATTCGGACATTAGTTTTATGGAATTCAAAATGGCGGATCCAATATGGCGGACTAATTTATAAAAAATTTTCGGATTTTCTTAAAACTTTGCATCTAAAGGTTTTTGGGGTCGCTAATTACGATTCTGACATTAGTTTTAAGAAATTCAAAATTGCAGATCCAATATGGCGACTGATTTATAAAAACTTGTTGGAGTTTTTTGAACATTAGTACCTGGAGGATTATGAAGTCTTTGGTTACGATGATTTACAAATGTTATTAACAATTGCTATTTTAAGTAATATTTATTTTCAAAAATTTAAAGATGGTGTGCGCAAATATGGTGGAGGAATTTTCTTTGAAATGTTTGGAATTTCTTAAAACTTTGTACTTTGGTTTTTTATGGTCGATTTTTACGTGTTTGTGTTTAGGTTTACAAAAGACAGAAAGATAGATGAATTATGGAGAGCAGAATTCATAGAACTTTCATATAACAGCAAACTCAAATTTAAAAATGTTTAAATTATAGTAGGTAATTATAAATGACATATTTGTTACTTTCGTAACTAGCTGGTGAATATGCTTTATTCAGTTTTTCACGACCCCAGAGAGCACCCCGTGGAGGTTTACAATAAGATTAAGCTCTCTTTGTTTTTTTTTTAATTTTTAATTTTTTTGTATTTCTTTGAAAATTTTTATTAGAATCTTTAAAAGTAGATGTAGAAAATTTCGAACAAAATATTAAAAGTTAAAATTTAAATGGAACTTAAAAAGGAATTCCTTTCCGTTAGCGGTAGTTTTATTAATGAAATTGCAAATTTTATTTAGCAATCACTTTCAGTTTCTGAAAAACTGTTCTCATTTTCTGAGGTGTAAAGTGATTGATCATCTGGTATTATCAGTAAAGCCTTGACTTCTTTTGATAGAGGCTGTGAGGGTTTTTTAGCAATTGCCGTTTTCGATAGGATCACTGGATCAGATGAAACTAGTAAAACATTCATTAAATCAGTCATAGTATCCTTTCTTGAAGTCTTTCGTGTATTGTTTTCTCTAAATTTTTTCGTGTCTTTATTACGAGACTCTTGAGCCTCTTTAGAAAGTTGTCCAATTGGTAACAAAGCAGATTTTATTATAGATGATCCATGAATCAATATCATATGGACGGAAGCTGGCATATAACACCAGCTATATAATTCTACATAGAGCCTGGCAGTATCGAGGGCATATGCTTCAATATTTTTTACATTAATTTCCAAACTAGAAGATATAGCTTGTAAAATTTTGGCAAAGCGTTTTATTGAACGTATATCAATGCCGGTTATTTCAGATGATGTAACTGGATCACTGAAAAATCTACGTGCTGTGTTACCATCGTTCGTTGTTCCGCTACCTTGAGCTTTAGGAACATCAACTAGCAAACCCATCTTATTCTTAAAATCTTTTTGAATGGCAGCTTTTCTCTCATTAAAGCTAGCTTTTTCCGACAAACTTCGAACCTGCCAATTTTTAAAATTCAATCGATAGGAGATATGCAAAAGACATTCAAAAGATCTAATCTTGGCATGTAGAGAAGACAAACCAAACTCAAACGTTGAAGGATCAGCTTCTTTTTGAATTGCTTTTTCCATGTTGTTCATTGCAGTTGGTAATGCGCCGCAAACATAACATTTTTGAGCTGAGGATGTCTCGGTCAGAGCATTGCAGACTTTGCCATCTACCATGGTAAGCAGCATTTGATAAGAAATAGATATACCGTTCAATTTATCATGTTTAATTGTACTTGGTACTAATTTATCTATTTGGCTTTGAATGTGAGCTTTTCCCAACAATGAAACTTCAGTTTTATTTACACTGGATTCATATACACTGGATTCTAATTGGCAAACAAATTCTGCTAGATGATGGACGATCATTTTTCCACACTATTATTTTTTCTGATAAATCTGACTCTCGAGTGTACAACTCTAAGGGTACAAGGGAAGTTATCAAAAGATTTTGGTCGTTACAGTCTTCAAGCGATCGCTGTTTATATGCCGAATGCCCGGAAGTTCCATCAAAACCCCACTTTATGGATAAAATCAGATTCGAGAGACATGTTGAAGAAATTGTGTGCATAACGGGTTCCACAATTGTAAATAAACATTTTGCTAAGTGATCAAGAAGAGATTGTAACTGAATTTCAGCGCTTTTTTCGCTAACTGTAATGTTGTCTGGGTAACATATTTTCTTAGCTTCCCTAATCTTATGATAAAAAGGATACATATCATCACCTCTTGCTTTTGCACCAGACCTAATACTAAGATACTGGTGTTTAGTCAACTTGTTAGCCACCATAAAAGCCAAAGATTCATCGTCTGTATAAGGTATAAAAGTTTTAAGGGGCTTATGAGTCACTGTTACCATTGCAGAAGAAGAAAGTGCTACTTCTCGTACTGAGTCTGCACCTGAAGTATTACCTTCCGAACGTAGATTCATTGATGCAGCATATGCTAGTTCCGATCCTGTTGATTGGCGTAAAACAATTACCTTTCGTCTTTTAGAACGCTCACAAACCTCATCAAATTGCTTCAGTGGTCGTCCTATTTTGGTACTCACACTACTGTTGATACTAGCAGCAGAAAGAGACGGAAACGTGACTTTTTCAGCTAACCAAGATTCATTCTCGTTTAAAACACGATCCCTATGTTTATGAGATTTGTCTAGCTTTCTAGAAATATCTTTTCAGAAATTTTGAATAATTTGTAAAATCTGATTCTTTAATTCTTTTGCACAATTTTGATATTCCAATTTCTCAATTACAAAGTTTTGTAGCTGAATTCTCCTACTTTCAAAATTTTGGTTTTTTAAAGATTTTAAAAAAGGAATAAATCCTTTCTTGTGGGACTGAACGACATTTTATATAGTGTACAGTGACAGTAATATGAATATTTATAATTTACTAATGTATATAAATATGTATACAAACACAATACAAAGAAATAGGAACTAATTTAATTTAATCCCATTAACAGTTGCAAACGTTTGCAATCGCAATTTCAGTTTTATATTAAAAAGGAGGGTTCTACTAGTAACATACAAATGGAGTTTGGATGGAAGCTGGTGGAAGGACCAAAATAATGAAGTTTAAAATTATTATTATTTAATAAACGTCTGTATTTTCCTAATCAAACGATAATTTCATTCAGCATAATTAGGCAGAATGATCAAAGTTTGTTTTTAAATGTAATTTATAATTATTGTGAAATATTAGATAGACAATTCAATTTAAAAAATTAGCTTAAAACAAAAATATTCGTTATCTTTATTAAATAGGTATTGCACGAATTTTCATTTTCAACCTTAAGAACTTCTGTGTAGAAAAGTTTTAAATTATTCAATAATTTCAGAAAATATATCTCAAATAGTAAAGAAATCATGTGTAAAAGAAAATTTTCAATTTAGAAATCGTTGCAAAATCGGACTTTTGTCCGCACGCTTGCCCACTGTGGATCGGCAGGATGTGAGGTCCTCAACCTAAGACAGTCAATATTGGCACAAACATTGGCCTTTACTCGTGAATCCAATGTTCGCAATACTATAATCGGCCGAAGTTACAGCCAATGTTGAAAGCCCGAGTATCAATAGACTACATAGAGCCAAGCAACGGCCACGTTGGCTAGCTCGGCAAATCCTGCTCGTGTTCTTATGTGTTTTCTATTTCTTTTCTCTTATTTTAAAATATCCACCAATAAGAACGAAAGTTGATTTGAAAAATTTCTTATTGTTGACAAAACTTGGCTAAATGTTAAATCTATGACTTTTTTACATTAAAAAAAAAGAATTTTAATAGAATACTTTTTCTTAAATTAAATTTATTCAAACAAACCCACTTTAACCTTTAAGTTTGGAGTTTTAGAATTAAAGTGTCCTACATAACATATTTCTTTGTTTTGACGATCCTGTCTAGCTATTACTTATTATAATCTATCAGATTCCACTCTTTAGTTGGGTTTGAAAAAGGTGGAGCTTTATTGTTTTAAAGGAATAATGTGAATGGTCCTTCTTATGTGTTTTCTATTTCTTTTCTCTTATTTTGAAATATCCACCAATAAGAACGAAAGTTGATTTGAAAAAATTTTTATTCTTGACAAAACTTGGCTAAATGTTTAATTCTATGGCTTTTTTACATTAAAAAAACCATACATTACATACTTTAATTTTTTTTAATTGCTCAGTGCGTCTTGGTTTAACCCATACATTCTTAAATTTTTGTATTTAATATACCTTATTGAAACTTAGCACCTACATTTTTTCTGGTCTCTTATTACGATTCTGACCTTATTTTTACAAATTTTAATATTGTGTATCCAAGATGGCGTTCATAGAATATATGAGATTAATCAATTGATTAGAATGTTGGTTCTAGTAGAATTTGTTTGATCACTGATTAAGAATCTTACGTTGTTTTTAAAAAATTCAATATGTCGGATCCAAGATGGAGGCCATAGATAAACTAGGTGTGAATTCTGTCCATTTCATGGACACTTCGCTTCCAAGGAAGCAAAACAATTTGCTTCCTCATAGAGGATGCAATAATTTAATAATATTTTAAATATTTTAAGTTAATAAAAACAAAAATTAAAAAAACATGAATTATTTTGATTAAAAATAATTTTTTTTAATTTTTGTCTGTGCAGTTATAAGAAAGTGAAATTTTTGCTTGGGTCTATTGGACCCAGTCTAGCCAGGTAGACTGCAAAAACTGTAATATGTTAAAAATTAAATTTGTCTAAAAATGATTTATTATTATCTTTGAATCATAAATAAATCATAAATAAACCATAAATAAATCACAAAGTTTTTGCAAAAAATTGTATGTTTTGGAAACAATGAAATATTGTATTCTTAATAATGTGGTTTCTTTTTATTTAAGGTGAGTCACCTGAGAAATTTCAACCCATCGAAATATGTTACTTATCGGTGCAAATTTTTTTTCTGGGATTATTTTGTATGTAAAAGAATGACATATTATCAAAATTAAAAAAAAAAAAATTTTGAATAAAAAATTTTTTGAAAAAAAAATTAAAAAAAAATTTTTTTTTTTGAAAAAATTAAAGAATGTTAAAACCCATACGATATTTTGTTTGAAATCTTAAAAAAGGCATATAAAAAAATTGGCATTAAAAAAATATGAAAAATTGTAGGAGAAGATAGATTTTTACAAAAATTTTTTTTTTCAAAAATTTTTTTTTTATTTTTGATAACATGGCATTCTTTTACATCCAAAATAGTCCCAGAAAAAAAATTGGCACCGATAAGTAACATATATTTCGATGGGTTGAAATTTCTTAGGTGACTCCACTTAATGAACCAAATTTGATGATTTTCAATTCTCCCAAAAAATATGTTTTTTTCAGCTAATCAAAAAATGGCTTAAACAGACTTAAGGTACATGTTTAAAGCTTTAAAAATCTACTTAGAAATTTTATTTATGTCTATTTTTGGTGTTACTATAGCTATTTGAAAAAAACGACTTTTTAAAAAAGTATCTTTACATTTCTTGAAATATTTAAAAAAATATTAAAGACACATTAATTTAAGCTAGATATTCTTTTTCTACAGGTTCTGGCAATAAGTTTTAAAAAAAAGACGTCCCGATATGTTCATTAGGCTCTGAGCAATCAGCGTTTGAAAATCGCTCGGGTCCCGTAGACCCAATCTAGCAGTTACGTTAAATCCCGATAGTCTAGCAGTTGAGGGTTAATATAATTAGTAATATTATTATTATTATTATCATTATTTTACTAGGTGAAAATTATGTCCATTTCGTGGATATTTCGTTTCAAAGTTAGCAAACAAATTTGCTTTCTTATAGAAAAAGCAATATATTAAAAATATAAAATTTAATTCAAGAAATTCTTTAAAAAAAGGAATTTTAAGTACAAAAAAAATCAAAAAAACATCAATTAATTTACGAATTTTGGATCAATTATAAAAGTTATATAGGTCAATCGATTCGTTTTGAGATAAAGAATATGATTTTTTTATTCATTAAGTTGTATTTTCAGCTTGGAAAAAAATTTTGGCAAAAAACGATTTTTTTCGATGAAAAAAGGTGCTCAACAAAATTTGATTGGGTATTTTCAAAAATCCCTGTGTCCAAATTTAGATACTCACGAGCTTAAAAAGTCATCCAAATTTTATTGAAATCCGTTGAAGCGTTCTCGAGATATTCTGGCGACAAAAAACGCTATACACACACACGTACACACACATACATCTGGACATTTGCTTAGGAATGAAAATTTACGCTTTTTAGATGAAAATGAGTCGATTTAGACTATTTTTGGAAAATCGAAAATCTTAACGATCACAAAGCTTCCTCTATGAGGAAGCAAAAAATAGTGATAAATTTTAATAACATTGAATGTAGGTAAAAAAATTTTTAAGGTTGTCAAAGCGTAGTTAAATTTTTTATTTCATTGCTTTTTCATACCTAAAAATAATAATTTTGACTATATCTCTTATAATGGAAATAGCTTCATCTTCCATTTTCTGATAATCATATATTTTTATTAATATTAATACAATAAATGAATACTTACTTTTTTTAATGGAAGAAAAATTTTATTATAAATTATTACTTAATGGTTTCACGGGAAAATATATTGTACACGAGAAGCACTAATCTATATAAGCATTATTTGTACTATAGTTTATGTGTAGCACATACTCATTTTTTGTTAGTGATGGGTAGTGACAGTAAATTTACGAAATTTACGAAATTTACAGGTAAATTTACCATTTTTACAGTAAAACAAGAAAATTGTTTATTTCAAACTTTAGAGAAATACATAATGAAATTTGATTTGATAATAAGATTTTTAATGAATGTAAGAATGTACTGTTAAATTTTTTTTAAAAAATATTAAGTGAATGTTTTAAAAACTTGAGAAAATACGTATTATACATAAATAAAATTTAAATGAATTCACGTACTGCTAAAAAAATTTCAGAACTGATTGACATGAAATAAATACAATTCTCACATTTTAAATTTACTGTTCTATTTATTCATTTATGTTCCTTTTTATGTTACAAAGATTTAGAACATCGTAAATATATCAAAACACTAAATTACAACGTTAAAACTAAACATGCTTTGTTTGTCATGAAGCATAAAGTGCATATGTATTTTTACACCAAATTTTTATAATTAAAGGAAAAAAATAACTTTCTTTTTGTCAGGTGCTTTTGACAAAAAATTAAATTACATAATAATGATTAAAACAAATTTTAAATAATTTTTTTCAAGTATAGTTTATAGCAGAACAATTGATGATTTATAACTTTTTACAATAACATTATTAATATTTAACATTACTTGTTTTACATACTAATGTTTTTAAAAAAGGAACTATTTTAAAAGATTTTTCTGATTAGTTTTATAAAAAATGCTCTATTAAAAGGCAAATTTTTATAGATTTTAAAATAATCTTTGGATTTTCTAGGTTAACTATCTCGGCGCATGTGACAAAATGATTCAGAAGCGAAGTGTTTTGCATTATAAATAAACTTAGAAAATTTAAAATTGATTATTTAGAAACTTCTAATTATCATGACTTTATTTCAAATAGAAATTTTATTTAAAAAAGCAGAAAAACATGACTTACTGGATTTACGGTAAATTTACGGTAAATTTACTGCCCCGATATTTCCATCCCTTTTTCAAACGAAGAACGGTCAGCGCTCATCACTATTTTTTGGGCTTCAGCTGCCCATGTATGGTTAGATGCTACCCATGAATGGGTAGCTGAAGCCCAAAATTATGCTACACATAAAATATAGCCCTCTAATCCTCCGTATTCAAAGGTTTTTTGTTGAAAACAAATCCGCTCATTCTTAAAAATTTTTAAATGCATATCCCATAAGGCGGACATGAATTTTTAAATTTCTACAAATTTTTATAAAACTCGACATAATAAAGTTTTTTGGGTCGCTGAATACGAATCCAATGTCATTTTCAAAAATATTTAAAATGGCGAATCCTGTTACATACGAGTTAAATTATGCAAAATTACTTCGTTTAATTTTACTCCTCTTCGGGAACAAACAGCCAAAATAAAATTAAGATTTACTCAATTTATTAAGTTTATTATATTTCTGGGTTGGTTTTAACTGGTAGAAAGTATGTTTGCTACGTATCTTCATTTGTATTTTAGGAGTTTTTTAGGAAAATTTAATAAACAATTAAACAGAATAATTATATCAGACAATTGCTCATTTATTGGATTAACCAGGTTTGAAACATTCAGATTTCATAAGAAGTTTTGAAAACAAAAGTATAAATTGGAACGATATAATACTTTCAATAATCCAATCCTTATTTACTACCGCACTAAAGACTCAGCTTCTCATCCTTCTGTTCAGGGCGGGCTAACGTTTTGTTGATCAAAAAGTCTTGAAATCATACTGTATCGTCCTAGTGGAGTAGTACCGAACACAGGGGCGGTGACTTGTGTATGGAATGTCGGCAAATTCCATACGGCGAAAAGTTCACCCTATGGAATTCCATATGGCAAAATTACATATATACAAAAAATCAATTTCCTAATAAGAATGTGATTTCAGTTTAACATCGACTAGAACTCAAGTTTTAGTGTTTATTTATCCCTGTTTCCTGTAAAAATACTAAAAAATACTTGATAAAATAGAAGTAGAGTCAGAATTTCTGTAACGTTCCACATAAAATTTAATAATTTTCTATTACGGTAAAATATTGTTTCTCTTATAATATTTTATGCTCAAAATTACTGCGTAAAAGGATTTTGCAAAAAAAAAAATTTGGTCATGCTTTTAACATATAAATATTATTACAATTTTTTTTAAAAAATTAGTAGGGGAGAGTAGTCAGAGTTGGATATAGTTTTGACTTTTCTCTATAACTTCTCCTGTACGCCGAATTTTGCGATGTCTCTTATATTATAGAGAAGTTCTACTAAAATGCAATGTTTTTGCTAAACATTGCAAAAAATTTGGACCAAAAGTTATGGAGTTATAGGCTTTTAAAAAAAAAAGGTAGTCAAAGTTGAACATGGTAGTAAGAGTTGGGTCACTGTAGAAAATCAATGAAATATGAAGATAAATGATTGAAAATTACAATATCTTTGCCTTTGCATGATAGAAAGGCACTCAAATACATTTGGAAATGACAAAAGGAAAATGGAATACATTATATTTCCTCTTGTATCGCGAAATTGATCTGAAAGTGAAAAAGTATTACCAAAAATTTTAATTTTTTTTCTTTCCAATACAAATGAAGATTTTGACACCTTTTTAAGTTAACAAATTCATTTTCATTGCAAAAATGCTTCAGAATTTGCAAAATTTTGGGTGTACCAGCCTTGACTCAAGCGTCGTTCAGCTTCATATCACACACACACACCATGAACGCTTTATACAAACACTAAATTACGTTCCACATTTTCGTATAACATCTTAATGAACAATTTTAGTCAACTTAATTTGTCTTTGGCATATTTCTGCTACATATAATTATCTAATTTTGAAACTACAAAAACGTTTTTTGTTGAGTATATAACACGGACTCGCTTAATACGTCTATATAGTTCGCACACTTTACTGCAATCCATGTAAAAAGTTTGCTCGCATTGCTAACAGGTATTTACACACAACGACATATGGGTCTACTGTAATAAAACAAAATAAACGCGATGATTCAACTCTGACCACTGTCCAACTCTGACTACTCTCCCCTACATATCTCAAAAATTTATTGACCGATTTTGATAATCCAAATGTCATTCTTTTTATCTTGAATCAAAATTTATTTGAAATTTTTTGCTATGTAAAAAATTTGCTTTTTACTTACGTTTAAAAAATTGTTTATTTATAAAAATTAACTTTAGTGCATGGAAGAATTGTTAAAAATCATAAACAAAGTTATATTTTTTTTCATATTTTAATGGGAGGTTACCGTTCTCAATGGTGAAAAATGCAGGAAATTCGGAAATTATTTTTTTCAAAGACGCAAATATTTTTGGAATTGCGGTTTTTTTATTAAAATAGTACATAATTATATAAACTTTTTAAATATTTATATTAAAAAAAAAATTAAAAATGTCGGCTGCACACTGAAAACAATACTTGCATGGAACTGTCATAATTATGGGAAGGTCTAACATAATATATTGCTGATATTGGAACAGCTGTATTGGTGTTTCAGCCACATTACTGGTGAAACTGACAGTTACACTTTTAGGTTAGGATTTTAGGTTGCTTAATTTGATATTTATTAATATAGTATTCTAAGTTCTATGTCTAAAATAACTACAGCATTTCTTTCAGTGTAGATAAACTTATTGAAGAACCTGCGCGCCGTATTTTTCTTATGCGCCGTACGTTCCATAACCTCGCTAGGTTATAAGAAACAAAAATTTCTGACAGATTATTAAACTAAGATAAATTAAGGGGGTCATGTGGTTTTATTTTTATTTTTTTAAAATTTTTTTAATATTTTTTTTGACCCATGAAGTAAAAATGAAATAGCTTAAAAAATGAGTTTTCTCTTCAAATAGCCGCTATGTTGTTAAAGAAACGTTTTTCAAAAAAAGAAAAACGATAAGGCCCCCTAAAAGACGCTTGAGTCAAGGCTGGTACACCCAAAATTTTGCAAATTCTGAAGCATTTTTGCAACGAAAATGAATTTGTTAACTTAAAAAGGTGTCAAAAACTTCATTTGTATTGGAAAGAAAGACAATTTAAATTTTTGGTAATACTTTTTCTACAGTGACCCAACTTTTACTACCATGTTCGACTTTGACTACCTTTTTTTTTTAATAGCCTATAACTCCAAAACTTTTGGTCCAAATTTTTTGCAATGTTTAGCAAAAACATTGCATTTTAGTAGAACTTCCCTATAATATAAGAGACATCGCAAAATTTGGCGTACAAGAGAAGTTATAGAGAAATGTCAAAACTATATCCAACTCTGACTACTCTCCCCTATTAATTTTTTTAAAAAAATTGTAATAATATTTATATGTTAAAAGCATGACCAAAATTTTTTTTTTTGCAAAATCCTTTTACGCAGTAATTTTGAGCATAAAATATTATAAGAGAAACAATATTTTACCGAAAAAGAAAGTTATTAAATTTTATGTGGAACGTTACAGAAATTCTGACTCTACTTCTATTTTATCAAGTATTTTTTAGTATTTTTACAGGAAACAGGGATAAATAAACACTAAAACTTGAGTTCTAGTCGATGTTAAACTGAAATCACATTCTTATTAGGAAATTGATTTTTTGTATATATGTAATTTTGCCATATGGAATTCCATAGGGTGAACTTTTCGCCGTATGGAATTTGCCGACATTCCATACACAAGTCACCGCCCCTGTGTTCGGTACTACTCCACTAGGACGATACAGTATGATTTCAAGACTTTTTGATCAACAAAACGTTAGCCCGCCCTGAACAGAAGGATGAGAAGCTGAGTCTTTAGTGCGGTAGTAAATAAGGATTGGATTATTGAAAGTATTATATCGTTCCAATTTATACTTTTGTTTTCAAAACTTCTTATGAAATCTGAATGTTTCAAACCTGGTTAATCCAATAAATGAGCAATTGTCTGATATAATTATTCTGTTTAATTGTTTATTAAATTTTCCTAAAAAACTCCTAAAATACAAATGAAGATACGTAGCAAACATACTTTCTACCAGTTAAAACCAACCCAGAAATATAATAAACTTAATAAATTGAGTAAATCTTAATTTTATTTTGGCTGTTTGTTCCCGAAGAGGAGTAAAATTAAACGAAGTAATTTTGCATAATTTAACTCGTATGTAACAGGATTCGCCATTTTAAATTTTTTTGAAAATGACATTGGATTCGTATTCAGCGACCCAAAAAACTTTATTATGTCGAGTTTTATAAAAATTTGTAGAAATTTAAAAATTCATGTCCGCCTTATGGGATATGCATTTAAAAATTTTTAAGAATGAGCGGATTTGTTTTCAACAAAAAACCTTTGAATACGGAGGATTAGAGGGCTATAGTTTATGTGTAGCATAATACTCATTTTTGGGCTTCAGCTACCCATTCATGGGTAGCATCTAACCATACATGGGCAGCTGAAGCCCAAAAAATAGTGATGAGCGCTGACCGTTCTTCGTTTGAAAAAGGGATGGAAATATCGGGGCAGTGTAGTTTTTGAGGGTTGGTGATTTTATGTTAGGTACACAAATTACGTAAGCCATTCACGGTGCGCCTGAACTTGATTTAAATCAAAAGTCTTTGCAATTAAAATTTTCTTCTTGATTTTGAATCAGTAGTGTTCCCTGATCAAAAAAATCCAAAAACTAAAATAATCCGCGGAGGGCTGTTCGAGAAAAGTGACTTTGAATATTTTTGCATTCGAAATGTATAGATTTTCTAGAAGATGAGATTGATATTTCAAATTTTATCGTTTTTACTGTTCAAATCTTAGCTGGTGGCAGCACTGCTTACACTCTAGTTAGCCATTTAAAAGAAAAACATACTGTAGATGAACTTCAGATGAAAGCTTAGAAAATCTGTAAGGTGATTAGCGACAAATACAAAAACGTAAGGAAGAAACTATATTTAATTTCTGAAATGATTAGGAACACTTTTGGTTAATATTTATATAAACTTAAACATGTAAGCTATTATAGCTACAAACAGCCCGCAAATGCTTTTCAGGATAATCTGGATGTTTTACATCAACTTTGTTCTCTTCCTAGGTAGTCTTGAAATCAAAATGTACGGATTCCATTGCCTGTTCGCTGAAAAATCCTCATCCTACGCCTTTCACTTTGCAAAATTGTACGACGTGAAAAAAAACAGCATGAACTTTAGTGGTTATATTGACACCTAAATCCATGTAACTCTTTTTGAAAGCTTCTATAGAAGTAGCGTAATCATTTTCAAGATCATTTCCGAAACATGCAGATACAACTGTCTTGAAGTCATCCAACACTTGCACGTATTTCATCAAGCCTAAAATTCCCTTGCTGCGTAGAATGTCCACGTTGTCCAAAAGTTTCTTACATGAATTTTCCTTAAAGGCGGGACTACCGTGTATGATTTCACGCCGAGCGTAACAAGCTTCGGCCCAGGCCAAAGATTCTGCCGCAAACTCTTTCAGCATATGTGTAAAAACTGTATTAACAACACCAAGCATTAGATGCAATTCTGGTGGTGGGAGGATTTCCAAGAATTCTTTTTCTTCAGCAGTTATAATAAGTGGGAGGTGGATGCAATTAAAAAAATCTTTAGCTTTCTCTTTCAAGGCTCCTGCAACACGCCAATTCTCATAGTTTGCTAATACATTTTTAGCGGACCTTAGTTGTCCACATACGTGAAGGCTTTTTTTTTTGCATAGCACCATGTACATGGAAACGTACAGCTGTGTGGCATTATTCCTACCAAAATATTTGCCAATTTTAAATCTGTTGCGATCGTGCCGTCAAAGGCTTTAATATTCAATTCTGTCCAAAGTTGGGACACATTTTCATAATTTTCTTGATAATTTGAGCTAATGCTAATATGAATAGTTTCTTCACTCCGGAATCCTTGAATCTTTTTGCAACAACTCCTTCATCATATTTTGAGCGCTTAGTCTTGCACACCTCGTCGACGTCAGATGTTGATTGTACCGAAAGACATATCTTCAAAAATCCTCCTCCCCCATCAATTCCCAATTTTAAATGAACTTCTGAGACGTCTCGTTGTTCTTTGATGTATTGAATGAAAGCAGGTATATTGTTACAATGAACAGCAACAGCGACATCATCAGAAACTTTATTACCTTTCACTTTTACAAACGCAAACTCTTTGCGACTGAAATAATCATCAACGGAATGAGCTTTGGATCGAAGTTTTGATTTTAAGCCGGGTTCAACGATATTTCTTTGTTTTGCAGCCACACGCAAAGAAGATGCGATTCTCGTAATCGTGCGGTTACTTAAGTTTAAATCAGTCTTAATATTTACCATATCATCGGTTGATAATACTTGGCGTTTCAAGGAATGATCTATGGTTTTTTTATCTCCAACTGCGACATGAAGTTTTTGACCTCGTATCTGCGAAAGTGTCAAATATGAAGTTCTAGTGTTTTCATTTTCGTTTAATTTTTGTTTTATTACAGACGATATAATTTGACTTTGCGTCTTTGGGGGTGTTTCTAATATGCAAGTTGATAGATTTTTTAATCGAGACTCTGAATTACACTTGTGTGATTTTCCTTTACCAATGACACTAAAGCAAAAATTGCACCGCTTTTCTGCAAACGATTCTTTCGTAGATTGATCTAAAATAAGAATACAGAAAGAGGAGAAAATTAAAATAGCATTCATGATGATAAGTAACTTTTTTCTTAATTCTTTGATCTTACCAGAAACTGTATTCTTTGGATTTCTACCAGAAATATTGATAGGTTGGCTTCGGGCTATTTCGCAAATTTTACACTCACATTTCGATTCATTATTTAACCTTGAACTTTTTCTCAATGGACGAAATATTGATAAATCAGGAGATTTTATGACTATTTCACCACCTTTAGCTCGATACACATTTCTTAAGCAAGACTAACATAAAGCTGCAGGCAAACTCTCCTCATCAACGTAGTTTTCGACGAAATTTTCCATATGAGTTTTCAACGTATTTTCGATAAATGACATTTTTTTTCCTTTTTAAAACAGAGAAAACATACTTTTTGACGATTTTCATCGTGTGTGCAAGCTTTATGTGGCATTTTACACTTATTGTAACGACACTTAATTTAAAGCAACAAAACTAATGTCATGTCACTTTGCTACATGTATAAATACAATAAAACATGACAATCAAATTAAAAACTGCTTTTATCTACTTTATGCACAACCAACTTCACTTAACAAAGCGTGCATGTAAAATTAATCAATTCAGTTGGCTCTGCAAGAAAAAGAAGAAGGCGTAGTTCTTAAATTCAATATAAGACTAGCTTTTCACTTTAAATCAATGGAACAATTTCGATTCAAATGAATTTTGGCAAACTTTAGGACAACATTGCTCTTGCAATTAGTAATTGAAGAGAATATAACATACATACTATAGTATTATAAAATTATTGATTCTATATTTTAACACATGACTAATATCTTCTTGAAAATCTATACATTTTGAATGCGAAAATATTCAAAGTCACTTTTCTCGAACAGCCCTCCGCGGATTATTTTAGTTTTTCGATTTTTTTGATCAGGGAATACTACTGATTCAAAATCAAGAAGAAAATTTTAATTGCAAAGACTTTTGATTAAAATTTAGTTCAGGCGCACCGTGCATTAGGGGGTGAGGGAGGGTTTGATGAAATTTTAAGGTATCTTATATAGGGGGGAGAGGGGTTCCTGTAAAATCATACGAAATATTTTTTAATTAACAGAATATTTTTCTTAAAGAAGAAGAGGGATTTAATTATTACGCTTTATGACATTAATCATTAAGTATTATAATTTATCTTTTAATTAACAGAATATTTTTTTTAAAGAAGAAGAGGGATTTAATTATTACGCTTTAAGACATTAAACATTAAGTATTATAATTTATTTACTAATTTTTACTATAAAAGCAATTAATTTGGAAAAATCATGCAAAAAGAAAATTTTTTCCAGCGAAGATAGTAAAGTTTCAATCTAGGATAGTAATATTTACGTTTTTTTTTTTTAAATTATCTTTCCTGCATTAAAAACTATTTACTATCTTCGCTGGGAAAAATGTTTGTTTTACACGATTATCCTAGATTACAAACCGAAAAGTACTCCTCCAGTGCATGCCTTTAACACTGTAATGGAAGTTACTATAAAATAATAATCCATATTATTTACTTTTAAAGATACTGCAAATATTTTATCTAATAAAAATTTTACTTTAATTAGATGAAGAAAGTGCTTTTAAAACATTTTTTTGATAAAAATTAAGAAAAAATAGATCTTAGGGAGGGCTGGGGGGGTCTAGAAAAATCTTACGGTGTCTTACGATGGGGTGGTAGGGGGTAAAAAAATACTAAGAAATGGCTTACGTAATTTGTGTGCGGCCTCTTATCAGATAATATCGTTTCTAGGTGACTTAAGTAATTTCCATCTGCTAATCTGTCCGAAAATATATAATAAATAGTGGTAAGGTATAACAATGTCGATGTAAGGTGGTTTGGGGATGATTTTTTAAAATTTTTAATACAGTTTTGTGAGTGTTCAAAGGGAGGGTAGCAATCTTCTGTTTTACTTTTTTCCATTTCTTAAATAATTTGTAGCAGATGTGCTAACTGAAAGGTCTTTGTAATCTGGAACCATTTAGGTACGTTGTACTGTGTGTGTACCCTGTAATATTAAATAAAAAAACTGTTAATTTTTTTTAGTTTATTAATTAACATTTTTTATTTGGGTAATAATAAAGTACAAAACTGAAAAGTATAATTAAATTTCACTTACAGCTTTTTTCGATGCATTGTACAAAATCGGGTCCAAATTAAATTTGTGTCTGTCATTTTGAATTTCCAAAAAGTAACCTCAAAATTGTAATCAGTGACCCCAAAATCCCCGAGGTATGACTTTTAAGCAAATTTAATCGATTTTAAAATTTTGTGTCCGTCATTTTTAATTTGCCATTTTCAATTTCCAAAAAGTAAGATCTAAATCGCAATCAGCTACACCGAAAACCCTAAGTAATTAATTTCAATTATATTCGATAGATTTTAACATTTTTGACAGCTATTTTGGATCGGCTATTTTGAATTTTGAAAAATCAACATTAGATTTGTATTCATCGACCGCAAAAACTGTTAAGGGGAGATTACACTGATTTTAAGGTTTTTTTCAAAGATTTTTTTTTAATAGTTAAAAAAAATATTTATTACTTAAAACTTTTTCAACATAAAATACAACTTTTAAAGTAATTAAAAACATTTATTTTATTTTTTTTTTAATGTAGTCTTAGAAAATGGCTGCCGAATGTGGTCCTGTCTGAAAGTTGTTTACACTTTTTCTCCGCAATGGTTAATCTGAAATGAAAAAATTAAAAAGTTTCTTAATCTGTACCATTTTGGCTATCGTGTTGACTAGAATCAGAAATATTTACTGAAAAATATCCGAATGACAGAATTTTGAATTTTTTTACCTTAATTTTGCAACTTAAATTGTTTATAACTATTTCAAATATTGGCGGATCTTAAAAATCCTAGTCAACACGAAAACTACACATTCAAGGAACATGCTGTCCAAATTTCAAGTTATTTCGTTGAATAGTGTAAAAATAAGAGTGTAAACAACTTTCAGACAGGACCACATTCGGCAGCCATTTTCTAAGACTACATTAAAAAAAAAAAAATAATGTTTTTAATTACTTTAAAAGTTGTATTTTATGGTGAAAAAGTTTTAAGTAATAAATATTTTTTTTAACTATTAAAAAAAAATCTTTGAAAAAAACCTTAAAATCAGTGTAATCTCCCCTTAATTAAAGAGTTTGTGGGCAAGTTAATCCTTTTCGGCTTTTTAATACATGAAGTTATTTTAAAATTTTTTAATTGAACGCCTTTTGTCGCCATATTGGCATCGCCATTTTGAATTTTCAAAAAACGCCATACGGCATTTAAAAATAGACAAACGCACAATTATTTTGAACTATATAACTTTAAAATGGGTCAAAAACATTTTTGGACTTAGGCCTGTCCTTTTTGACGTGAAATATATGTATAATAATATATAGTGATGTCAAGTAAAGTGAAAGTGAAGTGAAAGTGAAGTGAAAATGAAGTGAAAGTAAAGTGAAAATTAAGTGAAAATGAAGTGAAGTGAAAGTGAAGTGAAGTGAAAGTGAAGTGAAGTGAAAGTGAAGTGATGTGAAAGTGCAGTGAAGTGAAAGTGAAGTGAAGTGAAAGTGAAGTGATGTGAAAGTGCAGTGAAGTGAAAGCGAAGTGAAGTGATGTGAAGTGAAGTTACAGAATAGTACTGCAGTTCATCTGTGTCAATAAGTGAACTTAATAAACGGACTTTGTCCTGCTGACTTCAGCTATTTGGTTTCAATATGAAGCAACGAAGCTTCGAATTGAAACCTGAGCTCTTATAATTTCGAAATGGATTAATGAATTTAATCTTTGTTTAATCAACAATCAATTTATACTTGTTGTTAATGATAAGATTACAAATAAATAGAAATTTAGATACTTGTGGATCAGTTTCGTACATTAGTTTCTATCACTAGAAGTAGTGATGCTGTCGAGCGAGGAAATCGAGGAATGAGACGATATGAAAATGAGGCGGTCCAAATTTCTCAAAAATCCTCGTCTCAAACTGTCTCTTCTCATTTCATCTCATCTCGAACCGTCTCTTCTCGTTCTCGCCTCGATTTTTTGAGGAATTTTTGCCAGATGTTGCTTTAAGCTGTCAGAAGTTCATCTATAGAACATGTATGCGTCAGCGGACAGGCACTCGGTTCTTAGTGTTAGTAAGCCAGTGGAGCTCAAAGTTTTTTTACTGTAGAAAGGGATAGAGAACGCTGATTTCTTTTCTTACAAAAGTCCAGACGGAAAAAGTACCACTGAAGTAACATCTGGTTAGAATTTCTCAAAAAACCGAGAAGAGATCGAGAAGAGACGGCCCGAGAAGAGACGAAACGATCTGAGAAATATCGAGGAAAGTGAAAGGCAAAACCGAGGAAGCTGTGAGAAATCAACGAGGAAAAGTGAGAAATTTTCATTTTTCCTCGTCTCGAACGGCATCACTAACTAGAAGACTATGACCTGTTTCCACCATTGTTTTCATTCATTTGATGCTATTTATTTTAGTACTTGTTACAAGCACGTGGCTTGATACAAGTTTCAAGTAAGATATTAATGGATGACATGAGTTAAGAAATCTATAAGAAGACACTATTGTAAAAGAAATATAAATACTTCTCATGTAACAAACCCGTGCATCTAAAAAAACCGCTTACAATAGACAAATACGATTTAGAGAATATGAAGCACCCGATTCCTTTACGGGACGTTCAATAACCCCAGTTGATTTCCTCACTCTATAACGCTGCACTTTTTATTTTTATTGTTTTAAATAATGTGCACAAATCTTTAAAAAAACTAAACACCTCTTACACATACATATTTCTTTTGTTTTCTGTCTATATTTTGAATTTTGAAGTTATAAAGCCGACCTTCTGTAGCAAAGATAAACAATTGTTTTTAAAAGATATTAACTGTACCAATCGGTATGATACAATCCAATATGTCGGACATGAAGTTTTTGTTAAAAATTAAAATTTGTACAAATTACTATATTAACTTTTTTTAAAATTAAATTTAATAGAACAAACTAACTTTAACATTAAACTTGGAAGTATCAGAATTTTAGTGTTCTAATGACATTTTCTTTCATGACAATCTGTAAACAAAAAGTCTTATTTTAAGACATGACACCGGTCTTATGCTAAGACGCAACATTCTTAAGACAGCCTTTGCTGAATTTATAGATTTTTGTTTTACTTGAAACGGTGCAAAAAAATATTAAAAACTTCAAATTTGCATAAAAACGTTAAGTAATTATCAATTTAAAAATGTTAATTTATAATGATTGCAAATTCAGCATGATTAAGATAGTATTTTTCACATAAAAATTTATATAGCAGGGGTTGATAAATTTAAGACAAGTCTTTATTTATACTGAGAGAAACAGATAGTAACATTTTGACAATGTTATGTTATACGGTACTATAGTTATGCTACTGGCTACCATTATAGATATTACAAAAATATTGTTATTCTAGCCGGTACTATCAAGATGTTACTCCGTATAATCTTGGTACTAACTGTTACTATTTAGATAGCTGTCCGTATTCGTAACATATGTAATATAAGTTATTGCAACTTGGTACTTAAGGTTTTTCTGGTTGCAAATTACAAATATGAAGTTAATGTCAAAAAATTCAAAGGGAACTTTTGATCAAAAGGGGGGACATAGAAAATAACAAAATGATCAATTTCAATGAAAGTGGATTACAGGGTGTTTTCCAGCTCGCTGATTTCAAATCTCACGTAATTTTAAAAAAATGTCCATTTCATAGACACTTCGCTTCCATATAAGCAAAATAATTTGATTCCTCATTGAGGAATCAATAAATTAATAATATCAAAGTTAATTGGAGAAATTGTTAAGAAAAATAATATTACTTATTAATTTATTTATTTATATACAAGTTTCTAGGGCTACATATCCCTCCAAGAAACTAAATAAGTACAAACATAACTATTCGGCATATAAAAATATGATTATTAAAAATTAACAAAAATAATATTCTTAAAACTAAAAACAAAGGTATCCGTAGATGAACGAAAAAGAAAATATATTAAGGAAGAAAAGATTTCTTTAATATAAATCTCAATAGGAACAAAACTAATATAATAATAAAAAGAAAAATAAATAACAAGAAATAAACTAAGAAAACTACACAACAGTAATCGTAGAGAGGCAGTATAAGAGACTTAACTAAGAGAAGCCTAGTTGAAGTAGGTAAAGAATCCTTTTTTTTATTCAACTGACGAAGGACTGTATAAGTTTTTCGCGAAATATCGGATACGTGCTCTTTTCAAGACAGTGAACGATCGAATATTAGACCCAAATTCTTGACTGATTCATGATAGCAAATAGGCATTCCAACTATTTGTAGTGAGGGGAGAGACGAAAGAGTTTCCATTGATGGGCCGCAAGTTGGACCAAAAACAATGGCCCTGGTTTTACTTGGATTAAGTACAAGCCCATTGTTAGCAGACCAAAGAGCAATATTATCAATATCTGACTGAGTCTGTAGAAGCAATTCTTGCACTCTTGCAACAGGCCCAGTCCTATAGACTTTAAAGTCATCTGCAAATTTATGGTAATAACAAAACTGAAGCCCACTTCCAAGATCAGCAACATACAGGTTAAATAGCAAGGGCGCAAGCGATGAGCCCTGGGGAACACCACACTTGACCCTTCCCCACTCTGACGACTCTCCTTTATTATTAATTACCCTTTGATTCCGGAGGCTAAGAAAAGACTGGAACCAGAAGCAGATGGAATTGGATATGTTAAATAGTTGTAGCTTATATAATAGCAGATTGTGGTCAACCAGATCGAAAGTCTTAGAAAAATCAAAAAAGACAGCAATTGTAATTTCTTTCTTGTCCATACCGGTTTTGATATCATTAGTGAATTTGAAAGAGGATGTACAAGTGCTATGTTTAGAACGAAATCCAGACTGAAGTGGATCCCATAAACTATTTATACTAAGGTATTCAGTAATTTGTTTACAAACTATTTTTTACAAGGGTTTAGATAAGGCACACGGAATAGAAATAGGTCGAAAATCAGAAACTCTACATAGGTTTGATACTTTAGGGATAGGACGTATTGAACTTTTTTTCCAAGGATCAGGAAATATTCCAACTTGTAGTCAGAAATTATAAATATGGAGGAGAATTGGAAAGATAATAGAAAGAGCTAAAATGATCATTTTAATAGAAATACCATCCGGGCCCAACGCATTAGTTTTTATTTCTGCAATTGTTATAACAAGTGTATCAGGGGAAATATCTGAAAAATAGAATATAGTGTCGTCAAATGAATTTAAGAACGAGAATTTTGTAGGAGTGTTTAAAAGAGGTTTCGTTGAAAAATTTTCAAGAAGTTCCTATATAGACAAATTTGAGTAGTGAAACTCACCTTTTTTTGATAGAATAAGGTTAAGCTTTCTCAAAATTTGCCAAACATTGTCATTTTGGTTTCATCTTTAATCATTCTATAATTATAATTATTAAATGCATCTCTAATCTTGGTTTGGACCAAATTGCGGACCCTTTTGAGCTCAGATTTAGTAGAACTACTATTAGATCTTCTAGTTAAACGATGCAATTTATTTCTTTCTTTGATAAGAAGCCTTATCTCATTTGTCATCCATGGTGAATGTCTCTTTCGAAGGCGAACCGAATGTAATGGAGCAAAAATGTCAAAAGCAGAAATTAAATGGGTTGTAAGTTTTTCAACTTTTCCATCGATATCGTTGTCCGAGTATATACTACACCAGTCACACGTTGCCAAATACTGTATAAGTTCAGATTTTGGGATAGTTTTAATATTACGTGTTAATTTGGAAAGGACAGGATCTGGAACATGATCTCCTGAAAACTCAAAGGTGACATGAATTAAGTCATGGTTAGATAGAAATAAGACTGGTTGTTGCGAGTAAGATATAACTTTATCCAAATCGTCAACAAGTGCAATATCAATTCTACTACTAGAGGAATCAGTGTGGTGGGTAGATGAATGAGGAACAATGAACAATCCAGTAGAGTAAATTAGTGATAAAAAGTATTTGGTTTTAGAGTCAGAGACATTCAAGATAGTGTTAAAATCACCTAAAATAATAAAGTTGTTAAAGTTTGGAGTAAGTGAAAAAATATTGTTTTCTAATTTTTCCCCAAATGTATCTTTTGGAGGTTTGTAAATCACCCCCACCAATGCACTATCCTGACGACTTCTGACTTCCAAAAACAGAAACTCAGCACTAGGGTAAGGCCCTTCTATACTTTCAGATACAACCGAGCATTTCAGGCTATTATGGACGTAAAGACAAACTCCCCCACCTCTACGTAATTCTCTGTCATTGCGAAAGAGCATGTAATTTTCGAGTTCAACGTAGTTAGATGCAATGGATGGCGATAGCCAAGTCTCTAAGACTGCTATAATGTGGTACGAGGAATCCTCGAAAAAAAATTTAAATTCATATACGTGAGCCAAGCGAGATTGGGCATTAACATGGCAAATCTTTACTGCCTCCATTTCAGGTTAATAAAAACATAACAATAAGTCATAGTCAAAAGAAGAAGATTCAAGGAGGAAAATTCAAAAATGTTAACTATTGTTTTGCAAAAAAAGTCACAGAGGGCTCTGAAAAAAATAACATTTGAATTATAGTAAGATACACTAGTTTGAAAGGAGCGGAAAAAGTATAAAGTACGCTCTGCACAACTGGTAAATTGGGTTTACAGAAAAGTAAAAAAATTGACAGATTACGTAAACCGCAATAATCACAAATAAAGCTTGGTTTTTTAGTGGATGTACATCCAGAACAAAAGATTAATAAAAAATAAAAGGTAAAGAAATATTTGTTCAGTTTGAAATAACTCACATGAGAAGTAACCTGAGGTAAAAAAACAATCAGTAGAAAAATTCGAAGAAGAATAGCCGATAATTGCTATTTTAACAATATCAATATCAGTTTCCAGTTGAACATTAAGATTTTCAGCAAGCGTAGAAAAAGTTTTAGAGAGATCCTCATTATGTAGAACCGGCAAACCATGAATTTCTAGCGTTGAGGGCAAGGAATTTTGATCATGGAAATTGAGATTCTTTTCTAGACGTCCAATTCTATTTTTAAGTTCACTGGTTTCATCCTTGAGATCAGCGAGCGAATCGGTATGAACCTTACTGTCAAATTCTAGCAATTCAATTTTCCTCGAGTTATCCGCAATATCACTTTTCATGGTATTTACTGTTTTGCTAAGATCTTCATTAAACTGTTGCTGCTTTAATTCAAATCTTGTAAAGAAATTATTCATAGATTGCTTGAATTGAGCAATCGAGTTACTCTACCCCTGTTCGACAGCAACCCGAATAGCATCCGTGAGTCCGGCCGAGAGGGCATCCTGCGAGAGAGGGTTTACCACAAGAGGCTGGTTGTTACTAGTTGATGAGCCCTTCCTCGTAGAGATGTCGCTCACAATGGAAGGTTTGCATTTAGAACAATTAAAATCATTAGGATTCTTTTTGATGTTGTCAAATTGTTCTTTGGTAATGTTAACATTAACACACTTGAGATGAAAAATTCCAGCACACTTAGCACAGACCACTGAGGAAGAGTTTCTAGCAACTTGCTGCTCGCATGCTGTACAGACCGCCATGATCACGTTGTGTTCAACACTCGTAAAAGAAAAGTGAAAAACACTCACAAAACTCCAGAAAACTTTTAAGCTGATTAGGCTCACCGCAGCACAATGTAGAGAGTCATTACACTAGGCAGAAATAGTTTCCAAAGAATATAAATATAAAGAAAAAGTTAAAAAATAGTTAATAGATTCAAACAAAACGTCAGTTTAGTTTAGCGGGTGAAACAGATCTCTGCAAAAAAATGAAATAATATTAATTACCTCGTGATTTTTTGATCAATTATAAAATTTGCATTAATCAATATAATCGTTTTCAGACAAGGGACATGTCCCTATGAATCGATTTCGAGTATTTATCAAAAATCTATAATATTGATCTCAAAACTTTCTCTATCAGGAAGCAAAATTAATCAATTTATTTAAAAATTGCTTCTAAGGGTCTTCATGATTGCAGATTATGATATCATTAAAAAAAATCAAAATGACAGATCCTAGATCGCAGCTATAAAAAATAAAATACTGATCAATTATATTCCATTAAAACAAGCTTGTTTTTAGAAGGTGCATAATGCAATTATGATCATTTAAAGAAGGATGTTGTGAAAATTCTAAGTAAATAAAATTTTGTAAAGTTACATTATCCAATTCTTTTTATAATTGCCAATTAAGAGATTTTTATATTTATTCGTCAACATTTTTTTCAATAAACTTTTTATAATCACGTATAGAAAAAGAAAAATTTACGCGCGCCTGGGCGCGCGCTAATTTTGCTAGTAATAGACTAATTGACAAGATTTCTACATTTCTAAATTGAAAATGCATTTCTGTACCCCACCACCAACACTACTCAAGCAGGTTTGCCAACCTAAACTTCAGCTGACGCGTCGCGTGTTAGAATAGCAAGCGTGCTTGAATAGCATTGCTGGTGGGGTTAGACTGTGATAAAAAGTAAGATTCTCTTCCTTTTAGTCTACAGAACTCTAAAAACAGCGTTTTCAGTAGAGTTCTTGACTCCAGGTGTTACATAAAATTATGTGTAAACACGGGCTCACCTAGGAGAATCACGAATCGTGTGATTGCCGAACTAAATCGAAAATTCTGTCTGCATGAGACAACCAGCACTTAATTGTTAGGAAAACCAAAAACCCCTTAAAGCGGACTTCATTGCTAAATTCGTTAAATAGAAAAATGTATGCTTCAAAGGGATAAATCAGCTTTACATCTCATTCAATCAAAAGTTTTGCCACCATGTAATAATCGAACATTTAATCAATTCACTGAAAGCAAAGATAGCTTTAAATAACTTAGATCTGATTGATTATTCATAATGGAAATATTTGAAAGTTTGCTGTCATTTACACATTTACCGTTCTTATTCTTATTAACCATTTTTTATTTTTATTGATATTTCTCTTCAATTACGGGAGTCAAATTTTTCCATTTTTAGCTTTTAAATAGTGATAATTTCAATAACTTACATTTAAACATTTTGTAAGGTGCAATTTAAAAAATTAGAAATACACTTTCAGTATTATTCTTTAGATAATATGGTTTATATGCAGTTTTCACTTTTTTAGCATTACATATTTTTGATAAACAATAACAATGTTTGTTCATTATTATTTATAATAGATAAATATTTATGGTTCTACATTTAAAATTTTAGGATGTCTCACGACCATTTATCAAGTATTTTTGGGCATTCAAGCTGGACAAATTTTACTATACTACCAAAGCTGGAGAAACAGAATTACCAGATGGATATGTTGGGCTATAGTTTTTAGCGTAATGGGATCGATACTTCATTTTACAGGAATTATTCCTATTAATAAACATTTATGGTAAGACGAAAGTTGTTTAGTAACATTTAATATAATAAATTATAAATTAAAAGCAAACACGATCTCAAAAAGGTGAAAAACTAAAACTTTCAGTAAATTATAATCAAGATGCGACGTTTCGTCGTCATGAACAGAGCTATAAAATAGCTTTCATAGCTATTTAGCTTGCCTTTCCAGTTAGTTATTAGCTACTATAACTAAAAATTAGTTGTCCATGAAATGGTTCGGTCGACACTAAACCACTGAAAACCATTAAAAAAATCACTATAGTCCAGTCATCTGGTCAGAAAAAAGGGTGTTTGACGAAAAATGTTCTTATTTTTTGTGTTTTTTGCTTAAACCCTTCATATTGGCACCCGAAAAAAGACTCTTAATTTGCCACATCAATTTCGTTCGGGAACCCCCAAAAATTTTTTTGAGAAAGGTGTAAAATTTCAAAAAATTAGGTATACATTTGAATTTTATTCTGTTATTTTTGTTATTTCTTTTTTCTAGATATATTGTATATATATTATAAATACCCGTGTAGAAAAGTTCCCAGTAATTCCCAGTTTGTACGTGGGCGCCAGTTGGGGCCAACCTGGGCTTCCCAGTTTTTATCAAATATGTAAATTGTTACTAAATAATAGTTTCGATACTAAACTTATCATCAATCTGGCTCTATATATTGCAATTTCCCTTAATTTCAATTTAAAAATTCATGAAATTCGGTCAAACCGCTCAAAGTTTCCCACACTGTTAAAAAAGAAGCATAGAATCCTTTACAACTTAACACCGAGTGTGAAGTTGTAAGACTAAAGTGTTCGTAATTTGGTGCGAAGATGCATGCATCCACACTAACCAAATGTGAACTTCAGAAAAGTTAGCTTTTGCACCTGCGCGGTGTGAAAGCACTATCAGTCACACTCACAAGTGTGATTGTCTATTTCTTTGTCTACCCTTTCCTCCCTTCGTTCCCCTTACCAATGTCTATGACGCTTGCCATTACCTGAAATTCCTATAATTTTCGTATTTCACTGATTCTACGTGACCAACATATATATGACTGGAAGCCTACCACGCACGCACGGGTGGCAGACTTGCATCGCGCTAAAATTTAAAAATCCGTAACAATTGTTATTAAATAACTAATAAATATTCAAATCAGTTAAATCCAATTAATCAAAAAGATAACCTCATATGCACTACAATATAATTATTAAAAAATAAAACAAATAACTAAATAATAAAAACGAAATAAGATTACGTATCAACATAACCTTCAAATATTATATAAATATAAAATTTTTTTTTAATTTTAACCAAACACAAGAGAAGATTTAAAATATGATAGAGAATTTAGAAAATCATATGGGCACACTTGAACTATAAGAGGAAAAAAAATTGGCAAATAATATATTTTTACAAAAATTTATATTTTTCATCATCCTGAGAACAGTTTTTTTCACTCGAAATTAAAAAAATATTTTTTAATTTAGCCAACTTCGTAAATTGGTTTAAAACATGATACAGAGTTAAAAAATTATTTGAATAATGTTAATCTCCAATAAAACAAAATTTAACAAAAAATATCTGTTTTGACAAAAATTGAATTTTTTCAGGATCTTGAAAATAATTTTTTTCCCTTTAAAATTAAACAAATATTTTTTAATTTTAATCAATTAGGAAAATTAATTTAAAACATTATAGGGAGGTTAAAAAATTTTTAAGGGATAAATATTCTCAAGTAGAAAAAAATTTGGCAAAAAATATCTGTTTTTACAAAAATTTAATTTTTTCAGGTTCTTGAAAACAATTTTATTTTCCTCAAAATTAGAATATTATTTTTTAATTTTAGTTAATTACAAAAATCAGTTTAAAACATAATACAGAGTCTAAAGATTTATTCGAGGACAAATAATCTCAAATACAAAAAATTTTTCAAAAAATTAGAGTTTTTATACAAATTCAATTTTTTTAGGATTTTGAAAACTATTTATTTTCCTCAAAATTAGAATATTATTTTTTAATTTTAGCTACTTGCGAAAATCAGTTTTAAACATAATACAGACTTTAAAGAATTTTTCGCGGACAATGTATATTAAATAGAACAAAATTTGGCAAAAAATATCTATTTAACAAAAATTGAATTTTTTCAGAATCTTGCAAAGAGTTTCTTTCCCATCAAAATTTTTAAAAATTATTTAAAATTAACCAATTTTAAAAATTAGTTTAAATCATAATACAGAGTCTAGAGATTTATTGACGGACAAATAATCTCAAATAGAACAAAATATGTCAAAAAATATCTGTTTTTACAAAAATTAAATTTTTTCAGGATCTTGAAAACAATTTTTTTTCCTCAATATTAGAAAATTATTTTTTAATTTTAGCCAATTACAAATATCGGTTTTAAACATAATATAGATAGTCTAAATACTTTTTCGTAGAAAATTAAACTCCAGAAGAACAAAATTTGGAAAAAAATCTCTTTTTACAAAAATTGAATTTTTTAAGCGTCTTAAAAATAATTTTTTCTCCTTCAAAATAGAACAAATATTTTTTTATTTTAACCAATTATGAAAATTAGTTTAAAACATAATAGAGAGTTTAAAAAAATTTTCAGGGACTAATATTCTCAAGTAGAACAAAATTTGGCAAAAAATATCTGTTTTTACAAAAATTGAATTTTTTCAGGATCATGAAAACAATTTTTTTTCCTAAAAAATAGAATATTATTTTTTAATTTCAGCCATTTGCAAAAATCAGTTTAAAACAAAATACAGAGTGTGAAGAATTTTTTGTGGACAATTAATCTTAAATAGTATAAAATTTGTCAAAAAATATCTATTTAACAAAAATTGAATTTTTTCAGCATCTAGAAAAGTTTTTTTTTTCCTATAAAAATTTTTAAATTATTATTTAAATTTGACCAATTTTAAAAATAAGTTTAAATCATAATACAGAGTCTAGAGATTTATTAGAGGACAAATAATCTCAAATAGAACAAAATTTGTCAAAAATATCTGTTTTTACAAAAATTAATTTTTTTAGGATCTTGAAGACAATTTTTTTTCCTGAAAATTAGAATATTATTTTTTAATTTTAGCCAATTGCAAAAATCAGTTTTAAACATAATACAGAGTCTAGAGATTTATTCGAGGAAAAATAATCTCAAATACAACAAAATTTGTCAAATGATATCTGTTTTTACAAAAATTGAATTTTTTCAGGAACTTGAAAACAATTCTTTTCCTCAAAATTAGAATATTATTTTTTAATTTTAGCCAATTACAAATATTAGTTTTAAACATAATATAGATAGTCTAAATACTTTTTCGTAGACAATTAATCTCCAGAAGAACAAAATTTGGAAAAAAATCTGTTTTTACAAAAATTGAAATTTTTAAGCATCTTAAAAATAATTTGTTCTCCTTCAAAATAGAACAAATATTTTTTATTTTAACCAATTACGAAAATTAGTTTAAAACATAATAGAGAGTTTAAAAAATTTTTCAGGGACAAATATTCTGAAGTAGAACAAAATTTGTCAAAAAATATCTGTTTTTACAAAAATTGATATTTTTCAGCATCTTGAAATCAGCTTTTTTGCTCAGACAGTTGGAAAAATATCTTTTAATTTTAACCAGTTGCGTGAATTAGCTTAAAACATGATAGAGAATTTAAAACCTTATTCGGGGGCAAATATTCTGAAATAGAATAAAATTTGTCTAAAAATATCTGTTTATACAAAAATTTATATTTTTCATCATCCTGAAAACAGTTTTTTTCCTCAAAACTAAAAAAATATTTTTTAATTTTAGCGAATTTCAAAAATTTTTTTAAAACATGATACAGAGTGTAAAAAATTATTTGGGGAATTTTAATCTCAAGTAGAATAAAATTTGGCAAAAAATATCTGTTTTTACAAAAATTAATTTTTTCAGGATCTTGAAGACAATTTTTTTTCCTCAAAATTAGAATATTATTTTTTAATTTTAGCCAATTGCAAAAATCAGTTTTAAACATAATACAGAGTGTGAAGAATTTTTCGTGGCTTATTAATCTTAAATATTATAAAATTTGGCAAAAAATATATCTATTTAACAAAAATTGATTTTTTTCAGCGTCTTGAAAAGATTTTTTCCCCATCAAAATTTTAAAAATATTATTTAAATGTAACCAATTACAAGAAACAGTTTAGAACATAATACAGATTTTTAAAAATTTTTCGGGGACAAGTAATCTTAAATAGAACAAAATTTGGCAAAAATATCTATTTAACAAAAATTGAATTTTTTTCAGCATCTTGAAATGATTTTTTTCCCCATCAAGATTTTAAAAATATTTTTTAAATTTGACCAATTTTGAAAATTAGTTTAAATCATAATACAGAGTCTAGAGATTTATTCGAGGACAAATAATCTCAAATACAACAAAATTTGTCAAAAAATATCTGTTTTTACAAAAATTCATATTTTTCAGCATCTTGAAATCAGCTTTTTTGCTCAGACAGTTGGAAAAATATCTTTTAATTTTAACCAGTTGCGTGAATTAGCTTAAAACATGATAGAGAATTTAAAACCTTATTCGGGGGCAAATATTCTGAAATAGAATAAAATTTGTCTAAAAATATCTGTTTTTACAAAAATTTATATTTTTCATCATCCTGAAAACAGTTTTTTTCCTCAAAACTAAAAAAATATTTTTTAATTTTAGCGAATTTCAAAAATTTTTTTAAAACATGATACAGAGTGTAAAAAATTATTTAGGGAATTTTAATCTCAAGTAGAATAAAATTTGGCAAAAAATATCTGTTTTTACAAAAATTAATTTTTTCAGGATCTTGAAGACAATTTTTTTTCCTCAAAATTAGAATATTATTTTTTAATTTTAGCCAATTGCAAAAATCAGTTTTAAACATAATACAGAGTTTAAAAAATTATTCGGGGATAAATATTCTCAAATAGAACAATATTTGACAAAAAATATCTGTTTTTACAAAAATCTTTTGTTTTCAGCATTTTGAAAACAAGTTTTTTCACCACAAAATTAGAATTTTTTTTTTATTTGAACTAATTACAAAAATGATTTTAATAGATAATACAGAGTTTAAAGAATTATTCGAGGAAAAATATTCTCAAATAGAACAACATTTGGAACATAATATCTGTTTTTACAAAAATTGTTATTTTTAGCATTTTGAAAACAGTTTTTTTCTTTTAAAAATTATAAAATTTTTTTGAATTTTGACTAGTTACAAGAATTGGTTTGAAATATGATTGACAATTCAGGAAATCATTTGGAGACTGTTAAACTATAATATGAAAAAATTTGTCAAGTAATATATGTTTTTACAAGTATTTATATTTTTTAGCATTTTAAGAACTGTTTTTTTCCGTAAAATTATAAGTTTTTCATTTAATTTTTACTAATTGCAAGGATTAGTTTAAAGTATGATAGAGATTTTATAAAATCTTGTGGAAACTGTTCAACTCTAATAAAACAAAATTTTTCAAACAATTTTTTTTTTCAAAAATTGATATTCTTTAATTTCTTTTTAAAACAGTTTTGATTTCCTTAAAACTATAAAAATCTTTTATATTTATTTAACACAAGACTGGGTTTAGAATATGATCTTGAAAAACTATTTGTTAACTAGTAATTTCTAATAGAACATAATTTCCAAACAAATTTCTATTTTACAAGAATTGGTAGATTTTTATTGTTTACAAAACTATTTTTTATTTGCTTAAAATTAGAAAAAAATATAATTTTTTTTAACTGTAAACCTCGGTTTAAAATATACTACAAATGTGAGTAAATTCAATTGGAGCTTTTTTTTCTTATAGAACGAGATTTGTAGAAAATGTTCTATTTAACAAAAATTGATTTTTCTTCATATCTGTAAAACAGTTTTTATTTTCTCAAAATTATAAAAATATTTTTTAATTTCCCCAATTTTATAAGTCGTTTTAAAATATTCTAAATATGAAAGAAATTTTTTCAGGAACTGTAATTGTCACATAAAATAAAACACTGTTTAAAATATGCATAAGATGTTAAAAATTTATTTTTGAACTCTTAATATCTCCTGCAAAAAAAATTTGGATAAAATTATATTTTTTTAAAGGAATTTTGATTTATTATATATCTTTTCAGAGGAGTTTTAAATTTTTTTAAAATTAAAAAAGAAGTTTTGTTTGTTTTCAAAATCTAAAAATCATTTTAGAAATACTAGCTAAAATGGTAACTAATATAATGCGAATAGTTTATTTCCTTTTTTGTTTTATTTTATCGTTACCTGCTTTGTCCAAAATTTTTAATATTTGATAGAAATATTTGAATTATTTGTTATTTAGGTTGAACTGACTTTAGTTTCGATTTCGATTTATTGTAAATATTGAAAATTTCGCGCTCTACGTATTTTCACGTACATGTTGAATCACGTGATCGTTTTACCTACCCTATAATATCTGCGTAATTGTGCTTAACTTTTTACATTTATGTGTCAAAGTTGTTACTTATTTGTGGAATAATATTAATCTTTTGAAAAATTAAAATATTAACTTCAGTGTGTATTTGTGTCAGTAAAAATTTGTATTTATAGTTTAAAAAGTTAAGAATTTGTGTTTAGATGGAAAAATAAGGTTAAGTGTAATCACCCGTGCTCACTTTTAGCACTCGCACCGTGCGGTGTTAATGTCACGTAAGCTGTGGGAACTTCGCACCGTAACACTGGCATTAAACCTTGAAAGTGTGATTGACATAAAATTCACACTTTTAAGGATGTTTGCACATTTTTCACACTTTCTGGTGTAAAGCGTGTTTCTTATTTTTAACAGTGCATGCAAAATGCATGGGGAAATAACTTTTTCATAGAATTGATATAAAATCCATGAAAATTAACATTTTTCGATCGGATAAAGCTGTTTCTCCTCAGGAAAGTTTAAAGAATAAGATCCAATAATTTATTTAACAATTTTTTTATTATTAACTGTTTTTTAAAGGTCCATAAAAAATCTTCATAAACGAAAAAAAAGTGTAAGATCGTTAAAAATTTAAATTACGACTTTTTACAACATTTTCCACCAAAATTTCCTTTAATTACATAAAAATTAGTTACTAACAATTGGTGCATGTATTTTTTAATTTGTTTAAACAAATTAATATTGTTTATCTTAAACTTTTCATCTAATAGAGCTAGAGAGTTGTAACTTTTTTCTAATATTGCATCTATTTAAGTGAAGTAAATCCTAATATTAGAAAAAAACTAAAATATAAAAATATAAAAATTGTTTACACAAATTAATATTGTTTATTTGCAATTTTTCATCTAATTGAGTTAGAGGGTTGTAACTTTTTATTAATTTTGCAATTTTTCAATCTTAGTAAAGCCCAATATTAATTGTAAGTAAAATCAACAATTATAAAAATTGTTTAAACAGATTAATATTGTTAATATCAATATTGTAATACAGTTCCCAAATTGTATTTAAGTTGCGAATAAACAATATTAATTTATTTAAAAGAGTTTCATAATAATTATGGATCTTCGTTTACTATATGTTTTGAGTGTTATTATATTATATTATATTATTATATTATTATATTATTATATTATTATATTATTATTATTAATAATAAGCTTACATAGGTTTAAAAAGTTGCAAAATTGAAAGAAAATTTTTAATCTAAAGCTCAATAAGGTAAAAAGTTGCAAATAAACAATATTAATTTGTTTAAACAATATTTGTGATTGTGGATTTTCGTTTATTATTAAAATTCAGCTTTTATAGGTTTGAAAAGTTACAAAATTAAAAGAAAGTTTCAACTCTCTAGCTCAATTAGATGATAAGTTGCAAATAAACAATATTAATTTGTTTAAACAATTTTTAAAATTGTGAATTTTCGTTTATTATTAATAATAAGCTTTCACAGGTTTAAAAAGTTGCAAAATTAAAGGAAAATTTTAAATCTAAAGCTCAATAAGATAAAAAGTTGCAAATAAACAATATTAATTTGTTTAAACAATATTTGTGATTGTGGATTTTCGTTTATTATTAATATTAAGCTTTTATAGGTTTGAAAAGTTGCAAAATTAAGAGAAAGTTTCAACTCTCTAGCTTAATTAGATGAAAAATTACAAATAAACAATATTAATTTGTTTAAACAATTTTTATAATTGTGGATTTTTGTTTTTTATTAATATTAAGCTTTCATAAGCTTGAAAAGTTGCAAAATTAATAGAAAGTTTCAGCTCTCTAGCTTAATTAGATGAAAAGTTGCAAATAAACAATATTAATTTGTTTAAACAATTTTCATAATTGTGGATTTTCGTTTATTATTAGTATTGGGCTTTTATAGGTTTGAAAAGTTGCAAAGTTAAGAAAAAGTTACAACACTCTAGCTCTATTAGATGAAAAGTTTCAAAAAAACAATATTGATTTGTTTAAACAAATTAAAAAATACATGCAACAATTGTTATTAACTAATTTTTATATCATTAAAGAAAATGTTGGTGAAATATATTGTTAAAAGTTGTAATGAATATTTTTTAACGATCTTTTTTAGTGAATTGGCACTAACCGGGTTGAGCATTACAAGCCCACTAATTTCCCAGTGGGAAGACCCAACTGGGGCCCACCTTAAATTTGGGAAACCCATATGGGGCCCAAGTGGCGCCTACCCAACTTTTCTACACGGGTATCTGTATATTTTATCATACATTAGAATCAATTTGAAACTATTATTGTGTAAATATAAAAGCACGATGGGAAGTCTAACTGCTGATAGTGATTTGAGAACATACTCAGGTATATAAGTTGAAAGTATAAATAACTAACACATGTAATTACCATTGAGTTAATTTCTGCTCAGTATTATTATTATTATTATTTATTGTAAACATTTGTTATAGTAACTTAATAATAATTTAAGTTTATTATTGTATACTGTTCCTTGGAGGGCAAATTTGCCCTAGGGACTTTGAACTTTTTAAAATAAATGCAAAATAAATAAATATACAAGTTTTTCAGTGCATTTGATGAAAAAAATGATTCAGAGTGAAAATTAAGTGTACACAATTTATTTTAATTTAAAAAAAATTAAATGTCCTAAGTTAATTAGGTAAAAAGTTATAGCTGTTCAAAAAAACCTGATTTTTTTCAATTATTCACTAAAAAAATGTACTTTTCAGTTTTTTACCAATTGTGCGGTTCCCACTTATTTTAAGCAATAGTGATTAGAGATGAGTTGAAGTACATTAAAATACCTTTCATTTATGATGAAGGAGAACGTTATATCTTAATTAGGTCTAAAGTTATGATCTTCCAAATATACCCTGTTTTTGACTATTTTTGCCATTCTGACAGTTTCTTGAACATAACTTATTTATTTGGAATTTTTTATTACACTAACGCCGAAAGTTAGACTTTACAGGCGGTGCTGATTTTTTTGCCTATGCCGTAAAGTTAATCTGATTTACTGATGTCGCAATATGATTGGCTAACGCCGGTAAGCAGACCTTTACATTATGGTACAGCAGTCAGAGCACCACGGAGTTACCTATTTAAATGTTTCACACATATTTCTTTTTAAATATGGGCTTCTTTGGCTAAAAGATTTAACAAACATCCAATTGTGGTTTATGGTGGTATAAGCACTTTGAGATTTTATGCCCCTGCGGGTAAAATGCCCCAGCAAATACAGTACCCCCGGCGTCAACTTACTCCGAAGGGAAATAAAATTAAGAAATTGATTTTGTTTAACAGCTATCCTGCCTAAAGATAATGTCTAAAGACCCCCATTAAATGAGGTAACTTCTCCCTCGGGGGGGGGGGGGGGGTCAGAACAAAAATCAGAATATCTCTTTGGTTGAAAAATAATGCACCTAAGGATGTCGCCCCCAAGAGGTTCTCACCATCCCTCCACCCGGGGCATAACCTTCCCCTCGAGTGGGGGGCGGGATTAAATTTAATATGGCGTCAATTATGATGTTCATAAATCTAATTAGGAGACATTAGATGGAACAGAATAAGGCGACAGTATTCTTCATTTTTTATAAAATCAAAATGAGTAAGAAATTAAAACTTTTTATATAGTTTCACTTTTAGCCCGGGTTTTTTTATTCCCGGGTGGGTGATGATAAAAACCATCTAGGGGCCTAACACATTTGGAAATAACGACGCTGCTGGAGAGAAGTCTTCTGACAATTCAAGTCTTAACTGCTTTTAACTTTTTTTTTTAAATTCTCAGGAAGAATTGCGCTATAATCCTTTGGTGCCAGTTTTTGAAAATTTCGTAACATAACCTCAAAAACTTGTTTTTTATGTATTTAGTATTACAAACAAATGAGACATGTTGATAAGACTTTTCGTGATAAGATTTGAATTGTCAGCAGACTTCTGTCCAGCAGCGTCGTTTTTTCCCACTGTGTAACGCCCCTAGGTAGTTTTTATCATCCCCCACCCGGGAATAACCTCCCCGTCGTGGGTAAAGGGATAAAATTGATACTATATAAAATGTTTTAATTTCTTACTCATACTGATTTTATAAAAAATGAAGAATACTGTCGCCTAATTCTATTCCGTCTAATGTCTACTCATTAGATTTATGAGATTTATTTCCCCAAGGGGAAGGTTATGCCCCGGGTGGAGGGATGGTGAGAACCTCTTAGGGGTTTCATCATTAGATGCATTATTTTTCAACCAAAAAGATTTTCTGATTTTTGCACTGACCCCCCCCCCCCCCCCCCGAGGGGGAAGTTATCCATTTGATGAGGGTCTTTAAACATTATCCTTAGGCAGGATAGCTGTTAAAAAAATCAATTTTTTAATTTTATTTCCCCACTAAGTAAGTTGCCGCCGGGGTACTGCATTTTCTGGGGCATTTTACCCCCAGGGGCATAACATCTCAAAGTGCTTATCATGCTCGCGTAGGTCATTTTTAGTCTCTGTATATTTCTACAAAAATAATTTTTTGTATTTTTTTTTTTTATTTTAACCTCCTCTCCTCACCTGTGGGCATTTCTCCTGTACCACCATATAAAGCACAACTGGATTTTTGTTAAACCTTCTAGCCAAAGAAACCCATATTAAAAAGAAATATGAGTGAAACATTTAAATAGGTAACTCCGTGATGCTCTGTCTGCTGTACCATAATGTAGAGGTCTGCTTACCGGCGTTAACCAATCAGATTGCGACATTAGAAAATCAGATTTACTTTACGAAATTGGCAAACAAATCAGCTCTTATAGGCTTTCAAACAGCCTGTAAAGTATAACTTTTGGCGTTAGTGTGATAAAAAATTCCAAATAAATAAGTTATGTTTAAAAAACTGTCAGAATGGCAAAAATAGTCAAAAATGAAAAATGAAATGTATTTTAGTCTACTTTAACTCCCCTGCAGATCACTATTGCTCAAAATAACTGGGAACTGCACAATTGGTAAAAAATTAAAAGTACGTTTTTTAGTGAAAAATCGGAAAAAATCGGGTTTTTTTGAACGGCAATAACTTTTTACCGAATTAGTTTGTATACCGATTTCTGATTCTATTTTTGTTCTTTTTATATTTTCCATAACCTAAGAGTTTTGTGACTGAAAACTTTTGCAATTTAAAAGATTGAAACGTCAAATACAAAAATATATACAGTGGCGGGCGCAGACTTTTTGATTTGGGGTGTCCCGGCCGACTGAAGTCCTTAATATCGTTTGTTCGCGCGGCCTTTTATACAAAAAAATTTGTTTCATGTGTCCTATACATTTTGTTCGAGGCCTGAAGTGGCCAAACAATAATCGTATACCAGCGGCCTAATACAGCATTTTGGATTCATTTGGGGTGTCCTAGGACACCCTGGACACTAGGGTGTACGTTAAAATATCGACTTTCGAATTATGTTTACGCTACCCTCCAGTTTCGTTCCAATATAAAAAAAAAATTTCTGTAAAATTGCAGCCTGATTGATTAATATTAACCCGTGCCAGCAATCGATTGAAATTTCCCATTGAAAATGCATGGGAAAAATGAACTTTTTTTAAAAAATTTCATAACTTTTTTAATTTTCTTGCAAATAAATTTCCAGGTCACAAATTTCTTCATTTTCAGCTATATTTTAAGGCAGCGTTTTTAGAAAAATTTAATTTTCAAAATTTTAAAAATGGCGGATGTTCAAAAATGGGTTAAAAAATACATTGTAACATTTGCAGCGTTTCATCATATAAATATTCAAGGAAACTCAATAAATCTTCTTATTCGGGGGATTTTTAGGTCGCTAATTAAGATTTCGATGTCAAAAAAGTGAAAAATTGCAATATTTTTTAGTAGAAAATTACTACTAATTTGACAGTTGCATAACTACTAATTGAGAAAGTGAACTTTTACAATTTTAATTAATAGATATTTCACTTTTAAATTAGTAGCTTTCGACTAAAAACTAGTGAAAATTTTTACTATTTAATAGTAACTGATTTCTCGCCAATTCATTAGTGAAAAATCACTAATTGAAAGTCAGATTTAGAGATCAATTTTGCTTATTATGGATGATCAAAAACTAAATAATTAAAATGTAAAAATGTAAGAACTATATTTAAAAAAAAATAAAGTTTGTTGAATCCGCCAAATTGGATCGACTTTATTGAAAAATACATTTTTGACATGAAATTTGTTAATGGTGACCCCGAAAAGCCCGATAACGGTGTTTCAAGGCGATTTCTTGAAAAATGTGGAAATGTAAAATTTTGAGTCCGCCATATTGGTTCCAAAATTATGAAAAATTAATTTTTGACATCGTAATCTTCATTAGCGACCTCAAGAACTTCCGAATAAGAAGATTTATTGAGTTTCCTTGAATATTTATATGATGAAACGCTGCAAATGTTACAATGTATTTTTTAACCCATTTTTGAACATCCGCCATTTTTAAAATTTTAAAAATTAAATTTTTCTAAAAACGCTGCCTTAAAATATAGCTAATAATGAAGAAATTTGTGACCTGGAAATTTATTTGCAAAAAAATTAAAAAAGTTATGGAATTTTTTAAAAAAAGTTCATTTTTCCCATGCATTTTCAATGGGAAATTTCAATCGATTGCTGGCACGGGTTAATATTAATCAATCAGGCTGCAATTTTACAGAATTTTTTTTTTTATATTGGAACGAAACTGGAGGGTAGCGTAAACATAATTCGAAAGTCGGCTTTTTAACGGACACCCTACTGGACACTTCCGTGCGCAAGCCAATGAATATATAGTCTACGTGGTTTCACTGCCGTCGAGTCGGACTATTTTGTGCATAAAACCGCTATTTTTCCACTCTGTGCTATATTAGAATTAAAAATTTAAAAATATATAAAAAATTTTACTTTTCAGTCATGATGTGGACATCCTTTTAAAGGTGTCCTATGAGTTAGTCGACGAGAATTTTTTTTTGTCTGAGTAATAGAAACTTAAAGTATTGTACAAAATAGCCTCACTGGTAGGGCTATTTTTTTCATCAAAGTTTGTTTATTTATAAAAATGTGTTAACAAATTTTTTATCGTTTTTGCTGTATGAAGTATTATTCCTAGATATTGTAGAGTACCTACAATAAATAAAACCAAAGCTAGAAATATTTTTTTTGCAGGAATTGTTTAACTAATTTGAAAGCAAAACACTGAAATTTCACAAAAATTTAGTTTTACAAAAAAATTTTTTTATAAGTAGTAGAGAAAAACATTAGTACTTGATGCAAAGAAAATAAGTTAAACTTAAAAAATTATTTTTTAAAAAAAGCTAAACATATCTAGTAATTATCTTAAACAAATACTAATATTTGTTACTACTAATGATTTTATGATACATTTTGGTTACAAGTAATGAATATTATACTTATAATAAACAATCAGTAATAGCCCGAGGTCATCTCGATGGTATATTGCAAATACTATATCCCACGTAGGATATCCCTGGAATGTCCCTGGGAAATCACGACGGGATATCCCTGGGATGACCCTGGGACATCTCGATGGGAGATTGCAAATGCTATATCCCGCCGGGATATCCATGGGATATCCAAATTTCCGTCCTGTGAGATGTCCCGTGGGATATCTCAGGGTTATCCCTGAGAGGTACCGGGATCATGATGAGATATTCACGAGATATCCCACGTTGTGAGGGTTGGTTCAGTACGCGGATGACATTTACAGAACATTCTGTAGATATTTGATCGAGTTGGTAAGGGACTTAGGCTACGCGTTACGGGATATCACAAGATTTCTGATGCAACTAGTTTAAGTACTTGAATGGGATTAAGATAAAGTTTCGGACACCCCAATCGAGCACCTCCTCAGGTGATGAATAGAGGAAAGCCTTTCAGATATGCGAGGTATCGAGGAAATTAAAATATCCGAAGCGGACCAAACCCGAGTCGAAATTTTGAAGCTACTTTGAAGCTCATGAGGAACTTTAGCTTCTACTTAACGACTTCTTAATTTTTAGCCTCTTCTTTACTTCTAATAATAATATTTCCTTCTACTTTACGTCTATACACATGTTTCAATTTTCCAATCATTAAAATTAGCAGCTCTTTTACAGCTCCACATTCCCAGTTATAAAGAAATGAAAATTTTGATTCTACTTTAAACCTGCAAGTGAAACTCAGTCATTTTTTCCATTGAAATATACTTTTTTATTTAACATATAAGAAAAACGGGAGTTAAACTAACTTTTTCTTCAATTATTGTTCCTCTGATTAGCCCTTAAGAGGAACAAATTTTAATCTATAACCAAAACCCAATAATTTGTAAAATTAGGGAAAATGTGTATCTTTCTAGATGCACTTGTAAAAAAATAACAGTTATTAACAATAATTTGTTTAAACAATTTTGAGTGGTAATTGTTGTTAATTTTGATAAATATCTTATTTTTTCAATATAAAAAGTAAACAAATTAAAAAACTACTACTTGCTAGGTGTTTTTAAATGTTATAAATTAACAATAATAAATTGTTTTAAAATATAAAAATAATAATTTATGGTCAATAATTTTTATTTTTCTAACCAGAGCCCAGTAATTTATTTGTAAAATTAGGAAAAATTTGTATCTTCCTAGGTGTATTTGTAAAGAATTAGTAATTACTAGCAATAATTTGTTTAAAAAATTAAAATTGATGAAAATAAAATTCAAAAAATGTATATAAAAAGTCCAGAAAAGAAAATTAAAAATCCTTCAGAAAAAAAAAGTTTGGTCAAATTAAACCAAAAACATTTTTATAATATTACACTGAAAGCAAGTCCAACAATAAATTTAGAAAAATAAAGAAAATCTAAAAATTCTATAAAAGAATAAGTACTAAGTTTGCAAAAAACCTCGCAAAAACTATTCAAGATTTAAAAACAAATTGAATAGGTGCATTGATAAAAAAATAGGCATATTTATTTTTAAAACTATGAAATAACTTATGAAACTCAACGAAATAATAATAAATAATAATTATTATTTATAATTTATTTATCAATAAAATAAAATGACAAATACAACAACAAAAAATATCATTAGTAAAAGGAGAAAAAATCTTTAAATTTTGTAAAAATAAGAAATTATAAGATAAAATTTAAACAGTTTCGAAAAAGAAACTGAATTAGAAACTAAAGAAGAATTACAAATATTGTAAGACTTAAAAAAAGGATTATTGTGAATATGAAAAATAATTAATATTATTTAATTATTTTGCATTAACTAATGTGTCTTTAAATTTGAATTAATTGACATTTAAAAGTTTGAAAAAATTGGAATATGAGTTTATTGACGTTTGGAATTTATTTAAATTATAATGACCTAAAGATATAAAAATTTGATATTATTTTTTGCTATCTTCATACCAAAAATTTGTAAATCGTAGGTATTTTGATCATCTATATTAGCCCAATTATTTAAATTTTATAAAGATTAAAATATTAAAATTGAAATTTTTAAGATTTATCCACAAATTTGTGGTTTTTTTTATGGTTTGTGATTTTTTACATGCAGTATTAGACATCCGGAGAATTGTAAAGTTTTTTTTTTATTTCAATCATGATTTTAATGCAAATGCTTCAATGATTTAAATCAATATCAGCCTGTAACTGGACAATAATAAATTGTTTAAACAAATGAAAAATACATAAAAATCTCCGTAAACATTCAGAAATTGGCGATATGTAACAATTTTGTTGAAAAGTCCTAAAAAAACTATTCGTAATTTGTATCATAAGGACACTGAGAAAATTAAATATAAAGTTCATAAGCGTCGGTAGCGTAGTGGTTAGTGCGTTAGATTATAAGTGCGTAGGTCGTTATGTCGTGGGTTCGAATCCCCACTTGCGTTATAATAATTTATTTAGTAAGTTTAGACTATTTCCAGCTTGTGTGTATTAAGTGTAACGAATTCTAAAAGCGCATGAATTTTGAATATTTATTTAGTATTTTTTTTTATAATTTCATTCATATTAATTTCAGTTTTATTCGCAAAAACAGATTCTTTCTTTGTTTAGACTTTAGAAGATCAATAAAAAGGGGGTCTTGAGCGTTAAAAGAGGCCTTAATATAGTTGAATATTAGCTTCTACTTTAACGCTCTCATCGCGGAAACAGGAAATTTCTTCCAATAATAGCACCAAAGTAGAAGCTAAATTGTATTGAATTTGCTTCTACTTTAAACCTCTATTTCCTAAAAATTTTGGACTATGTAGCGTTAAAGTAGCCTCAAAATTTCGACTCGGGAAGTCAGATAGGTGTGGGTACACGATATAATTGCCAACTCTGTGTTGAAATAACTTCCCACACAGAGTATTTGCGGTTACGACGACTGTAACGCGTAGTACCACCCATAATAGGTCTTTCTCGGATGGAGATCTCTCGGTTTAGTTAGGCGTGGCAATAGGATAGAATCTAGACGACGAGTAGGCAACGACTAGGCACGGTGAGCAGGAAGCCTGAAAGTTTCGACAAAAAATGACGAAAAAATCAGCAAACGGGGAATATACTCCCGCAGTACATACAATTTTTTTAACTTTAATTTAGTGAGTTTCTATCCATAAGAATGGGAGGCGCATGAATATTCCCTAAATCTCATTCAGCTTAAATCCCATTAAGCCTAAAATCAAAAAACCTAAAATGCATTCAGCCAAAATTCCATTTAACCTAAATCTCATTTAACCTAAATCTCATTTTACCAAAATTCCATTTAACCTAAATTCCATTTAACCTAAATTCCATTTAACCTAAATCCCATTTAACCTAAATCCCATTTAACCTAAATTCCGTTTAACCTAAATCTCATTTAACCTAAATTCCATTTAACCTAAATCCCATTTAACCTACAACACATTTAGTATAAATTCCTAAATGCATTCAGCCTAAATCCCATTTAACCTAAATTCCGTTTAACCTAAATCTCATTTAACCTAAATTCCACTTAACCTAAATCCCATTTAACCTAAAACGCATTTAGTCTAAATTCCATTTAACCTAAAATGCATTCAGCCTAAATCTCACTTCACCTAAATCCCATTTAACCTAAATCTCATTTAACATAAATTCCACTTAACCTAAATCCCATTTAACCTAAAACTTTTTTTAATTTAAGGATAAACATAGTTGAATCAAGTAAAGTTTTAGGTTAAATGGGATTTAGGTGAAGTGAGAATTAGGCTCAATGCGTTTTAGGTTAAATGGAATTTAGGTTAAATGGAATTTAGGTTAAATGGAATTTAGGTTAAATGGAATTTAGACTAAATGCGTTTTAGGTTAAATGGGATTTAGATTATGTGGAATTTAGGTTAAATGAGATTTAGGATAAATAGGATTTAGGTGAAGTGAGATTTAGGCTGAATGCATTTTAGGTTAAATGGAATTTAGACTAAATGCGTTTTAGGCTAAATGGGATTTAGGTTAAGTGGAATTTAGGTTAAATGAGATTTAGGTTAAATGGGATTTAGGTGAAGTTAGATTTAGGCTGAATGCGTTTTAGGTTAAATGGAATTTAGGTTAAATGGGATTTAGGTTAAATGGAATTTGGGTTAAATGGGATTTAGGTTAAGTGGAATTTATGTTAAATGAGATTTAGGTTAAATGGGATTTAGGTGAAGTGAGATTTAGGCTGAATGCAATTTAGGTTAAATGGAATTTAGAATAAATGCGTTTTAGGTTAAATGGGATTTAGGTTAAGTGGAATTTAGGTTAAATTAGATTTAGGTTAAACGGAATTTATGTTAAATGGGATTTAGGCTGAATGCATTTTAGGTTAAATGGAATTTAGACTAAATGCGTTTTAGGTTAAATGGGATTTCGGTTAAGTGGAATTTAGGTTAAATGAGATTTAGGTTAAATGGGATTTAGGTGAAGTGAGATTTAGGCTGAATGCATTTTAGGTTAAATGGAATTTATACTAAATGCGTTTTAGGTTAAATGGGATTTAGGTTAAATGGAATTTAGGTTAAATGAGATTTAGGTTAAACGGAATTTAGGTTAAATGGGATTTAGGTTAAATGGAATTTAGGTTAAATAGAATTTAGGTTAAATGGAATTTAGGTTAAATGGAATTTCGGTAAAATGAGATTTAGGTTAAATGAGATTTAGGTTAAATGGAATTTAGATTGAATGGGATTTAGGTAAAATGAAATTTAGGTTTAATGGAATTTAGGTTAAACGCGATTTAGGTTAAATGAAATTTTGGCTGAATGCATTTTAGGCTTTTTGATTTTAGGCTTAATGGGATTTAGGCTAAATGAGATTTAGGGAATATTCATGCGCCTCGAGAATGGTAGTTGCAGAAAAATTAAAACAAATGTGTCTGCTGTGTTGTTAAAATTTCTGAATTAAATTGTCAGAAACAAAAAAATCAGAAGGTTTTAAATTTACTGTGTTAATAGATGCGTGTGTTACTTAAGATTCTATAATTTTTCAAACTTACCTGTCAATGGACAGTCACTAATGCTCAAGTAGAGAACAAGGTTTGTTATAACATCTAACAAACAGCAGGTAATAACTAACATCCTCTCGTTTAAAAAAGAAGTTTTCCAAGGAGACTCCCTTAGTCCTTTACATTTTTGTATCTCGCTCCTACCTCTGTGTATTGCACTTTGAGAAAATCATTCTGGATACATATGGTGGATTTCACAGAAATTGTTCTACCCCAAAAATAAAATATGTCCAATCTATTGCAAATTTTTTTTATGAGTTGTTCTATTGGATAGTAATTTATCCTATGAATATTTTAAAAATTTTTAAAAAATTCTGGTAGTGGGAGGGGGATAAAGTTTGGCGTTTTTTGGTAAAATTCACTCTTCTTTTCCCATTTCCTTTTATTTTAATGAATAGATAAAAAAATTTTATGTGACATGATTTTTGTAGATGTTTGCATAACCTTTCGATTGAAAAGTTTCATTTTATATTTTTTAAATAATTTGACCTTGATTTTTTAAAATTAAAAACAAATTTGAGTTTTTCTCAAAGATGGGCCTTTTTTATTTTTTTAAAAATATTTTTAAACGAAAGCTGAGGTTTTTTCCTATAAGAATCCAAAATTTCAAAAATGCGTTTTTTTTCGTTTTCGAGAAATTAAATGATAAATATCGCGCGACGCAGGATCGACTGTAAGGGCTCGCGTCGACGCGGCGATCCGACGTTGATGACGCGCTGATTTTAAAATATTTGTAGGATAAATTACTATCCAGTAGGACAACTCATAAAAAAAATTTGCAATAGATTGGACATATTTTATTTTTGAGGCAGGACAATTTCTGTGAAATCCACCATATGTGTCACATTAAAGAATAGAGTCTACATGATCAACCATCTTTTTCATATGGACGCTCTTAAGCTCTATGCATCTAGTAAAAATAGTCATAAAATTTTAGTGTCTGCAGTCTCCGAGTATTCCAGAGTTATAGGAATGGAGTTTGGATCGAATAAATATGCCATCATCCATCTGATTGAAGGAAGACATTAAACTTCCGAAATTTAAAGGTACTCTAAGCACATTGATCTTCAAACAAAGTATTGCGGGGTTTTTGGAAAATTTTGGTCGTCCAAATTGTCTGGAAAGAACAAAATACAGGCCACATATACATTAGCAATTCCTTTTCTTCTATATACTTTTGGAGCTGTCAGTTCGAATGTAAATGAGTTAAAAATACTAGATAGAGAAACTAGCAAGATGTTCTTCATCCAAGGTCTTCTGTGCAAAGAATTTATCTTTCACGAGACCGAAGAGGAAGACACGGTGAGCAGGAAGCCGGAACGTTCCAACCAAAAATGACGACACAATCTGCAAACGGGGATGTTTTAAGCTACGTTTGGACATTACAAATCTGATTGATTTGAAATCCTAGCTGATAGTTTAAGCGAGTTATCGTGAAATCAGTCCCAAATGTGACATAATTTAAAATTTTTCGTTCTTGAAACTTTAAAAACTCTTACATCTTGTGACTAAAACTATTAAAACCTATAATTTTTATGTTTTTAAGGTCGCTAAATCTGATTCAATGGTCAGAAGAAAAATGTAAAATGGCTGATACAAAATGGCGAATTAATTTGTTAAAATTTATTGTGTTCAACTGAATTCAGCTGAAAATTGTTACTCTGGGGTTTTAGGGTCGCTTAATACGCATCCAAGGTCAGAATTTAGAAATTCAAAATGGCGGATCCAATATGGCGAAATTTTTACAAAAAAATTACTGAAATCAGCTGATACTTGTTACTTGGGGGTTTTTGGAGTCGCTGAATACAAACCCAAGGTCAGAATCACCAACAAATCCGTATTCTTTATCAAGTTTTGTACTTTTTTGTAGGTTAAAAATCCGTTTTGACTAAAATCGTACCTTTTCAGTTTTTGAGAAATCTGAAATTTCGTATTATTTAATAGATTTTTAATATTTTAAAGATAATTTGTTTTAAAATTAGAAAATTCTGTGAAAAAATATCGAAAATTTAGCTCCGCCGGGATTCAAACTCGGGTCTTTTAATTGGCGCTTGACTGCTCTAAACCAACTAAGCTACAGAGGTCCATGTCGGATATAATTTCTCAGATTTATCGCCTCATTTGGCCATGACATATATATAGACACATATATATTTTATAAGCCTACTAATGATTGGCGAATATAGTTGAACATCAAAAATTCTGGGAAAATTTAATTACTTAAATTAAGTTTATAATATATATATATTAGGGTGCCCAAAAAAAACACGACTTTTAATTTTCTATAATGCTACTTCAAAATATTGTTCCTAAGGGAAAAAAATGAGACACGTATTTTTTTTTATTTAAAAAAAATCATTTTTAGGGGTCGCGCTGGTCCATTTTTTATGAAAACACGGATTTTTTCAATTTTACGACTCTAGCTTAATTAAAACTAATGTAAATAAAAATTTCTCTTCGTGTAAAATTATCTTTCTGTTACTGGAGAAAGTTTACTGTGTTTAAGACGAAGAAAATTTTTTTTTTCTGGTCATATTTGACCTTAGAAATGTTGAATTTCGATTTTTGTCGTAAATTTGGCCCCAAAATGTAAACTAAAAATTTTTTTGAACGACAAAAATTGATGGAATTTTGTTGTGCGATAAGAAATGTGTTAGAAAAGTAGTTAAGAACTAATTTATAAACTTTTAACAGTTTTTACTCAACCAAAAGTGTTAAAATTGTAATTAAAACCAATCTAGCAGCTATAGAACATAGTTAATAATTTTTATAATTGCAATAATGAAAGTAGAACTTAAAATATACTATAAAAATACATATATAAGACATGTACAATTTTTATATATTTTCCTGTAATCTACACGTAAATCTACATACATGTTACCAAATTGCAGCATCCTAAGTCAAATAGTTTAAAAGATTAGGGGGGGGGGGGACATGGTCATTTTTTTGCATTTTAGGGCAAAAAAAGTGGTTTTTGCTAGATTTCGGCATGTGCATGAGCTCGAATCGCGTTTTCCATATCATTTTCGTAAATCCAAGGTGAAAATACATATGTGACTGTCCATGACAAAACGTGCCTTAGCTCCAAAAAATATATTTTGATTTTTTAATGCCAACCAACAGATGATCATTTGCTCTTTCATTTCCAAAAATAAAAAATTGTTTTTTTAAAGAAATTTTGGTGTAATTAAGCAAGAAGCATAGGCACGTTACATTGACTTCCAATGCATTGCAGAAACTTTAAACGCTCACCCTGTAAAGTTGACGTTTGGGAGCTAAGGCACGTTTTCTCATGGACAGTCACATATGTGTACCAAATTGGAAGTATCTAGCTCTTATAGTTTAGAAGTTAGAGGAGGTGCGAAAACGGACACACATAGTGATTTTAATAGGGTTCCGTTTTACGGTACGGAACCCTACTAAAATGCAAAAATGACAAGAAAATCGTTAAAAACAGTTTTTTTCATGTAACAAAAAATAAAAAACTTGGTTTCATCAAGCAGTCACTTGGTCAATCAAAAACTATTGTGACAGTGCTATGTTGTGAAAAAAATGATCATGATTGGTTAATCAGTGTCTTACCTAAGGCAGGTACCCCATCTTGACCCCACCTCCCCAAAAGATCTAAAAAAAATTGTACGGTAAGTTGTACATGTCCTATATATGTATTTTTATAGTATATTTTAAGTTCTACTTTCATTATTGCAATTAAAAAAATTATTGACTATGTTCCATAGCTGCTAGATTGGTTTTATTTACAATTTTAACACTTTTGGTTGAGTAACAACTGTTAAAAGTTTATAAATTAATTCTCAACTACTTTTTCTAACACATTTCTTATCGCACAACAAAATTCCATCAGATTTTGTCGTTCAAAAAAATTTTTAGTTTACATTTAGGGACCAAATTTACGACAAAAATCGAAATTCACCATTTCTAAGGTCAAATATGATCAGAAAAAAAATTTTTTCTTCGCCTTAAACACAGTAAACTTTCTCCAGTAACAGAAAGATAATTTTACAAGAAGATAAATTTTTATTTACATTAGTTTTAATTAAGCTAGAGTCGTAAAATTGAAAAAATCCGTGTTTTCATGAAAAATGGACCAGCGCGACCCCTAAAAATGATTTTTTTTAAATAAAAAAAAATACGTGTCTCATTTTTGCAGAATTTTTGATCTTGAACTATATTCGCCAATCATTAGTAGGCTTATACAAAAATATATATGTGTCTATATATATTTATATATGTCATGGACGAATGAGGCGATAAATCTGTGAAATTATATCCGACATGGACCTCTGTAGCTTAGTTGGTTTAGAGCAGTCAAGCGCCAATTGAAAGACCCAAGTTTGAATCCCGGAGGAGCTAAATGTCCGATATTTTTTCACTGAATTTTCTAATTTCAAATAATTTAATCTTGAAAGATCGAAAGTTCATTTGAATTTTTGAGTTCAATTTGATTTAAATATCGAAAAAAATCTTCTTGAATTTTCGAACTTAGTGTCCATATAGTGGGTTTCTGAGAAGCACGATTTTTGTACAAGCCTACTAATGATTGGCGAATATCAACATAAAAAATTCTGGGAAAATTTGGATTACTATAATTTGTTTTATTTTTGTTTATTTCTTTTATTTTGAATAAAATATGATCTTAAATTGCATCTAACATTAAAAATTAATGTTAGTATTAGTTAAGGTAATAGTTCAGTGTGTGGGAGTCAAAAAATCGATTCTTTTTTTATTACACTTTTTTAAAGAAAAACATCATCCAAATATGTCCTCAAAATCCCAAACCAAAATTTGCATTACTTTTAATTTTGTCGTGAAAAAAGAGAGCACGCCGTGAAGTGTATAGACGTTTTGAGACGCGCTGACAGCTTATTAACAAATTAACGTACATTATTTAAAAAAAATAATTTTATAGTTTAAGACGTCAATTAAAACATCAAAATTTCGTAACGATCGCTTTTTATTTACCCGCTTGAAAAAATTCGTGAGGAAACATCGAAATTTCGAGCGTCACATTGGATTACTATCTTAAACGCGAATATCTTGAAACTACGTTCCCGAAATTTCGGTAATCTCTCCAGCAAAAACTATTTAACCACTTCGGCGGAATGACGCCCAAATTGGCGTCATGCGTGAAGTGGCCCAAAGCGGTAAAAATGGGCAAAATGGCGTCATGACGAATTCTCGATTATTAATGTCTGTTGTGATTTTTTACGTATGTAAACATAGTATTTTTATATTTTAGGGTTCGGTAATCACGAATATAATAGAAAAAATTTAATTTTTTGAGGTTTTCATTGTTTTTTACCAAGTTGAATATCGACGATTTTCAATAATTTTCGCGGGTGTACTTCCGAAAACCGCGAACCTCCAATCTTTTTGATACTTCGTATACTTACGTAATTTGATGCGCTGGTTACGAAAATCATAGTGAAAATTGGCGCAAGTTTGAATTTCATTATAAAAAAGATGTATAAAGAATCATTAAAATTTTGGTTTTTTGCATTTATCTCTTTAAATATTGCAAATTTAAAAAACAAATTTATACAAAAGATGTAGATCTCTTTAAAATACACATTTTATGTTTTAGGGGCCATTCATAAAGAACGTTCCACCAATTTTCGGGCTTTTAGACCCCCACCTCCCCATTTGTTCCACTTGGTTACAAATAAAAACCCCTCCCCTAAATGGAACGTTTAAAAATTATTTATACCCCCCCTAAAAATCAAAATTTTTTTTCATATATGAATTAAATCAAATTGTATTTTTTGTCATAATTATAGGCTCTTATCATAATACATGTGTTTAAAAAAAATTACCTCCATTTTTTTATTTTCATATCGGATAATATTTAGAGGTTGCTCAAAGCCCATGAAGTTTCCCATCTATTTTGCATGGGCAAACACACTTTTTCGTAAATTTGTAATAAAATTGTAAAAAATCACTTAAATCATTAATGCACCGAGTCAATTTTTGAAAAGTGTTAAAAAAACAGTATTCTATTATTTATATATTAATTTATAGGAACTGACTATTTCTTATGCAATTTCAAAAAAAACCACAAAAATAAAAAAAAATGAATAACAGTTAATATCAACAAATGAATAAATAAATTATAGAATACTGCTTATTAAAGACTTTTAAAGATTTGGCTTGGTGCATTAATGTTTTAAGAGATTTTTTACGATTTTATTGCAAATTTACGAAAAATTGGGTTTTTTCCATGCAACATACATGGGAAACTTCATGGGCTTTGAGTCACCTCTAAATATTGTCCGATTTCCAAATAAAAAAATAATGTAATTTTTTTCAATTTAGAAGAAATTTTGGGGTAAAACTTTTGTTTTTTTTAACCAACCTAATATATATATCTAATCGAGCATCTAACTTATTGGCCACGCTTTCTGCTGTGGCATATATTGCTGATTAAAGGCTCAAAAACGAGAAAAAATAGAATAGGTCAGAATAAAAAAATAAAAATTCGAACGTTCCAAATTTCAACTACCCCCCCTCCCCCAACAGTGGAACGTTCTTTATGGATGAACCCTTATGCATTTTTTAGTGAAACCAATTAGTTTATGAAATATTTGTGTTTGGAATCCATCCTTGTGTTTATTTTGATTGGGCCTTTATGTCTATTTTTTGGTTTTTTGTCTGATTCTATGTTTTTGTGACGGTCTATAGCGAGTTTTCCTATAACCTGTCCTGTTCCTTGCCAGCTCTCTGCGTTCTGTTGATTATACCTTCCCTTACCCTCCTTTTTATTGAACCCTGATAGTCTTATACCATCGAGGAGTTGCACCTGTCTGTGAATGGATAGTGGTGCTGTTCCTGATGATGGAGAGAGGGAAAGGATGCTTAAGTGGGGACTGCAAAGTTTTCCTTTTGGAGTAATAGAGTCCTTATCATGACGTCGTAGTGAATACATCTTGCAAAGTGCTGACTTACCACGTGCTCCACGCTTACAAGGTGTCTCTACAGAGGTGCGGGCTTACCACGTGCTCCACGCTTATAAGTGTTTTCTTGAGGTGCACAAGTGTTCATCGATTGCAGGAAGGTTATTTCTGCATTTCTCCTCTGTCTAAACATTGATTCGCCTACGTCAGATATATTCCTGCACCATTACTTCAGTGCTCTTTATTCACGACGTCAGACGGTGTTTTACTCTTCGTCTTCCTTTCCCATGATTCTTGGGATGATCAAGGCTCATGGAGAGGCTAGAGAACTTAATTTCGGTTAATTTGTCTTATTATAAATGCCTCGTCGCTGAATTCATTTATTTTCTTGGAATGTTAAACATTACACTTTAAAAATAAATTGTTTGTATTACATTTTGCATTTGTGTTGCTCTTCCTTTAGAATTTATTATCTAGCTCAATCAATATGCAAAAAACATAAATCAGCATAAATGTGACCAAATACCCACATTATATCAATATTAAATTACCTACAGTCGTAATTGCGTTATTACATTACGTAACATTACGTTCATTACGTAACGTTACGTCCATTATTTAACATTACATTTATTACGTACTATTATGTAATACCGTAAAATTACGTACACTTATGTAATAACGTAAAATTACGTAATTTTCATGCAGTAATTACGAAAATCATATTTAAAAAATTGTAAACTTGACTATTTTTATGATAAATACTTTAAAAACCAACACAACTATAGATTTTCCCACCGCGCTGTCTACATTCCACTTTCAGTATGGTACCCCCCCCCCCCTAGATTGTCCAAGACATGGGGGGTCAGGGACGAGCACTTTCGGGAGGCGAAACCCCCCGAAACAACAAACCAACTTAAAAGATTACATAAAGATACGTAAATTACGTTATAAATAACGTATTTATAGTGATTTCTAGTTTTTTGCATTTTTCTTGAAAACTATACACATTGGGAAAAAAATGTAAGAAACATAAAATGTGTATTTCAATGAGACCTACAACTTCTACACGGAAAAGGGATTGCACGTTAGAAGCCAGTGTCCACTCTAGAAGGTTGGAAGAACTGCATAACCGCTGAAGGACACCTGAATGACACGCTGAACGACAGTGTAGGCACGGGTTTTTACCGTGCAGTTGTGAAACAATGAATAATGTATAATACAAATTTTTCTTTATCGACAGTAACAGATACGGAGCTAGGGAGGGCCCCCCGAACATTTTTTTAACTAGTTGAGATTTTTTTTTACTGAGAAAAATTTTTATGCTATGGGAGCTGCGGGCATGGAATTTTGGCCCTCTTCCCGACAAAAATTTTTGGCTACAGGCCTCGACAGTTACTCAAAAACATGTAAGGCATAAAAAAGCGCTACAGATTAATTTAATCTTCCTTTAGTACTAAACTCAAACCATTGGTTTTTTGTGGCTTACACTTTAAGCCTAGTAGTTATTCCTATTAATTTATTTTTAAAAATTGAAAAAAGTAAAAAGAAAAAAACTGGAACAATTTTCTGGTTTCGCTATTGTTGAAGCTCATCAATACTATGTAAATTATTGTTAAAAACAGACCAAAACGTATTTACAACTATACATATGGACCAGATCGCGAAAAATGAAACCACGGAAAAAAAATTGTACTTTCAAATTCCATGGGTTCTTGATTATTTGCAGGCTATATACATCTCAAAGTATTGAACGAAATAAATTTTAACGTGAAATCAGTTATCTGTTCAAAAACTCAGGCTTGTTGCTTTGTAGTATCGAGATTAATAAAATTGAATAAAAGCGTAACACAAAACAAAAAGTTGCATTTTATTGAATAAATGTTACTTTTTACGTACTATCCGTTATTTTCGGATAAAGTTAGATTAACTGAAAGTAACTAAATTAAATACTTAAAAGAAAAAAATTATTATAACATTTGTAATGCAAAAGAATTCGACCGCTTTTTTTAATGTAACGTAACAGTCCAAAATCCCAAAAAGTTTTTTGACGCAAAATCTATCACGTCAAGTAAATACAATGACTTAATTTTTTTTTAGCATTTGTATGTTATTTTCTAAATAAAATATAAAATCAGCAACATATTCAATTGTTTCTGTTTTCAGAGCCAAAATAAATTTGTAACGTAACAGTCTTTTTTCACCCATATCACAACATCCCGAAAAAAGTATCTTGATCTGTGAATAAAAACCATATATATACTCGTTGAATTTAAAACGTTACCGCGCGTTACTTTTTTTGTAGCTCTATAAATTTACAAATATGTACCTTTTGAGAACAGCATTCTATTATACTCATAAAAAACCAATATTTTTAAATTTTAATTTTAATTAACATCATTAATTTACCTTTGGGGACACCCCACTTAAATGACCGATGCAAATTTTTAAATCGATCCATTTCTTGTAACTTTTACAACGGGTTCAAAATTGCTTTGCAAAACTCGAAAACGTAGCTATTTCGCAAGCATCAACTTTGCGCTAATGTTAAAAACAATGGACTTGATCTTGAGCAGTTCCCTTTATGCAGAAATACGCATCAAAGCCTCCTTTATAAAACTACGTATTAGAAATAAAAGCTGAAATTAAAAGTCGATTTTTTTATTTTTGGCCAGCTTTTTGTGCAATTGGAACCACTGTGGGTCGGTGATAATGAATTCGCTCATAATTTTTCAACATTCAAAATAGCTGATGTATGATGGCGGACAAAAAAGCATAATTTTCTACCAACTTAATAAAACACAGTATTTATGGGTTTTTGGGATCGCTGATAACGAATTTATTCATGATTTTTGAAAATTTTAAATAGCAAATGCAAAATGTCAGACAAAAAATTTAAATTATTGATTAAATTAATGAAACTCAATATAGATTCTTATCATAGTATTTAAGGTCAGGATTTATTCATAATCTTGAAAACGTTGAACCTAGATTCAAAACGTACATCCAAATTTGAGTTTTATTATCATTTTTAAAAATTTTAATTTTTTCAGACATTCTGATTTTCCCAATATCAACTTTAAAAAGTCATAAATAGATTTGTTATCAGCGACCCTATAAACCTCCATATAGTGAGTTTAATTAAGCATTTCTTAAAAAAAATCGATCTTTGTCTGGTATATTAGCGATTTTAAATTGATTTTTGAAGGTTCTAACTCAGACCCGTCTGACCAATTCTGATCTCGAATTCGGATTTAGCTATTCAAAATTCGTAGGAAAACATAGGTCTTGTTCCCAGATCAAGATATTTTTTTGTGTGGCTGTGTATTCAGAGTGTTGTTGCTTGCTTGAAACTTTATTTATTCCATTGTAATGTTTTAATTGTTTAGTCGTAAGACAACAGAATTAATGTTCATTATGTAAAATAAAACAATGGAAGCCATTTTTAATACCTAATTTCACTTTTTACATGAACATAAATCGCACAGGTAACGTAACAGTCTTTTCGTCTAACGTAACAGTCCAAACATTTTTGTTTCTAAAAAATTTAAAAAAATTTTTTTTAGTGTTATTAACATTTATTTTATTACTTGCATTCAAAAGCTACAAAATTATCTACTACACGTTAAAAATAGTTCACTAGAAAAACAGGCTTTTTCAACAATGTAGGACAGTGGCGTATCAAGACTCGGTTTCTGGAGGGGGTCATACATGAGAGAGAAAGAGACAACACTATAGTGTTGTCTCTCTCTCTCCCATGCAAATCTAAGTTAGCTCCAAGGGGGGGTCATGAGCCCCTTGACCCCCCCCCCCACCTGGATACGCTCTAAAGCTTACTTCCAAAACTATGTAACGTAACAGTCCGTACTAAAACATTCATAACTTTTAAATAACAAAACATACGGAAATGTTTATATTAGTAAAAAATGTTATTAGAGAAGCATGCTTTTAGATGTATGCATAAAAGATATAAAAACAATTCAATTTCGTGTGGTTTTGGAAACTTTTTGTTGAAATATGCGTACAAATGTAACGTAACAGTCCGCGATCTGGTCCATATATATATATATATATACATATTTACAAGATTATTTGACTTCATGTGGTTGCCGGGACTATTCCATCGTTTTGCTTTTGGAGTAAACTTCTTTTATAGAGCAGATTTCTGTATATCTACAGAGTTTGTGTCAATGAAAGCAGAAAATCGTTTGCAGAGATTCTTCAAAATCGTTTGCAGAGTATCTTGGAAAATATTTTGCAATTAATTTTCTGCTTCCATTGATTCAGAAACTGTAGATATCCAGAAATCTGCTCTAAAAAGAAGCTTGTTTGAAAAGCAAAACGTTAAAATGGTCCTGGTAACCACATTAAGTCGAATGATTTTGTAAATAAGTATATAGTTATAAATGTATAGTTGTAAAAATTTTCTGGTCTACTGCTAACATTTATTTAGGGGAAACTGCCCTATGTTGGATAGCCATTCCAACAGTAGATAACTATAAATATATTAAAAATTATTTATTTTACCGAAACCAATCTTAGAATTTAGAAGTAAATTTAGACTTAATTAATCTGCAACGCTTTTTCGTACCTCACTGACAGAAACAGATCTTCAAACTCACTATCCACGATATTAAAATATACTAATTTTAATATCTAGGTATTATGTTTAAATATCTAAATATCTAAGTACTAAATTTCAATATGTAGATGCTAAATTTAAATATCCACGAATATCCAGATTTTCATGCCTTAGTTTTTTGTGTTACTGTTGACAAAGAAAAATTTGTATTATACATTATTCATTGTTTCACAATTGTTAGACTATTAATTCAGATCGTCAAATTTATCACCTTCAATTGCATTTAAATTTCTGTTTTATTTGCGGTAAAATTAATTGAATGAAAACTACTTTTAAACTTTTTGACACTACCATTGGTTATTTATTCATAAATATTTATTTATTTTTTAGAATATTTATAGACAGTAGTCAGGAATAAATCATTGTAGTTTATTCATGTACAATATTTTAAAAAACAAATAAAACTCAAAAATCGTTATGTTCATAGGATAGAAGACGTGAAGCGTAATACTCTTTTGCCGATATCTCGAGAACTAAGAGACCCTCCATTAATTTTTTTTTTTAAATAAAGGTAAAATAAAAAGCTTTCATTAATTTGTGACGAAAATAAAAAATATGAATTAGCACATATAGAAAAAAAAGGTTTAAAATTGTTTTTTGTGTTTTTCTACATGAATTTTTGAAGTTTTTAAATCTACTTTAAATTTATTTAAAACCTTATAGTTTTCTATATACACCCTATAAATTTTATTGAAATCTGTTAAAAACTCTTTAAATGACAAGAATTTGAAAAAATAAAGGGTAAAAAATTCAAAGTGACGTAATTCCTAGAATTTTGGAAATTTTTCAAAAATACTTGACTAAGTTATTACTACCCCTAAATACTACAAATTGACCAACTTTGATCAAAATCAAAAACTTGACTTGCAACTTTGATTTTTTTGGTATGGAAACTCTCAATATTCAATTTAGTTAAGAAAGCAAAAATAGAAATAAGCATATTTCAAATTAAACATTGATTTAAACTGAATAAACGATTTGAGCAATCTAGTGAGTTGAATTTCTTAATTTAATTATATTAATAATTTTTTGTATCCACGTTCATAAATTTTTTACCGTGCACTACATTGAATCTGAAAAAAGGGGTTATTATTTCACCAACAACATAGAGAACGCTTAGTTTATACTTACTCTTGATGAACGCGTTCCGCATCGATCGTATTTACACCGTGATTATGTACCTCCTAAAGGGTAGATCGATTTTATGGTTCTAAATCATGCGTGAACTTGATAAATTGTGTATGATACCACCTGTTCTAATGCAATAAATGTGATTATTACGTGAATGGTGTTTTTCCTTGATTCTCTTTCAGGCTCATATTATTTAATTAATGACGATAATCAAACGAACCGTTACAGAATTTGAAAATTCAAAATGTCGGCTCCAATATGGCAGACAAAATTTTAAAAAACTGTTCGATTTGCTTGAAACTTGTTACTCGGGGTTATACGTGTCGATGGTTACGAATTTAAAGTCAGCTTTTGAAAATTGTATATGCCGAATTCAATATGATGGACAAACTTTTTACAAAACTTTTGGTTTGCTTTAAATTGTTACTCGGGGTTTTGTAAAGTCGCTGATTACAAATTGAAGGAAAATTTTTAAATTTGCTTTTATAAAATCTAGGTCATAAGTTCTTATTGCTTAAAGTTTCACGTCATTATCCAGAATTTTGTGTATTTTACAATTTCTGATATAACCGAAAACACTGTCACAAAGTTTAAAATTATAAATGAAAGTGATGTGTCTACTGTTATCTCATCGTCTTGTAAACCAATTTTTTTTTTCATGAACTATAAATTTAACTGTTTATATCGTTTATAATGAAAGAAAGTACCAAAAATCAAAGTTACTATTCACGTTTATATAGTAAAAATAAGACTCAAAACAATACCATACGCTCTTGTTTTACTGTAATTCTAAACATAAATCCACGAATAACAATTTTTAAGCAAATCAAGAAGATTTTAAAAGAAATTTTCATTATATTGGATTCGCTATTTTTAATTTTGAAAAACTGACTTCTGATTCGTAATCAGCGACGATCTCAAAAACCCCCAAATAACAAGTTTCAAGCGAATCAAATTTTTTTTAAATTTTGTCCGCCATATTGGATCCGCCATTTAAAATTTGGAAAACTGACTTCAGATTTTTTTTCAGCGACCCCAAAAACTTCCGAGTAACAAGTTTCAAGACATCAAAACATTTTTTAAAATTTCGTCTGACATATTGGATCCGCCATTTTAAATTTTAAAAAACAGACTTCAGATTCGTACTCAGTGATCCCAAAAACCTCCGAGTAACAGGTTTCAAGCGAATCTGATTAATGTTTTATAAAAATTTTGTTCATTTCGTTTTAAAAACTTATAATGGGTTTTTCGCGAAATAATTTTATTGAAGAAATACCCTTGCGGTGGACAAGATTTCTCAAAAACGATTGAAGCTATCAGCTTTAAATTTAAAGGTTTAATTTACCCATAAATGACCTGTTCGTGAAAGAAGGATTTTTTATTTGAAGAAAAATTTTCATTTTTATTAATGAAAATCCAAAATTTTGTGCATAAATAATCTTTTTTTTTTAAAAAACTACTGCCATTTTGTTAAAAATTAAAATTGTAATAAACCCTTTCTTCTCAAACTGCGTATGGCATCGTTCTAAAAGAAAATTTTTGGATTTTTTATTTTAGATGAACTGTTTTCGAAAAAAATTTTCACAGCAAAACCACTTTTAAGAAATGCATTTTTCAAAAACCTATTGCAAGTTAAATATTTTTAAATATTTTCCGGTTGTTAAATTATTTTTAAGCGTTTAAATATATGCACTTATTATTAAATTATTTTTTTCAAGTTTTATGAAAAAGAAAAAAAATTGTCAAATATTACTCTCTTTTTTTCTTTGACAACAAGGCGTAAGCCCTTAAGGCAGGGGTGTCCAGAAACGGCAAGTGCGGAGTGACATTACGGTAGCGCGAGTGAGACGAAATTTTTTTCGTCGATGTTCGAAAATCCGAGAAAGGGCTATTGTACGACTCACAGCAGGCAGTCCTGGGTTTTATGAGTCCCATTTTCACGCCTTTTAAACTTACCAGAACGTAATGGTCGTAATGAAAAAATAAATTTATGCAATAAATAAATAAAATAAAAATCAAATATTTATATAAAATTATACTAATAATTATTTACTTAAATATTTTATTTGAACTAATTTTTTAAATTTCATTTTGTTAAATTAATTTTTATTAATTTTAAATTATTAAAAAAACATTGTTAACAATTACTATTTTAGGTTTATAAAAAAATATGTAATTAAAGATATTTTTTAATTTCAATTTTTTAAATTTCAATTTCTAAAAACTTTGAATAAACACTATTTATTTATTTAAATTTGTTATTACTTTTTATTTATTTATATTGCAAATTTTTAGATACTTTTAATTTACTTCTTTTTAAATTTTTTTTAACTCGATAGGGACGATACGGTTTAAAAGGCTTGGACCCTCATTAGGACCGGAACTAAACTCTCCATTGTAGAATTTTGGAAGCAGAATTTGACCTAGAGCAGCGGTCTGCAAACTCTGCCGCCGGCAGGGTCGACTGCCGTAGCTGCCGCACGACCTACTTTCGCGGCAGCTCCTGGGTGCCCTGCCTGGCGAGAAAAGGTTGACCCTTTCTCGGCAGTGCCTTTTGTTGAAAAAAGCATAAAATTGGGATTAAGAAATAAAAAAAAAAAATTTTTTTAATTCTGATTTTATCAGTTTCAAAGTTTTATATTTAAAATCCTGGTTTTTATACGATAACAAATATCTAAAAATATGTAATGAAATTTGAAAAAATCTAGAGTAAATTTAATAGTTATAATTTAACTATAACAATATAAAAAACTTTATAAAAATATATTAATAATAAATAAGCAGGGACGTAGCCACGGGGGGGGGGGGTTTGAGGGTTCAAACTCCTCCCGAAATCAAAAAATTCTATTGAAAAAAGGTCTTTTTACGCAATTTTTTTTTCAAAACCCCCCCTGAAAAGTAAAAAAATTTCAAAACCTCCCCCGAAATTTTTTTCTGGCTACGCTCCTGTAAATAAGCAATGTAATATTAATAATATAGTAAATAATATATAATAAAATATATGTAAATATATATATAAAATTAATTAATAATATAATAAAAAATAAAATAATATTAATAATAATAAAATATAGAAAATTGTATTCAGTCAGAAATTACAGACTTAGTCCAGAGATGAGTAATGGCGTAGTACCACGCCAGCAAAACTACGAAGGCTTGTTCAGCCAGTACTGAGTCAGTACTGGTTAAAGCATTGTATGTATATTGCAACGGTATTAAGTTGCCTGTATTGGCAGCCAACACTGAGCCAGCACTGGTGCAGTACTGCATTTTAAAAAATTAATATTTTTTAATATTTTGGTTTAAATTTTTTTATGTATTATATAATTACTCAAATATATTTTAATGAGAAATAAGAAAAGTAGTCGTGTTACCTCAGTCATTTATTTTTAATTTTGAAGTTAGTCAACTGCTTATTGGGATAGTACTGAAAGATAAAAAAGTTTTCAATGTTTCTTTTGTAAACCAGAATTTTTATCTGAAAATGACAAAAATGTTATTTTCCATTAACTTTCTGAAAGCGCATTTAATAATTAGAAAAATTATCTTTTCATTAAAAAACTATTGAAAGATTGTAAAGTCTGAAATGCTTTCCTTGTGAACGAAAATATTTCCTCAAAATTACAAAGATGTTATTTCCCATTAACTTCTTTTGCTCTTTGTGTGTCAAAATACGTAATTATGTGCTTAGAAAAATTAGGCAAAACCTTTATCTTGCAGTTTAATTTCTTGTTAAAAACTCTTTCTGATACTTAAGCTCTTACATTTTCGAACTGTATTGTCATTTTAATTATACTACGTTTCAAAACTTTCTTTCATCTATATACATATTGTATTAATTGTTTTGTAATTGATAGAACTTAGTGTACTTAGCAAATATCAGAAATCAGTCTGCTTTTGGCACTCTCTTTGGCTACTTGTATTGCGTCGCTTATTGCTTAAAAAATAAACGAAAAATGAGTAACATTTTGCAGCATGGATTCCGTGTAATTAACAACGATGAACTTCAGTGTATTATTTGTTTAAAAGTGTTCTCTCCCAACTCAAAATCCCCTTCCAAATTAAAACGGCATTTACAAACACTTCACCAGGAATTGGCAAATTCAAATGTGGACGTTTTTGAAAAAAAAACTGCAAACACTGAAAGAAAGCGAAAGTGATGTTAATGATAGTTTTTCGTTATCTACAGAGATTCAACCGAGTGACTCTTTATCAATTAACAAAAAGTTATTGTTGTGTTCTTACTCAGCAGCATTAATAATCGGACGACATGGAAAACCCCATAATGAGGTTGAAAATGTTGTACATAAAATAGTCACTGAGTACGCGAAGATTTTATGGGGAAATAAACATGCTGAAATGGTGGAAAAAATTCCGAGTTCAGCTGCAACAATCCAACGCAGAATTGAAGAAATCAGTTTTGATATTCGGAGTCAATTAAAGGAGCGGCTTAATAAGAGCCCTATTTTTTCCCTGCAATTTGATGAGTCAACTGATATCAGTAATATTGCCCAATTGTTATCGTTTGTTCGATATATTGGAAAAGATGACATCGAAGAGCAGATGATTTTCTGTGCTGGAATGTCCGGTCACACAACTGGTAAGTGCGTATTCAAGCAACGCTTGAAAAATTGAAATTTTTTGAGGTTGATTGGAATAAATGCACATCAATCTGCACAGATGGTGGCGCATCAATGACAGGAAAAAATATTGGATTCGTTAAAAGATTTCAAGAAGTTGCCCCTAATGCAAAATGGAGACATTGCATGATACACAAATATGCACTGGCAATAAAACCTATGCCTTCCGGACTTAAAATTGTGATGGATAGTGCAGTTAAAATAGTGAATTACATAAAAGCGAGTTCACTTAACACGCGGTTGTTTAAACAATTGTGCGAGGACACTGACGCAGAATTCTCTCAGTTATTGTACCACACAGAGGTACGTTGGCTGTCAAAAGGTAAAGTTTTGCATCGATTGTTAAGTTTAAAAGACGAGGTGTATATCTTTTTATCGAACAGTGGAAGTGACTTAGCTTTTTACTTTGAAAACTGGGATTGGGTTATAAAATTATGTTATTTAACAGACATTTTTGATTTTTTAAATGCGGTTAATCTTAATATGCAAGGTGCATATATTGATATTATCAGTACTCAATTTCAGATTAACTCTTTATTGGACAAAATTGACTTTTGGATTGTGCAGTTTCAAAATGACACTTATGATTCGTTTCCATCACTTTTCGAAAAATCTAAGTCCAGTGTGATAGAACCTGAAACTAAATTATTATTTGTCGAACATTTAAGTTTATTAAAAACTGTTATTTACGATTACTTACCACCGCAGGAAGAGTGCACATGGATATTGAATCCTTTTGACCAAACTTTTATTATAAGTGCATGTTTGGAAGCAAAAGTTCGACATCAGCTGTTTGATTTGGCTAGAAATCTTTACTTAAAAAACGAATTTGATAAGAAAAAATTATCAGAATTTTGGGTTTCAATGCAAGTTTATTATCCGGATCTTGCATTGCAAGCTTTAAAAGTTTTAATACCTTTCAATACGTCATATTTATGTGAATTAGGTTTTTCTGCAATGACGCATCTAAAAAATAAATATCGAAATAGATTGGAAGATATCGAAAGCGCTATGATTATTAAAGTAAATCAATCTATACACCCAAATATCGAAAAACTTTCTGAAGCGAGACAGGCACATCCTTCTCACTGAAACTGACTTTAAAATTTAAATTATTAAAAATCTACTGTAATTCAGATAAAAATTGAATCGTTTAGTAAAATTCTATTGAAAATCAGTTCATTTTCAGTGATCACATACTGATTTTTGTATTTATGATAATGTGTAAAATTTCAATGATAAACTGTTCAATCATTATCCTCAATTAATGTATCTTGATAAAATGTAGTATGTATTGTATATAATAAATCGTGGTTTTTGTGCCTGATGGCTTTTTCAACATATATTTAATTTTATTTATTATATCCCTTCTTAGACGTATATATGGGTCATTTCATTAAAATTGTCATAACTGTGTCCTTTGCCAATAAATATTTAAATTAATATTTAAATATGACACGTGCCTCATTTTTTCATTACTTTATTAAGGATACAAAATTTTGTATTTTTACGTGTCATACAATTTATCCTTTGAGCAAAAAAAACTGTTTTATGGGCAAATCCGCAGCAAAAGATAACGACGAATCAGCTGGAAAAAAGGTAAATATTGTGCTTTCAAATTTGATATTTTTTACATTGTGGCACAACTGAAAATTATACTCTTTGATTACAAAATATTAATTTTTAAAAATGCAGTACTGCACCAGTGCTGGCTCAGTGTTGACTGCCAATACAGGCAACTTAATACCGTTGCAATACAGATGCAATGCTTCAACCAGTACTGGTTCAGTACTGGTTTAAGTGCCCCAAAAAACATAGGGACAAACACCCCGTCCCAGGGGTAATAGGGGATGAAGGGGGAAGAAATTTGTTTTTGGGGGTAATAGGGGGTGAAGGAGGGGGAATTTGTTTTTGGTGGTCTTTCTCGGTTTTAACGCCCCAAACACCTTAGGAAAAAACACCCTATTCGATTTTTTTTCTAAATTGGAAATATCATCCCTCTATCAGTGGGTAATAGGAGGTGAAGTAGGGGAGAAACTTGTTTTTGGGGGTCTTTTTCGGTTCCAGCGCTCCAAAAAACATAGGAACAGACACCGAACTCGACTTTTCGTAAAATTTAAAATTCCTACCCCCTTTTAGGGGGTAATAGGGGGTGAAGGAGGGGGGAATTTGTTTTTAGTGGTCTTTCTCAGGTTTAGCACCCTAAAAACCTTAGGAAAGAACACCCTATTCGATTTTTTTTCGAAATTTGAAATATCAACCCCCTGTTAGGGGGTAATAGGGGGTGAAATTTGTTTTTAAAAGGCTTTTTTGGTTTCAGCGGCCCAAAAAATATAGGAATAGACACCGAACTTAACTTTTCGTATAATTTGAAATTCCTACCCCCTCTTAGGGGGTAATGGGGGGTAAATAACAATTAAATTAGCGCTTTCAAAATTTTTGTTTATTCTTGTTCTCTTAAGAGTTTATTTATGAATTTTCAAAAAAAAAAAAATTGAAAATCCATGCAGCCGTTCTCTCTAAAAGTTGATTTGAACATCAATTTCTGATTTCAAACCACTGTGCGTGCATGTTAGAATTAATAATAATTACAATAACAACAACAATAATAATAATAACAACAAAAACAATAATAACGAAAAGATCAACAACATTAATAATAACAATATTAATAACTACCACAATAAGAAGAACCTAATGTAATAATATGATATATATATATTCACTATTAATTATAATTTAACATATTAGTAGTGTTTTTTATATCACTGGATTCGTAAAAATTCAAGGAATTTCAATTTGTTATTTAAAAAAAATTTATTGTAAAATTAAACAATTTATTTTTTTTTATTTCCGTAATAAATATGTGCCTCCTTAAAAAGGGTCTTGGGATCGGAAGGTTTATGGATCCGAGATCTTTGGTAAAAGTACGTGGAAAAAAAATTTTCCCTGCCGCGACCTGAAACAGGCAAAAAAAGTTTGCAGACCACTGACCTAGAAAACTGAGTGACACTGTCACTCGGAGCACCGAATTAGTGACACTTGGACACCCCTGCCTTAAGGGGTGGGGGGGGGGGTAAGGGTTTCATCATTAAAAAAAACACCTTTTTTGACAATTTTTTTTAGAAATATGGATAAAACAAATTTGTTCAAACCTTGTAGACATTATTAAGTATCTTTTCAAGAACATTCTGTAATTTTTTTATGTTAAAATATTGACAAACAAGCCGCTGAGAAAGCTTTACCAAGAACGTTTTTGGAAAAAGACGATTTGCGGTGTTCACTGTATCTCAGCTAAAAATTATTTAAAATCAAAAACTTTGGAAAGTGATTGCTTGAAAATATTAAAAACTAAGTATAATTGCACTCCTCTTTTTTACCACAGATATGTTGACGACATAATTTTGAGTTTACATAAAGATCATGTTGATTTGATTATTAACATATTTAACTCATTTGATCAACATTTACAATTTACTTATGAACTTGAGAAGGACAAACAAATTAATTTTCTGGACATTACACTGAAAATAAAAGATAATAAAATAATTAATAATTGGTACCAGAAACCCATTTCTTCAGGCAGACTTGTCAATCACTTTTCAAATCATCCTGTACAACAAAAGATCAACAATGTTTATAATTTAGTTGATAGAGCTATCTTACTATCTGATAAATCTTTTCATAAAAATAATCTAGTGAAAGTAAAACAAATTTTAATAAAGAATGACTATCCTTTGGATTTTATTAATAAACATATAACCAAACGTCTTAAAAATATTAAATTTAAAAACATTAATGCAAATAATTCTAACAATCCACGTGTACTTTTGTATAAACAAATGCCGAAAGTTGGTATACCTTTTAATTATGTTGATTTCACTAGATTATCAAAAATTTTTAAATCTGCAAACATTCAACCAATTCCAATTGTAAAAAAAAATTTTAAAAATATCGTAAAACTGGGCAAAGATACTACAGATAAATGGAATACCACGAATATTGTATACAAAATTGATTGTAAAGATTGCCCTGCCAGCTATATTGGCGAAACAAAACGTACATTAAAAAAACGTACTAATGAACACAAGTCTAACTGCAATAACAATGATCCTATTTTCAGTACACATCAATCTAAGTACAATCATGAATTCGATTGGAATAACTCTCATATTATAGATCGTGAATCAAATTATAAAAAACGTGTTTTTTCTGAAATGTTGCATATTAAAAATCACGGTTTTACTATTAACAAAAAAGAAGATATTTTATACCTGAACAAAATCTATTTTCCATTAATCAATCGATTGAAATTGTGATTGTACTTTTCTTTCTATATCCGTCTCTGTTTTGTTTACCTTTAAGTTCACTGACTCCGAATTTCTACTGCTCTTTAAATTTTTTTTAAAAATATTTTCAACTCAGTCTTGACAAAATGCTTGTAGCATTTGGATTATATTTTAACTGTTCGACAAATTACAATATGTAATAATTTCATTTTAGTTTCGGTAAATTTTATTTATTTATTTTTTAGTGTTTTTTGTTTGTTTTTTCTTCTTATGTTTGTGACAATTCATTATTTTTTGTTAATAAAATTTTAGAACCTGATGATGACGACGAACCATGTCGTCGAAACGTCGTTCTGACTATTAAAAAATAACATTGTTTATGTTATTTATTTGCCTTCCTTCGATCGAATTCACTTTCTCACATAATAAACATTTCGGAAGGGAATCTGTCTTTTAATTAAAATCAAAAACCTTTAAAGTTTAGTCAAAGCATCATCAAATGCTCCCCCAACGGTCTCTGAGTATAACTTTTTTCATTTTTAAATTTTTGGTGGTCATTTGAAGTGAAAATTGTTATTTTTCACGAAAAATTCCGCCATTTTGTAAGTGGAAAACCCCCTTAATGTAAAAAAAATCTAAAGCTCACCGTTGGAGGGAGGTATTTTATATGTAGAAAGTGTGTACCAAGTTAGAAATAAATCGGTAATGTAGTTTTTAAATGTCAGTGAACACGGACTTTTAAAAAGAGTTTTTGAGAAAAACGTATTTAAAGACCAGATGTACAAAAATTGTACTTAAAGTTTGGCATTGATTTTAAACATTAAAACGCAATTTAAAAAATTTGCCAATAGACATTTTTTATGGCTCAGAAATCGCTCTTTCAAGTAGTGTATTGAAAAATATTGCAAATTTAAAAATAAACAAATTACAGCTGATTATTTAATAAAAAACATGAATTTTGAAGCCTAGACCAACGGACACTCAAATATTCATAACTTTGTCAATTTTGCTTCGATTGACTCGAAATTTTAACACAATACTCTAGAAATATTATGCATTCAAATAAAAAAAAATTCAAAAAAAATTTTAAAACCTTACCCCCCCCCCCCCTTAAAAAGTTAAATAAAAAAACTGTTTTACTGTAAAAATAATATCATTTTTCTTGTTATTTTGCAACTGTATTGTACTGTTATGTCCTGAGGGGACAATTTACAGATACAACAATTTTATTATTTTAAATCCTGTTTTATTTACGAAGCGGAAGGCTTTGAACTAAGGGAACAGGAAAGAAAGGTGGTTTGAACAATATATATGGTTAAGTTAATGTTTATTTTCAATTGTACAAAGAGAAGAGTTTAACAATCCTGACAGCTAATTGAAACAATCTCACATTGAGAAAAGGGATACTTGACTCGAGGATTTGGTAATTCACTGAAACAATGAATGTTTGGTTAAAATGGGAAGATAACACTCGAGTCGGCCACTGCGTTATCTTACCCCAGTATAAGTGGAGAAACTATTCAATGTCAGGCTAGAAGGCTGGCAGAGGCTGACTTCCTTGTCCTTTATCAGGCGATGCGGGTCAAGACTCTAGATAAAAATTTAGAGACTCGGAGAGACGTGAATCCGGAGCTCGTAGTAAGAAGGCCGAGGAGTTGATAATTTGTATTTTTCGGAAAGAATTGATGCGGACTTTGATTTCATCTGACAAAACTAACTAACAACTGACTAACTACTGGGTAACTACTGCGTAACAACACTGAGAGACAAACTGCGAGCTCGTGGTGGTCCACAGCTCTATTTATGTAAAATCCCTCAATTTTCACTACTCAGTATGTTGAATTACGCAGCTTTCCCTTGTTCCCTCCAAAAATGTACATTGATTTTGAAGTTCTCCCTTTTCACTCGACTACAATATTTCTTTCCACGGTTATCGTTCTCTTCTTCGCTTGACTACAATATATATTTTTTTCACGGTTGTCATTCTCTTCTTCGCTCTACTACAATATTTCTCTCAATGGTTGTCATTCTCTTCTTCGCTTTTTGTACAATTTATAAAATAGTGAATTTACAATTTAATTATTATCGATGTTTATAATAAAGAAAATGTACTAGGTCACGATGACGTGACAGTAGATTAATTGAATAAATAATTTTAAATTTTACTAAAGGATTTTAATGTCTGGAAAATATTTAAATGTGAGATTTTTTATTTTAAAAAATATATTTCTAATTTGAAGATTTTTTTAATGAGATTCATATCGTCTGTATGATAAACGATCGATTAAGAAAAATTAAATTTTTAAGTAAACAGAGATAAAAGTATGGTAAAATAGGCTAACCTCGCTTATGTAGGGTAACTTCGCTCAGTGGAAACTTTTTTTCAAAATTTATTTATTTTTATTTCTAGGAAGAAAAATATAAAATTTGCAATTGCTAATGTTAAGAAAAGTATCAAACTATGTCTCAAGAGTATTTTAAAGCAGAATTATAGTCAAGTTTTAATAAAAATAATATTTACTTAAAGATGTCTATTTTGCTCATTGAACAAGTACACTGAGAAAAAAGGTTTAGTTTTAACAACAATATTTTTTAGTTGCCCATTGTTGGTTGTAACAACAATATTTTTATTGGTATAACAAAACGATATGGTTGGCGTAACACAACAAGTTGTTTGGGGCAACAATATTATTTTGTTGCTCTTATTTGGTTGAACCAAACATAATTTTATTGTGACAACCAAACAATAATTTTAAAAAATGGGTGATTAGTTTGTAAGTAAACTGCCGATAATAATATAAATGAAATCTAAATAAAAACCAATACCAGACGCTCGGCCGTACCTGGGTCTGATAGTTGAGCCAAAGGTCTGTGTTACTGAACTGTCCAGCTATTAGGATTACTTTTTATTGCTCTTTCTAATAGCCTGGTGGTTAGCCTACTGGACTGGCAGCTGGAAAACCCGGGTTCGAATCTTTATGACTAATGAAATTTTTCTGTTTCAGGTTTTCATTAATATTAAATTTCTACATTCTCATCTGATTATATTTGTGTAATTAAATTTATAACATGTGAATTATGTATTTTTATGTGTTGGCTGACCGATAATAACACTGGTCGACACCGAAAATGATTCAAGAATCAGACCATGATATTCTTATAAATTTTTCAACGCTGAACACGAATCTGACTTCCAAAAGTGCCCATCACGCAGAGATTTTGAGAAAAATGGACTCACAGGCTCAAAAAACCCTGTTTTAGCCCTACTTCGATCACATCTAGAAAGTGATTCTGACGTGCTAGAAGTCTCTCCTTAGGCTTAAATTAAAGCTTGAACCTTCATTTAACAGAATAAAATTGAATAAACGCTCAATCAATTCCAAATTTTCATGTAGCACAAATTTTCATGTGCGCGCGCACTCTACTTGCACCTGTAGAGCGGAATGCAGAGGCCCACTTATTATTAATTTTTATTTATGGTAGTTACTGATTTTGAGGTCACTGAATACAAATATAATGTTAAAATTAGAGAATTAAAAATGGCCTATCCAAAATAGCGAACATAAAATTTTGAAAATTTATGGATTATATTGAAACTTGGTATTTAGAGATTTTTGAGATCCATGATATTTGAGGTTCCCCATTTAGGATAGGCCATTTTTAATTCTCTAATTTTAACATCATATTTATATTCAGTGACCTCAAAAACATTAAATTCCATAAATAAAAATTAATAATAAGTGGGCCTCTGTATACCGCTCTATAGGTGCAAGTAGAGTGCGCGCGCATATGAAAAAGTGGTGTTACATAGAAATTGGAAATTGACTCAGCGTTTTTTTAATTTGATTCTGTTAAATGAAGGTTCAAGCTTTAATTTAAGCCTAAGTAATGACTTCTAGCACGTCAGGATCACTTTCTAGATGTGGTCGAAGTAGGGCTAACACAGGGTTTTTTGAGACTTTGAGTCCATTTTTCTTAAAATCTCTGCGCGATGGGCACTTTTCGAGGTCAGATTCGTATTCAGCGATAAAAAATTTATAAGAATATCATGGTCTGATTCTTGAATCAGAAAAAAAATCATTATTTGTCGACCTGTGTAATTCGTACCTGGGTTAGTTAACTCCCAAACAAAATTTTTTTTTGTGACAACTAAAAGTTTTTGTTATCCCGAATAAAAAAATATAGTTGTGACAACTAAAAGTTTTTGTTATCCCGAATAAAAAAATATAGTTGTGACAACCAAAAGTTTTTGTAATGCCAACAAACAACACTGAACCAAATAATCTCATTGTCTCAACCGAAAGGTTTGGTTGATTAAATAACAACCAAATGAACCGTTCGCCGGAAAAACGGCTTAAGTCGACTTAAGCCGTTTTTCGAATGACGGCACTTTCGTATTAAGTGTCATCTAAACTATAATATTCAATTGAAATTGTTCATTTATGAACCTTTTTAAAGTTTTAATTCGAATTTTGAAGTACGCGCCACCCAAACGTCGCAACGCGACGCAGCTTGCCTAGGTCGCACCTCGTGTATATGTAGCGGGCTGTCTTTCGTGTTGACGTTCGAAATAAAGATAAATAAAGATTCTAAGCATGGGCTAAGATTGGTTCAAGGTCATGGTTTATTGATTATTTATAACAAATGGAGTAAAAAATTAAAAAATGTCACACATATTCCTTTCGTAATTTTTCACGTACAATCGAATGGCGCTGTTTATTTTTAATAATTTTTAGTTTTTTCTATTTGTTTATAACAAATTGTTTAAACAAATTATTTTTTAAACCATTTTTAATGTCAAAAATCATTGTTTGGTCAACGATCCTCTTTTCTGTATTCATTTTTTTGATATAAATGTTTTCCTAAGCAAGGGCGTTACTGAGTTAAAAAGAAATTTTTTAATGTTTTGTAAAACCCATGATATTTTGCATATAAAACTGTTTATATTTATACATTTTTAACAAAGACTATAAAAAAGTTAAAAAACTATTTGGTACATATTATATTGAATTATTACTGATTAAAAACGTATGTTTTTTTGAATATTTTACTCGATCTTTTGATAAACGGCTTAAGTCCGTCTTCGTTTGTTTATTTACTAAATTAATAATAATAAAAAAATCATTACTTTTATTGTGGAAATTTGTTGACCGATAGTAAACCTTTGTAGTAGAAATGAAAATGATGATAATAATGCATTAAATTAGTTATAACTTACAAACAAATCTTAAATTTAAGGTTTCTCAAAATGTCTATTTCCGACCTAACGGTGTTCCACAGCCAAAGTTTAAAAAGACGTTAGGGGTTGCCCCCAACGTTTTTTTTACTAAGTACGGTCCTGACTTCCTGAAACATATGGCGTAGTGTGAAGATGGCTGCATATGATCATCTGTACCCCTCACATCATTGTTTATGAAATGTGTCAAAAAGTCCCATTCGTAATTCTCATCCTAAATTGACATCCAATAATGAAATCATTCCGCGTTTGATGTGTTAATTTTTATAGTACCGTACAATGGTCCGGACGAGGCCTTTTTTCCAATTTGTGTACTGTTTGTGCACAAATAATTAGTGAATTATAAATACGAGTGAGAATCGTAGTTAGGAAAAAAACGTTGGGGGCAACCCCCAACGTCTTTTAAAACTTTGGCTGTGGAACACCGTTAAGCCGTTTTTCCGGCGAACGGTTCAAATAATCTGGTTGGCTTAACGAAATTTTTGTTCCTATTACTAAACATTTTTCTTAGTGTAGTGTGTAAAAGTTGCTTGTGAAACCTAAAATAAAATTTTTTATGTTTAAATCATGTATAATCTTCTTTCCTATATCCCTGACATAATTTAGAAAAAATAAAATTACTGAAAATTTAAATAGATTATGAAAAAAGTCAATTTAAAAGAAATATTTTATATTTTTTGGGTAATTTCGTTCATGAATACAATGTATCATTTAATTGTTTATTAAGTATCTAAGGTTATTTACCATGACAAAATTTTAAAGTTTTTTTAAATTATAAAACAAAAAACGTGGTTAAATATTTATTCTGATGAATATAAATGCAAAGACGGATCCAGACGAGGGTTTTGGAGGGGGCGATATATGAGATATTAAAAAAGGACAACAATATAGTGCTATCTGTTTCTCTCTCACAGAATAATCTAAGGTTTTTGGGGGGTGGGGGCGATTCCCCCCTCTGGATCCGCCCTTGTGTACCTAAATGTTATTTAAATATTATTATTTTCTTTCTAATGATTTTATAAACTGATTATTGCATGTAAACTAACATATTTTTGTTGTTAAAAATTAAAGTCATTAACGTTAAGCGAAATTATCCTATATTGAGGTGCAATTTCACTCACAGTAAAAAGGTATATTAAATAGGTTTACGCAATATACAGTAATTTTTTTATTTTGTCAAATTAAAGAGGAAGAGTCAGAGATTATATATTTTTAGCACCAAAATTTATTATTAACTTTTTCCTTTACTTTTTTCAAGAAAACATGAAAATTTGAGAGAAAGTATCCTGTTTTACGATGTTTGGATAAAAATTGTTTTTATTATAAAATCCTTGAGAGTAAGAACCTAATCTCAAATTTTGTTGTTGGCAATTTTAATCCTTTGAGATAGTTCTTTTGTTTCGTGAGGTTTGGCTCCCTGCTCCCTTGACCCAGGTATTATCCTTCGACCCGCCAACATTTTCTGCTACTACATGGTACTTTTAGAAACAACTACTTTACAAGTAGCAATAAATATTCTAAATTTTCTTATCTTTTACACGCCTTTTTTATGACTTAATTATAAAAAGTATTGTTTGTAACTTGTGTGAACGGCATTTTAAAACTCGCGCAACCCCAAAAACCCCTGAGTAAGTCCATTAGTGACTAAAAAAAAACGTGTCTACTGAATTTTGACATTGAACAATATATTTCAGTCCCAGTTATATCAGCGGGGTACAGTTGACAAGATCTCCATGTAAGCCCGCATGTAATTCAAAGTTTCGAATTTCTTAGTGGCCAAAACGTAGAATGCTTAAATATTTGCTAACAGGCATAAAGACAAATAATGAAAGAAAGAAAACTTAGAATCTCTCGACGAGACTTTAAGGAATTAGAATATAAGTTAAAAATTGAAGCATTACGGAGACAATGTATTTTTTAATCAAATCCTGAACTAAACGAGACCAAAACTATCTATTTTAGCTTTATTTTAGTTTTTGATCCCTAAGCCTTAATATCTTCTGTAGTTTGATGGCGTTAATTTATTAATTTCTATTAATTTATAGTTCTTTTTTACTAAAAGTTTACTAAAGCAAATAAGCAATAAGCTTTCATTAATAATTAAATTTTTTAATTTAAACATAGAAAAGAGAGAGATATTTACTAATTTAAATTAGTGCCAAATTATTCATTAATTTAGATTTAGAAAGGGATGCATAAATTAAATTTTTTCTAATTATTGAGTGTTGGGTTGTAAAAAATGTTAACCTATTTACAGTTATGTAAAAACTAAACATTTTTATTATATTTTTTTAATTAATATTTTTCACAAACTTAAAAGTCTTGCCATCTGCAATTAACAATAATTTTTAATAAGATTTCAAAATCCATTTTTGAAGAAAAATAGCATTGTTAAATTACCAGATAAAAATTGATGACAGTCGAAATCTTGGCATTTTCTAATTTCTATGTTTTTTATTTCCTTGGATCAAGAAGTCTAGCACCAGAGAAACTATTGTATTTTTTTCAGAAAATGTGTGGCGCAAAAATTTAAATAAATAAATAAACAATTTAACTTTTATTTTTCAATAAAACACTTACTTTAACTTTACTCCAAATTACATGTTATTTTGTCAAGTAGAACTTACAATAGATTGATTGAAATTTTTCGATACTCCGAGACCGAGACCATCTTTGCTGATACCGATACCTGAAATTTTAATATTTGACGAGTCGGAGACGATACTACGTAAAGTCTCGTATCGTATCGTATCGTGGACAGCACTAGTAGTTGCTACTCTTCTTTTAATGTTTAGTATTTTTTTCTGTTTGCGGACAAAGTATAAAATGAAACAAATAGTAATAAACTGAGAAAAAAATGCTATTGAATCAATGACATCTGTCTTTGATTCATTAACATTGCGGGCTGCTATTAGCATAATGCTATTAAATCTATAACGCTGCTTTTAATGATTCTGCAGTGTCGCTTCTATTATATCAAACCATGATTAGTTGCATTATCAGCAAATTGTTTTAAAACATATATATTCTGTAAATTTAATAAAATAAATTTTATTATATCAATAAGTTATTTCTGCAGAAGAATAGTATATAATGTTAACCCTAAAGTAGCAGTCTGTTACATTACACCGTCCGACAAAAATTAACTTTTTTTTCATACACAAAAAAATCAAACATTTTCGGAAACTAGGACAAAAAAAAATACCTGTGTCTGGCCATTTTGCTAGATTAAGTCGTTTGTGGTTTTTAGGGGTGAAAACAACCATTAAATGAAAAGTGCATGACAAGATATGTTTTTAAAACATATTAATTTCTTATGAAACTTGCTTGCTGGTTTTTGGGCTCGCTGGTTACGAATCCAATGGCATTTTTTCAAATTTCAAAATGGCGGATCCAATATGGCTGACAACTTTTTTTAAAAATAGATTCAATTTGCCTGAAACTCGTTACTTGGGGGGTTTTTGGGGTCGTTGATTACGAATCTGATGTCAGATTTTCAAAATTTAAAATGGCGTCTCCAATATGGCGGACAACTTTTTTAAAAATAGATTCAATTTTCCTGAAGCTTGTTATTCGTGGGTTTTTGGGGTCGCTGATTACGAATCTGATGTCAGATTTTCAAAATTTAAATTGGTGGATCCAATCTGGTGAAAATAAAAAAAAGAATTACGTTTAGGACAATCCATTTTTATTCAAGAACACTGACAATTCTGATATACAAATAGAAAACAAATGCCATTTGTTATATTTTGATATTCAGTTGCAAAGCTAAAGAAAATAGTATATATATAAAAAATGATGTCAATCGTTGATATTTTTACTTAAAAAAGAAGTGTTCAACAATCACTTTATATTTATTAATTCATCTAACTTAAGCTTCCAATTATCGAATATACTTACCTACTACAAAGTTTGCTTCGTTATTAAAAAAATGTCCAATATGCAAAGACACATTTGTGGACATGATTAAATTTTTTGTAATATTCACCTCTATGCCCTAATAGCACCAACCGTTCCAGGTACGTTCCGGGAACGGCCCGGTGGGCCCTTGGGAACGTTCCGCTCATACTGTCCCGCATATCGGACGGGAATGTTCCACGTTTCACTAAAGTTTCCGAGAAACTTTAAATAAACATTCAAAAAATTAACAATGTTAATATCATGCGCAGTAGTTTTCTATCACAATTAGAGCTGCGCAGTTGATTTTAGTGGCCACTGTTCTATAGAAGCGAACATATTATCAACATGAAATAATATTAATAAAAAAAATTTCATCTTTTTCCGCACATTTTTTCCGCAAACCGGACTGCGACTTTTTGAATGTCTATTTAAAGTTCCTCGGAACGTTCTAGGAACGCTCACCGGAACGTTCCGGTACTAGTGAAATGTAGAAGATTCCCGTCCGATATGCGGGACCGTATGTGCGGAACGTTCCCAAGGGACCACCGGGCCGTTCCCGGAACGTTCCTGGAACGGTTGGTGCTATTAGAGTGAGGTCCGCCATTTAAAATTTTAAAAATCTGACATCAGATCCGTAATCAGCGACCCCAAAAACCCCCGAGTAACGAGTTTCAGGTAAATTGAATCTATTTTTAAAAAAGTTTTCCGCCATATTGGATCCGCCATTTTGAATTTTGAAAAACTTACATCGGATTTGTAATCAGCGAGCCCGAAAACCCTTAGATATAAAGTTTTATAAAAAATTAATATTTTTTACAAAAATATCATGTCACTTTTCATTTAAGGGTTGTTTTACCCCTAAAAGCCACAAACGACTTGATCTAGCAAAACGACCAGATACGGGTATTTTTTATTTTGGTCCTAGTTTCCGAAAATATTTTTTTATGTTTGAAAAATCGTGTCGGACGGTGTTATAGACAGATACTTTCAATTTGATAGCATGATGCTTTCATTTTAATAAGATTATGACTTTGAAGCAATAACACCTATTTTTTCGGAAAAAAAGTTTAATAAAAATAAATATTAATTCTCATTAACTAGTAACATTCTATCAGTTATACGGAATTTTTGTATTTATTTATTATATTTGATATTTATTATTTATACTATTTTTTAACATTTTTTAGATTATTTTTATACATATAACATATACATCTTAATTCTAACGCAGAACTTATAAAGTAAAATATTTGACGTTGAGAGGTCTCGAATGCGCGACCCCTGGGCCTAAAGCCCAATACTCTAATTTTTTTTCATTTATTTTTAATGCCAACAACAGGATAAATATATATACAGGCGTAACAAAAATATGGAAATTTACGCAACAGAAAAAGTAATTCACAGGGATATGAGGTCGAATACGGGTCTAACCAGACCACTCGTCGAGTAACAGTTTTTGTCATCTCAGCTCTTCTTTATTATATACTATCTTTGCACGTACTTTTCACACTACACTCTTGATAGTGTTTACACAGTTTTTCCTCTCACACCATCACACAATATTCGTCGAGGAAAGAATAAGGCATAAAACTCATGCGGGTTCACTGATACGCCAAGCGATCCATGCCAACAAAAATATTTTTATAACATTCGAAACTGTCAAAATTTTACAATTCAATACTAATTAATAATACGCAGTGATACGTTTAAAAGCACCTTTCGTTGAACACATATACCGAGAACTAAGGGACTGACCCCTCCCTACGCCCAATCTGCAGCAAATTTAGGCCTCAAAGCTCTGTTTTCAATATTAATTTCCACCAGGTAGGAGGTATTTTCTATTATAAAAGAGTTGACTTTACTATCTACAATTCTCTGCAGGACTTCACGATTTGAAACTTTAGGGGTATTATTTACGTCCGAGAAATATTTTGCCAATATATTACTAACATCACTCGGATGCGAAACTAACGTACTATTTGGTCCCATATTATATTTATCAAGATTCAGGCCTACACTGTTAAATTTTACTAATTTATCATTAGGGATTTCTAATGCGGATGAAAACACTTATCCTGAAACACAGCTTTAAGATTCGGAAACATATTATTGTTTCCATGAGGTTTTATGTTTTTCAGTTTGTTAGACCAATATTTGTTGACCGACTTGTCAAAAGCTTTGTTATATTCTTTTTTAGTTTTATTTAACAACTTTTTAAGTACTTCAAGGTTAACCCCCGAGGTTCCCCCTCTATATTTCATTCTATGAATCTCTGACAGCAATCTGCTCTTTCTCTTATGTAATGAAACAATACTATTATTTATATATCTTTCCGTCGAATCTTTTAATTTAATTTTAGGCGTAGACTTCTGAAGTTTATCTACTATAGTTCTACTAAATTCATCTATAAATTCTTCAATTTTTTCGTTATCTACATTAATATTCTCATCTATTTTTAATTTATTTTGAGTCAAATTTTTTCCAACTTTTTTCCAATTTGTTTTCATCAAGTTAAATTTAAATTCTTTTTCATTAGTTTCGAATAAAAAATCGTCTAGATTATTTTTACTCAACTTAATACAAAGAGCTTGATGTGACATTTTTGGATTTTTAGAAATTTGAGAAATAGAACGAATTTCCTTTCCTAGATTATCTTTCTTCTCAAAAACGTTTCAAATTTTAAACATATTTTATACTCATTGCGGAATGGTAATATAGTAGGCCTGACTTCCGGTATTGACTGTGTGTGTGCGTGTGTGTTGTTTTGATACATATTTACCTTAGTAAGATGAAAGACGATTGAAGATTTTTCTTAAAAATTTCTCTATTATAGAGGGCAAAAAGAACAATTTTTAATTTCATATAAAATTTCTAATTTAATTAATTAAAAGTTTTATTCTACCTATTTCTCTCAATTCAATTCGATTCTAGATTGAGTACAGAGACTTAGATTTATTATCTTGAATTTATCCCGTTTTATTTAAATAATTAAATTCGATTAAAAATCAAGTTCAAAGTCTTGATGTTATTATCTCGAGTTTATTTTGTTTTATTTAAATAATTTAATTTTATACGTAGCCCGAATTGCGCTATGTGGCAAATCAGCGACGGGTCGGCGACCAGTTATAATCGGCTTGAATGAATTTAGCCACAGAAGAAAAAAAGGATTTTCCCGGCTTAAATTGCAACCGATGTATAATTTTCTTTAAATTTAGAATTTCTTTTTTTTTCAAAGTATGAAGACTTTATTAGAAAGAAATTTAAATTTACTTATTCACGTTCGAAAAATCAATCTAAAGTACAAAGACTTAAGATGATTTCAAAGTTGAATAATTTTATTAGAAATTTTTCTTTAATAAACATTAAATCAAATTCAAATTTAAGTTCAAAGACTTGAATTTATTTTCCCGAATTTAATTCAACCTTCTTTATTATTTAACCAATTTGAAGTCAAGTTCAAAGACTTGATCTTATTTTCTCGGATTTAAAATTTCTTTAAATAACTAAACCGTCTCGAAATCAAGTTCAGAGACTTGAATTTATTTTCGCGAATTTAGTCTCGCCTTATACGTAGCCAGAGTAATAGATTTACAAGTGGCGACGGGTCAATCCTCGGAGCCGTCACTCTAGGTAAACGGTTGATATCGGAATGACAATGAGTGTAGATACTTAATTCGCGACGTCCCCATTGCCAAGGTGTGTTAATTAGGTGGGAGGACGTACTACTTTCGATGCACGAACTACTGCAGGCGGTCTCGCGGCCGGGAGACGTTGGATATCGTTTTGCACGCTCGTAAGGTGTTAAGGCGCAGAAATAATGCCTGAAATTGGATGGCCTCTTCCGCCCCAAACACACTTAGTGTTTGATTTGTTTATGATTTTATTTAATTTGTTTTTAATCATAATCTGTTTAATTAGCTGTTTACTGTGGGTAGAAACCCAACAATTTTGTTACGGCGGTTGTCTTGCATCCCCTTTCACGTGTGATTTGCCCGCCCACTAAGTGCATCGAAGATAGCTCCCTTTTCTCACTTTTTGTTGAAATAAATTTTGTTACAATTTATAAGCAATATAAAGTAAATAATAATAAAAGTCGAATTAATTTTGTTTCTGAAAATTAATTTAAAGTTCGACTGTTGCAAATTAGCCTAATGGGAAAATCTATTTTTCTTAATCTTTATTGATAATATCCACATAAAACAAAATGTAAAAAAATGAAATTGTTTAAAAACCTTGTCAATCATCTTTCACTTTTACAGTTTTTATCATATTTGTATTTTCTTGTTTTTGTACAATTTGTAAATTGATTTATGATGTTTAAGGTGTAAAAATCTTAAATGTTAATATGAAATGGATTTAATTTGGATTAGAAACAAGCTGTCAGGCTCGACGTCGACAATTAAATTAATAAATAAAAAAACTGTGACTTTTGAACAAAAATTATTTTTAATAAATTCGAGCGTAACACTTGGTGATCGCTGTCATGTGATAGCAATGAAATTTTATTCTAATCGGGATTTTCCATTCTGATTCTCGCATCTTTTAAGACCAAATCTAAATAGGACCCGCCCGACGGAAACGTCGGTATTTCTGGACTAATCAATACGGTTCTAAACCGAATTCTGCTTTCCCAATACCAATCTAGTAAACTTATCCCTCTATTGTTTGATTCGTAGTCCCCCCAGAATTTATGCGTTGCATTTTAAATGGTAGACGATTTACGAACTGCATATATAAGCAACAATAAGAGGTGGGGGAAGAACATTGCCAAGACCTACGCGCTAATGGGTCAAACACAGTTCCTAACGATTTGATAGCATCTGGTATTGGCAGTCCGCAAATACGTTGTTTATTCGAAACGAAAACATATGCTATTAAATCTAAAGCAGGGTGTTTATAATTTTACAGTTTCTTATATGATTAAAATACTCAAATATTCTTTTTAAAAATATCGTGACAAAATTTTAAGAGAACTATGTTAATTAAATATTAGAATATGCTATTCACAGTATAAGTAACCATTGAGTAGATAACAGCGATTTGATAGCACCATGCTATTATATTAAAAACTTCAGACTTTTGTTTTAAAGGTCTATGCTTATGAATCAATAAATCTGTCATTGAAGTAATGTCATGGAATTCAATAGCATGAAGGTATTTGATTCAATAGTATTTTTTTCTCAGTGTAATAATGAATAGCAAAAAGTACGTGTTTAATTTGAGACCTGGACTAGTATCTGAGGCTCTGACATATATATGAAAATCGCATTTTACATACAGTTTAGATATGTTAAAGTCAACTTTACCTATGGATGTAGCAAAATTGAATATATCTGGTATTAAATGTGTTTTTTGGCACTAAAATTTATAATATACATAATTATAAAGTCTTTATTGGTTACAGGTCTCTTTCTTTTGTATTTGTCACAACTAGTATTTCACTATGCTTACTTTCTATCTGCTACCTTCTCATTGATGTTACTAAAGTTTGGCAAGGGGGACCCTTTCGCATTTGTGGTATGTAAAATGAAATTCATAACTATTAAACTTGTTTACTATTCAATAAATCCGTTTTAAATTTAAATAATTTTGTATTTAGGAATGAATGCGCTCGTAATGTATGTTGGACATATGGTGTGCTATGAAATGTTTCCTTTCCATTGGAAATTTGGTGAGATGAAAACTCATGGATGGTTATTAGCCGAATCATTATGGGGCGTTGCCTTGTGGACAGTTGTTTCTTATATTCTACATAGCAAAAAAATATATGTAACTATATAACAATATATTTTTATATACATGTATATACATTAATAAAATATTTTTTAAAATTTACATAATATCTGTAGAATAAGAAAGTAAATTTTTTATACCTACAATTTTATTTTACATTAGAAACAGAGTGTTTGCTTAACATTATTTACTTTCTAATAAGAAAATTTGTAATAGAAGTTTTATGAAAATAAAAATGTAAATTAAATTGATTATGGTAATAAAGAAAATCAGAAAACTTTGAAAACGTTGCAAGGAACAGAATAAAAGAGCGGCTTTTTGTAATAAAATTTATCTCCTAGCTATTCCGACACATTGTTTCTTTGTACCTTTCTCCCGCCTGAACTTGTTCTAGTGAAAAAATATATTTACATATTAACATCTGTGTGACAATTACCTACGCATTCTATTATAAATAGATATTTAACATAAAGTAGGTAATAAGTATTATGCCACAGAAATCCAGGTGAAACAGTGGCGACTAGTCGACTTTGTGCAAACGTTTTGCTGATTTTTAGGAGACTTTCTGCTAATTTACTGCAGAATTTCTGCGTATGTTGTGTAGACTCCACATGCTAGTTGAAAGCTCGACCACGCGCTCGAACATTATGCGTTCTCAGTGTAAAAACTTTTTAACAATGTACCGGGTTTTTTTCAAGGTCATAGTACTTATTCAATTTTACCAATTTCAAGCACTTCTTTGCATCAATATAAAACTACAACACTTCTCTAGTTAATGCACACATATGATACACGATTTATTTTGATTAAATAATAAAATTTAGGATTTTTCTAAACTAACAAGCTATTTTCCTTTTCAACATCCTGGGTATACAATGAACCACCTCTATAAAAACACTAAAAATGTTCAACAATAATAATATTGCAATTTTCACTTTGTAAAAAAACTTATTTTCTATCAAATACTATAAAAAATTATTACTTAACACTTTTTAATTGATAATGTATAACATAAATATACCTCAAATTTAAGTTAACTATAGCTAAAATGGCGTTTTAGTTCTGCTATTTTGAGAAAAGTACTGATAACAATTGCTGTAACATGCTGTACGCATGCCTAGTTTTATAATCAGGCATACCACTCTAGTAATCGAAAATACACTGAAATTCCAGGTGGTTCAGTGTTCCCCGGTACATTGAATCAACATGATATTTGCTACAAAAATGGTTTTTTATAACTTCATCCAATATTTCGAAATCTTTATCTCATTAGAATATTGTAGTTAAGACCCAAAACAAAATAAATCGTAAGTACATTTATTTTTAAATTGCCTTATTTCAATTAAGAAACGAGTTTGTATTTTATGTAAATTTTTTCTTTAGTGCATCAAAAACAGTTTTTTTTTCAGTTTTCTCTGTAAAGAATAAATCCACACGTCTCAAATTTATGGACGTAGTGTGTTTACGCAAACTTCATTTATATTTAAAATTAGGAGAATTTTTATTTAATTGTTTCTGAGAAAATTGACATGGTTCATTGAAAAAACTGGTACATTGATGGCCACTCTTCCCTACCTTATTAACAAATAGAGAACTCTAATTTGGTATCCATATGTGACGCTCCGCGACAGAAGGGACGTATCTCGGAAAAAATTAATTTTCATTTTTTTATGCTGAAAGATGATTTTTGAGTTGTTCTTTTATTTCCATGTTTCAAAACAATTTTTTTTTAATTACACTTTTTGTTTTAATGCTTCAAACCTAGGCGTACTAAGTGTATCGCATTTTTTGTTTTTCTTTGAACGACCGTCCCGTGAAATTAACAATTAATTATTTTGATTTTTTTATAATAATTGATAGTTTTTAAGTTGCTTTTTGAGTTCTAAAAATCCAAAATTTGATTCCTGTAATTAGTTTTCTTGTTATAAAGCTTTAAATATGGGTATGTTAAGCTTCTCGATTTTTCTTTCTCCTCTTTGCCTGTCCATCGTTAAAAGTTTGCTTTCTCAGCGATAGGTCCCTTCTCTTGCATAGCGTCACATATGTATTTTCACGTGTAGATTACAGGAAAATTATAGCGAACATTATCTGGATTGACAGTGAAAACGTTGTAAAAAAAACTGCAAATTTTCGAAAAAAAAGTTTCTTCCGATAACTTTGACGCTATTTGAGCTAGAGGTATACATTTGTATACTTTCATGTTATAACAGTCTTGATTATAGGTCCTATGGCAGCCTTGATCAAGCCTTGTATAAGATTAAAAAAAATCTTTTGTTCTTTTCACAATTTTTAAATTCTTTTGAAAAAAAGTGATAACAATTTTCAATTGCGTTTTATATCGTTTTTTTAAATTCTGAGTATACAAATAAAATTTTTATTGGTTCAAGGGGTACTGTAGGACAATTAGGGTGAGCTCTATCATGGGGGTCTAAAGCTCTTTTTGGTCATTTTTTGAATTTTTTTTTCTGACCTCATAATATTCAATTTTATTTCCAAACATAATTTTTCCATAATCTGCATGCAAAAATACACTAGTGTACCAAATTTTAGCCCTCCAGCTCAAATAATGTCAAAGTTAGAGAAAAAAACTTTTTTTTCGGAAATTTGTAGTTTCTCCTTGACAACGCTATGGCCATCAATTCAGATCATGTTCTCTATATTTTTCGTGTAATCTACATGTGAAAATACATAACTGTACCAAATTTCAGCCCTCTAGGTCAAATAGTTTAGAAGTTAAGGGGGGGGGGGAAATGGTTTTTGGCTACGGACGCACGAGTCTCGCTATAACAGTTCCGCCGAACATCAAAGGTGTACGGAACCCTAAAAAGAGGAGTAAAATGCATTTTAATTGAGTTGTCTGATCTATAAAATCAACAACGTTCCAGAAAAAAATCTCTTTTTTTAAGAAAAAAAAGGACATTTAGATTTTGCCTTGGCTTTTACTACCAATAATTTTTAGACAAAAACACGTCTAGTATTTTACGACATTGTTTGTATATGACAGCAAAGGGTCGGTACGAACTGAGTGCTATCTTGAGTAGTACAACATTAGGCGAATGTTGCATCAGAGAAGAGTATTAACGAACAATAGATATGATAGATAGAGTTTTTGTTTATTAGGATAATGAGTTTCTTTTAACATGCGATATATTATTTATAAAATTATTAAGTATTTTTAATTTAGGCTTTTTTAGTGAATTTCATGTCATAACAAATTACACAGGCACACAAAAAAAATAAAGTTCTCTGAGCTGGGTATGAGACCAATATTTTCTCTAGGCATGCATTAAAGTTAAGTCGGGTTCAGATTCTAATGAACAAAAACTATCATTTGATTGATTTTGAGGTTAGGGTCAAAACGTGACGTGATGGTTCAATTCTGATGACGGATTCGGATTCAGCGCATCAAAATACATAAGAAAATATTGGTCTCATACCCAGCTCAGAGAACTTTATTTTTTTTGTGTGCCTGTGTTATTTATGTAGTAAAGTTTGTATTGTTATTATTACAAAATTAACAAGTGTTAAGGTTCATATGTCAATTGACAAAATACGGAAAGTTAATTGACAAAATCGAGATTAAAAGATGTTAAAATTTTAAAATGTCAATTGTGCAAAAGTCCATGTACAAGAAATCTCATTTTTCCAAACTTCCATTATCCCAACATTTCTCTTTCCAAGCGAGTTGCCCGTCCCTGGTCTATTTCGTGAAACAGAATAGATGTCGCTCCGAATTCATTATGAACTGCACTCTGTTTTACCGACTAGACCAGGGACGGGCAACTCGCTTGGAAAGAGAAATGTTGGGATAATGGATGTTTGGGATAATGAGATTTCTTGTACATGGACTTTCGCACAATTGAAGGTTATGGAGAATAATCTTTTGAAAAAAATAAGACTACCGATAAGTGCGTTTTCGGACAAATGCGATTTCTGATAAATGCAAGTTTTGACAAATAAGATTTCTGATAAATGCAATTTTGGACAAATTAGATTTTTGATAATTTGAAATTCTGACAAATTAGATTTCTTTTAAATGCAATTTCGGACAACTAAGGAGTCTGATAAATTCAATTTTTGATAAATTACATTTTTGACAAATTAAAATTTAGATAAATGAGGTTTTTGATAGTTAATTTTTTTGACAAATGAGATTTCTGATAAATGCAATATCAGACAAATGAGACTTCTGATAACAACAATTTTGGAGAAATGCGATTTCTGATAAATGCAATTTTTGACAATTAAGATTACTGATAATTAACATTTTTGAGAAAAGAGATTTCTGAAAAATAATATTTCTGATCAATGAGATTTCTGATAAATGCAATATCGGACAAATGAGATTTCTGAGAATTGCAATTTCTGAGAAATGAGATTTCTAATAAATGCAATTTTCGATAAATAAAATTACTGATAATTGACATTTTTGACAAATGAAATTTCTGATATATAATATTTTTTTTTGCGTAGGATGTGAAAACCTGCTGCCAGGTACCCTGTAGCCCGTACTACAGGGTTATGCGGGGGTGGCGATGTTCTGCCGACCCGCTAAAAACACACCCTTTTTTAGGGACCTTAAGACCACTCCCGGCTAGCACTTTCCGCGCGTATCGCCATCAGGAGTGGTCTTATATCCCGTACTCTTTCGCCGAAGCGACTTTCTCCGGTCCGCGAGACCTACTATCATTGACGGTCATGGAGGCCCTTAACACACACAAGTTGGGTCCAGGGACTCGATGAACCGTCAATTCGCTCTAAAAACGCTTCAAAAGGAAGAAACTTCCTCTATCTGAGTTTTTCTGCGAATCAGGTGGCCCTGAAGCGGCTACGCTTCAGAGCTTCTTCTCTTTTTGCCTGTTGCAGGACTCTCCTGAAACAGGCGCACTTACCCGAGCCTGCGACATGGGACACTTCCGTCATGCCCTTCTCTTCCGAGCACAGGAAACAAAGTGCCTCTTTTGTACACTCTGCAAGAGTGTGACCAGATCCTCCGCACTTGAAACATGCCGAGGATCTGTCCACTCCCTTGCACTCAGCTTTCTTGTGGCCGTAGGCCAGGCACCTAAGGCACCTGGTCACTATCAACCTCCTCCTAATGTGGCAACTTAAAAATCCCACCTTTACCCTTCCTTCTTCTTCTAACCTTTTAGCATCATCTTGGTCCACGACCACGATTGCTAACTTTAACCCTCTAACATTTGGTCCCAAGACCTTGACTTCCCTCTTTTCTCGAGGAGTCCGTAAGAGCTCCTCGAGGGCTACTACTACCTCTTCTTTTTCGGTAAGGCCGTCCAGGTCTCGGATCTCCAAAGTTACCCTTTGGTCATCCGCGGCCCTGACGGTTCCTATGCCTTTTACGGCCTCGGCAACATTGGCCGTGAAGGCATTTCCATCTGAACCTTCTCCTAATCGTAGGAGAAGGTTAGCCTGCTTTGTGGGCATTGCACCCACCACCGTGGACTGACAGAAGCCAGGGTCCACCTCCTTTCTAAGCTTCCCAAGGATATAGGCGTATGTCTGTCCCTGGGAAACCCGCACTAAGAGCGTCAATTTCTTGGGCCTGGACGCGCTCTCTTACTTTTTGCCTTTCGGTTCGATCAATTTCGCAGTTTTTCAGGCCAATATAAAGTCTAGTCTTCACCCTTTCTTCCTCGCAGTATGCAAGGTCTGCAGCTGTGGCATTGCTAAAAGCGCTGCCAACGCTACTAATACTTGTCGCACTTCCGCGACGCGACCTACTCTGACCATCCACCGTCAAAAACGATGGATTTGTTCCTACCGAACCCGGTCCTGTGGCACTCGTTGCCGGCGGTGCCTCACCACTGCCTCCTGGGCGCACATCGTCATCTAAATTTAAATCGTCAGTATCCATATGAATCCCACGAGCCTGGGAGAAAAAACGGTCCACTCACACAGAGCTCCAATATGTGGGTAAGGCATTTCTACACTAGAAGGGCGCTCGGTATCCTAGCACCGCTCGCGACACCTCCGAACGTGTCACTGGCGACGACAGTGCGTCCGCCGCCCAGGCCCTCGGCATCAGCAACCGACGCCTGCGCTTTACAGACGCCAAATTGAAGAACACGTAGGTTTGGCGACGTTCGCACCATCCCCGGCAGCTTCACGCCGGATTTTGTAACCCTGGTGCCATCCATCCCTCGGCACAGTGTGGAACCTTAGATTGGGTTAGGTGTCGTTGGTCAGATCGAATAGACAACCGGTCCATCGGGCGCCAAACCTAGATCGAGACTACTCCACACCATTAGAAAACCAATGAGGCGGGAGTGTCCTATTCTTCCCAGAACCCATGTCATCCACAGCTGACGAGGATGGTTAGCCCCCATTTGGAATCCGAATTAACATCATCCGCACAGGTTCGAAAAACGGCGGCTACCCGAATTAACGGGGTCATGTTCATTCCCCTGTGCCCAAACTCGCCAGACATCGGGGCTCGATGAGTTCTGGGAAGAGCCGAACAGCTCGTCCAGTGGTGGCGACCAAAGGACAAGCGCCTGGCCGGTCCTAAGCCCCCTCACCATGACAAGGTGACACCACAAGGGGGCTAATAAATAATATTGCGGACAAATGAGATTTCTGTAAAATGCACATTTGGATAAATGGGTTTTTTGATAAATACAATGTTGGGAAAACTGGAATTCTTATAAAGGCTTTATTAGACGGATGAGATTTCTGTTAAATGCTTTGTCTAATAAATTAGGTTTTTTTTCACAAATGTGATGACTTCACACAAACGGACACCACATTAGCTAAATGTTATGGTTTGACAAAAATTCATAAACAAAATACTCCATACCGTCCGATAGTATCACTAATAGGTTCACCCACCCACTTTTTATCAAAACAACTATATAACATTTTATCGCAGTCTATAACAAAACCGAAATCACACGTAAAAAACAATATTGACATAATAAATAAATTAAAAAACATAGATATACCACAAGATCATGTATTGATTAGTTTGGACGTCACTTCTTTATACACTAATATTGATAAAGAATTGGTAAAAGATAGCATTATTAAAAGATATATAAAAATAGCAAATTCAACCAATATTCCACTTGATGATTTAATACATGTAACAGATTTCCTTATGGATAATACGTTTTTTAAATTTAACGATAAATATTATCAACAAAAATTTGGTACACCCATGGGATCACCAATATCAAGTTTATTTGCAGACATAGTCATGGATGACTTAGAAACAGATTGCCTCAAAAGATTATCTTTCAAACCAATCTTTTATCATAGATACGCTGATGACATTATTACATGCATACCGAAAACAAAAATCAATGAAATGCTACAGATTTGCAATAATTACAATAACAACTTACAATTTACACATGAAATGGAAACCAATACAAAAATTAACTTTCTAGATATTTCATTAATTCGAAGTGACGACAAACTCATCACTAATTGGTACACAAAACCCACTTTTTCTGGACTGATATTAAACATTAAATCTAAACACCCTATCTCACAAAAAATAGCAATGATTTATCATCTGGTTGACCGAGCAATAACATTAGCTGATAAACAATTCCATAACAATAATTTAAAAATTATTGAAAATATTTTATACAACAATGAATATCCTATTCAGTTTATGCAAAAATACATTAAAAAAAGATTGGCAAATATTCAACAAAATAGTCACAATAATAGGAACAATCAAAATATTTACAAATTGATGCCCAAATAAAAATTACCATATCATAATAAACTATATGAAAAACTGTCTGTTAACTTAAAAAAATTCAACATTCATACAATTCCAACAATTAAAAATAATCTGAATCATTTGATTAAAAAAATAAAAGATAAAACGGATAACAATGGCATAACTAACACAGTGTATAAAATAAATTGCAAAGATTGCTCGGCATCCTACGTGAGACAAACCAAAAGAACTTTAATCACAAGAGTTAATAAACATAAAAACAAAAAAGATACGGTAATGGTAGAACACAAAAATTCAAAAAATAAGAAAGACAAACTCAAACACGATTTCGATTGGAAAAATACAAGAATACTTGACAGAGAACCATCAAAGAAAAAACGACTTGTATCTGAAATGATACATATAAAATTACAAAAAAATTCAATTAACAGAAAAGAAGATATTTTAAATTTTAATAAACAATATGACGCAATAATACGATAAATTAAATCTAAATTAAATTGATAAATTATTTGACTAATTAAAATCAAACTTGTTCATTTCTCCTTGTATCACCTAGTGAATAGTAAATTTGTAAACAAGTGTAAGAACGAATTTTCAGTAATATTTTGACAATCACACGACAAACACAGAAAAATATTTTATAAATTACGACAAATGTTAATTATAACACTAAAAAAATAAGTACAAAAGTTATTAAAATAAAAAAGTGTTTTGTTTGTATAATTTTTTAAAAAAATGACGAAATTGGTGAATCCAAAAATTGATTGGAATTAAGACACATATGTCCATTATTGTTCGTGTAAGTAATTACTTCGTTTTATTTATAAACATTCATTTTCTAATATAGATAAATTTTGTACTTGTAATTACAAAAAAAAACAATAAATTACAGCTCTGAAGAGGACCGCATTGATGGTCGAAACGTCAAACTAAATGTGTTTTATTTATTAAATAACCTCATTAAAGAATCTGACTCGGAGAAATCGATAAATTCTACATTTGTGAATTAAATATTACCGAGTGATAGAAGCAAATTAATATATACTAGTTTTATATATTAATAATTATTAAATTAGGTTTCTGACAAATGCAATTTCGGACTAATCAGATTTCTGATACATACAATTTTTGTTAAATGAAATTGGAAATCATTTAATTTTTTTAAGAACGAGATTACTACTAAATGCTATTTTGGACAAATTAGATTTCTGATCAATGAAATTTTCGACATGGGAGATTTCTGGTAAATTCAATTTTTAACAAATTAGATATCTGATAATTGAAAATCCTTAAAATTGAGATTACTGATTAATGTAATTTTTAATAAATAAAACGAAATTTCAGATAAATGCTATTTCGGATTAATTCAATTTCTGATAAATTAGATTTCTGACAATTTACCTTTCGGACAAACGAGATTTCTGGTAAATGCATTTTCGGGAAATTAGATTTCTGATAATTTAAATTTCGGACAAAAGATGAGATTTATGATAAATGCTTTTTGAGATAAATGAGATTTCTGACAAATGCAATTTTGGATAAATAAAATTCGGTCAAATGGATATTCTGACAATTGAGTTTTTAAGAAAAAAAAAACCCTCAAAAACCACTTTTTTCGATATTGATATCGGCTTGTATTGGAAAATGTGCTATTAATATACGTGTTTAACGCTGTAAAATGTTATTTCTCTGCGACTTAATCTTCAGGGTCCACATTTTCCTTGAAAATTAAAAAAAAGCAAAATTACTATAATATAGGAAATCCGCAATACGGCGATGAAGAGGCCCTCTCAGGTATACGATGGCACTAAAGGTAAATCTGAACAACTATTAATGCCTGGTAACCATTTAGAAGTATCCCAACCCGCGTTAAATAACAGAAGAAATTATAAAAATCAGCCTAAAATTTGCTTGAGTGTGGCTCTCAGCTTTTTTTCACTGAAGGAAAAAACTCAGCAGTCACCATGTGAAAGAGCAATACAATTTTAGCAGGTCATCATTGATCATTGATCATTGAGCACTGATGACCTGCTAAAATCAACCCCTATCAATCCCTTGTAAGTAACCCTTATTGGGATATTTAAGTCAAACCAGTTTTGCTTAGACTCACTAGCTCCAAGATTTTTCTAATACTTAAATCTGACCTGGAAAATGTCTCTTGTTCATCTGTTTTTTTAGACTATGCAATATCGCTGTTCAATTATTTTCTTTTCAACTGTTTTTTATTCTATGCAATATCGCTGTTTAATTGTTTTATTTTCAACTGTTTTCTAAAACAATTAAAGAATACTTAGCACATTTCCTTTGTGCCATTTAAAGACATTTTACAACTATTTGCCGCCTTCTTAATTTGGAATCTAACATTTTTACATCTACTTCAATCAGTCCTTTTTAGAACTAATTTTTAGTTTAAAAGGGGAGGTTCTAGTCCAAAGTCTCGAAAATTAACGTAATTTTAGGATTTTTTTTTTGAGTTAACGCAATTATATTTTGAAATAACTTCTTATGGTATTTATTGGTATAGATTTGAAAAATTTTACAAAATTTTTTCAAGTAAAATAATTAAAAATGTCGGCTCTAGCCCTTCTTGAAGAAAGCCGTCCGTGGCGGGAGTCCAAGTGCGCGGGGCACTCTACAGCCCTTCCAAATGATCTGAACGGAAAAAACCAAAAATATTCTTAAACTAGATAAATTTTGGGGGGCCATATGAATTTACGATTTTTAAAAAGACCCTTTAAAAAAAATTGGGGTCATTTGAAAAAGAAAAAACTGTTTTTCCCCCTTTTTTTTTGCTTTATGGTAAAATAAACCATAACAAAAATTTTTAAAAAAAAACGCAACCTAGTGGCCCCCTAAATTGAATAAGCTTTAATTTGAGCCGTCAAACATCGAAATCGGTCCAGCCGTTGAAGGGGAATCGTTTCCCGCGCGCAAAAAAAAGGTGTTCAGAGAAAAACGCGTTTAAAGTTTGACGAAGGAAAAATCGTATGTAATGTTTGTTTTTTTAATTTTACTTCTAATCAGCTATTCCAGGACCATATAAGGTTCCTTCCTCATCCTCGAAGAGCATTTTTTGCTGAACTTAAGCACTGATTTTCTGTGTGTTTTGAAACACACCACTTAATAGGCGTTGCGAGCGCGCGTTTTTACTTGTTTTTCGGCAGACGCACTTTTTTTGTCTAATATGCTATAACTCGTAAAATAAATTAGATAGAGGAATATCCTTTTGCATACACATTTTCAAGACCCTAAGAATGAAAATAAAGCAATAAAAAAAAATAATTTTTTTTGTCGATTTGGACTAGAACCTCCCCTTAAGTAATCTAATATATTTTTGCTGTAACGACGAATTCTCATAATCAAAGAATTCTTTCTTGCTTACTTGACTTCTATCTCAGACTTCCACCATATACTTGCACAATGACTTCAAAGTCAATAAAGCACATTGGTAGGGTTTCTTGCCCAATTTTCGGGCAATTTGCAGAATTTGGATGTCTGCTTCCAACATATTAGGATGTAATGCGTCTATTTCTTCATGTCCGTTATGATATCATGAATAAACAAGACAGTCTCAAATATCCGTCTGTTAATGCATTACACTGTTTGTCGCACAAAGCATAAGTGATATTTGGATAAAAGCATCAATAAGACCTATGCCTATTAAAAGTATTCAGGACAAAGTAAGAAAGTGCAATGATGAATATCTTGATTTAAAACGCTACTGATCAAATCGATCAGCATCTGAAGCTAACATTAAAAGACTTGCAAACTTTAAGAACGATTCTGAATGCTTGTTTGAGGTCGCAGCATGTAGGTGCATTGTGGAAACGCGGTGTGACTGCGCAACTGAAAACAAAATTGCTTTAAGGGAGCGGAATTTTCTCGCAGATCAGAGAAGTTCTTGCAAAATGTATTTAGGCAATTTTGATATATAAGTAAGTAGAATGCTGCACAAGAAAGATGAAAATAGTAAGAGGAAATCTTCATTAATGGCTGCAAGTCAGTCTAAAAAAATTGTGTTGCTCCTTCTAAAGTTCCGAAAGTACCGGATGTTAAGGAGTGTTCAAACGAGGTGAGCTTGATAGCGATTACGAATTAGTTCCATACTCGCGCTTACGGCGTTCTAAAGTGCAAGAAAAGCATGTCACACTTAACGCTACTTTGAAGAAAGCTGACATGTTCAGTTTGTCAAATACTGCAGTCTAGTCGCAGCATTGACAACAGCAGTTCTGGAAGATCATGGGCTTGTAATCAACACAGATAAATCACTTGTGAATGGCCAAAATAAAATAACAGAAATTTATAACACCTTATAACTATTATTATAGTTTACAGCTTAATGATTACGAATTTGAAGTCTGGTTTTCGACATTCAAAATGCCGGATCCAATATGGCGGATGATAAAATTTAAAAAAGATTGGATTTGCATGAAATTTGTTACTAGGGGGTTATTGGGGCCACTAATTTCAAATTTAAAGTCTATTTTCAAAAATTCGAAATGGCAAATCCAAAATGGCGGACGAAAAAATTAAAATTGATTGGATTTACTTTAAAATTGACACCAGCGGATTTTCGGGGTCGCTGATTCCAAATTTAAAGTCTATTTTTTAAAATTTAAATTGGCAGATTTGGGGTCGCAGATTTCGAATTTGAAGTCTATTTTTAAAAATTTAAAATGACGGATCCTATATTGCGAACAACAAAATTAATATCGATTGGATTTGGTTTAAAATTGTAACTCGGGGGTTTTCGGGGTCACTGATTACGAATTTGAAGTGTGTTTTTAAACATTCAAAATAACGGACCCAATATGTCGGATGACAAAATTAAAAAAATATTGGATTTGCCTGAAACTTATTACTATGAGGTTATTGGGTACGCTGATTTCCAATTTGAAGTCTATTTTCAAAAATTCAAAATAGCGGTCTATTATGGCGGATGACAAAATTTAAAAAATATTGGTTTTGCATGAAACCTGTTCCTAGAGGGTATTGGAGATTCAGCTTTCGAATTTAAAGTCTATTTTTAAAAATTTAAAATGGCGGATCCAATATGGCATACGACAAAATTAAAATTGATTGGATTTGATTTAAATTTTTTACTTGGGGGTTTTCGGGGTTACTGATTTCAAATTTAAAGCCTGTTTTTAAAAATTCAAAATGGCAGATCCAATATGGTGAATGACAAAATTAAAAAAATATTGCATTTGCATGAAACTTGTTACTTGGGTGTTTTGGGGCCGGTTATTGCAAATTTTAATTCTTTTTTCAAAAATTCAAAATGGCGGATCTAATATGGCGGACGAAACACTTAAAAATTAATTCGATTTGCAAGAAAATTGTTACTCGGGGGTTTCCGGGGTTGCTGATTATGAATTTGAAGTCTGTTTTCTAAAATTGAAAATAGCGGATCTAATATGGCGGAAAAACAATTAGAAATTGATTAGATTTGCTTGAAAATTGTTACTCGGAGGTTTTTGGGATCGCTGATTACGAATTTCAAGTAGTTTTTTAAAAATTCAGAATTGGGGATACAATATGGCGAAGGAAACAATGAAAAAATTATTTGATTTGCATGAAACTTGTTACTTCGGGGTTTTTGAAGTCGATTATTACGAATTTTAAGTCTGTTTTCAAAAGTTTAAATATTTCCATACTGAAGAAAATGAAAATGACTTTCGTTTTGTGTGTCGAGCAAAGAGGCAGAGCGAAGGGAAGAGCGTTCGAAGGTAGGAGACCGCTTCCCCTGACGTTGACTTCTGAGCCGTTCTCTTGTGCTGTTAGCAGTAGCTCGAAATGAACGTTAATAATATTGAATTGTAGCAAACCAGACAAAAAATTACGAATAGTAAATAAACAATTCGTAAATTTCACTATTACAAAAAAGTTGGTATTAAATTTAACTTATTTGAAAGCGGAACATCGGGAAACATTGTAATGGAAGTTACTCTAAACTAACGAAATCCAAGATTTTGCTAATTAAGTTTTGCAAAAAAAATACAAAAATAATATTAAGATCTAGACATTTGATGAATTTTCATTTGTCAACATCAGCTGCAGAAAATAATATGGATGAAGATCTTTTTTATTCAGAATTTTTGTTGAAAAATATGTAAAAACTGCGTTTTAACATTTAGTATTTCGAATGCAATTTTCATCTTTAATCCATCTGTATAAGAACATTTATAAATAAAAATCGTTAATACTACAATGTTTTGTGTAAAAAGATATATAGAATAAGAGAGTTTTATGTCTATTTAATTTAAATTACTTACAGAAAATTTTATTTTGGCCAAACAAACGGGGTTTTTGGCTTATTGTAAAGTGGTCTAGGTAACCAGCAAAGTGAATTTCCGTTTTCCACGGCTGGACCGTAGAGCAGCCAGAGGCTTCTCAGCTCCAACCTACACAACTCCCCAAACTGGAGTGTTGGACAGAATACTTACAGACCTTACAATCCACCACGAGATGTTTTAAAAGTCGTGGGACTGTTGCTCGCCATGCCCTTTCTCCTTGATGAAATGGCCTACCACTGGTTCCCCCAGAACAAAGACAGGTGGACCAGTTAAAAACAGTTCAAGCTTCATTTCCAAACCCGATTTCGAAGCGCGTCGTTCCAAGAGAAGCTTGAAGAGGAAATATTGCTCAGGAAACAGGTGTAAGAGGAGTCGGCAAAGGACTTCCTCACTTGCATGTACGGACTGTTTCAGTTGTCAAACGTACCGGTACCTGTAAAGAAACAACTGACAAAGGACTTGCTGTATTGGCTGGACAGTATGAGAGAGCCTCGGAGACTCTCAATAATCATAACCCTCCTCCACTCCTTTAAAAGTCGCTGATACCCGACTTTGCGTACAGGGGAAAACCACCAGCTGCGGAAAAGGCTCCAACGGTAACAGCGGTAGCGGAGAAACCGGTCACAAACGCTTGGGCAGATGGGTACTGCGAACGCAGCCAAGCCTCGGTATCAAACGAAGTCCGGAGGAACCAATCAGACTGCAAGGAAAGGCTCCCCAAACCAGAAGGGCAATAGGATACAAGGCCCACCACCAAAGAAGCAGGACGACACACAACAAGGAACTTCCTCAGAGCCCGTGGAGGACAAAGTCGTTGTGCGTCACAGCTGCAAGACAGAGGGACATTACAAAAGAGGTTGCTGCAAGCCTCGCCGAAAGAACTATTGCATGCGTTGCGGCAAGGACGGGGTAAACACGACGTCGTGCAAGGATTATTCGGGAAACCAGCGTCAGGAGAGTCAGTAGGGCTCACCCCTCTCCCCTTGAATACGTTGACGACCCCCTCAGATAAACAGGTGTCTTCTCTGGACCTTGGATCGGAACCTCTGTCTTCGCAAACAACCAGTGAAGCACCTGGCACCAGTCAAGTACAGGTTTCGTACGATACTCGACTGAGCACTGAGGAAAATTCAGGAACAACCCCGCAAGAGGTAATGACTCAGGATGAAACGCCTTTTCCACCAGAAAACGCCCATCCGTCGACTTTGAGACAAAATGGTACACAAACCAGAGACGCCATTTTGGTAAAAGATCAAGTCGTGGGCCGTGTTGTCATGTGACTGAAGCGCTTTTCCCCTAGATCGACATATATTTCCCACTAAAAAAATTTTTTTACACTAAAACTTAAGATTAAGCAAAGGTGGGTAACATAACGTAAACGCACGAGTTTTTGATGTATAATCCATATATTTATAAGTAGAAAGTAGTAGAAAATATCCTATTTTTGAGTTTTTTTACATAATATGTGCACACGAAAAATATACTATGTATAATGAACGAGGTTTTCCATATGTTCCTACATGTATGTATCTACATTTCTGGGGTTAAAGTGGTTAATGCATATTATGAGATACTTACGTATGTATAATACGTGATTTACTGATTTGTAATGTTTTGAAAAATACTGATTGTACGTAACAAATCCACTCTTTCTATTTCAGAGAGTGCGTGAGAAGGTAGAGAAAGAGTGAGAGAATTAAAAAACGTTAATGATTTAGACAATAAATGTTGATTACAAATATTATTAAAGAACTATAAATTTATATTTATTGCAAGTTATTACAATATAAATATAATAAAAAACTGTATCTAAACCAGTAAACCTAAAGATTATTATTTTTTTCTTATTCCACCTCAAATGACAAAGAAGAATAAAGTACGTCTATTGCTTCAACATCAAAGTTTCCTTTGTAAACTTCTTCAGTTTTAAATCTATCAAGCATAGCTTTTTTTGTCTTAAACGTTTTACAAGTTTCAGATAACAAATATTGAACTCGAAGAATAGCATCAACTGTCGAAATCATTAGTCTATTTCAAAGTTTATCTTTTATTATTTCCATTTGGGAAAACGTTCTTTCTACTGAAGCGTTAAAAAAGGCAATGAAAGTAACGATAAAGCTAGTTTGGATATGTGTCGGAATCTTTTATTTCCGCCACTATCTTTATCTTTGGCTACGGCGGACAAAAATTTATCTGTACTTTTTGCATTTGTTTCAAATCGATGAAGCATATTCCACTCTATCAGAGTTTCATCAACGTTTTCACAAACTTCTTTGAATTCAACTGCAATTTTAGAAATATCCAACCTTTGAGAATAACCAAATGCTTTTCAAAAATAAATAAATATGTACCTCTAATTAATCAAATATAATAAATAATTAATATTACTATAATACCAATAAGTAAAAAAAGAAAGATACCTAATTTCCCTAAATCTAAAATTTTTAAAAGAAAATATTTAAATATTTTTTTTTGTGATATTTCCTCTTTTAACTCTTTAATTGCCTTTTCAATTTTCTCAAAATTTTTATTATAAGCTAAATTAAGTAATTCCATCCTATATTCCATACCTTTAACAAATAAATCATATGAACGATTCAATTTAAAAATAATATTACTCATATCTATATAAATTATCCAAATAATTAAATCAATATCAATAACAAAACTAGGGTTAAATAAAATATTATGAATTAATCATACTATTAAATTAATTATATTTATAATAAAATATAAAAGAGGGACGCCAAATTTACAAACTATAAATTCAAAAAATAAAAATAATTTAATTTTTAAAAATACTCTTAAAATTATCATAAAAACCTTAAATCCATTAAAATAAATTTGTAATAAATAAATATATTCAATAAATACAATTCATAAAAAAAATTTAATATGTATGAAACATAATTATATAAGGAAATTGAAGGACCTTTTTAATACAAAAATTACTTAACTTTTTAAAAATTAACTTTACTTTAAAATTAATTTTAATTAAATAAATACAAATAATCTTGACTCCCTTAATTAAATAAATATAAATAAACTTGACTCCCTTAATTAAATAAATATATATAAATTTAATCCCCTTAATTAAATAATTATAAATAAATTTAATAATACATATAAAATATAAAATAAGTTTATTAACAATAATGTATAAAAATCTTAAAATCTTTTTAGTATAAATTTTACTTAACTTTTTAAAAATTATCTTTACTTTAAAATAAATCTTAATTAAATTAATGATTAGTAAAAAGAAAGTTTTAATTTCTATTAATAAATTTACAATTTATCGCTTAAAAATTCAGCCATATTACTTATAATTTTTAATTTAATAAAAAATTTTTTACTTACATTGAAACTATAATTATAAAATAATTAAAATTATTTAATGAATATTTATAAAAAGATTAAATGAATTTATTCAAGAAATCATAAAGACATTGGTATATTATATTTTATTTTATTTTTTTATCAAATTTATAATACAATCGTTACTACTTATGCATTTGTAATAATTTTTTTTATAGTTATACCAATTATAGTAGGAGAATTTGGAAATTACTTAATTCCTTTAATATTATCTGCTCCTGATATATCATTTCCTCGTCTTAATAATATAAGATTTTGATTATTAATTCCTTCTTTAATTTTAATAATTCCAAGTATATTTATTGATGAAGGGTCTGGAACCGGATGAACGGTATACCCTCCTTTATCATTAAATAAATCCCATCCAGGAATTTCAACTGACTTAGTAATTTTCTCTCTTCATCTTAGAGGGATCTCTTCAATTTTAGGATCAATTAATTTTATCACAACTATTCTAAATATACGACCAAATTTAATAAATATAGATAAAATTTCTTTATTTACTTGATCCATTTTTCTTACCACTATTTTATTATTATTATCCTTACCAGTATTAGCAGGTGGAATCACCATATTACTTTTTGACCGGAACATCAATACATCTTTTTATGACCCAATAGGAGGTGGAGACCCTATCCTATATCAACACTTATTTTGATTTTTTGGTCACCCTGAAGTTTATATTTTAATTTTACCTGGATTTGGAATAATTTCTCATATTATCTTTACCGAATATGGAAAAAAAAAACTTTTGGATCCCTAGGTATAATATATGCAATAATTTCAATTGGAGCTCTTGGATTTATTGTTTGAGGACACCATATATTTACTGTTAGTATAGATGTTGACACACGAGCATATTATACTTTAGTAACTATAATTATTGCAATCCCCACAGGAATTAAAGTTTTCAGGTGATTAGCAACAATATCATGATCAAAAATTAATTATAATATTTCAACTTTATGAATTATAGGATTTATTTTTTTATTTTCACTAGGAGGAATAACAGGTATTACTTTATCTAACTCATCAATTGATATTATTATACCTGATACATATTATGTTGTTGCCCATTTTCACTATGTTTTATCTATAGGGGCCGTATTCTCAATTATTAGTGGATTTATCCACTGATTCCCTTTAATTACTGGTATATCAATAAATCCAAAATGATTAAAAATTCAATTCTTCTCTATATTTACAGGAGTAAATATAACATTTTTTCCTCAACATTTTTTAGGTTTAAGAGGAATGCCTCGACGATATTCTGATTATCCAGATAGATATATATTATGAAATTTAATTTCATCAATAGGATCAATTATTTCAATTTTTAGAATTAATTGACTAATTTTTATTATTTGAGAAAGATTTTATTCTGAACGTCTAATTTTATTTAAAAATTATTTAAATTCTTCAATTGAATGATCTCATAATTATCCCCCATTAAATCACTCTTATAATGAAATTTCATTATTATTCTTACTAAATAAATATAAAAATAAAAATATATATAATACAAATGCAAATACAAATAAAAATACAAATAAAAATAAAGGTACAGAAGAAGGAGTCGCAGTTGGATATATTTAATATATATTTAATATATTTAATATGTATTTAATATAAATTTAATATAAATTAACTATAAATTAAATATAATTTAAAACTTATATTTATTTTATATTATGTAAATATGAACTATATATATATATATTATAAACACTAATAAGAACATGAAATTCTTTAAACTTTCAAGATTTTTCTTCACCAATAATAGAATGATTAATAATTTTCCATGATTACACATTATTTATAAATATTTTAATTACTTTAACAAATATAATAACAATTATTAAAATAATAAAAAATAAATTTATTAACTTAAATATTGATAATCAACTCATTTAATTTATTTGAACTATCATCCCTATAATTATATTAACTTTTTTAGCAATTCCTTCTTTAAAGATTCTTTATTTAATAGATGAAATATACTCCCCTATATTTTCAATTAAATGTATTGGTCATCAATGAATTTGAACATTTGAATATCCAGACTTTATCCAAACCCCTATTGAAATATATATATAAATAAAGACTTATCATAAAATTCATTCCGCTTACTTGATGTCTCTACCCGAATTATTTTACCTATAAATGCCCAACTTCGATTAATTACCTTATCTGATGATGTAATTCATTCATTTACAATCCCCTCAATAGGACTTAAAATTGATGCTCTTCCTGGACGATTAAATCAAATAAATTTATTTATTTCACGTCCAGGAATTTTTTTTGGTCAGTGCTCTGAAATCTGTGGGGCTAATCATTCATTTATACCAATCTCTATTGAATCAACTTCAACTAATAATTTTATTAAATGAATAATAACATTAATTAATTTATTAAGTATCTTAAACTTAAAGTAATGATTTTTTTAAATCATTTATAGTATTTTTTTACTCTTAATAATTTATAATTTAATAAATAATAATTCCACAAATAAAGCCTATAAATTGATTATTTTTAATAATATTTTTTTTAATATCATTTATAATAACAATAAAATTAATTCATTTTAACTTTTTTAATTGAAACTTAAATTCTTTATTAACTAATAATATAAAAACCACCAAAAAAATTAATTTATTTAAATTTAAATGATAACAAATTTATTCTCCATTTTTGACCCAATAACAAGATATTTGATATCATTAAACTGATTAAGAACATTAATTTTTTTAATATTTATCCCACAAATTTTTTAAATATTATCATCAAAATATTTAAAAATTTGACAAATAATAAATTCATTTATCTTTAATGAAATAAAAATTCCTCTTATTTTTAATAATTCATTAAATATTTTAATTTTTAATTTTTTATTTTCTTTTATTATAATTAATAATTTCATTAGACTTTTCCCATATATTTTTAATACCTCTAGACATATATCTTTCTCTATTTCTATCTCACTATCAATATGAATTAGATTTATAATATATGGATGAATAATAAATTCAACCCATATATTTATTCATCTTACTCCCCAAGGTACCCCTTATATTTTAATACCCTTCATAGTTATAATTGAATCTATTAGAAACATTATCCGACCCTTAACATTAGCTATTCGTCTCTCAGCAAATATTATTGCTGGACACTTATTAATTACCTTAATAAGACAAACCTCATCATCAATAAATTTAATCATAATTATATTTCTAATTTTATCTCAATCAACTCTTATAACTTTAGAATTAGCAGTATCATTTATTCAAGCCTATGTATTTTCAATTTTAAGAACTTTATACTCTTCAGAAACTAATTATGAAAAATAATTATATAAATATATTCTTAATAAAAATATTTTATAACCACCCATACCATATAGTTACTATTAGACCATGACCAATTTTAACTTCTCTAAGAATTTCTATTTCCATATTTTAATATTAATTGGGCTATCATCAATCATTTTATGTAGCTACCAATGATGACGTGATATTATCCGTGAAAGAACTTTTCAAGGAATACATACCTTAATTTTAATTAAAGGTATTAAATTAAGAATAATTTTATTTATTATTTCAGAATTAATATTTTTTATTTATTTTTTTTGAACTTTTTTCCATTCAGCCTTATCCCCTAATATTGAAATTGGAAGCCTTTGACCTCCTCTAAATATTAAACAATTCAATCCTTACCAAATTCCTATAATTAATACCATTATCCTTTTATCTTCTGGAATTACAATTACAGAACTCATTATTCAATTTTAAATAAAAATAAATTAAATTCTTTAATTAGATTATTATTAACAATTATATTAGGATAAATTTTTACATTTCTTCAAATAATTGAATATAATGAAGCATCATTTTCTATAAACGATTCAATTTATGGGTCAATTTTTTTTATAACTACTGGATTCCACGGTCTCCACGTAATCATTGGAACAATTTTTTTAATAATTACATTAATACGTTTATTTAATAATCATATAACTTCCTTCCACCACTTAGGATTTGAACTTTCAGCATGATACTGACACTTTGTTGATATTATCTGAATTATTGTATTTACCTTAATTTATTGATGAAATTAATAATTTAAATTATTTTATTATATAGTATATAAACATTTACATTTTAAGTAAAGATGTAAGAGTTGTTTGGATTATTTTAATAACATTTTATTTCCAATAAAAAAAATTAAATTAAACCTTATTTAATATAATAAATATTTTATTTATTCATATCAAATATTTTAATTATTTTAATCTCTTCAATTATTATTTCAATTAATTTAATTATCTCCAAAAAAACTAAATTTAATCGTTATAAATTAACTCCTTTTGAATGTGGATTTGACTCATTATCCTCAATACGTCTCCCCTTCTTAATTCAATTTTTCTTAATTAGAATCATTTTTTTAATTTTTGATGTAGAAATTTCCTTAATTTTACCAATTATTTTTTATATAAAATTAAATTTTAAAACAAATATATTTCTATTCATTTTTATCCTTCTAATTTTAACCTTTGGATTATACTATTAATGAATAGAAGGTTCATTAAATTGATTAAAATAAATTTATTGAATAATAGTTAAAATTTTATAACATTTAAATTGCATTTAAAAATTATTTTATTAAATTTATTTTTGAATAAATCTAATATATAAGAATTTAATTTCGACTTAAATTTCAGATTAATAAACTTTTAATCTATTCAATTTTTTTCTCTAAGAAATAATAATATAATTAAACTTCTAATTTAATTTAAAATAAATAAAATTATTTTTATTTCTAAATATAAAATAGTTTATTAAAAACATAATATTGAAGATGTTAAAATGAAATTTTTCTTTTATAATTTAAAAATTAGTTAAATTTTATAACATTAATATGTCATATTAAAATTATTAATTTAATTTTATTAATATTTTTAAAATCAAATTAATCTTAATTGAATCCAAAAAGACGTAAATTATTGTTAATAATTATAATGATTTTTTTAAAAATTATAAAAATCCAATTAATTAATTAATTTTTCCTTTTTTTCCCTTCTTTTTATTTATTATAAATAATTTATATACCTATGAAGTTTAAGTTGAGTAGGGAAATAATTTTTTAAGACTGCTCTTTTTGCCTCTTTCAATAGATCTTTAGTTAGTCCAGGCAGAAACCTTCCGTTTCCGGAAATGATCAATATTTCTAAAGATTAAGAGCTCGAATTATAAATTAATTAATATCTCAATAATTAATTAATTCATAAATAATATAGTTCCCCCCACCCCCCAGTTAAATAAATATTTATTGGGTTATCTATTTTAATATTACTTTTGACATTTTTTCAATTTTTTTTCAATTTTTTTCAATTTTTAAAATTTAAATATACTAAATTTTCATTAATATTTTTTTTTTCAATTTTTTTTCAATTTTTAATCAATTTTTTTCAATTTTTAATCATTTTTTTTCTCTATACACTAAATTTTTATTAATACTCTTTTTTTAATTTTAAACCCCACTTTTTATTTATTCTTTTCAATTTTCTATCTTTTATATTTTATCTTATTAAGATAAAAATGAAACTTTTATTAAATTAATTATTCTAAATACACTGTCCAGTATATTTACTTTGTTACGACTTATTTAATTTTTATTATACAATTAAATTGACGGGCAATTTGTACATATTTAAAATTTTTAATCAATTTTATTAATTAATAAAATTTACTTTCAAATCCTATTTTTTTAAAATTATTAAAATTTTTAATTAAATAAATTATAAATTTATTGTAAATCATTAAATCTTAATTATAAACTACATATTGATTTGAATAATTTTTAAATAAAAAATTTAAAAATTATTTTAATAAAAATTTTTTTAAACAAAAATATATAAATTTTATTAAATAAGTTTGTTTTATTGTGGAAAATCAATTACTCAACAAATTCCCCTGAATAATATTAAATACCGCCAAATCTATTAATTTAATTATTTAAATTTCATTTATTAATATAAATTTAAATTTAAATAATAGGGTATCTAATCCTAATTTATTTATTTATTAATTACAACTCCCCGCAGTCCAATGAGGACCATTAAAAGGGATACAAATAGGATATATAGATTGTAATGAATATAATATAAAATCAAATATCTAAAGAAAATTTAAAGAGATAGGCGATTGTCAAAGACTCCTAATTACGTAAGGACTTAATATATATCCAAGTGTTCGCAAGAAATCTATTAAATGTTGAAGTAAATAGATCTAATTTAACACCAGGATTGTAAAACATATTATTAATTAAAGAAGACCCTACAAATAGTGGAGAGTTTACAGACGTTAGGTTGTTTTCGATGTCAAGATAAAAAGGTTCTTCATGTCTGGTCGAGAGTCTCGGAACTTTAAAGTCTATAGAACGCAATAACTCGGGGGCATCAATCAAGTAATTAATTAATTTAAAAATAAATACAGCAGAAGTCACAATGCGTCTCATTTCTAAAGTAGACATTTCAAATCGAAGACATAAATCATTATAATTTATGTCTAATGTAATTACTAAATTATTAAAATTTATTTTTAATAATTATATTTATATAAAACCGCAAAAGCTGGCACTTAATTATTTAATAAATCTTAAATTTTACAAAATAAAAATTTCTTTTATTTTTTAATTTTATTAATTAAAATTATAAATAAATTAATTTATTTAATTAATTATTTCACAAAAATTCATATATTAAAATCTAATTTTATAAATTAATTTAAAATATAAATTAAACTTAATATATATATATATATATATTTAAATTATAAATTTATTTAAATTATTTTTATAATGAAATTATAATGTTTTTATTTAAACAATATAATCAAATAACTTTTATTCTACTATTAATTTTATTCAGTTTAAATTAATTATTTATTATTTATTAAAAGTTAAAGTCCTTTCGTACAATTACTTAAAAATTATTTAAAGATAGAAGCCAATCTGGCTCACACCGATTTTAACTCAAATCATGTAAGATTTTAAAAGTTGAACAAACTTAATAATTAAATTTCTTCATTAAATATTTATCTTAATTCAACATCGAGGTCATAAACTTTTTTATCAATAAGGTCTCTTTAAAAATATTATGCTGTTATCCCTAAAGTAATTTAATCTATTAATATTTATTATTATCACTCTTTTTTATTAATTTATTTATTAATATATTTTTAAAATAATAAAGTTATTATTTTATGAAATCTTTCATACAATCCTTTAATTAAAAGACAATTTATTATGCTACTTTTGTACAATCAAAATATTGCAACTATTTAATTAACTCATTGAGTAGACCTGACTTTAAATAAATATTTTTAAAGACATGTTTTTATTAATTAAGTAAATAATTTATTTTGCTTAATTCATTATTTTAAATTTTTATACTTTAATTATATAATAATATTTTTTTATATATTTACTAATTTAATCATTATTCCTATAAAATTTAAATAAATTTATAAATTTCAATATTATTAGTTTAAAATTATTATCTAAATTTATTTATTAAATTTTTATAAATCATTACATTTTTTTAAAAAATTAAAAATTTAAATTATACTTTAAAATTTAATCTCTTTAAAATATTTTTAATTATAAATCTTAAAGTTGACCCCTTAAAATTTTTAAATCTTTTAAATTTTTAATAAAAAATTATTAAATAATTTTAAAAAATTTTTGAATTAAATTCATTTATTAAAAAATTAGATATAATTAATTTTGAATAACATCTCATTTCTAAAATTAAATTTAAAATAAACTTAAAATTTTAATAATAATTTAAATTTTAGCCCAATTAATTTCGAAAATTTTATTGTATAAATAAATATTTTTAATTAACCCTAATACAAAAGGTACACAAAATAAATATTTCTTTAATAATATAAATTTAAATAAATTTCTTTTTCAATACATTTATTTATAATAATTAATTTTTTTTCTAAAAATTTACTAAAAATATATTCATTATAATATTATTTCAATTAAATAAAAAAATTTAAATTTTAACATTTTTCATCAAATATTATAATTTTATAATTTTATAATTTTATAATATCAATTTTATAATATCAATTTATCTTTAATGATAGTAATTTATAATTACATAATTTATTATATCATAATAATCCTTTTAATTTTCAGGCATATCATTATTTTAAAGATTACAATTAATTCCAATTTTCTTATAATATTTTATTAATTCAAATTAAATCTTTAAACTTGCAATTTAATATTTTTATAAACTATAAAATAATTTTAATTCTTAAATAAAATATCTCAATATATTAATATTAAAATTCTTAGAAAATAATATATAAAATATAAAATCGTTAACACTTGACCAAGTTCAACATATGGATACTCAATTGATTTTATTCCAATTCATGTTAATAACATAACAATATTTAAAAAAAATTAAAATAAAATTTGACTTAAAGGATAAAAAGCAAACCCTTGAACTTTTATTTTTTTAAAAAAAGGTAAAATTATAATAATTAAAACTGAAATTAATAAAGCTATAACCCCCCCCCCCCCCTAATTTATTAGGGATTGACCGTAAAATTGCATAAGCAAATAAAAAATATCATTCTGGTTGTATATGGATAGGTGTAACTATTGAATTAGCAATTCTAAAATTTTCTGGGTCTCCTAACACATAAGGATTTAAACAACATAATAATATTAATAATAAAATTATAACTAAAAATATTAGAACATCTTTAATTTAACTTTTGCATGCGTTGCGGCAAGGACGGGGTAAACACGACGTCGTGCAAGGATTGTCCGGGAAACCAGCGTCAGGAGAGTCAGTAGGGCTCACCCCTTTCCCCTTGAATACGTTGACGACCCCCTCAGATAAACAGGTGTCTTCTCTGGACCTTGGATCGGAACCCCTGTCTTCGCAAACAACCAGTGAAGCACCTGGCATCAGTCAAGTACAGGTTTCGTACGATACTCGACTGAGCACTGAGGAAAATTCAGGAACAACCCCGCAAAAGGTAATGACTCAGGATGAAACGCCTTTTCCACCAGAAAACGCCCATCCGTCGACGTCGAGCCAAAATGGTACACAAACCAGAGACGCCATTTTGGTAAAAGATCAAGTCGTGGGCCGTGTTGTCAAGTGACTGAAGCGCTTTTCCCCTAGATCGACATATTAACCCTAATACAAATGGTACACAAAATAAATATTTCTTTAATAATATAAATTTAAATAAATTTCTTTTTCAATACATTTATTTATAATAATTAATTTTTTTTTCTAAAAATTTACTAAAAATATATTCATTATAATATTATTTTAATTAAATAAAAAAAATTTTAATTTTAACATTTTTCATCAAATATTATAATTTTATAATTTTATAAGGGAGTCTGCTACGTGCCGTCAAGCAGATCGGTCGAGTATTAATTCTCTCCGAAATATTCAAACAAGTGACGGTTATTATATTATATTCACTATATTTTTAAAGTGACGGAAGTTTTATAATTGATTTTTAAGCTGCATTCTCTGGTTACTGCTGTTCATTTATTGCGCTACTTATGATTGTTTTTAAAATAAATGTTCTGTGCAGTGTAATTCTAAAGTGTTCTCAGTGACATTGAATGTGCTCTTCTATATACAATAATTTGAAAATTGTTGTTAGTGTGGCTAGTTAAGTTGTTTTGTACTACTTATATTGGATTTTTCTTTTGTGCCTACTTGGAAACAATCTTCTTATATTCTACTCCCGTATATCACTTTAAATTTCCGATTATTCCTACCTAAAATGGATGAGGAAAAATTTGAAACGTTGCTGGAAAAATTTCGAGTCTCTTTGAGAGAGGATCTGTGCAAACATACTAAGGAGACAATTGCAAAGGAGGTTACTCCAATTATGGAGCTGGTGAAGACAAATGCAGAGGATATTGCTAGTTTAAAATCGGAAAATAAGAAATTAAAGGAGGAGATTGCCAGGCAAGCATCCATCATGGAAAATTTCACCAAAAGAAACAATTTAATAGTATTTGGTCTTAAAGACGATCCGGATGAATCACCTGGAATGCTTGTAAACAATGTCAAATTAATGATAAGTACCCATTTGGAAATAACTATTGAAGATTTTCACATTAATTATATACGCCGTTTAGGTAAATTTCAGTCTTCGAAAAATAGACTGATTTTACTTTCTCTAACTTCAAACCAAATTAAGAGCGAAATTTTTAAAAAACGTAGCAGACTGAAAGGCACGAATATTTTTATCAACAACGATATTGGTAAAACACTGCAAATTGCTCAAAAAAAACTCAGGAATGTGCAACAAGAACTTAAGGATTTTGGAATTCAAGCTTTTGTTAAAGGTGAAGGCCTATTGGTTAAAGGTAAATATTTTACCGAACAGGAGATTGAAAATCTCGGAGTCTACGAGCTGGTCTCACTGTTATCAGATTCGTCATCGAAGCTCCCTTCTCAGCCCAACTCACAGTTAAATAAAACTAAAGTATTAAAAAAACAAAAGAAAATAGAAGATCCATCAAAATTATTGGATGGATTTTTAATTAAAAATGATAAAAGTCTGAACCAGAAGTTGTCAGAGAAGAACGTTGCTCCGGTCGAACTGGAGTCTGCTGGGGGTGTGACAGCCAAGGAATGACTTTGTGAAGAAGAAGTCAAATCTTTTCATGGAGCATCTTGTGACACCTCGGATAAAAAATTAGCCACCTCAAGGAACGTATGTAAAAAATTAAGTATTTGTTTTTGGAACATTAACGGTCTGCGGAATGTGTATAACTTAAATAACTTTCAATTAAATGTTTTAACCAAAAGCGAAATAATCTGTCTTGCAGAGACCTGGTGTGTATCGAAAAATATTCATTTACCTAACTCCTTGAGTTCTTATTTAATGTTTGTGAGCCCTGTGGTGAGGGAAAGGAGTAGGGGTCGTGCAAGTGAAGGTCTAATTATGCTGATTAAAAAAAATATTTTTTCGGATATCAGGATGATAGATGCTTGTAATCTATGGATATTTGTAGAATTTAAATTAAATAGCAAGTTGTACATCATTGGGAATGTTTATTGGCCTCCAAATGCTGACAGCGACTTTTGCGTTGACTCACTGCAGGATTTTCTCTCTAATTTGACAGATTCAGGTTCTGGGAATGCAAGAATGATTGTAACGGGTGACTTTAATGCGAGACTGGGCTGCCTCAATAATTTTGTTGATGAAATCTTTGAAGAATCTCAATTGAATGGTCTAAGAAGCTCACTGGATATGACGGTGACGGCAAGAGGGAGGCAGCTTACTCTTGCAATGGAGTCGCTCGGGTTTGTTTTATGCAATGGGCGCACATTCTTCGACTGTCCGGCTAACTATACGTATGTCTCTAAAATGGGTTGCAGTGTAATAGATTTTGTTTGGATAAATATTGATTCAATACATTTAATTCATGACTTGTTCGTGATACCTGTAACTGAGGGATCAGACCATTGCTTCGTGTGTGTAGAATTAACAGGTGTGCTATGTATTGATGACGCACCAATTGTTATGAATCTACCTACGGAAATTGTTAAGTGGGATGATTCTAAAATTTCTGAATATTGGTGGGATTTGGCTAAATCGCCGCTGATATATTACGATAATGAAAATGTAGATTGCCTTTTCGATAATTTAAAAATAGCAATTTTTGAGGGTGCACGTAAAGCGGGTATGGTGAACATAAAGTCTGTCTCTGGATCCTTTAATGGTCCAAGAACGAATAAGCCGTGGTTTGATCATGGGTGTGTTGCAGCAAAGCGTATTGTAACTAAAGATTATAGAAGATTCAAAAAAGATAGAACGAACAAATTGTTATTGTTGGCTTACATCTTGTCTCGTGATAATTATAGAAGGATTATCGCCCGAGCTAAATCTGCATATAACACTCAAGTTCGGAATAAGTTAAGTAATACTAAAGATGGCCGGGAGTTTTGGAAAACAATAAAGTCATTTGATGCTAAAAAATTCTCGCGGAATGACATATCCTTGAGCTCGTGGGTGGAGTTTTATAGAACTGTTTATCCGCAACGGGTGCCTATTAATAGAGTTTTTGTTTCTGTTGGACATCCTCTTTTGGATCGCGATTTTACAATGGAGGATTTAAATAAGGTTCTCTCTAATTGCAAAAACAATAAATCATCTGGCCCAGACAGGATAAGTAATGAGTTCCTAAAAAATTTACCACCTGCTTGGTCACATTACTTGCTCAAAATGTTAAATAAAATTTTAGAAAAGGAAAGTGTTCCAAGATCTTTCTCAGAGTCCGATATGTTTATGTTGTTTAAGAAGGGAGATCGCACCGATCCATTGAACTATAGAGGCATTGCTTTATTGAATGTAGTTGCTAAAATTTTCACCTCTCTCCTCACAGGGAGGATCAGGGAGTGGGCGGAGTCAGCCTGTGTTATCCCCGAGGAACAGGCAGGTTTTAGGACAAAACGTAGTTGCATTGATCAATTATTTGTTCTTTCTTCCTTAATTAACATTCATCTAATTACAAAAAAAGATTATGTTTACGGTGCGTTTATCGACTTTAAAAGAGCCTTTGACTCGGTACAACACGAGAAATTGTGGCTTAAGTTATTTAATCTCGGAATGAGTGGAAAAATTTTAAGAATTTTAAAGAGCTTATATAGTAATGCAAAATTTCGAGTAAAACTAGGTCAAAGCAAATCTGATAGCATTAACATAACTGAGGGGGTCTTACAGGGTGACACTCTTAGCCCGTTGCTGTTTATTCTGTTTATTGCAGACATTATTCTGTTCTTTGAGGAGAGAGGAGCACGTGGTATGGGATTGAATCTACAGAAAGAAATTTTAATGTTATTGTTTGCTGATGACATTGTTATCTTGGGATATTCGTGGCACGATATACAATTAAAACTTAAAATATTGAAGGAATATTGCGATCTCAATGGCTTACTATTAAACGTATCTAAGACCAGGATAATTCCATTTAGAAATTCTGGGAGATGTAAAAAACTGAAACCGCTGTATTATGGCAATGAAAAAATTCAATTTACAAATTCTTATGTCTATCTCGGTATTCCTTTTACTTCAACCGGAAAATTCAAACTAGCCAAAGATGTCTCTATTTCTAAGGGTCTTGCAGCTGGTGCTAGAGTTCGCAATATTTTATCCCAGGGTAAAAATGATTCATGGAATACTGTTGTGAGTCTCATGAACAGTATAATAAATGCCACAGCTCTGTATGGCTCTGAGGTGTGGTCTCTCTTCTATCTAGAGGGTTTGGACTGCATTCAGACCCGTTTTTTAAAGAGCCTTTTTTGTTTACCCAAAAATACTCCCGACCATTACATACGTTTGGAATTTGAAATTCCGTTTCCCAATGTAAAATTGGTTAAAAATCTATTGAATTAGTGGTTAAAGTTGCTCGAAATGCCTGAAAATAGTCTGCCAAAATGCTGTTTCATCAGACTGTGTGAATTGGATCATACCGGCAAATACTCTGTTCAACACAATTGGGCTGCGCAGCTTAGAATTCTGCTGAACTCATTGGGCGAGGGTCATTTGTGGGAGCATCAATTCTATAATTTTGACTTAATAAAGAAAGAAAAAAAAATATTTTAATGAAGTGGGAAAACAATGAGTTTTGCAGGGCAATTGAAAAGGTTCTTAATTCAAATTACAATCCAAATTATAGATTTTTGAGCTCATTAGAATCAACGGAAAAATATCTAAATTATAGAATGCCTTTAGGCAAAATTAGAGTGATTTGTCAGATTCGTCTGGCTAGTTGCAATAGAATTAAGTTTACCTATAAGCAAAATTTATATGTGTGGAAGGCTGATGATTTGTGCTCCCTGATCTGAATGAGTCAGAAAGCATCTTGCATTTCCTGTTGCGATGCCCAATATTTGAGCCTTTGAGAGCTAAATACCTTTCTCATTATATGCTAAAGGAAGCTTTGGATTGTCAAAATTTTATCTGTTTAACTACAATCAATCATTCTAAACAAGTCAATGATCTATTTTATTATGTGGTGAATGCCTTATTGTTAAGATCATTTATCTTGAACGAATGATGTATATGCTATAGAACTTTTTTTTTTTTACTCAGATTAAATGCGTTAACTATGTGCCTTTTATATCCAATTACGACATATTTGTAAACATTGTAAAACTTTCTATTACAAATAAATGAATTTACTACTTACTACTACTACTACTAATTTTATAATTTTATAATATCAATTTTATAATATCAATTTTATAATATCAATTTTATAATATCAATTTATCTTTAATGATAGTAATTTATAATTACATAATTTATTATATCATAATAATCCTTTTAATTTTCAGGCATATCATTATTTTAAAGATTACAATTAATTCCAATTTTCTTATAATATTTTATTAATTCAAATTAAATCTTTAAACTTGCAATTTAATATTTTTATAAACTATAAAATAATTTTAATTCTTAAATAAAATATCCCAATATATTAATATTAAAATTCTTAGAAAATAATATATAAAATATAAAATCGTTAACACTTGACCAAGTTCAACATATGGATACTCAATTGATTTTATTCCAATTCATGTTAATAACATAACAATATTTAAAAAAAACTAAAATAAAATTTGACTTAAAGGATAAAAACCAAACCCTTGAACTTTTATTTTTTTAAAAAAAGGTAAAATTATAATAATTAAAACTGAAATTAATAAAGCTATAACCCCCCCCCCCCCCCAATTTATTAGGGATTGACCGTAAAATTGCATAAGCAAATAAAAAATATCATTCTGGTTGAATATGGATAGGTGTAACTATTGAATTAGCAATTCTAAAATTTTCTGGGTCTCCCAACACATAAGGATTCAAACAACATAATAATATTAATAATAAAATTATAACTAAAAATATTAGAACATCTTTAATTTAACTATTGCATGCGTTGCGGCAAGGACGGGGTAAACACGACGTCGTGCAAGGATTGTCCGGGAAACCAGCGTCAGGAGAGTCAGTAGGGCTCACCCCTCTCCCCTTGAATACGTTGACGACCCCCTCAGATAAACAGGTGTCTTCTCTGGACCTTGGATCGGAACCCCTGTCTTCGCAAACAACCAGTGAAGCACCTGGCACCAGTCAAGTACAGGTTTCGTACGATACTCGACTGAGCACTGAGGGAAATTCAGGAACAACCCCGCAAGAGGTAATGACTCAGGATGAAACGCCTTTTCCACCAGAAACCGCCCATCCGTCGACGTCGAGCCAAAATGGTACACAAACCAGAGACGCCATTTTGGTAAAAGATCAAGTCGTGGGCCGTGTTGTCAAGTGACTGAAGCGCTTTTCCCCTAGATCGACATATATTTCCCACTAAAAAAAAATTTTTACACTAAAACTTAAGATTAAGCAAAGGTGGGTAACATAACGTAAACGCACGAGTTTTTGATGTATAATCCATATATTTATAAGTAGAAAGTAGTAGAAAATATCCTATTTTTGAGTTTTTTTACATAATATGTGCACACGAAAAATATACTATGTATAATGAACGAGGTTTTCCACATGTTCCTACATGTATGTATCTACATTTCTGGGGTTAAAGTGGTTAATGCATATTATGAGATACTTACGTATGTATAATACGCGATTTACTGATTTGTAATGTTTTGAAAAATACTGATTGTACGTAACAAATCCACTCTTTCTATTTCAGAGAGTGCGTGAGAAGGTAGAGAAAGAGTGAGAGAATTAAAAAACGTTAATGATTTAGACAATAAATGTTGATTACAAATATTATTAAAGAACTATAAATTTATATTTATTGCAAGTTATTACAATATAAATATAATAAAAAACTGTATCTATACCAGTAAACCTAAAGATTATTATTTTCTTCTTATTCCACCTCATATGACAAAGAAGAATAAAGTACGTCTATTGCTTCAACATCAAAGTTTCCTTTGTAAACTTCTTCAGTTTTAAATCTATCAAGCATAGCTTTTTTTGGCTTAAACGTTTTACAAGTTTCAGATAACAAATATTGAACTCGAAGAATAGCATCAACTGTCGAAATCATTAGTCTATTTCAAAGTTTATCTTTTATTATTTCCATTTGGGAAAACGCTCTTTCTACTGAAGCGTTAAAAAAGGCAATGAAAGTAACGATAAAGCTAGTTTGGATATGTGTCGGAATCTTTTATTTCCGCCACTATCTTTATCTTTGGCTACGGCGGACGAAAATTTATCTGTACTTTTTGCATTTGTTTCAAATCGATGAAGCATATTCCACTCTATTAGACTTTCATCAACGTTTTCGCAAACTTCTTTGAATTCAACTGCAATTTTAGAAATATCCAACCTTTGAGAATAACCTTTGAGTTAGAATACAGTAAGTCATTTAAGTCTGTCATTAATTTGAAGGGTTCAACTGCGTCAGATTGAAATAACTTGTTAATATTTGTCACTCCACCAAGAGCTCTTCTTAAAAAAGTTAAATAAAGCTTGTTTTGATTGTTATACATGTTGCACAAAACTGTAGTATTGAAGCATCTTTCCTTGCTAGATGACATTTAAAAATGCAATATTAAACTTTCAAATTGATCTAAAATGATTTTAATTGATTCAATGCGTGCTAGCCACCAAGTGCCAGCAAGCCTTAGCAATTTTTTAAGATGCTTTTTTGAATCATAAATTAATTTATATATTACTTTCATTCATTAATTCGTTTTGGTGAATTCGAAAACCAGGGGGCAATTATGTAACTTCACTTTCCATCACTTCACTTTCACTTCACCTTCACTTCAATTCACCTCACTTTCACTTCACTTCACTTTCACTTAACTTTACTTTCACTTTACTTTTACTTCACTTCACTTCACTTCACTTTACTTCACTTTACTTTCACTTTACTTCACTTTACTTTCACTTTACTTCACTTCACTATATATTATTTATTTTATATATTATTATATATGTGGGACGTTCCACGTCAACAAGGGCAGGCCTGAGTCCAAAACTGGTCTCGACCGATTTTAAAGTTATATGGCTCAAAACATTTGTAAAATTGTCTACTTTTGAAAGCTGTATGGCGTTTTTTAAAAATTCAAAATGGAGATGCCAATATGTCGAAAGAAGGCGTTTAAATAAAAAATTTAAAAATAACTTCATGTATTAAAAGTCTAAAAAAGACGAACTTGCTCTCAAACTCTTTAATTAACAGTTTGTGGTGAAATTGAGTTCTGAGCAAGACATAGAAGGGCCGCTTTTCCGGGGAAGAAGAATGAAATTCCCACTCTTATCAACACGGGTCAAAGAGGATCCTCAGGTGCCAATTCATAGCTTGAAGGGGACATGGCTGACCAATTAAAGGGAGTTCCGTTTGACGAATAGAGTGGGTAATAGAACCTGGAAGGGCAACTTCTGAGTAGAAAATAGGAGACGATACTTGATTTTGAACTTTTAAACAGATAACATTGTTTGTTTTTACATTAGAAGACAATTGTCTTATGGGACTTTTCACGTCAGAAATATCAGAGTTGTCAAAGGGTTCATCGATTTTCTTGAAACTTCGTGGTATTATGCTGCTATATGAGAAACTTTTTCCCTTCAAATGATTTTTAAAAAAATTTAAAATTTTAGAAGATACGCCATTTTGAACATCAACATTAATTTAACAAAATTGTTAATATCTCAAAATATTATTAAGATATTTTGATGAAACTTACACATGTTTTAGTTAAAAATATGTGCTTTTAAATTAAAATACAGTCCATGAAAAAAAAAAAAATTTTCATGTAAAAAAATTAAAAAACAATTTTTAACTCAATTTTTTATTCACTTTCTCTTCTCTGACAGAAATTTTATTAATATTTTTAAATTCCTCATAAATTTACATTTAATTAAAAAAAAAAATTGATGGAGACTTTATTAGATCCCGAGATACTAGACTTTTTGTACAACCGCGCGTAGTTGCAGCGGCCGTGTCATTGCCAGGCAATGCGACGCGACAGTGTAGAAGCTTAGCAGTGCTGCGAGCCACGTTGCGTTTTGCTGTCGCAACCACGCGCGGTAGTACAAAATGTCTAATATCTCGGGACCTAATAAAGTCTCCATCAATTTTTTTTTAAATTAAAGGTAAATTCATAAGGAATTTGAAAATATTAATAAAATTTCTGTCAGAGAGGAGTAAGTAAATAAAAAATTGAGTTAAAAATTGTTTTTTAATTTTTTTACATGAAAAATTTTTTTTTAATTGATTTTATTTTCATTTAAAAGTACATATTTTTAACTAAAACATGTGTAAGTTTTATCAAAACATCTTTATAATATTTTGAGATATTATCAATTTTGTTAAATTAATGTTGATATTCAAAATGGCGTATCTTCTAAAATTTGGAATTTTTTTAAAAATCATTTGGAGGGAAAAAGTTTCTCATATAACAGTATAATACCACGAAGTTTCAAGAAAATCGATGAACCCTTTTACAACTCTGATATTTTTGACGTGAAAAGGCCCATATATATATATATTTTTTAATCGAAATTTTAATGCGGATCCGCGAATCAAAAATCACTTTCGTTTTTTTGTGAAGTGTAAAGTGATATCGATCGATCAAAGAATAATAATCAATTATAATAAATAAGAAAAAAGTGATACTACGACCAATATTTGGACATTTATGGTGCTTTGCCTTTTTCTTCTTATACTGACACTCGAGGGACGTCTCGCTTGATTATTATCTGGATAAGCAATATAATAACCTGAAGGATTTCATAGACAAGAACGACGCGACAATCGGGGAGCATCATCACCACCCAATCTGCCATTTGTAAGACGATTCTTGTCTTGTAATTTTCTAACGTATGTGTGAGGATAAATGTTGGCGGTTGTATGGGTGTTAGCGCTTTATTTCTCTTAGTACCATTGTAATTGATAGGAATTGCATCATTGATGGATTTGTGATTTTTTATAGGATTGGGAAAAATAGTGATCCCCAATTTTTTCTAATGTATAATTGATTTATGTCTTTACTGATGTTGCATGTTATTAATTGATAGGAAATAGATGAAATAGAAATTAGGGCATTAGCTAGAAATACGAAAACGCGAAGTTAATTGAAATCTGTCTTATTAGAGCACCGATTGTTATATAAAAAAGTGATAGTATCATTAAATTGAATTATAGTAATCATCAAATAATTTGTTGTTATTTAATTTCTAGTAGACATCTAATATATATATATGTATAATATTTCTTCAAATCTTGGATATGAACTCTTCTACATATAAGCACGTATAAATGTTCACTTAATTTGCCTGTTTTGTCTCATCTGTTTCTTTATTGATATTACCATATTTTAGGTATTTTACATAATTGGCGCCCGAACAGGGACATTAATTTGATTCTAGCGTGAAGAAAAAATATGAAATTTAATTTTCGCTATTTTTGAACTGCTTGATATCCCGGAAAGTTTTAAATATGCCTAATAATAAGAATCGAGATATACCAAAACAAATGTCAACACCTCATTCACCATGAGGAAGGTTATCGGAAGGTTGACGAATCGCAAAGACCATCATTTATAAATGAAATTAGTTTGCCGACTTTTCGTGGTGATTTGAACGAGGATCCGTCTGAATTTATTTGTGAGCTTGACTAATATATGGAAATAAAATGTGTCCCAAATAATTATCAACCTAAAATTGTGCGTAATGCAGTTCAAGGTAATGCGCGCATTTGGTTCGATGCGATAAAGTTGGAATTGACCGGTTTTGATCATTTTGCAGTTTTATTTGAAGAAGAATTTTGTTCGGTTGAAGTGCAGGAAAGACGTCGCGATTCGTGGCGCGGCCGTTGGTATACACAATATGAATATAATTTAGTAAATTTTTATTATAAACAAATGTCAGAAGCAGCACGACTGCGACTACCAATGTCGATTCATGAAAAGAATAGAATTATACTATCTCAATTGCCTACGGAAATTCAGGTAGCTATAGCGGAGGTGGATTTCACAGATTCCCGGCAAGTTGAACGGGTACTAACGAGAATTGACGATGCCAAAGTTATTCGGGACCGTGAGTTGAATAAACAGGGCGGATATAGGCGTGATTTATCATATGGGATAAGATCGGATTCATCTAGTACTTCATATAGGTCAATGTTTACAAAAGGGTGATGCCGAAAAGGGTGATCATGAAAATAAACCGGATCGCGTAAAACGACGTGATAATCAAGAAGGGGCATCTTGGAGAGGGTATAGTAATCAAAATAATCGTAATAATAGTAATAATCAGAATGGGTCTGAAGCTGCCCACACAGCACCAGAAATTCCCTGAATTTCCCCTGAATATTGGTCCACATTTCCCGAATATTCGAACCTAATATTCAGATAAGTTTCGTGGAAGCATCAAAATGTCCGCCATAAAGAATATTGGATGCTAAATTTCCCTGAAAATGTATTTCTAATTTTCAGGGAATTTCCGCATCTAATATTCCTAGAATATTCAGGGAAAGTTAAAAAAAAATTTCCAAAATTTTTTTGATCTGGTAATTGATAAAAATTGTATGTCATATTTGGCACCCGTAGGATTCTAGAACATTAAAAACTACTGCGCACCCGTAAGTGTCACAGAAACCAAGTTCGACAATTGCGCATCATGTACAGACGATTTACGAATACTGTGAATATTGAAGGGATATTAGATGCCGAAATTCCCTGAAAATTAGAAATACATTTTCAGGGAAATTTAGCGTCCAATATTCTTTATGGCGGACATTTTGATGCTTCCACGAAACTTCCCTGAATATTAGGTTCGAATATTCGGGAAATGTGGACCAATATTCAGGGGAAATTCAGGGAATTTCTAGTGCTGTGTGGGTGGATCGATGAACCATATAAATCACCGAACGCATAATTTCGGCGGTTTGGTGGCAAAAAATCAGTTTTCCTCTAATTCTAGAAGTACGGGGACGTCAGGGGTAAACAATCGATTCAACGTGGAGACAATTCAAACTCAATCTAGTGGTAGTGAGTGTTCTTATGACGTGTTTCCGAATTGTTATATAGCTACTATGGAAGCGGAAGAGATAACCAAAGGGAGACCCGTTGGTGGGGACAAGAAACAGGTGAGGCATCACAGTATTCGGGAAACGAACAAGCGACTCGAGCTTAAAGGGTCCGGAATCGAGTCACAATTACATGATTACATATAAGGACCTTGCGTTTGACGTTTGCGAAATTCCAGCAATATTAAGAAACGAATTATTGAGACCTATGAGTCCTCGAATAGCGGCCGAAATCTTGGGCCATCAGGTGATTTGCTTGGTGGATAGTGGTAGTAGAGTGACGTGCATTTCTGTCGATTTTTTCAATTTAATTAAAGACGATAATAAATGTCAGGTGCTCCCGGTTTCTAATATTAAGATTAGGGGGCTGTTTGGAAAATTGATCCTTAGGGTAAAAAACCAAGTACAAGTGCCAAGAAAGATCGATGATAAATTATACGAACCGTTGTATCTGGTGATAAGCCTAAAGCACAATGAATCGTAATCGCTTATCGCTGACTAAATGGTCATGAGATTTGTGCGACACTGATTTCATACACAGAGGCTATCCCGCACGCAAAGGGTGGGGATAAAATTCTGTCGAACAATAAGCAAAGAAATTCGAAAATTGCCAATGACAGAATGGAAGTGCTTAGTATCGTATATGGGCGATTCTTACGTAACTGCCCTACTTGGTGGCGTTGAAAAAATACCCCTAAATTAAAAATATATTCTGAAGTGTATTAGTGAATTTTAAAGGTATATATGAGAGTAACTGAAAACCAAATATACATAAATATATATATTATAACTTCTTATATATTGCACTATAACTGATGAAATTTCAGCTCCGTGGCGTGTCCCTTTTGCAAAATGTTAACTTTAATTTAATAATTTTCGGTGAAAATATTATTATTATAACTCAGCCTTTTTCAAGCATAAAGTGTCTATATTTATGAACATTTTAGGTTTATATTGAACTTCCTAATACCTTTTTCATACTTAGAATCTGTAAAAATATTTTGTCCTTCAATTTTTCCAATTTTTGAACGCAATCTGCAGACTTATAATTAAGTTGTCATGTGTTTAGTTATTACGCCTTCTAATAAGTTAAATCTTAATTTTGATCCATTAGCACTAAATTACATATGAAAAAAGTTTTAAAAAAGAAAAATTTTTACTCAAAAAAAAAAAATTATTTTTGTGAAAATCGCATGTGTACAAAAAAGCGTTCAGTCCCATGTCATTACTATTATATTACTGTAACAACTATTTGATAGTATTGTTACCATTTTCTTCAAGTTTTCATGTGAAACAAGCGATCTGCAAAAGGAATAGATTTATTTTGCAATATTGTAGAAGTGAGGTTAGAATAAATGTCAAATTTCAGCTCCATGGTATCACGAAAAATTTCAGCTCCATGGCCTATATGAAGTGTTCAGTGTGCTTCATGCAGAGAAACTTTTTTATCTGTGGTGATTATTTTAAAATATTATTCTATAAAGTAGTTTAGCAATGCCGGATTACACTGCTCGATCTCCATTTCAAATTAACCAAAAAATACAACGAAATATTCATTATTAAATATTGTATTTGCTGTTCTTTTATAAAATTTTATATATGTTAACTAATATTTAAAATACTGTTAGAATATTAAATAATTTATTATTTATTTTCGTTTTAGCAAAATATCAAGAAGAAATTTTTATTTTGTACAATATATTTGCAATAAAAGAATGCGGTTCAGCTCCAAATGGCAGCCAATTTTCAAAAATTTGCTATTATTTTCGTATAAATATAGTTGTAGTAAAATCGTTTAAAATATAATTATATTACACCCTAATAAGAAAAATAAGTGCAGAGAAACATTGAATAAAAAAATTTTTTTTTCTACCTAAACTTATTTTGAAATTGGGCAGTTACGCAAGAATCGACCATTTAATAATGACGAAATTATTTGCAGGGAAATGGATAATGCATATGATGATCGAAATCGTCAAATAAAAAGCAAAAACGAGGGTATAAAGTATCAGGAAGATTTAAACAATGACGTTAATGTTATAAAAAATATAAATAATTTACGTATTGATGCAGTACTATCAAATGAACAAAAACATAAATTAAGCGTTCTGGTGGAGGAGTATCGTGATGTATTTAACGATAACCCAGAATGTTTACAGGGCTATGAGCATGTTTTTAAAATTACGTCCGAGCATCCTCCGATCAGAATGTCTTATAATATCCCGATAAAATTTCGCCAACGTGTGCTGAATAAGCTTGATAGATTGGAGGGGTTGGGGGGTTATAGAACGGTCTGGTAGTAAATTCTGTAATCCGATTAGAGTTGTGTTAAAAAAAGATAATGCGGTGAGAATTTGTTTAGACGCTCGAAAGTTAAATCAATAAATTGAGGCAGATTTAGAGGGCCCACCATCTGTGGAACAATTATTACAAAAATACGCGGGGACGAAGTTCTTCACAAGTTCAGATTTGACTCAGTGTTACTATCAAATAAAGTAAGCTAAAGAATCACGACAATATGTGGCATTCGTCATGGAGGGTCGTTTTCTACCAATTTTGCCGATTACCGTTTGGCGTAAAAACAGCCGGAAGTATTTTTATTTGAGCATTGAATCGGGTTTTTGGTCCTGCATTTAGTGAATTTCTCACGTTATATGTGGACGATTTCATTGTGTCATCTGAGTGTTTGGAAAGTCATTTGATACATTTAACTAAGATTTTTATGCGTTTGAGAGAATGTGGATTGACTTTTAGATTAAATAAGACATTATTTGCTCGCGAGGAAATTCCATTTTTAGGATTCATACTTAGCACGAAGGGTGTGAGACCTGACCCAGAAAAGGTCCAGGCAATTCAGAGTATACCTGAACCACGATCGAGGCAAGAACTTCAAAGTTTTATTGGAGTTTGCGGTTATTATCGCCGTTTCCAATCAGAATATGCGAATCTTCTTGAGGGTTTTCGAAATATACTTAGTTCTAAAAATAAATTTATATGGACTAAGAAACATAGCGAGCAATTTCAGAAGGTAAAAGATGCATTTTCAGAGTGCGTGATGCTCAGACATTATTTTAATGATAGACCGTTCATTTTGCGTACAGACGCATCAAAGAATGGTATCTGTAGTACGACTTAGAGTGTATTTATTGGGTACGACCTTCCATATCAATACAGACTACAAAGCACTGACCTTCTTGCTTAAAACGAAATATCAGACCTCGCGCCTCGTTTGCTGGTCCTTGATCTTACAAGAGTATTCATTTATTATATCGAATTGTAAGGGGGTAGATAACGTTTTGGCAGATTATTTTAGTCGTGCAGGAATTGGACTCTCGGAAGAATCTGAAATAATTCGAATTCTCTTGATTTTAGGGGAGGGAGATGAAGAATTGAACAGGGTCAAATTGGGCATAGGAGTTAATGCCATTGATTGTCTAGATTTGCCGCAATTGCGTGAAATCAAATGTATTCAACATGAAGACGAAAAAACAAAGCGTATTTTTGAGTCGGTTACTAATGACGAATTTATGGAAGGCTATGGTATAAAGAATGGAATTTTATACTACAAAGCAAAAAACGATGATTTGTGGCGATTAGTAATTCCGGAAAATCTGACAAAACAATTGATATCGTACGTATATGAGAATATAGGGCATATGGGAGCGTATAAAACTTTAAGAGATCTATCGACAAATTATTACTGGAAAGGGATGAGAATTAATGTAAAAAAATTTGTTAATAACTGCGATCTGTGTCAGCTGGTGAAATTGATTAATTATTCGATGACGGGACCTTTTGATAATGTAGTGACTGACGAACCAAACGATACAGTAGCAGTTGCTTTTTTCGGACCCCTTCCTCAATCAAAAGGGGGAGTCAAGTATATATTTGTTCTAATTGATATATTCTCAAAATTGGTAACGATATATGCTATAAAGCATGAGACAACTAACACAGTGATATGCAAATTGCGAGACTACTTTCGGACAATTGCAACACCCAATTTACATCCTATAAATGGAGTGCATTTTTAGCAAAGAATGACGTACAGTCGGCGTTTATATCGGTAAGACACCCACAGTGAAACCCGGCAGAACGAGTTATGCGCGAGTTAGGACGCTTATTCCGTACCTATTGTAGCGATAAACACACGAAATCGTCCCAACACGTCATGAAAATAGAAGATCGGATTAATCTTTCAACTAGTAGTGTAACGGAGTATACTCCTTACGAATTACATTACGGAGAGAATCCAATAGATAAGACTAGAACGTTGTTGGAATTTCCAGAGATATACAGAGCGAACCTCACGCGAAGAAAATCGAAATGGCTAGAATAAAAAATCAAAGGGCTTGCGAAGCGCGAAACCCTATGCTTTAACCCCTTCGCTGCCGATGGCAAAGATCTTTGCCATTTGGAACTTTTCTCAGACTGACGAAAAATTGCAAATCTTTGCCATGCTTAACATTGAAATAGAAAAGCCAATAGCTGCACTGAGAAAATAAGCCTCTAGCCAAGCAGCTTTATTTCTAGGTTAGGGTTCCTCGGGACAAAACAAACAAAACACCGGCGATGACAATCAAACTTCTAGGATACCGGAGCATATGCTCTGCTAAAATCAATCAATTGCTTTGCAGGTGCTATATCAACAACCTCTCTCTGCTAAATTTAATCAAAAATTGGTTGTATTTAGTCAACTTATTTTCTCAGTGTGTCGCAAAACATAAGTCAAATGATTTTTATATAATCTAAGATATACGAAACAAACTCCCGTTATCCATTTTGCATTTTCTTAAACCAAAAAGAAGATACAACTTATTAAAAACTACACTTTTGTTAAATATTTAAAAATCTTTGCCATGAAGTAATAACAAATCCTAATTTAAAAAATGATTAAAATCGTCTGAAACTAGTTACTCGGGGGTTTTTGGGGTCGCTGATTACGAATCTGACTTGAGATTTCAAAAATTCACAATGGCGGATGAAATATGGCGGACGATATTTGAAAAATCACTTGAAATCGTCTGAAACTTGTTACTCGGGGGTTTCTGGGGTCGCAAATTACGCATATGACATTAGTTTTCAAAAATTCAGAATGGCGGATCCAATATGGCAGACGATTTTTGAAAAATTGCTTGAAATCGTCTGAAACTTGTTACTCGGTGGTTTTTAGGGTCGTTGATTACAAATCTGACATTAGTTTTCAAAAAATCAAAATGGCGGACGTTTTTTGGAAAAACTACTTGTTATTCCGTAACTTGTTATTTTGGGGTTTTTGGAGTCGCTGATTACGATTGGGTCATTAGTTTGTAAAAATTTAAAATGGCGGAACCAATATGGCGGACGCTTATTGAAAAATAACTTAAAAGCGTTTAAAACTTGCTATTTATGGGTTTTTGGGGTCCCTGATTACGAAACTGATATTATTAAATAAGTGATTAAGCGCGGTCAGAAAATGGTAGCGATAGAGAGTTTAAGTGGCTTGCGAGATGCAGATAGGCCGCGCTGCGCCGTAACGTATCTTTTGACGTCTAATATCTCAAAAATAAAAAAAAACAGCGGTCTAAAATTTGGTATTCTTATAGGAATAAAGCTCAGATTTTGAATGCAATACTTTATTTTAAAAATAAACGGACCGATTTTGGTAAAATAGCAAATTAGTTATTAAGGGGTTACATGGGTTTTAAAGGACCATAAAAAGCATTTTTTTAATAATTTTTTTTCTGTAATAAACGAATTAATTTATTGAGCCCTTTTATCACATAAAAGTACAATATTTAAAGAATACATTTTATAAATTTCATTAAAAAATTATAAAAATTGAGCCATCGAGGACTGACGTTTTAACACCACTGGGAAAAAAATGTTTTTGCAGTGGACATGATAATTCCATATAGCTTCATCCGAAATCAAAAAACGAACGATTTTCTGTTAGAAGGTGAGTGTAGCTGGTGCCTGAACGAAGGATTTGAAAAAATTTTAAATTTTGAATTTTTGGCAGTTTTTTATGCAAAAGCTACTATTTTTTACACACTTTTTGACTACATATATCTTTATAAAATTGGTTGTGATTAAAAAGAAAAAAATCCTTCGTTCAGGCACAAGTTAATGCTAATGACAAGAAGTGTACCAAATTTCAAGAAGATCGGTGCATTAGTTCTCAAAAAATTGTGTCCACCGTCTTCAAAAATCGAGTTTTGAGAAAAAAGCAATTAAAGTTGAAGGTTTAAAAAGTTGGATTTTTCAGGATATTGGCGGATTTTTTGTTATCCATAAAAAATAATCAATTGATACTTGCTAATTGGAAATATGAAATTATAAATTTCTAAATTTATAGTGATAGGCACGATGTTTTTCGATTTCAAACCATTGTGTGCCAGTCGAAAATGATGAGAGAAAATTCCAAATTCTCTTTCTTTCTCTCTCTTTCACCTAGAGTTTTAATCAGATTAACTTGAAACTTGGGGAAAATATTCTTGACATATTATACTATTAAATAAAAAAAATTTTTAAAGATTGATTTTTTGAACCTTTAAAACCCATGTCACCCCTTAATTATAAAAAAAGTAGCGTCAAATTTTTAAAACGTTAAAAAATAAAATTTACCAGTGAAAAGATTATTAAAAAGTCTTTAAGAAACATATTCGATGAAAAATTTTCCATAACATGTAAAGACAGAAAAAATTTTAAAAAAGAAGATGTTGTCGAGCAAATTTAATCAAATTGACCAACCTCTAATCGCACCAATATTTCAGAAAAGGTTAAAATTTTTATTAGTTAAATTAGAACTAGGTAAGAGAATAAAGTCTCCAAGTTTTAATTTCTTAAAGGAGATGAATTTTGAACTTGAGACATTACATGTAAAATGCCTCATATGCCTTTACATTTTATCATAAAATCAAGTGCCCAAATGTAAATGCATATATGGCCGAACTATACAATTGTCTGCTTCACACAATAGTTAACCCTAAATAAACACCATTGGCGGATCCAGGGGGGGGGGCACGGGTGCTTGGCCCCCCCCCCCAAAAGCCTCATATTTAACAATGAGAGTGAGAGAGATAGCACTATAGTGCTTGCTCTCTCATGCAATACCCCCTCCAAAAACCTTGTCTGGATCCGCCACTGATAAACACTTTTAAAAAGACATCATATTCATAATTAACTACTACAAAAACCCTCGAATAAAATTTATAAGAAAATTTTTCAAGAAAATGTTCGCTATTTTGCATATGTCAGAACTGCTGTCAGATTTATAATCAGCGACCCCTAAAACACTCGACTAAAAATGTTTCGGACGATTTCAAGTAATTTTTCAAAAGTCGTCCCCTATTTTAAATTTTTACAAACTAATGTCCGAATCGTCATCAGCGACACCAAAAACCCCTAAATAACAAGTTTCAGACCATTCCAAATAGCTTTTCCAAGAAACGTCCACCATATTGATTTCGCTATTTTGATTTTTAAAAAATTAATGTCAGATTCGTAATCAGCGACCCCAAAAACCCCCGAGTAATAACTTTTAGACGATTTCAAGTAATTTTTCAAAACTTGTTCGCCATATTGGTTCCACCATTTTGAAATTTTGATAACAAATGTCAGATTCGTAATCAGCGAACCCAAAAACCCCCATGTACATGATCTTTTGAAAATTCATTGACTTTTAATTTTTTCCACTCTGAACACTTTTTCGTAAATACTGTCGTCAACGAAGGGGTTGAAAGGAATATATAATAGGGCGTATGTTCGTTTGTATCATTCGGATCAAATATTGAAATATTAATGCGAAGAGCAATGATTAAGTTTATGATCATTTTGTTTAATAATGATAATGATGATAATAATAATAAATATAAAAAAACGAAGACAAAAAAAAGGCGTAAATGATTGACGATTGGTGAACCATTATGAGGGGTAAATTGTTGGATCGGTTTAGAGGCAAAACTATAATAAAATAAATGGGATAAAAAATGGGGTAAAGGAATGAATATAATGGGCGCCGCGTGTGTATGTGCGTATATGAAGACATAGAAAAAAGTTGTATATTAGTCGTTAAAAGAAAATTACAGTGAATGGATAATGTACGTTTATGTGTGTTTAAATTGTATTAAGTGTCTATTATTGACAAGAATATGTTAAGATTAACATGACTTATTTGTATCGACATGTTATTCAGAAATAACAAAAGTGAATGTGAGTTTTCCCCTTTGATTCCTTTGTTAAAAGTCAAGTAAAATAAATCGTCAGGGGAAAAGGGGGGCATATGTGGTGAAATTGAGTGTCGAGCAAGACATAGAAGGGCCGCTTTTCCGGGGAAGAAGAATGGAATTCCCACTCTTATCAACACGGGTCAAAGAGGATCCTTAGGTGCTAATTCATAGCTTAAAGAGGACATAGATGACCAATTAAAGGGATTTCCGTCTGACAAATAGAGTATGTAATAGAACCTGGAAGGGCAACTTCTGAGGAGAAAATAGGAGACGATACTTGATTTTGAACTTTTAAACAGATAACGTTGTTTGTTTTTACATTAGAAGACAATTGTAATATACATATTTTAATCGAAATTTTAATGCGGATCCGCGAAACAAAAATCACTTTCGTATTTTTGTGAAGTGTAAAGTGATATCGATCGATCAAAGAATAATAATCAATTATAATAAATAAGAAAAACGTGATACTACGACCAGTATTTGGACATTTATGGTGCTTTGCCTTTTTCTTCTTATACTGACACTCGAGGGACGTCTCGCTTGATTATTATCTGGATAAGGAATATAATAACCTGGAGGATTTCATCGACAAGAACGACGCGACAATCGGGGAGCATCATCACCACCCAATCTGCCATTTGTAAGACGATTCTTGTCTTGTAATTTCCTAACGTATGTGTGAGGATAAATGTTGGCGGTTGTATGGGTGTTAGCGCTTTATTTCTCTTAGTAACATTGTAATTGATAGGAATTGCATCATTGATGGATTTGTGATTTTTTATAGGATTGGGAAAAATAGTGATCCCCAATTTTTCCTAATGTATAATTGATTATTATATTATTGTAAAAAATTATTAGTTCTGGAATTTATATTAAATAAAAAACACGTGTTTCCTTATTTGTCACATAAAAATCGAAAGAATATTGTAATTGAAAATAATTTTTAAAAATTGTAGAAACGCAATAATAGTCGTCAAAAGTTGATAAAACGATATTATAAACAAAGTTAATATCATGTACTTTGTAATCGACTTTATTTAATGTATTGATTAGACTAATATCAGTGTAAAAAAAGTTTAGTTTGCAATCGAGTGTTCATAAATAGAGACAGAATATCACTGTACACTAAACAAAAAGTATGTGGTGAGTAAATTTCACAAGTGCAGCGAAAATCTGATAAACGCAAAAAACGTTTCTGACAATCTCATATCACTTAGAACAGCTGCTTTAAAAAATAGCGTTTCTGGGGCACAAGGATACGAGAAGGAGGCGCATGAATTTTTTCAAAATGACATTTGATCGAATGGACATTCGATCGAATGCCATTTGATCGAATTGTCATTAGGTCGAATGGACATTCGATCGAATGGACTTTTGATCGAATGGACATTTGATCGAATGAACTTTTGATCGAATGGACTTTCGACCGAATGGACTTTTAATCGAATGGACTTTCGACCGAATGGACATTTGATCGAATGGACATTTGATCGCATGGACTTTTGATCGAATGGACTTTTGATCGAATGGACTTTCGACCGAATGGACTTTTAATCGAATGGACATTAGATCGAATGGACATTTGATCGAATGGACATTTGATCGAATGGACATTTGATCGAATGGACATTTAATCGAATGGACTTTTGATCGAATGGACATTTGATCGAATGGACTTTTGATCGAATGGACTTTCGACCGAATGGACTTTTAATCGAATGGACTTTTGACCGAATGGACATTTGATCGAATGGACATTTGATCGAATGGACTTTTGATCGAATGGACATTTGATCGAATGGACTTTTGATCGAATGGACTTTCGACCGAATGGACTTTTTATCGAATGGACATTAGATCGAATGGACTTTCCACCGAATGGACTTTCGACCGAATGGACATTTGATCGAATGGACATTTGATCGAATGGACTTTTGATCGAATGGACTTTCCACCGAATGGACTTTTGATCGAATGGACTTTTGACCGAAGGGACGTTTGATCGAATGGACTTTTGATCGAAAAGTCATTCGGCCGAAGTGTTTTTTTAATGTGAGTTTACTCTCTATTATACAGCAGTCTATGGATACTAATTATCGTGCGTTCCAAGTATTTACAGTGTTCAATTTTTTGTCGGCAGATGGAGCTAGGAGTACTGAAATTTAATTTGTGTGTGTATTTTATTGATGGAGTACTCCTAGCTCCATCTGCCGACAAAAAATTGAACACTGTAAACACTTGGAACGCACGATAATTAGTATCCATAGACTGCTGTATAATAGAGAGTAAACTCACATTAAAAAAACACTTCGGCCGAATGACTTTTCGATCAAAAGTCCATTCGATCAAACGTCCCTTCGGTCAAAAGTCCATTCGATCAAAAGTCCATTCGGTGGAAAGTCCATTCGATCAAAAGTCCATTCGATCAAATGTCCATTCGATCAGATGTCCATTCGATCAAATGTCCATTCGGTCAAATGTCCATTCGATCAAAAGTCTATTCGGTCGAAAGTCCATTCGATCAAATGTCCATTCGGTCGAAAGTCCATTCGATTAAAAGTCCATTCGGTCGAAAGTCCATTCGGTGGAAAGTCCATTCGATCTAATGTCCATTCGATTAAAAGTCCATTCGGTCGAAAGTCCATTCGATCAAAAGTCCATTCGATCAAATATCCATTCGATCAAAAGTCCATTCGATCAAATGTCCATTCGATCAAATGTCCATTCGGTCGAAAGTCCATTCGATTAAAAGTCCATTCGGTCGAAAGTCCATTCGATCAAAAGTCCATTCGATCAAATGGCATTCGATCGAATGTCCATTCGATCAAGTGTCATTTTGGAAGAATTCATGCGCCTCTACGAGAAGTGCAATTGAAAAACAGGATGCGACCACCACATCATAAGTGCAAATGTTTTAAGAACAATAAAAATGCACCTCGAAATGTCACAACAGTCTGTCGTGTAAAAATAAAAAAATCACATATTATTTTCTGGTAGTGAATAATATGGTAAAAAACATTGCCCAAGCATGAGTGGGCAATGTCGATATTGCCCGGTAATTGTTAAAGATTTTTTAACACTGGTGGATTTTTAGGGCATTGTCGACAATGCCCGATTTCGGACATTGCCCGTAACATATATATATATATGTATAATATTTCTTCAAATTTTGGATATGAACTCTTCTACATATAAGCACGTATAAATGTTCACTAAATTTGTCTGTTTTGTCTCATTTGTTTCTTTATTAATATTACCAGATTTTAGGTTTTTTACAATTTTTTGCGGTCGCTGAATGCAAATCTAATGTTGGTTTTAAAATTCAAAATGGCGGATCCAAAATAGCTGACAAAAATGTAAAAATCTATCGAAATAGCTTGAAATTAATTACTTGGGGGTTTTTGGGGTCGCTGACTATGAATTTGAACTTCCTTTTTGAAAATTAAAAATGACCGATCCAAAATGGCAGACACAAAAATTAAAACTGAATTAAATTTAGTTAAAAGACATTCCTCGGTGGTTTTTGGGGTAGCTGATTATGATTTGGAGCTTTTTTTCTGGAAATTTAAAATAACGGATACAAAATGGCAGACGCCAGTCAGCTTGCCAGTCAGTTTGCCAGTCAGTCTGCAAATTATACCTTTAGTTCCATTAGAGTAAATTCAAATGACGAGGAATGAAAATATCAATGTGGGGCGGTTGTTAAAAGTTGGTGATGTTAGGTTATCAGATGATATCGTTTCTAGGTGACTCTTAAGTAATTTCGATCTGCTAGTCTGTCCGAAAAAAAACTTTACCTACACTGAGAAAAATATTTTCTTGATTTAAATATAAGTATTTATTTGAATGATTTTGATTGAATAAATAATGTTTTTAAGTTTAATTTTAATGTACCAGAGATATCTGAAGTTTTGATTGCAATACCCACACAGCACCAGAAATTCCCTGAATTTCCCCTGAATATTGGTCCACATTTCCCGAATATTCGAACCTAATATTCAGGGAAGTTTCGTGGAAGCATCAAAATGTCCGCCATAAAGAATATTGGACGCTAAATTTCCCTGAAAATGTATTTCTAATTTTCAGGGAATTTCCGCATCTAATATGCCTTCAATATTCACAGTATTCGTAAATCTTCTGTACATGATGCGCAATGGTCGAACTTGGTTTCTGTGACACTTACGGCTGCGCAGTAGTTTTTAATGTTCTAGAATCCTACGGGAGCCAAATATGACATACAATTTTTATCAATTACCAGATCAAAAAAATTTTGGAAATTTTTTTTAACTTTCCCTGAATATTCTAGGAATATTAGATGCGGAAATTCCCTGAAAATTAGAAATACATTTTCAGGGAAATTTAGCGTCCAATATTCTTTATGGCGGACATTTTGATGCTTCCACGAAACTTCCCTGAATATTAGGTTCGAATATTCGGGAAATGTGGACCAATATTCGGGGGAAATTCAGGGAATTTCTGGTGCTGTGTGGGTATATTTTATGTTTAAAGGTGATATTCTGTTTGTTTGATTAAAATCTAAATTTTTTTAAAATTAAACCAAATATGTGTTTGAAGTCCTTATATTTGATGGAAATATATTTTATGTTTGATTTAAACATATTGAATGCCCAGAGACCTTTGCGCATTCAATGTGCGTCACTGTTTTCACGTTAGTTTACTTTTCCGGTAGAATATGTGCGCGTCAATTCCAGTGATTATGCGTGTTTATCGATTTTTTGGAAACAAATATATTTGCAATCGTAGTTTTGTTTTTATTAAAGTGATTACTTTAGTGTGGGAATGATATTATTTTATCAAAAAGTTGAGTCGTATCTGAAGTGATTGAAACTTTTGTGCTCAAGTGAGTTTACTAAACATATTGTTTTTTTGGCTATTTTTCTTGTCTAATTCATACCCCCACATTTTCACAATTGTGCGCAGCTAATGAGAAGTGTAGTTTTGTTCGTTTTTGCACAGATGGTAAATTACCATTTGACGTAATATCAAACTACAAAGAATGCTTTATATAAAGCAAGAAACAAACATTAAACTATAGCGGAACATATTTTGTGTTTACAATAAAAAAAAAATTTGTTTAAAACAAAAAATATTATATTAAAGATAAAAGTTTCTTTTATTTAAAATAATATTTACTTAGCTTAAAACAAAAAAACTATTTTATTTAAATTAAAATAAATATTTGTTTGAATATTTGTTAGAAAAATTTTTACCTAAACCAAAAAAAGTTAAGGTGAGAAGGGTTGGAAAAAGCGTGGCAGGGTGGTCTTTGAGGGTTGGTGATTTAGGTTAGGTACAGAAATTACGTAAGCCATTAGGGGGTGAGGGAGGGTTTGATGAAATCTTACGGTATCTTACATAGGAGGGAGGGGGGTTCCAGTGAAATCTCACATAATATTTTTTTAATTGACAGAATTTTTTTTTAATTTAATGAAAGATTTAATTGATACGATTTAAGACATTAAACATTAAGTATTATAATTTATGCATTAATTTTTACTAAAAAAATGTTTAGGTTATTAATTAATATCGTTTCTAGATGACTGTTAAATAATTTCCATATGAGAGTCTGTCCGAAAAAAAATCGTACCTAATCGGAAAAAGTTAAAGTGATGAGGGATAAAAACATCGGGGCAGTGTGGTCTTTGAGGGTTGGTGATTTTAGGTTATCACATGATATTGTTTCCAAGTGACTCTTAAATAATTTCCATCTGCCAATATGACCAAAAATATATAATATATAGCGGTAAGGCATAAAAATGTCGATGTAGGGTGGTTTAGGGATGATTTTTTAAAATTTTTAATACGGTTTTGTGAGTGTTCAAAGGGAGGGTAACAATCTTTTGTTTTACTTTTTTTAATTTCTTAAATAATTTGTAGCAGATGTGTTGACTGAAAGGTTTTTGTAATCTGGAACCATTTAGGTACGTTGTACTGTGTGTGTACCCTTTAACCTTGAATAAAAAAAACTCTTAACTTTTTTGAGTTTATTCATCAACATTTTTTATTTAGGTGATAATAAAGTACACAACTGAAAAGTTGTTACATGCCTATGTAACTTTTAAATTTTTGATTACACAATTGTAATATAATGAACAATCATTCTTAATTGTTTAGTTTATATTATTATATTAGACCAAGGATATATACACGTTCCCAATACATTACCTAAATTACTATAAAAAAATACAAATCTCTTATCTATTGTAGACCGTCCTAGTTACGCCACACGCGTGACTATCACTAGGTATGCGATTAACGGTACCAAGGCCTATGATATCTTATCCGGTTCCTAGAACTGAGCTAAATTAAAAACCACAATAGTTCCTTATCTATTGTAGACCGTCCTAGTTACGCCACGCGTGTGACTATCGCTTAAGAATGCGATTAGGCCTTATCGTGCCCTATTTATATTAGATTAGCCCCTAACTGGCTGAGTAGGATATTCCTAGAACTGAGCCTATGATAAGCCGTTCTAGTTCATTCACGAGCGTGCCTGCCTCTGTGGTATAAGATTAGGCGTTATCGTGCCCTATTTTCATTAGATAACCCCCATTTTGTATTCCGCCTAGTAGTAGGAGAATCTTATATCAGCAGTGTACCACAGACAGCAGCTCATCTATTCGTCTATTTGTTTTTCCGTCTTTTCGTCTTTTGCGTTTATTGACTAGTTTTTGTAAACTTGTACAACTATCAATCGCGGATAGATCCTTCAGTTTCGATATTCAGCATTACTTTGGGTTGCCTTCACTGGTTTATGTTAAATAAAAATAACAATAAAACAGGTCTTAATAAATTTCGAATACTGTCGTATTAGTCTGAAGTTAACGATTAAGTAAAGTAAATCGAGTCCTGTCGCAAAATAGTGTAAGTGTTAACTAAAGCTATCGCCGTTCTCGTATTGTTTCGTGTACTAAAAGAACTAAGTGAGTTTCTTTACAAATTAAGATTGTTAATCGCAAAAGCTTTCAGCAAGATTTCGTCGCTGTCTTGCAGTACAACAGGATTCAATCGACAACCTATATTCATTCTGTGCCCTTTCAATAGAAAGGTAATGTAAGTTAAAATTGTAATTGTTATAATCATTTGTGTAAATTTAAATAATTGTAATAAACAATAAAAAAGAGGAATATTCAATTGTTTTATATCTAAATGTAACACGATTCCCGTAGAATCGATAAGTACCAACGATCCTGCAAAATAAAAAATTATCAGGCCTTACCAACCTGATTTATCAGCTACACTTGCCTCCTTAAAATTTAAGTATTATTTCTTAATTTGTCACGCTTTACCAGATAGCTCGGCACGTAACAAAAGTATAATTAAATATCACCCGGAGCTTTTTTCGATGCATTGTACAAAATCGGTTCCAAATTAAATTTGTGTATGTTATTTTGAATTCCCAAAAAGAAATCTCAAAATCGCAATCAGTTACCCCGAAAACCCCCAAGGGTTTTGATTTTAAAAAAGTAAGCTTTGTCAGCTATTTTTGATCCGACATTTTGAATTTTTAAAAACCAACATCAGATTTGCATTCAGCGACCGCAAAAACTGTTAATTAAAGAGTTTGAGGGCAAGTTGGTCTTTTTCGGATTTTTAATACATGAAGGTATTTTTAAATTTTTTAATTTAATGCCTTTTTTCCGCCATATCACAGTGGGCCAGATTGCAAAAAACCTGGCCAAAACCTCTAGATATGCTTAAAACTATCTAATATTTCTTACTCAGGGAGTTTTGGGATCGCTGATTGCGAATCAGATGTTAGTTTTTGAAAATTCAAAATGGCGGATCCAAGATGGCGGATGCAAAAATAAAAAAAATCATTGGATTGTCACAAATCTTGATACTCGGGGGTTTTTGGGGTCGCTGGTTGCAAATCCAATGTCATTTTTTCAAAATTCAAAATGGCGTATCTAAATTGAAGGAAATACAAAAAAATTAACGGATTTTGATATAAATTGATATGTAGGGGATTTTCGGGTCTCTGGTTACAAAACTAAACTTACCTTTGTAAAATTAAATATGACGTACCCAAAATAGCAGACAAATTTTTTAAAAATTCTCAAACTTTAACATAAATTAGAATTTAGAGGTTTTTTACAGTCAATGATTAAGAAATAAAAGTCAGATTTTCCAAATAGTAAAGTTATAACACTTGTAAAATATATAAAACTTAATAATAGAAATTGAGGAATTAAAATTCAAGCTTCTTTTATTTAAATTTAATCAAACTCGTCCTCCATGCCTGTTAATTCGTCGATTCGTCTTTTCTCTTATAAATCCGAGTATATTTATCCTTATCTGTAACATAATAAAAAATTAATATACATTTTTTTTATTTAACATTCCAATATTAAGCAACTAAACGTCCGTAACTTTAAAAATCTTAAAGTTTTTTTTTACCTTAAGGGCTTGTGATGGAGAATGACGTCACTAGTATGAACAAAATTGATCCGTAAACTTTCTTTTAAAATAATACATATTTTGACACCAAACTTTATAGAATTACTTAGAATATTATTAAGAAGGTCTCTCTGACCAAAGTTTGTTTAAATTTTACGTTAAAATTAGTTGTTTTAATTTTCCGAAAATCAGAAATTTTTTAAAAAATTAACTTTAAGGCAAAAGTTAAACAAACTTAGGTCAGAGAGAAACAAGCGATCTGCAAAAGGAATAGATTTATTTTGCAATATTGTAGAAGTTAGGTTAGAATAAATGTCAAATTTCAGCTCCATGGTATCACGTAAAATTTGAACTCCATGGTCTATATGAAGTGTTCAGTGTGCTTCATGCAGAGAAACTTTTTTATCTGTGGTGATTATTTTAAAATATTATTCTATATAGTAGTTTAGCAATGCCGGATTACACTGTTATTTCAAATTATCCAAAAAATAAAACGAAATATTCATTATTAAATATTGTATTTGCTGTTCTTTTATAAAATTTTATATATGTTAACTAATATCTAAAATACTGTTAGAATATTAAATAATTTATTATTTATTTTCGTTTTAGCAAAATATCAAGAAGAAATTTTTATTTTGTACAATATATTTGCAATAAAAGGATGCGGTTCAGCTCCAAATGGCAGCCAATTTTCAAAAATTTGCTATTATTTTCGTATAAATATAGTTGTAGTAAAATCGTTTAAAATATAATTATATTACACCCTAATAAGAAAAATAAGTGCAGAGAAACATTGAATAAAAAAAAATTTTTTTTCTACCAAAACTTATTTTGAAATCGGGCAGTTACGCAAGAATCGACCATCTCCTACATCTGGAAAGAGTTGGTTAACTTTTTTGTGTATTTCTTTTTCTAGTATATTGATCTAAATATTTCAATTGACAGTTTCATAAGATCTTCTGGGTTGTCTACTTTTTTAATATTTTTTTTTAATTTTGAAGAAAAGTAGTTTAAGAAAAGATAACCTTAAAATATGTCTGATTTCCGAAATACAATAATAATTATATTTAATTGGATTACAGGATATTAAAATACATACCTTTAGAAATATTTTCCATTTTGTCCCTTGAAGATTGACGCACACAATTAAAACAGATTCCTCCTGAAAGTAGCTGAAAACGTATTTCAGCACTATTAGGTAGCGAACCAATTAAACAGCGTAGCTCAACATTGAATTGACGTATCTTGCTCTTAATGGACCCTCCACTTTCTCATATTTTACTACAGTATTCAGACATATGTCAGTTAATTTATTCAATAGTTCAAACCTTTAAATTAAAAACATTTTTTGGGGAGTTTTGGCCAGGTTTTTTGCAATCTGGCCCACTGTGCATATTGGCATTGCCATTTTGGATTTTCAAAAAACGCCATAAGACATTTAAAAGTATACTGTAAAAAATTCCGTTGTATTTTTACACCGTGACACGATGGAAATAAATCGCTTCACGTGACACGTGATAAATTTACAACGTGTTACGATAAAAATATTCGACCGACATGCAACAATTTCACGTACGACGTCGTGAAATCACAGACGATGCAGAGAAATCAGAATGCATTGTAATATTACTACGTGATACGTGAAGCGAAATATTTCCATCGTTTTACGTTGTAATTTTACAACGCGTTGTGATTTCACCACGTTTTATGTGAAACATTTACAAGCCATTTTCAAAACGAATAAATATTTTCATCGCAACACGATGAAGTTCTACACTCGAAGTGTAGTTTTACAATCGCGTTGTATTTTTATCACGTATGACGATGGAATATTACAATATAAATTTAATGTTTGGGACGGAAAAATACTTTGCATTGTAATTCTGCAAGTAATTTTTTTACAGTGTAGACAACGTACAGTTATTTTGAACTATATAACTTTAAAATTGGTCAAGACAATTTTTGGACTTAGGCCTGTCCTTGTTGACGTGGAATATATATATATATATATATATATATATATAATATATATAATGAATAATATATAGTGAAGTGAAGTAGAGTGAAAAGTAAGTGAAAGTAAAGTGAAAAGGAAGTGAAAGTGAAAGTAGAGTGAAGTGATAGTGAAGTAAAGTGAAGTGAAGTGAAGTGAAGTGAAGTGAAGTGAAGTAACAGAATAGCACCCCAGTTGTAAGTCTCTTTTACCATAAAGTCTAAATTGACTGGTAGGACTATACTCGCCGCTTCAGCTGCAAGATGGCAAGAATGACAAAGACACTTATTTGTAACTAAGTGAGGAATTATTTTTTGAAGTATCGAAGATATTGAATTATGTGGACCAACCATAACATTTGTTCCATTTACTCCTATACCAATTAAATTGTGCAACTTTAATCCATCCTTTTCTAATTGATATTTAAAAGTATCCGTCATTTCTACAGCTGTACCACCTTCCAATTAAATAAGGCGATAAAAGGTTGTTTGTACTCGTTCTTAGGTAACATTGAAATATCTTAACATCAAGCACATGACTTTTTTTGTATCAACTGTTGTGCCTTCATGGATTATTATTAAAAAATAAGAGTCATCAACATCTTTAATCATTTCTTCAAATAAACACAGCGATAATACATTTACTATTAACCTAGTATACTTAGTTTTGTGCAATTTCAAACTTTTTAAAGTTTCTGAGTTATCATCCAAATTACTTATAAGTTCGCGTAGATGATCGACACTATTTAGGATACAGTGTTTTGCAACAAAGGCAGCAATTTTTAACTCTGCCATTTTTCTTTTTTTGCTTAATGTAACCTTCATAATTTGAGAGATTTTCGGAGTATTTAAACACATTTTCTCATGATTCAAATTTCGCAAGTGTTTTATTGTATTTGCATGTGCCTCCAATCCTGCTCTGTGTGCAATTATACCCATTTTGTAATACGAACAATACCCTCTTGAACTATCTGAAGGAAATGGTCTTAATCAATCTATAAAAAAAAGATTCTAGTTTTTTTTAACAAAATAAAATAAAATTTTAAATTACTTATTTCATAATAAATACGAAAAGTGTGAACTATAACATGTATTAAAATTAAGACGTATTCTTTTATTGTTTACAAACAATGTTAAGGTATTAGTCGCGTAAATGCTCCCGCAAAACTCCCGCAAAATAAAAAGAACAAAAAATAAACTTTTATATGAACTCACTTGCTTCCTTGTGACCTCTTCTAATGTAATATATGTAATTTTCACGATTTGAGTCAGGTACTATAAGTTATCGTGATGTATTGCTTACACGTTTTCGACATTTTTCAATGAAACCACGTGAAAATGAAAAATTATGAATTTTTAAATTATTGTATTTTTTATACGGCGTGATCAATAAAATTAATTTTTTTTTAAAGGATTTATTTTATCTCAATGTGTAACTTAGTAGTTTTATTTGAAAAACTGACGAATTGTTTTTTTATAATTGAATATAAGAGACATTTTTTACATGCATTTTGTGCTATTGCATGTAAAAGGTATAAACTTTGAATTAATATTTTGAAGCTCAGAAGTGGTCAAAATTAATAGGATAGATCTCATTTAATAGATAAGTACCTTATGAATACAGATACAAAGTTTTAAAAAAATCTGACGAAAATCATTTTACGCGACTAATACCTTAAGATGAAAAACAATGATTTTGTTAAAAATTGCAAATGTACAAAACACATACGAAGATAATAATCATATAAGCTGGAGTTGGAAACATTTTTTTTTTAATTAAATAAATATATATACAACAAATATTTGTATTCAAAGTGATTTAAAACCTGTGCAAATGGCAAGAACCAATTTACGAATAAACACAAACACATGTCCAACAGTGCAGAGTTGAGTATTCACTATGTAGATACATACGCCATACGCTAGTTTACATCTATAATACAGGTACTTACAGAAGTGTATGCGCAAGAAAATCTCTAAATGTGATTGGCTTACGCATTAAAACTTTCAATTTATTGGACGTTTTTCATGAAAGCATCCAATGAAAGTAGGTTTTCGCTTGTTTCAAAATAAAAACACTAGAAAATTAACTAAAGAAAAAAAAGATACTAACATTTCCTACTAACAAATTTCTCCTACTAAATTTAATACTAAAGCCCCATAATGACACTAAATTTAGTGGGAAAATCACTAGCTTGAAAACACTGGTTATGGGTAAAGACGGAAAGGTTCCTTGGAGGACAAATCAGGTAATTCTGTCAATACTGATGTCTCGTGACTTGCCAGAGGTCACACCTAAGCCAAAATCATCCAAACCACTAAAGTTAAGGGTAACAGAGCCAAAAAATGGTGGACGAAGGCTTCAACTTCCGAGCCTTTACAACTGCACGGATAGGTAACACGCCGGATGTCCAGGCCTTAACCGATAGTGGTGCATCTCAGACTGTGATAGGAGATATTGGCCTGGCAATAGTCAAAAGATACCAGGCAACCTTAGAACAGACATCGGCTAGGCCCGTCGTAGCCTCGGACGGTACTGTGTGGCAAGTCCAAGCAAGCTACCTTCTGCCCATCGAGATAGACCAAGTATCCCGAATGATGAGAGTCCAAATCGTTCGAGGAATCAGTAAACAGGTTTTCTTTGGTATAGACTTTATTCACACATTCAGGATAGTCCAAGACGGTAAAAAACGAGTTTGGAATAAGTCGGACTACCGGGAAAGAGTTGACCACTATACCGAAACTGGAGGAGAGTTGTTGAACGCCAGCTCGGTCTGTGGACATAGGCAAATCTCGGATATTGAGAGGTCCGAGCTGGATGAACTTGTCGCGAAAGTAATAAGACCACCCTCTCCCACCCTTCCAGCAACAGATCGAATTGTCCACAGTATTGACGTTCAGGGCCACCCGCTGATAAAGCAACGATACTATCGGGGATCTCCTAAGGTCCGGAAAGCGATGCAAGAAGATACGTCAAGACTATTGTCCGAGAGGATAAAAGAACCGTCTAAGAGCGGATGGTGCAGTCTGGTAGTCATGGTTAGAAAATCGGTTGGTACGTACTGGTTCTGTGTCGACTACCGGAAACTGAACAAAGTGTCAAATAAGGACGCCTATCCCCTTCCCAAAATGGACATAATCTTGGAACGGCTTAGAGCTGACAAATACATAACGACACTGGGCTTTAAGTGGGTACAGTGTGCCTCAACCAGTCGCAGGTGGTCTGAAAATGTAATAAAAAACGGCTAATGTGGAAATGTCCTAAATAGCTCCTAGATTCGAAATTTTCAAGATTTGAAATCCTAGCTGCTCCACTTTTTGATATTTTTACGTAAGAGTTCCTGATTTACCATGAAAACGCGTAAGAGGCTATCTATTCAACAAAATATCGAAATAAGACGTGTCATTAGGTATTAAAACTGTAAATGTCGCTAAACACGATTTTGTTAAAGGCGAAATACTCTTTAGCAATGGACACCCCCCCCCCCCCCCCCTTTAATCCCTCCACCACCAAGGATGACAGCATTGCTTATTGAAATGAAACGAAATTTTATCCACGATAATTGAAAATGTTATTGACACTCATTGTTGTAGGATTTCTGCCTAACCCCCTTACCCTCGTTAAACACCTTTTCGCTCTACCTAGCCCTCTATGTAACCACCCGACCCTCTCCACGGATGACAGAATTGCTTATTAAATTGAATCAAAATTGTATCCACGATATTTGAAAATGTTGTTGATACTCATCGTTGTAGAATCTTTCACAACCCCCCTCCCCGCCTTGATTGACCACCTTGCCGCTCTATGTACCCTCCCAATAGTTATTGGCTGCTTTTATAAAAATCTGATTTTATGGCAGAAAAGCTGTCTTAATTTATACTAATTAATATAGCAAGGTAAATTTGTAATTATTTTAAATTCCTGTTGATTAAGATAGTATTTTTCGCAGAAGTATAAGTACATCTATAAAAAATATTACCTCAATAAAGATGAATCATAGAGGGGAATCATAGGTGGTCCACAAGGGCGAAGGGGGTGTGGGTAGTCAAAGATCCTTTAACGATGAGAATCAATATCATTTTCAATTATCGTGGATAAAATTTCGTGACATTTCAATAAGCAATTCTTTCATAATTTGGGGGCGAGGTGGGGTGGCTCCATACAGGGCTAGGTACAGCGAAAAGGTGGTTAATGAAGGTGAAGAGGGTAGTCAAAGATCCTACAACGATGAGTATCAATAACATTTTCAATTATTGTTGATAAAATTTCGTTTCATTTTTATTAGCAATTCTGTCATCCTTGGGGGTGAGGGGTTGGGGGTTGGGAATGTCTATTGCTAAAAAGTATTTCGTCTATAACAAAGTTGGGTCTATCGACATTTACAGTTATAATACGTAATGACACGTCTTATTCTGATATTTTCTTGAGTTGATAGCCTCTTGGGCGTTTTCATGGTAAATATGGAACTCCCACGTAGAAATATCAAAAAGTGGAGCAGCTAGGATTTCAAATCTTGAAAATTTGAAATCTGGGAGCCATTTAGGACAATTCCACATTAGCCGTTTGTTGTTACATTTTCAGACCACCTGCGACTGGTTGAGGCGCTCTGTGTGGGGATACCACCAAATACTGATGGCGGAAGATAGCAAAGAGTACACCGCATTTACAGTTCCGGGATTTTAATAGAATGCCTTTCAGACTGTCTGGTGCCCGAGCCACATTTCAGAGACTCGTAGATTCACTCATAGGTCCCAAGATGGAACCTAAAGTTTACGCATACCTAGACGACATTGTTATCGTAAACGAGACCTTCGAGGAGCACAAAGACTGAATCACGCGAATCACGGATAGATTACAGGGAGCGGGACTCACGATTGATCCGCAAAAATGCAAGTTCGGTAGGAAAACCGTCCGGTATTTAGGATTTTTCGTGAACGGAGAGAGTTTGTTGCACTGGCTTCACAATCTGCATAATCCAACCGGTTGACTGGACAGGTGGGCCCTAGACCTCCTCGAGTATGAATTTGACGTCATGTCCCTTAAAGGCTCAGAACATTTAGTTCCTGACGCTCTATCTCAGATGTAGAGGCAGCTCTACTGATAGCAACCTTAGACCCGGCCATGGATGATTAATACCTCCAGCGACTTCGAAAAGTGGAGGAAACCCCCCTCCCCCCGAAAGTTTAATGGCTAGAAAATCACAAACGGTCTGTTGTTAATGGGTACACACTGAGAGGTTCAAGTTAAAAGTAGCAAGAAACCACGGACTCTGGGCGCCTTTTTTGCTTCAGTGTGTGCTAAAGGTCACGAACGACTACGTGAAGTGCTGAGTGCACAGTAAACCCGAATTACTGACGCCGCCGCCCGAGTAATCTATCCTGGAAGTACACCCAGATCTCCTAGCGGTTGTAAGATGGAGAATTGGAGGCGTATCTTAGAATCATCGCAAGGGTAGTTTCTTTCATCTACTTCCGAGGCTCGGGCTGGACCACGCAATCAGCTGTTTTTCCCCGCGGGGCTGTACCGAGATGGAGTGATAGACTGTGGGCAAACCACGTTTTTCCTTTATATTTTTTCTGAATTAGAGTCAAGAAATTAGAGATATGTGTGATGAAGTGATTCGTCACTTACAAAGTATCGTGTTATTTTCCTTTGATGGTATTTTCGTATTAACATTAGTATGTGTTTAGAGAAAATAGCAGTAAAAGAAGGCGTATTATTTTTAAACGGCTCTGAATAAAGTTTTATTTCCGCTTCTTCGCAAATCCCCTCGATCGCCAATTTACTGTTGACGTGAGGTGATTGAGTGAATCATTTGTCGAGACAGGTTTTCGCACGTTTTCCGTAGTTTTTCCCTCGTTACTTTTTTCTGTTTTAGTCGGGACGACAAGGAGACTAACAAAGACAGTGATGGATAGAGCGTGCAATGAAGGGAAAGAGAAGCTAACGGAAGGGGACGGAGCCTCCCTACCCCCAAGATACTTTGCGCGGTCGATGTGCCGATCGGTAGGATTACTATAAGACGCGACGGAGCTCGATAGAATCGACACGTTTTCAGCATCGCGCGACGGTGGAGATTCATTTTAATTAATATTGAGTTGTTAGTATAAAGATAAAAAGAGAAACCCCCGCGTGGGTCTTAACGTTCCCCGTTGCGAATTTCTAAGTATTGTTGTGAGTATAAATTGTTACCACGAATATTCATTCCCCGTTAAGAAAAATTCAGACATTTGTGAGTGCGAACTATTATTATTATTCTTTGTTCACCGTTGGGTAAATTTAGTTGCTGAGTGTGGATTATTTTTATAATTGCTTCGGCGTGCCCTGTTGGGATAATAAAGTTTATTTGCTGAAAATAAGAGTGCACATTTGTTTTTATTGAAGAATAGTCCTGAAGACCTAGGGTGTCGTACGGCGCAGAAAGTCTTGGCAGCAAAGCGTTTTTGAATTTGGTAAGTGTGGGTTTTATAGCAAGGACGCCGTTTTCCTATCTGCGTTGGTCTCGGTTATCAGCGGAATCTCCCTATTAGAGTTGGTTTGAGTTCGGTCAAAAAGGGGTATTGATATAATTTTAAATAATGTCGTTAACAATAATTGAGAATCAATTCAATTTTATTTGAACCATTATAATTGGCATCCTATGTGGGGAAACTACTGTAAGACAAACGAAGAAGGAAAGTGACGAGATTATTGTGTTGTGAGTAATTAAAATTAGTTGAGAAGTATTGTTGGGAAGTTGCGCGTTGTAGAATCGAGTCACGGGAGAAAGCGGGGGAAAGCCACCATATTTCGAGAGGAGAGAGAAGAAAAATTTCAAGTAAAGTTAGTATGTAAAGTGACTAAGTTCGGGTAAATTTTCACAAATGTTTCTGTAAGTACAATGCCTGTTAGCGAACGAGGTTCGCGGTCGGTGTAATTACGGATCGCGTATCACAACATGGTGAGACCAGAAATGTATGCCCGGAGTGTTAGTGAAAACTCGAAGGGCATGTTAAAAAGAAACGTCGCTGTTGTAGAAAGAGTCGTTAGTTTTTTTTGTGTGAAGAATAATGTGTTAGAGTGCTGGAAATTATTCCGTTCTTGGGAAATTTTCGGGCTCTCGTCAAATTGAGCCGCAAACGCAAGTGTAGAGTTACCGGAAGTACAGAATTCGAATTACGTTTAAAGTAATGATAAGTTTAAGAGAATTTTGGGGATAAAGTAACGTTATCGTATCGGATTAAGGTGTAAAATCGTACATTAAATTCACATTAATACAGAAAAGCAAACGCTCGGGAGTGAATAGATTTCGTGACACAGTTGATTGAAGATCAAGTTTCGCCACGTGGAAAAACCGAAAAGCGCGGCTCTAAGCACGTGCGTCGTTACACCGATGTTGGTGTCTGTGTTTATGGTTTTCTCGGTTATTAATAAAATAAGCGTAAAAGATTTTTTTTTCGGTTGCAGAAAATAAGGCGAATATATTTTTCGATCGGTATGCTAATAAACGAAAATTTAAGATAGTCATGTTCAAGTAAGGGAGTGAAGAAAAAGACGTTGACGTGATTAAGTGGGCAAAAATACGTACAATTTTCCTGAAAATTTTTGGGAAAGCCACACTGAGGAATTTTCTCCAAACGAAAGAATTTTCCGAATAATTTTTGGGAAAGCCACACTGCGGAGTTTTTCCTTAAACGAAAGAATTTTCCGAATTATTTTTGGAAAGCCACACAGCGGAAGAAAAATTTTTTCATGGAAAATCAAGAAATTTAAACAATTTTGTTGTGCACCATTTACCAGAAGTGGGAACAAAATTCGTAAATAACAAACGGGAAAGTATTTTACGATTTTTATTGAGATTATTTTATGGGTAATCGGTGTTTCCGAAGGGCGGATGAATTTTTCGTTCTTTCTTTGTATTTCTCGCATTGTCTTAACTCAAAGGCAAAGGCAGTCGACCCGAGAATAAAGAAATAGGTGGGAATTCATGATTTATCCTAGATAATTCTTTTTTAAATAACTTATTAGTATTTTGATTTACTTTCCGGTATGCTAGAATGGCATTGTAAAGAAATGTGGCGCAAATTGAATTGATTCCGTAAATTGAGGAGGCCTGGCGGAAGACCCAGATCATGCCTTAGGAACAAGTGATCTAGTAGTTGGTCCGCCAGGAGTGCAGCGTGAGGAGCACGTTACAAGTGCTGCATGAAAGGCTCCTTAGGTCAGAGGTCAAATATATCTTCCCGGAAAACGTCCTGGTTCCATGGTTTGAAACCTTCGATCGGGAGAAGTCAGAGTTCATTTTTAAATTTGAAGCATTGGAGAGTCAAAGTGAGGGGGAAACAGGACCTAGTCCTTTTCCTTCGAGGACGCGAAGGTCCAGATTATCGCTCCAGCCCCAAGTTAACCCGGAAGTGACAGGTGAAGGAGCGACTTCGCCACCCATTAATCCGGAAGTTCCGAATTCTAGAGTGGAGAGCGGTGATCAAGTGGAGAGGGTAGTGGAAAGACAACCACTTACCCAGTAGAGACCATCACGATTCTCGAGACCCCAAGGGCATTGGGAAGAACGACGTTTGCCACCACGGTAACCACTACTACCTCGGGGTCTGGTTATTTGGTATCGACGCTCGTAACGTGGGCAGGGGGGTCAGAGAGTATTCCTTCAACTAGAGTGACTCAAGATATCTGGAGTAGATGACAAGGGGTGGGAGCGTGGGGGTTAGGCCCAGATTAGCGTGCAATTTTTGCACAGCATCGACTGTTGGAATTGGAATAGTTGCGTGCCCACAATGCGTTTTTGCTGGAACAATTGCATATTAGTTTTAGCAATTTACAGAAAACCAGGCCCAACGTGACGAGAAAGGGGAAGGTAACCCAAGACATCCGGTATCAGTAGACCTCGAGGAGATTCACGAGTAGAGCAAAAGCGGGGCACAGTGGCACAGTGGGACGAAACGCTAATTTTTCGTTCAAAAAAGTCTAGAGCCCACAAATCTTAACCGATTTTAGAATTTTTTTTTAAATTAAAGAGTATAACATTCTTAAGAGGACCTTGTCCGTGATTTTTGTTAAAAATTTTTTTTTATTGTTTAATAACAATTAGTAACAATTAATAACAATTAGTCAATTGCAGAAGAATATAAACAATAAAAAAATTTGTATAACACAAATCACGGACAAGGTCCTCTTAAGAATTTTATACCCTTTAATTTAAAAAAAAAATTCTTAAATCGCTCAAGATTTGTGAGCTCTAGACTTTTTTGAACGAAAAATTAGCGTTTCGTCCCACTGTACTCCATATTGGATCAGCCATTTTGGATTTTTAAAAACTAATGTCAAATTTGTAATTGACCAATTGCCCTTTTTCAAAATATGAAGTTACTGTTCAAGAACCATCGACTAACGATGGTCACTTTTGGTAAAAATTATTAAAATTGTATTTTGGATCTACATACCTGTCTTCAAAGTAACAATAAACCACTTTTGAGGTACCTGTATTGCGTTATAGCTCTTGTAAATAAAATTCTAAAATTTATTTCTCGAAATTAACAATGGTGGATCCAATAAGAACGCATATAATTTAAAAAGTTCAAAATATTATTAGTATTAGGTATTTGAGAGATTATTTGATCACTTAATACGATTTTAAAGTTGTATTTAACAAATTCAAAATGACCGACATGGAATAGCAATGGCTAGAAAATGCAGGCCTATAATAAATATATGAAGTGAAAGAGTTTGTTGACAAAATAAACAAAAAGTATACTTGCTAATCGGAAGAAATTACTTGTTTCTAACGAGCAAACATCACTGTAAGAAGAAACATCTTAATATACAGTGTAATAATTTTTAAGACGTTTAAAGTAGTTTATTCTTTCATCTTCCATTTCGAAAAATCTTAAATACTAATGCATTTTAAAATAACATCTTTTGCAAGTTTTTGTAAACATCTTAGAAGTGACTAAAAATGTATTCTTAGGGTAGTCCCACTGTTAGAAATGTTGGATGATGCTAGGTGGTGGTATTGCACAAACAACTCACAGCACTTTTAGTTCAAATGAATATAGTTTATTTTGATTACACTGTAGCGAATACGTCACAACTATTTACTCGGTATATATAAACAATGACGGATCAGTAGTACAACCAGTTAAGAAAACCTGTTGGAGATGCACGGGAGAACGCGCACGATGTGGTCTTTATGGAATCCAAAACGGAACTAAACAGCTGCCATCACATTAGGCCCCAGTTGCCAGACCAAAAGAGTGGGAGAACTCCCACCAACGATCCAAGCTCCATCCTGCAGAGAGAGAAAGAGGGCAGTCACGGACACAGAACAGGGGAAAACTCAACTCAATAGGAACCTTAAACTCAATTAGAGATTTTTTTACAGATTATAACTAACCCATTTAAATCATGCGAGAAATCCTATTTTTAATTTTAAACATTCTCCCCCCGTTTCGTAAAGTGATTAAACGAAAATATTACACAGAAAGGGAGGTAAATGTTAAGTAGTCTACGGAGACCATCCCTGTTCGATACAATGTGAAAATGTCATTAATTAACTTAAGGAACCTACAAAAAGGGCTGGAAAAACCGGTAACAAAACTTAAAGATTTTATAATGTGATAATAGTGAATTGATTAGAAACAAATTAACTTAGCCTTTTTGGAAGTCAGGTTTTCAATCCAAGGAAGCCCAGTTTGGCGCAAAGTCGAGATGGCAAATTTGGAAGACAACCATGGCTGAAAGACGACTCAGAAAAGCAGTATGAGCATCCAGTCCACGATTAGTGTGCCTCGCTGCTAAATGGCTCAAGCACTAGACAGAATGGTAGCATTGTGTGACAGCTGCGGTCAGTGCAGGCTGTTAGAAGATCGTAAGCACGGCAGGATGATGTAGCCGCAGGCCGATACGGGAAACAGGCGATGCAGCAGGGCGAAGAACGGTTAGAGCTGGACAGCTCTGCAAGATGGCGTGCAGAAAGTGCTAAAGGGCAACTCCTCCCAAAGTCATCTGGGTAGGACTGAAGGAAGTTTCAAGTCGCTGGCTGTATGCAAGCACCACAAGAAGGCGCGGCTTAACATATAACCCGGCATCAATGCAGGAGGAAACGGACCAGAGGCAGTTTGACAGCGATGGTGCAGTATTACAGACTCTGCAAGACGGCATGCAGAAAGTGCTAAAGGGTGACTCCTCCGAAGTGATCTGAGCAGGGCTGAAGGGAGTTTTAGCTTTATGGCAGTATGCAACATCACCAGAAGGCACAGCTTGGTATGATAACTTGGTTTGTATACAGAAGGAAGCAGATCAGAGGCAGTTTGACAGCACAGTAGGACAAATCAGCTTAACAGCAGGGTGGCACCACCACAGAAATGGACCAGTTCAGGGCAGCATGACAGAGCTGCAGGATAAACTCAAGGAAGTGCGTGAACGCTCTACACGGCAAAGTGAATATCAGGAGGCATGAAGCAGCTGCCGAACAGAGCAACTCAAATGCATCGTGGAACTGAAGCAGTTGAACAAGGCTCAGAAGTAGCGTGATGGCGCTGCAGGATGACTTATCTCCTACAAAGCTGGTTAGCTTTGCAAGATGGTGTATTCCACTGGCACCCTAGAGTGCTGCGGGTAGACTTCCAGCCAGAAGGCAAACTGCAGGAAGGCCAGAGGTGCACTGCAAGGCACGAGGAAGACTGCAAAGGAAACCAGGCGCACCTCCAAGGCACGAGGTAGACTGCAAGAGAACAGTGGTAGCAGAGAGTGCTACGGGGTGCAGCTCACATTGCTGCGTGGTGACTCAGCTTACGAAGCAGCTTAGCACTGCTGCAGGATGGGGCGGCTTAAGTATATCGCTGTACGACATTTCACCTGCAAGCAGACTCAAGCATACAAACGAGTGGGATAACGAATACACCTCATGAGGATATGAAATCCTTCCGTATATTTCTGTGACACTCGTCTCCATCGACTTAAAAAACTCTCTTAACAAGTTTCCATCGTTTCCATCGTAAGGCCGGGAACAGACTCACAGGGGACCGCACTATGGCTAACCAACTCATGCTCCAAACGGCTCCGCCTCAACGAATGGTTTCCATCGCGAGGTCAAAAATAGACTCAAAGGGGACCTCACGATGGCTCACCGATTCAGGCTCCCAAACGGCTCCATCTCAACGAATGGTTTCCATCGTAAGGTCGATAACAGACTCAAAGGGGATCTCACGATGGCTCACCGATTCAGGCTTTCATGGTCTAACTCAACGAATGGTTTCCACCGTGAGGTCGAAAACAAACTCGGAAAGGATCTCACGATGGCCACAAGATCACAGACTCAGTAGCGGTTCTCATGCTACGAAAGGTATCTGCTACCCGAAGACAAATGTTGGTAATAGGACAAGCACCTCTAAACAAGATGTTAGTAAAGGAGAAGCACCTCAAATAAGCGCTGACAAAGGACACGCACCTCTAAGCAAGGTGTTGATAAAGGGCAAGCACCACTTAGCAATGTGTTGGCAAAGGACACGCACCTCTAAGCAAGGTACTAGTCGACACCCGCAGGCAAGTACTGTGCACATGCACCGCGTAAGTAAGAGATATGTATATGTACACCCCCATGCATCCACCTACAGAGTTGGAGGAACGGATCTATGAACCCAAAGAGAGTTCATAGGATACACGTTCACAAAAAAGAAAAATGCAAAATAGATGTGAAATAAAGTGAACTGAAATGAAAGAGAAATGAATAATAGAGAAATGGGTGCACCCAAAAGACAAGACATGCAAAATATGGAAAAAATGTACGCTTCCCTTGAATGACCACGTGTAAACGAGCAGTCCATTGGAACGGATGTAGCACTGCACCAATTCAAGAAAGCATGGTCGGCGTCCTCTCATCCTCAAGGTCACAATATCCGGATTGAAGGAACAAAAAATATTGAAAATGTTGGATGATACTAGGTGGTGGTGTTGCACAAAAAACTCACAGCACTTTTAGTTCAAATGAATATAGTTTATTTTGATAACACTGTAGCGAATACGTCACAACTATTTACTCGGTATATATAAACAATGACGGATCAGAAGTACAACCAGTTAAGAAAACCTGTTGGAGATGCATGGGAGAACGCGCACGATGTGGACTTTATGGAATCCAAAACGGAACTGAACCGCTGCCATCACATCAGGCCCCAGTTGACAGACCAAAAGGGTGGGAAAACTTCCACCAACGATCCAAGCTCCATCCGTTCAGAGAGAGAAAGAGGGCAGTCACGTCCACAGAACAGGGGAAAACTCAACTCAATAGGAACCTTAAACTCAATTAGAGATTTTTTGACAGATTATAACTAACCTATTTAAATCATGCAAGAAATCCTACTTTTAATTTTAAACACCCACCAAAGAAAGAACTGACACCAGTGAAAGAACATATTGATCATTTTGTATAATAATTTAAAAATTTCAGTTTCTATTATGGCAGTTAATATGTTTTTATGAAACTAATTACTTTTAAATCTTGTATATGACAAAGCATCAGACTTAAAATAAAAGTTACCTTAGATAATAATTTTTAGAAAATTAAGTAGTTTACGTTTACCTCTCATTAAAAAAACATCGCTCTCATCACGTCATAATCATATTTATATTGCTACTCTAAAACTGCTTTAACTGATGTAGTTTTTTTAATTCACTTAAGAATATGTCTCTTAATTATTTTCTTCTTTAAAAAAGACAATTATTCATTAAATATTATTGAAAAATGCAAATACCTTTACTGGGTTTGCATTTGAGCAGTTTCCAGTGAAAGAAACTTAAAACGTTATTTTAGGGTACCTATTCCAGAAAATATCTGTAAAAGTAAGTTTTGAACTTAATTTTACAACATTTGTGAATTTTTTTTACCACAATCTGTATTTTTTAGCAATATTTTAATATTAATAGAATTTGTTCTTTCACTGGTGGTTCAAAATTCTTTCACTGGTCAACTTGTTATTTTACTGATGAAATAGGTATGTTTTAATTATTATTTAAAATGCTTAATTATTTATTTATTTATTTATTTATTCAGAAAAAAGTTCATAGGGCTAGAGAGCCCTCAAAAGAACATAATATACATAAATTATAAAATATATCGAAATGTCATAGCCGAAAATATGATCAGATTAACAGGAGATCAAAATAAGCATATAATAATATTACATTGGCATCTTAAAAATTATAGCATTTAAAACATTAATTAAAAAAAAAAAAGAAAAAAATATATATATGTATATAAGTAGAACAATAAGGTTCCTAACCAAGGAAAACAAAAGATGCAAAATGAAAAGTAAAGAAAACTAAAGGAAAAAAGCAATTGGTTGATTTAAAGATAATTATATAAATGTGAAATAAAATAAATATGATTCGAAATTAAAAGAAAAAGGATCAAGTTACAATCAATACATTAGACTCATTTTCAATACCAATAAGCAATTTCAAATATAGAATCTTTAGTATTCAGCAAAAATTGATAAAATTTTCTTTTAAATACAAAGAGTGATCAAGCATTTCTAATCTCTACAGGGAGTTTGTTCCACAGCCGAGCGCTACTTTTAACAAAAGAGCGTTGAAGTTTACATGTACGGTGTTTAGGTATCGTAAGAACAGCAGTCCTATCACGAAGTCTAGGTGCAGATGCCTCCTTAGGGGCTTTCCACACAAATAGTTTATAAAGGTATTCCGGAACCTCGCTGCGAAATAAGGAAAAAAGAAAATTGCCTAAGAAAAATTGTCTGCGCATTGCAACATTTACGAATCCTGCTCTATCTCTAAAACTGGAAATATGCTCTGATTTTTTAATATTATATAAAAATCTAATACAGGCATTAAGAGCCCTTTTAAGTTTCGTATTGAGCTGATCCGTGATATCGTCATAGACCAGGCAGCCATAATCAAAGTATGGAAAAATTGGACCCTTTACAAGTAGTAAACGTGTAGATGTTGACAGTGAATCCCTGTTTTTAAACAATTGACTAAGAGTAATGTAAGTTTTACGACAAATGCTAAGTATATACTCCTCCCAGGACAGAGAGCCATCTAAAACAAGCCCCAGATCTTTAACCTTACTACAAAATTCAATACTTGATTCACCAATAGTCAAAGAACAATTACTAGGACTAGATTGTGACTTGCTTTATAGACCAAATATCATAGCTTTTGTTTTAGCAGCATTTAGCAATAGACCATTACTTCTCGCCCATCCATACACAAGATTTATGTCCGACTACATCATGGTAATCATATGGGAAAGAGAGGGCAGGGATCCAGAGAGGTAAAGTTTAAGGTCGTCCGCAATATTGTGGTGTTTACAATAAAGTAGATCTCCACCAAGGTCAGAAACATATAAATTAAAAAGGAGTGGTGCTAGTGAAGAACCTTGAGGGACACCGCATTCAACTTCAGACCACTCAGAGTAATCTCCCTTACAATTACAAACTCTCTGCATTCGATGATTAAGATAGGATTTGAACCAGGAGTAGGTGGATTTGGAAATTTTGAAGGAAAGTAATTTCGAAAGTAACATGTTATGATCAACACGATCAAAAGCTTTTGAGAAATCAAAAAAAAACAGCAAGTGTTATTTCATTAGCATCCATAGCAGTTTTGATGTCAGAAGTAAATTTCAAGGAAGCTGTTGTTGTACTGTGCTTATTTCGAAAACCTGATTGCATAGGATCATGCAAGTTTAGACGATTCAAATGTTCTGTCAGTTGTTGGTGTACAATACGTTCAATTGGCTTAGATAATGCACAGAGAAGAGAGATTGGTCTGAAATCGGACGCAGATAAAGGTTTAGAAATTTTAGGAATGGGCCGAATAATAGCTTTTTCCAAATATTAGGAAAAACACCTGTTTGTAACGAATAGTTGTAAATGTGCAGAAGGACAGGAAAAATAATAGGAAGGACAAATTGAATCATCTTGATGGATATGCCATCAACTCCAGTTGAGTTAGTTTTGATTGCAGAGAGCGATTTAAGCAAAGTAGCAGGTGATATATCGGAGAAAAAAAAATTGTTATCATCAAACTGCAAAGAATCAAGAGACATAGAGGGGATTGCAGGAGTCAAAATAGGAGAAAAAGAAAAATTGTTTAGAAAATTATTTAAAGAGAAATTATAATCATTAGCAAGCTCATTTTTACCAGAGATCAGATTGAGTTTTTTTAAGGTTTGCCAGAGGTTCTCAGATTTTTTAACATTTTTTATAACTTTATAATTATATCTATGGAAGGCGTCTCTTATTTTCGTTTGAACAGTATTACGTAATTTGCGAAATATGTCATGAATTGTCGGATTCCTAGTTCTCCGGAAGATTTTATAAAGTCGATTTCTTTCCTTAATGAGTAATCGTAATTCCTCTGTTATCCAAGGTGAAGTATTTTTTTTTTTATTATTGAGGGCATGCAGAGGGGCAAAGATGTCGAAGGATGATACTAGTATGTCATTAAGCTTGTTGACTTTACCGTCAACACTTGTATTCTCATAAATACTCGCCCAGTTCTTCTGGGATAAATGTAAGTCATGTTTAGATAAGAAAGGGATAGACTGTTGAGAAAAAAAAAGAGACCCTATCAAGATCATCAACCAGGAACATATCAATACGCGTGCTAGAAGTGACAGTGTGATGTGTGGATGTGTGTGGGACAAATGAGAGACCAGAGTTGAGTAGAAAAGGGATGTCAAGTATTTTGTGCGACTATGTAAAATATTTAAATTTGTGTTGAAGTCGCCAGTTATAATTACATTATCGTAGTTGGGGATCAATGCACAGATATTAGATTCAAAATCCTTACCAAAGGAAGCGTTAGGAGGTTTATAGATTACTTCAAGCATTGCAGTATTTTGAATAGATTTAATTTTAACGAATAAATACTCAGCGGAAGGAAAGGAATAATCGGTGCTTGAAGTCAAGAGAGAAGTATGTAAACTGTTATGGATATACAAACACACCCCACCCCCCCCTACGTCCCTCCCTGTCCCTGCGGTGAAGCGTATAATTATCAAGCTCAATTAAGCGAGACAAGTCATTGAAAGTTAGCCAGGTTTCTGAAACGGCAATAATGTGATAAAACAGGAATTGAAAAAATGTTTAAATTCGAAGAAGCGAGCCAGAAGAGATTGAGCATTGACATGGCAGATTTTAAGAGAGGACATTAGGATTTAAAGTAAAATCAGAAATAGAACCTAAAAAAATTAAAGTAAAAATTCAGAAAATATAGTCAGAGGGGTTTCAGGAATATAACATAGAAACATGATTAAACTGTAAATAAAAAAAGATGACTCCGTGATAAAACTACTTTTACAGGAGAAGATAAATAATACATTCTAAACACTTTGTGTACACAAAGTTCGGTATAATAAACAAGTTTGGTTGATTTGTGTAAACGTAACTTGAACCAAAAGAATACATAAGAGAGCGATGGTTGAAAAAAGAATAGAAAGAAAAAAAGAAAATACAGTAAATAAAGTATTTGAAATTTAGTTTATAAAAAATAAAGAAAAACAAATAAAAGTTTATAATCAAGATAAAGTTAGAAGCCAAGATAACAAAAAAATATAAAAACCATAATTGCTATTTAAAGCGGTCAACATCCTGCAAGCACGTAATTGTCAGTGCGCCGTCCTCCCGACGACAGAAGATTTTCCCTCCAGAGACCCAAAGACATTTTATTTTATTAAGCCTCCTCAGCGAGAGAACAGCCGAATATATTCTCCGGTTTGCAGGTGTAAGGGGTTCACGAATGTAGACTGGATGTTTTTCTGCGTCAGGCCACCCCAGGTTACTCGTTGAGAAGTTGGATTTCGATTTCCGCAAGATAATAATTTTTTCCCTCACAGTTTGGCGAAAAAGCTTGACCAGAATAGTAGGGTGCAATTGAGGGTTAGCTTGGTTGTCGTTACGTCTTACACGATAGATGTTAGAGATGTCCTGAGGAGAGGTAGAGACTCCCAGGGCTTTAGTTATATCACAAGAAAGCTCTTGTAAATCTTCATTTAATTTTTTAGGTATACCATGAAGCTCAAGAGTAGTTTGAAGAGCGACTTGTTCCTGGTAATTAAGATTCTGCTCAAATAGTTGTAAACGAGATGTTAAGTTTTTATTTTCAGACTTGACCTGCTACAGAAGTTCGGTTTGAGAAGATCTCAAAATCTCAAGGGCCTGTATCTTACTAGTATTCTCAGCAACATTATATTGGAGAGTAGAAATCGATTCATTTATTTGGGTGTTTAACTGAGTTTGACTATCAACAAACTTCTGAAAAAGTGAAGTCATTTGCTCCTTATATTAATTCATGACCGTTCTTTTCCCCTGTTCTACTGCAGCCCGTATTGCTTCAGTGACAGCTGGTGACAAAGCTGTCTCAGTTAATGAATGAAGGGGATCGGAACGAGAATTATCAATTGAATGAGGCACACCAGAAGTTGACTTCTTATTCAATAAGATGTCGCTGCCTTGTTGAGCCTTTGTACATTTAGAACAAATATAATTAATTAAGCCTTTTTGAAGTTTGTCAAAGTCTTTTTTGGATATATTTACATTGGCACAGGCTGAATGCACTAATGAACCGCACTTTGAACAGACAAAAACTTCCTTATTGTCTCGAGAAATGTTTTGTAAACACTCAAGACAGATTGCCATGGTAGAAATTAATCACAAAAATTGCACAATAAAAAGTCACAGTAGTAAAGTAAACAATCAGGGAGAGGTTCCTGTTCAGTTCTATTCTATTAGGCTGTAAATTTATATAATTTAAATTTCACCTTCATATTCTACACTTAAAAAACTGTTAAAAATATTTGCAATATCATTTTCATTACTTGCATTGAAAAATAATTAATAATAAAAATATGCTTTTCCTTAATTGTTCTTTTACTGGTTCAGTTAATCTAATTAATGTAACTACTTTTTCAGTGATATTCGTAGTAAATAATAAAGTATACAACTTTAAAAAAAACTGTACTCCGCCATAATCATCAGAAAAGAATTCAATGTCCTAAGCTGTCAGAAATCTGCATCATGCAATGTGTGTAAGAACTTGTCTAAATCAAATAAACAATGTAGAATAATTTGAAAAGTTTATTATCTAAGAAGAAAATGATCTATCAAGTTCATTATTGCCAAATTCGTTAATTAGGTCTTTATAAAGTTATGAACCAAAACTAGCCTTCAAGTAAATAAGTAATTTATAATGTTTCCAGTAATCCAACAAACAACTCAAAAATTTGTTTTTAGTAAGTCAAGAAACTTTAAGATAGTTAAATACATTGATTTTGAAGATATTCTTCAAATCTTGTCGAACATATTGTTTCAACTATTTTGAATTTCAAGTGACTAACTCCAATATCCATTTTGATAAACTTAAAAGAAGTTTGACAATAAATCACATTGAAATAAAATACTTTTTTTTACGTAGTCGCCATTCTATGTCGGACATTTTGAATTTGTTATATACAACTTTAAAATCGTATTAAGTGATAAAATAATCTCTCAGATACTTAATACTAATAATATTTTCATCTTGTTAAATTATATGCGTCCATATTGGATCCACCATTGTAAATTTTGAGAAATAAATTTTAGAATTGTATTTACAAGCACAATAACACATTACAGTTACCTCAAAAGTGGTTAATTGTTCATTTAAAAACAGGTATGTACATCCAAAATACAATTTTAATCATTTTTACCAAAAGTGACCATCATTAGTCGATGGTTCTTGAACAGTAACTTCAAATTTTGAAAAAGGGGCAATTGATTCAAATTCTGTTGCATTTAATATGATAGTGTACGAAGTTTCATATATTTTCATTCAAAATTGACGTGGTGACAGATTTTTGTACAAAAATTGGTGTTTTTGCCCCACTGTGCGGGGACGCAACAAAGAATACCGGAGACGATGATAAATCTTCCCCACCTCCACCCCCTCCTTCTCCAGAAACTTTCAAGGTGGAAGAGAAGAGGAAGGTGAAATTCACCGGAAGTAGAAGCTTTTGTTCGAGTAGAAAAAGAAGACATAGACGCGTCATGCTGTCATCAAGTGGGTCGGAAACGGAGACCGACTCCACTTCGGAAAAAAAGTAGAAAAGTACTGCTGAGGCCGGAATACCGACGTCAATTTTCGAGTTCGGAATTTGACAATGTTGAGGAGTTAGAGCGAGTCCTGAGACGCTACTAACGAGTCAAGTATCTCGACAAGAGGTATGTCCCACCTCTGTCACGGAATAAGATAAGAATTGCGGCTGCAGCACCGAGGGGGACATTAAGAGGGGCGAAAGGGGATGCTCTACTGGGGTCTCGGGTTCTGAGACAAGTGTGGATGAAATTGGGACAGTTCAACCCGACTCACTAAGAAGGGGAAAAATAAGAAAAATAAAGGGAATCCAGTCTACCTAGGGACATCCAAAGTAATGCCAATGCCTCGGATTGAAGCCGAACCAATGCTGGACCTAGCAATTATTACTTAAGTTGGGACACATCTCCAGAATGCTGGGACGCAACCCGTTAGCACTGGGACGCAATCCAGAAGCGTTGGAACACAACCTGAGATGGAGGGACGGAACCTAAAGATGTTGGGATGCAATTAAATGAGGTTAGAACGCAGTCGAGAGCAGCCGGGACACAATCCAATGGAGCTGGGACGCAACCTAATCTATTAGGGGCACAATTGCAAGCGAGTGTTGGAACTGAAAATTCTAATGTTCCATTAGTACGTTCGGTTTAAAGGAGGGGTGATCGCAGATAAAACCTATATAGCCTTGTTTGATCCGGGAACGTTTTCCTGGGTTGGGCAGGAATCGGCAGAGAAATTTCGAGATAGACTTACGAAAGCCAATATGGCAATTGGAAGCACGCTTAGAGGATGAACACCAGCGTTCGGGAAATTCAAATTATGGCTGACGGTGGATGGATTTTCTTAACCTTTCGACTTGCGGGTCCAAGATAATCTGTCCCATGAAATGATTTTGGGTCAAGATTTTTATCGAGCTGAAGACATGGATATAAGGATAGGGAGGGGCCTGTAAAAAGTTCAAGACGGGGAATGGCTCAAATTTATGGAAAATGGAGAACAGAGTCCCGGAGGGAGTAGCGGTATAGAGCAGAGTGTAGAGTGGAATATTTTTGCAGAATGCGCGGGGAGATCGGCCAGTGAGTGGAGCAGTGCTCCAGTTATTGTCAAGAAAGAAGAAGGATCACTGCGTTTCTGTATTGATTACAGGGATTTAAATATAGTGTCAGTAAGAGACTTATATCTCATTCACTCCATTGACTTGATTTTGAATAAATTACGGAAGGCCCGTTATATTTCCAAAATTGATCTAAAGTAGGCTAACCATCAATGCCGATATCCCCTGAGAGTCGCAAATATGCAGCTTTTGCTATTCTTGGTTCTGATTGGTGTCAGTTCAAGAGAATACCATTTGGACTCACAAATGGCCCGATGACATTCCAGAGATTAATTGATTCGTTGTTTGGTTCCGAGTTCAAGCCTTCGTCTTTGGATATCTCTATGACATAATCATCGTTGCTGATGACTATGACTAGCATTTAGAGTGGTTGGGAATTGGGTATCACAATATAATCAAAGTTTTTTATTTTATCTTAATCAAAAAAAAAAAAAATGATGGAGGGTCTCTTATGTTAGTTCTTGAGATATCGGCATAAGAGTATTACTCTTCACGTCTTCTATTCTATGTGCATAACGGTTTTTAATTATTTTATTGGGTTTTAAAAATATTGTAAATGAATTTACTACAATGATTTATTCCTGACAACTATCTGTGAATATTAGAAGAAATAAATACATATTTATAAATAAATAACCAATGGTAGTGTCAAAAAGTTTAAAAGTAGTTTTCATTCTTTTCATTTTACCGCAAATGAGACAGAAATTTAAATGCAATTGAAGAGTATAAATTTGCCGATCTGAATTAATAGTCTAACAATTGTGAAACAATGAAAAATGTATAATAAACATTTTTCTTTGTCGACAGTAACAGGGCCTAGTAGTTATTCCCATTAATTTATTAATAAAAATTGAAAAAAGTAAAAAGAAAAAACTGAAATAATTTTCTGGTATCGCTATTGTTAACGAAAATCAACTTATTATGGCTCAAAATAATCGTCAACTTATACTCTTTTGAATGAAAAGTGTCGAATTTAAAAATTCAAAATGGCTACTTTAATGTACTACAATTATTTTCTGAAGCTAATTAATACATTTGTTAGCTGGGTTAGTAAAAAAATATGGAAAAAGTAGTGCATTAAGGACGCCATTTTGAATTTTTGAATTCGCCACTTTTTGTTCAAAAGAGTGTAAGCTGACGATTATTTTGAGCCATAATAAGTTGTTTATGTTGATTAGAATTTTGGAAGGAGCTCTGAGCCGGTTGAAGTGAAACGTCCCATATCTACAGTGTTTGTTGTCAATTAAAGCAGAAAATCGTTTGCAGAGAATCTTCAAAATCGATTGCAGAGTATCTTGGAAATTTTTTGTTTTTGTTGGATAGCCATTCCAACAGTAGATAACTATAAATATTTTAAAAATTATTCTTGTTACCGAAACCAATCTTAGAATTTAGTAGTAAATTTAGAATAAATTAATCTGCAACGCTTTTTCGTACTTCACTAAGAGAAATAAGTATTCAAACCTACTATCTACGATATTAAAATACACTAATTTTAATATATGGGTTTTTATGTTTAAATATCTAAATACTAAGTATCAATATGTGGATGCTTAATTTAAATATTTATATTTTCATGCCTTACAGTTTTTTGTGTTACTATCAACAAAGGAAAATTTATAATATACAGTTTTTATTGTTTTACAATTGTTAGATTATTAATTCAGATCGGCAAATTTATCATCTTCAATTGCATTTAAATTTCTCTCTTACTTGCGGTAAAATCAATTGAATGAAAACTACTTTTAAACTTTCTGATACTACCATTGATTATTTATTTATTTCTAATATTATTCATAGATAGTTGTCAGGAATAGATCATTGTTGTTAATTCATTTACAATATTTTTAAAAACAAATAAAAGTTAAAAACCGTTATGCTCATAGGATAGAAGACGTGAAGCGCAATACTCCTTTGCTGATATCTCGAGAACTAAGAGACCTTCCATCAATTTTTTTTTAATAAAGGTAAAATAAAAAGCGTTCGTTATATTGTGACGAAAACAAAAAATATTAATTAGCACACATGGAAAAAAAGTTTTATCCTTTTTTTGTGTTTTACTACATGAATTTTTATAGATTTTAAATATACTTCAAATTTATTGAAAACTTTATAGTTTTCTATATACACCATATAAATTTCATTGAAATCGGTTAAAAACTTTTTAAATTACAAGAATTTGACAAAATAAAGGGTAAAAAATTCAAAGTGACGTAATTCCTAAAATTTTGAAAATTTTTAAAAATACTAGACTAAGTTATTACTACTCCTAAATACTACAAATTGACCAACTTTGATCAAAATTCAAAACTTGACTTGCAACTTTGATCTTTTTGGTATGGAATCTCTCAGATGCCTTATCGAGGATGTACGAGGATAAGTTTGATGAGGTTGCGGCCTTTCAAACGATCTCGGATCCATGGTACCTAAAAATACTTGATTTGGTGGTAAAATTTCCCAACCAAATTCCTGGTTGCATGGTTCTAGAGGGAAGTTTATATCGTCTCAGGGATGACCCGTTGTTGTTGCCGATCACAAGGGATGATGAAGGGTGGAAATTGGTTGTACCTCTAGAATATCGTGAAAGACTGCTCAAGACTGCGCACTCAGAGTTTTTGTCTGGGCATTTGGGAATTGAGAAAACCTATAATAGTGTCGCGACGGAATACTATTGGCAGGGTGTGGGGCACGATGTTCAGCAATTCGTGCGAGCGTGTCCTCAGTGTCAATATCATAAGGTCTCACAGAAAGGTCCTCAAGGCCTTATGGGACAGAGGATAGTGGAAAGACCTTGGTTGGTAGTGGCAGCTGATTGCATAGAATTTCCTCCAAGCAAAAGTCAGTGTTGCTACCTAGTTGTCTTTCAAGATTTATTTTATCCGCGGGTGGAGGTCAAGTCTTTAAGATCTGCGGATGGCCGATCAATTGCAAGGGCGTTTAAGGAGTTAATTCTTTTCCGTTGGGAAACTCCAAAGTTTTTATTAACAGACAAAAGGAAGGAATTTGATAATAAATTCTTTAAGTCACTTCTGGATGATTATGGTGTGCAGCACCTCACAATGCCGCACAGTGGGTGAAAATGCACTTATTTTTGTATAAATTCGACTGTCAGCACAATTTGGATCCGATTTTAAAGTTTTTTTTTCTAAATACTCGTAACGAATTGGGCTATAACGCCTGCCTGCGACTATTTAATTTAAGAAATTGTTTGTTATTTATTTAAATAACAATTGTGAAAATAACTCGACAGTTTAGGTAATTTGCTAGAAGACATTCAAAATAATGCCAAATTTAACTTGTTCTCTTTTGCCTGAGTAATTTCGAAGAAAATTGAAGCATTAGAAAACACAATTACCTGAATACAAAATGGCAGATCCAATATGGCGGTCAAATTTTTCAAAATGGCGGAAACAGAGAAAAATATGAAGAAATTCATGTACTTTTTTTACGTCGGATGTAAAAACCTGCTATCAGGTACCTTGCTGCCCGTACTGCGAGGTTAGGTGGGAGTGAACAACTCTGCCGACGCACTAAAAACACACCCGTCTTATAATCTAAGAATAAGAACAAGAAACGAAACATATGATGCATATTTTAGATAATCCAAAATGAGCAATCTCACCTTTAAAGCACTTTATTAACATAAGACTTCGTGGCGAACACATTTTACGCGTCTTATTTTAATTCATTTTAAGTAAGTTTAAAGGAATTGCAATGTTAGTGGTCGGCCATATTAGCTCCGCCATTTTAAATTTTGAAAATCCCAATCTAGATTCGTAATCAGCGACCCCAAAAACCCCCGAGTAACAAGTTTCGATCGAATTCAACAAATTTTAAAAAAATCGTCCGCCATATTGGATTCGACATTTTGAATTTTAAAAACTAAAAAATTCAAAATTTTGAATCTGAAAGAATTATGATGAATATTTGGAACGTATAATAAATTAAAACTGGCGGGTTTATACTCTGTCAGTCCTGCCAAAGAATTTTTGACATTAAGCTGGTAATAATTTGGTCTGAGTTGCCGTGTAGCGTTTGATTGGAGCGAGGGGTTACAGGGAAGGGGGTCGGATTCGTGTAAAAGGGGGGTTAGTACTTCGAGTTTCTATAAAATTGAATTCTCGCTGATTAATCGGTCTTATTCATCCTGGGAACGGCGTGGCTGGTTCGAAAACCACATCTCCTGCGTGTCGCCGACAGCCAGTGAGGTAAAATTCAATAAAATTTTATTTTCTATTTTTTTTTAAATTAAATTTCGCTTAATATTTGAATATAAAAGTCTATGATTTCTTTTTGTCTAAAGTGTGGTGCTAAAATTTGTGGATTTTAAATCGAATCGTATCAAATCTTTTGGCCTGAGAAACGCGTGGATAATTGATTTTTGGTGCCTTGCTTTTTGAATCGATCTTGTACCTGAAATTAAGCCTTTCTTTAAAAAAGAAAAAACATTCATTCGAGGAACTTATTTTTCCTGAGGATATTCTATCAGGGCGGATTATTCTAAAACCAGGATCAGACCCTGCATTTGCAACTCTTCGTTGATTACGTGTTTCCGGCTTCACTCAGACCACGCCGACCGGATTGGATGAGTCTTTCCTTTTACATTTTATACATATTATTTATATCAATCTTTTGATTGATTGATTGATTGATTTCGTTCACATAATCTCTATGAGATATTGTGAAAATTGATATTTATTTTCACGTATTAAATTCATGTGAATTCATTTTTAACGCTTTATGTGAATCACTATAGTATATTTTATATTGAATTTGTAGTAATTTTGTGCAATTGAAATCTATTGTAAAAGTTAAAGTTCTCATATTTTAGTGATATTCAATTTTGCTCAGTGTAAATCGAAAATTTTATTACTCTCGTACAATTACCTTTTCGAATTGAATGACTGTTTTAATTTGTAATTAATATCTGAATTTGTTGGGCCGAACCATACTCGTTATTTATATTATTTATTTTCATTGACAAGATCATTATTGTATCCGGAAACAATTTCATTGATTAGATTTATGTTGTTTAATGACAAACGAGTGTGTGAGTAAACCGTCAACGAATTATTCTCTTGATAATTTTATTTATTTTATGTAATTTGAGCAGCATTTATTTCGGTCCTCATCTGATTATAATTTATTGTTAAAAAAGAATTTGGATTGATAAATATATATTATAAACGTATCTTAATTGATTGTATTTCTTTTCACGCACATTTTTATTATTGGTCATAATTCGCTTTCGTAGACTAATTTTTAGCTTCATTAAATTTTATTTAATTTTATTTGTCTTTTAATTTCAAACAAATCATTACATAAAATTTATTGGCGTCCAAACAGGGACCCGAAATAATATTGTTGCTCATTTTATATGTATTTTTAATTTGCAATTATTACTTGCAGCTGTTTTGAATTATTTGATATCATTGATCTCTTTGTTTTGATTTATCTTGAGGTGCTATTTACTGAATCGTTATTTGTGCATTTACTTTGGCACATTGTTTTTTTTTATTTCTGACTCATGACTGCCCGGACACCAACGAAAGAGAGGAAAGAATAGATAATTCGGAGAATAGAGATATATAAGATTTTAATACGGGTGACTTGTCAGATAGTTTAATCATGGGTGAGACTGATGGAAGTTCTGATCTTTCTCTCAATAAAGATGTATTAATAAAACAATTGAAAGCTGAATTATTGCAATTAAGAGAGTTGAATAAATCTTTACATGAAAAATTGTCTAATTTACGTAAGGGTGATCCGGAATCATCGAATAGTAGGGCTAGCCAAACGATAAAAACTTTAGTAGATAGATTACGTGGAACGCGAATAGAAATTGCTGTCCCTAAATTCAAGGAATTTGATAATCCTAATGTATTTTGGAAAAACTAGAAAAATATTTTAAAGTTAAGCGAATTAATAATATTGATAAATTTGATGTTTTAGATGGGGCTTTCGAAGGCCGTGCTCGATTATGGTTTGACACTCAAGAATTTACTTCTTTTGATCAATTTAGAAGAAAATTTTTACTTGAATTTTTTTCAATACCAATTCGAGTAAAGATTAAATCCACGTGGCTTGCCAGGCGATTTCATCCCTCGAGAAATCGACTAAATGAATTTTTTTTAAACCAGGTTAAAGAAGCCCAATATTTTATTCCCAAACTAGACGATTATGAGTTGCATTATATTATAATTCAACAACTTCCATTAAGGGTTTGTGAATTATTGGTGGCCGTTGATTTTGATGATTTAAATAAAATTTTGAGCGCGTTATCTCAGTTGAACAGTACTTTTAGTGACAAGCCAAATCCTGTAAAAAATCAGACTAATCAGAGACCAGAAAATTCTCATTTTAATCGAAATGATGCATTTGGTTTCCAGCCTCGCGTTCGGGAGATGCAACCGTATGCAGTGCATTGTAAATCAAGATATGGTAGTAAGGGAGGGGAAAATATAGATTCATTCAGGGATAGGGGGGTACATCAGGATTATTTGCAATCTCGAGACACGCCTTCTAATTGGCGTGAGCGAACACGTGTACGTCTACCTGACACTTCTATACCTCCCTATACACGTGGTTCATGTCAGACTTCTCAGAATCATTTAAACTTCTAGGCGGCGCGGCAAGAAGGGAAACGTCGCGCCTATCGGGTCTTTATGATTACGAGGATTTGGGAAGTGATTTGAGTGGTTCGGAAGAGCGGGTTAACGTGGGTACATCTTCACGTCACATGCTCTGTCCTCGTGTTATTGTACTTGTCTTTGCGGTTCCTGTTCGAGTATTAATCAACACTGGCAGTCAGATTACTGCGGTTTCTGAGTCTTTCGCTAGGTATCTGTCTATACACGGAAAATATGATGAATTGACGGTTTCAAATGTCCAGTTGTATACCGCGATTGGAAAAAAACCTACAACAATAAAAAAACAAATTAGTCTTTATCTTTTTATTGGTGATTTTTCTTTTTGTTCAAATGTTTTAGTTGTTCCAAATTTATCAAATATGATGATTATTAGAAATGACTGGTTAAGTTTAAATAATGTTATTATTGACTATGATAAATCAGAAATAATAATACAAAAGAAAAAAAATTCTGATAATCTTATTATTTTTGGTAAGAAAATTTCTGAGGATTTAATTGATAAAAAAAAATAATAATAATTATATAAAATATATATACAGGGTCTTGATTCTAATGAATATATGAATTTTGAGAGTGACGTAAAAGTTACCTGTGGTTTGGAAATTAAACGAACTATTGATGATTTCAAAGATAATATTTTCTCAGTTTTGTTTGACGAAGGATCTAAGGAAATCGAAACTTGTGAATTTATTGCTGATTCTGAAAATATTCATTTTAATGGCGGTATTTGGGATGATGAATCTTTGATTTCTGAGAATCCTGAATCCAATTTGATATCGGGTAATATTGTTAATGAACACGACCTTTATACAGATGATTGCTCTGGGGCAAATGTTTTTGATCATTTAGATTTTATAGATTGTTTTTCGATTAATAGTAATCAAGAATCGGATTGTTTTGTGGATGATCTTGGGATGATTACCTCTGGTTTAAAAAAATTAAATTGCGATGAGAAAAGTTTGTTTATCTCAAGGATGTCTAAATATAAGACTTTATTTAGTCCAAAGTTGACCAGTGCTCATGTTCCGCCTTATAGTATTAATGTTAAACCTTATAAGGCTATTATTCGGAAAAGCTATCCGATCCACATAGCTTATAGACCTAAAGTGGATGTTGCCATTAAAAAAATGTTGGACGGTGGAATAATTGAAAAGTCAAATAACCCATATTGTAATCCTCTTCGAGTGGTAATCAAGGCAGATGAGTCTGTGCGCATTTGTCTTGATGCTCGATTTATTAATGAGATTCTGGAATCGGATCATGAGTCACCTCCGATGATTCATGATCTGATGCAAAAGTTTCATGGGATTGCTTATATGAGTACGGATGATTTAGCCACCGGCTATTGGCAAGTCCCTTTACATCATGATAGCCGTAAATATACAGCATTCTTATACAATTCTCAGATGTTCCAGTTTTGTAGACTTCCATTTGGTCTCAAAACTGCGGGCTCTATTTTTATTAGAGTGTTAAGGTCAATTTTTGGTTCTGAATTCAACAGGATACTGACAACCTATGTGGACGATTTTTTGGTTGCGACTGGGGTTTTCTTCCTCGATCATCTTAATGCATTATGTTTGATGTTTGATGTTTTGCAAAGTTTTGGATTTACTTTGAGTTTGAGAAAGTCTAAATTTTTTTAGGACAAGATTCGATTCCTTGGTCATGAATTGACTTTGGAGGGCATTAAACTTATCAAACTCAATTGATAAGTTGAGAATTTACCTCTTGGGGACTCATTTTCTTGTAATCACGGATCATAAGGCCCTCGTTTTCCTTAATTCTACACAATATTTGAACTCTCGTCTCATTCGCTGGAGTCTGCTCCTTCAACAATATGTTTTTGATGTTAGGTACTGCCGGGGTGCCGACAACAAAATGGCCGATTTTTTCAGACGAAATCCCAGAGGTCATTTTGAATTGGAAGTGAATAATCCACTAGCTATTGAGGTGTTGGACGTTGATTTCCATAATAGTGATACAAGTGATTGCTCTGTTATCACAATTGATGGTGAATTGCGTAATTCTTTAAAAAATTTAGCTGATTTACAGAAACGCGATAATTTTGCAAATAATGTTATAACACAAATAAATAATGGTAATGGAACAGCTTTCTTTATATTAAAAGAAGATGTTCTTTTCCATAAGGATCCTAATTGTGGTGTGTGGCAGGTGGTGGTTCATGAAGTTTTAAACAAGGACATCATCGACTGTGTACACTCTAATTAGGTCATCCGGGTGTATATAAAACACTCATGTATCTTCGTCGATATTATTATTGGAAATCGATGTCCAGGAGCATCAAGAGTTTTGTGATTTCTTGCGACTTGTGTCAACGAGTTAAGCCAATTCATATAACAATGGCTGGGCCGTGTGGGCAAGTGGAATCCTCGGGTCCTTGTGATCTTGTTAGCGTTGATTTTATGGTCCTCTTCCTAGGTCAATTAGGGGCATGAAATATATTTTCCTGGTTCTCGAAGTTTTTTCGAAGTATATTAAATTATATCCCATAAAGCGCGAGACCACAGAAGCATTTCTTTTAAATTAATAATCTAAAATTAGAAAACATAATCTAAAATTAGATTTATGTTGTTTAATGACGAACGAGTGTGTGAGTAAACCGTCAACGAATTATTCTCTTGATAATTTTATTTGTTTTATGTAATTTAAGCAGCATTTATTTCGGTTTTCATCTGATTATAATTTATTGTTAAAAAGAATTTGCATTGATAAATGTATATTATAAACGTATCTTAATTGATTGTATTTCTTTTCACGCACATTTTTATTATTGGCCATAATTCTCTTTCGTAGACTAATTTTTAGCTTCATTAAATTTTATTTACTTTTATTTGTCTTTTAATTTCAAACAAATCGTTACAAATCAGGTAAAAGAAAAGAAGTTAAATTTGGCATTATTTTGAATGTCTTCTAGCAAATTACTTAAACTGTCGAGTTATTTTCACAATTGTGATTTAAAAAAATAATAAACAATTTCTTAAATAAAAATATCACAGGCAAGCATTATAGCCCAATTCTTCACGAGTATTTTTAAAAAAACTTCAATATCAGATGAAAATTGTGCTGACGGTCGAATTTATACCAAAATAAGTGCATTTGCTCCGCAAATCCTGTCGAGAAGAGTAATCGAGGGTTCAAAACAATGGTGGCGACCTTTATAGGGGAGGATGATCGAGAGTGGGACAAGCAAATTTATGTATTTCGTCATGCTATGAATACTGCTGTCCAATCGACGACTTAATTCTAGCCGGCGTTCCTTAATTATGGACGTAACCCTAAACCGGTCAAAAGTCTGTGAAGAGAGGTAGAGGGGAGAAAGGTTGTCGAAAGACATGATCCAGAAGTGTGGAATGATCGATTGAAAAGTTTGGATGCGTTGAGAGATTTGGTGGCTCGGTTTATAGTTAAAGAGAGAGAAACAGACGGCTTATTACAATAGAACTAAAAGGGTGGCAGCATTTCCCTTTCTCATTGGATGCTGCAACGCCGCAAATGGCACTTAGTAGAGCGCAACCAAGAGGTTGCTCCACCAGCTCGTCCATTGACAAGGGAGGTTGAAGGAGGAGAGGTTCAGTTACCTGAGCCACCACCATCGAGAGGGGAGAGTGAGGGAGCTGCACCCATGGAGGAGGTTGCAGCAGGCCTGGAGAAGGTAACAAGGGCTGTGGAGGAGATCCTCGCTAGGTCACAGCAGGTGGTTTACCTACTACAAAGAGGGCCTTGGGACTTAGTCTCTAAGATTAGGGAGTTCTCCATCCTGATGCAGGACTTACCTAGACCACTATTGGATCGTGCTATCCAATTGCTTTTAGAGAAGAGAGAACGGTTGGCGAAATGGGACCCTCCCCCATATAGTTCTTAAGAGAGCGCCGATTGAGAGGGGAGATCGTTAGTTAAGATGGTGAGTGTTTATGAATTACGTATTGAAGAAATTACGAGAAATTGATGGTTTTCCTTTTAATTTTGTTGTTGTTTGTTTAATTTTTTTTGTGAGCAGATGTTTTTAATTTTTTTTTATTGATTCAGAAATTTGTAGCTACGGCAATACTAGGGTTAGTATTGTCCTAAGGAAGGGGATTGTGACAAAGTGATTTGTCACTGACAAAGTATCGTGTTATTTTCCTATGATGATATTTTCGTATGAACATTAGTAAGTGTTTAGAGAAAATAGTAGTAAAGAGCGGGTGTCTTATTTTTAGACGGCCCTGGATAAGATTTAATTTCCGCTTCGTTGCAAATCCTCTTTGATCGCCAATTTACTGTTCACGTGGGGTGATTCAGCGAATCATTTTTCGAGACAGGTGTTCTCGCGTTTTCCGTGGTTTTTTCCTCGTTAGCAGCAACGCCCTCTTTTTTCTGTTTCAGTCGGGACGACAAGGAGACCGACAATAATTGTGATGGATTAAGCGTTCAACAGAGGGACAAAGAAGCTAACGGAAGGGTACGGAGTCTCCTCACCCCTAGAATGCTTTGCGCGGTCGCTGTCCCGATCGGTAGGACCATTATACGACGGAGATCGTTAGAATCAACACGTTTTCGGCATCGCGCGACGGTGGACAATCATTTTAAATAATATTGAGTTGTTGGTATAAAGAAAAAAAGTAAAACCACCGTGTTGGTCTTAACGTTCCCAGTTGGGAATTTCCAAGTGTTGTTGTGAGTATAAATTGTTACTACGAATATTAGTTCCCCGTTGGGAAAAATTCAGATATTTGTGAGTGCAAACTTTTATTATTATTCTTTGTTCCCCGTGGGGAAAATTTAGTAGTTCGAGTGTGGATTATTTTTATAATTGCTTCGTCGTGCCCTGTTGGGATAATAAAGTTTATTTGCTGAAGAAAAGAGGGCACATTTGTTTTTTTCGAAAAATAATCCTAGAGACCTAGGATGTCGTACGGCGCAGGAAGACTTGGCAACCGAGCTTTTTCGAATTTGGTAAGTATGGATATTATAGCAAGGTCGCCGTTTTCCTAACTGCGTTGGACTCGGTTTCCATCCGAATCCCCCTATTGGAGTTGGTTTGAGTTCGGTCGAAAGGGGGTATTGATATAATTTCAAATAATGTCGTAAATAATAATTGATAATCAATTCAATTTTATTTAAATCATTATATAGTCATCAATTGCTTTCTTCTATTTATTTAGCAGTTTTTATCTGGAAAGTGCTTTCTCTCTAAGAACGTTTTTTTTTTCTGAGAACAAGTGTTAGAATCACGTGGGTCAAGCGGTTAACCGACATAGTTTATTTTCTTATTTTTTAGGTAGCGAAGTCCGGGTGTAATCATCCACCTGGCGCCCGGGACAACCAGGAGGTTAGCACGAATAAAATAGTAACGGTCTTTGCAAGTCGCCTGTCAGCTGGAAGAGCATAGTTGATATGTCGTCATTGTGGTTATGAAGGGTTAGATAGTCAGTCGGAACCGCCATCTTGTTAACCACAGTAGGTGAAAATTCAAGGTTAATTGGACCCTGAAGATTAAGTCGCAAAGAAATAATATTTTACATCGTTAAACACGAATACTAGTAGCACATTTTCCAGTACGAGCCGATACCAATATCGAAAAAAGTGGTTTTTCGATACACCCTAATATACATCTCAAGTATATATACTTAAATTTTTTGTTTTTGGGTCTCAAAGAACAATTTTTAAGCTTTCAGTTGGTCCTATGCAGGCAGATTTACTGTTTCGATTTATTGTTTTACCTAAATTCAAATAATGTCGAAAAAACTTTTTTTTGCATATTAAAAACTAAATTGTTCAAAAACTAGAGCCAATCCAATATTTTCAAGGTCAAATTCGTATTCTGTGGACAAAATCCTATAAGAATCGGCTGTATTATTTTTGGCAACATGCAGTTAATGAAATTTTGACTACCTGTGTTATAATTTTAGCAAGATCGTCAAAATTTAAAATTCATGGTTGCCTAGGGTCTTTTGCTGATATATTAAGTATAATACGCATGTGAAAATGACTAAGATGCTTTATTAGGGTACAATTGTTATTAAAAAACTTTTTTTATTTTTCAAAGTATGCTATCACAAACCAGTTATTTCATTTATCCATGATCTTACTGCAGATACACGTGTATAAACTCCGGGATAGTTTGGTTTTGCGCAGCTGTAACCCCAGGACACGATTCCAATTAGTTTTTCGTCTTGTGTCAGTGGACCACCACTGTCACCCTGTAAGAAAATCATAAAATAATTTCAAAAATTATTTCACTTAAACATGGGACGTTCCACGTCAAACGGACCAGAGCTCTGTCCAAAATTCTAATTAACGAAAATGAACTTATTATAGCTCAAAATACTCGTAAGCTAATCCCCTTTCAATTAAAAAGTGGCAAATTTGAAAATACAAAATGGCGTCATTCCTGGGCAACGTAATAGACGCTGAAATCGGAAATACGCAAATATATTTATTAATTTATTTCTACAAACGATGCAGAAATGTTGGGTAACGACATATTTTAATGTTTTCGGACTCGCTGATTACGAAATTCAAAATGGCGGATCCAATTTGGCGGTCGGAATTAAAAAAATTATTAAAAATGCTTAAAACTTGTTACTTGGGGGTTTTTGGGGTCGCTGAATACGAATCTGATGTTAGTTTTTCAAAATACAAAATGGCGGATCCAATACGGTAGACGGTAATTTTAAAAAATCAAAAAAATTGCTTGAAACTTGTTACTCGGGGGGTTTTGAGATTGCTGACAACGAATCTGATGTTAGTTTTTCAAAATACTAAATGACGGATCCAATATGGCAGACAATATTAAAAAAGCCATTAAAAACTCTTAAAACTCGTTATTCGTGGATTTTAGAATGGTACCTGTTAATACAAAAATTCAGAGAGCACACTAGTTTTTTAATGTAACAAGTTTCAAGCAAATATAATGAGTTATAAAATAAGCGTCCGCCATATTGGATCCGCCATTTTGAATTTTGAAATTCGGACTTTAGATTCGTAATCAGCAAGTCCGGAAACATTAAAATATGTCGTTACCCAACATTTCTGCATCGTTTGTAGAAAGAAATTAATAAATATATTTGCGTATTTCCGATTTCAGCGTCTATTACGTTGCCCTGGAATGACGCTATTTTGTATTTTCAAATTTGCCACTTTTTAATTGAAAGGGGATTAGCTTACGAGTATTTTGAGCTATAATAAGTTCATTTTCGTTAATTAGATTTTGGACAGAGCTCTGGTCCGTTTGACGTGGAACGTCCCATATTTAAAACATCATAAACTACGATCTTAAAAATATGGAATAACGCACACTTTGAACCACTATAAAAAATGAACGTCATGTGATAGCAACCTTTACTAAAACTTATATTTAAGCTTAAATCTTAAGATTTAAAGTTCAATAGCAATACCCTATGTAACATTACCCAGTTAAAAATTTTGTGTGTGTTCCCACGTGTGTTCCCGTATGGGTTCCTGTATGGGATCCCTTAAAGGTTCCTTCATGGGTTCCCGTATGGGATCCTATGTGCAAGGGAACTTTGGCACGAACCGTTGAGGAAACACTGTACATAGGATCCTATGTGTATGTGTTTCCTTTCAGGATCCTTAATCTATTAAACAATTTAAATAAATCTACAAAAAGAATATTGTTAAGAAAATAATGCATTTGTCAGTAGCTGTTACACGCCATATTTTTACAAGAACAAAAAAATCTACTGCGCAGCCGTAAGTGCTATAGAAAACTACTGCGCAGCATGTTAAGTTTTCAAAGATTGATTTAAAATCCTATGTAAATGGAATCCTACGTACAGTGTTTCCTCGAGGGTTCGTGCCAAAGTTCTCTGGTTCACAGGATTCCATACGGGAGCCCATACAGGAACATACGTGGGAAATTTTTAACTGGGGAATGAAAAGTCGAAGGGAAACGATGTTTCTCGACCGAGAGCGGGAGGGTTAGTTCAATAATCACGCGTTTTTTAATCTGAGAGTAACCTTAAATATCCTACCAATTTTTGCTCGATTAACTAAGAAGTTGGTTTTAATAAATTTTCAAAAAGACTGAATCTAAATTTTACTTCTAAATTGATAAATTCAAAAAGGCTAAACTGAAATGGAAGGCTGTTTTTAAAATACTTGATACAATTTTTTTAAAACAAGTTACTTTAAGGTTTTTGATGTTTTTGATCACGAGTTTGCCCACACAGCACCGGAAATTCCCTGAATTTTCCCTGAATATTCGTCAACATTTCTCGAATATTCGAACTTAATATTCAGGGAAGTTTCGTGGAAGCAGTAAAATGTCCGCCTAGAATAATATTGGGCGCGAAATTTCCCTGAAAATGTATTTCCAATTTTCAGGGAATTTCTGCCTCTTATATTCCTTGAATATTCAGGGAAAGTTAAAAAAAATTTCCAAAATTTTTTTTAATCTGGTAATTGATCAAAAAAATATGTTATATTCGACATCCGTGGGATTCTAGAAAATTAAAAACTACTGCGCAGCCGTAAGTGTCATAGAATCCAAGTTCGACAAGTGCGCATCAAGTTAAGTGAATATACGAATACTATGAATATTGGAGGAATGTTAGATGCGGAAATTCCCTGAAAATTAGAAATACATTTTCAGGGAAATTTCGCGCCCAATATTATTCTAGGCGGACATTTGACTGTTTCCACGAAACTTCCCTGAATATTTAGTTCGAATATTCGAGAAATGTAGACGAATATTCAGGGAAAATTCAGGGAATTTCCGGTGCTGTGTGGGTGGTATCAGAATTTAAAAATTCAAAATGTTGAACCCAAGATGACAGACTTTATTCATAAAATGTTAGGATTTACATAATAGTGTATTGTGCCACAAGAGAGGAAACTCAGTGATATCGCAAGTATGATAACACAAGAGTCGATAAACTTTCCTTTCGTGTAGTACATACTATTTCCTCTAAAACACGTACCGAGAGTATAAAAAGCTTTTACGATAAACGCTAGTTAACATTCGCAGAGTGACGAAAAGGGACAAAGCGCACAATATTGATCGCGTTACTAGCGATAATTTTACAAATTGTCACATTTTTTCTTTAAGGTCCTTTTCACGTCAGAAATATCAGAGTTGTCAAAGGGTTCATCGATTTTCTTAAAACTTCGTGGTATAATACTGCTATATGAGAAACTTTTTCTCTCTAAATGATTTTTAAAAAAATGCAAAATTGTAGAAGATACGCCATTTTGAATATCAACATTAATTCAACAAAATTCTTAATATCTCAAAATATTATAAAGATATTTTGATGAAACTTACACATGTTTTAGTTAAAAATATGTACTTTTAAATGAAAATAAAGTCAATGAAAAAAAAAATTTGTTTAATGTAAAAAAATTAAAAAACAATTTTTAATTCAATTTTTCTTTTCTTACTCCTCTCTGACAGAAATTTTATTAATATTTTTAAATTTCTTATGAATCTACCTTTAATTTAAGAAAAAAAATTGATGGAGACTTTATTAGGTCCCGAGATATTAGACTTTTTGTACTACCGCGCGTAGTTGCTACAGCAAAACGCGGCGTGGCGCGCTGCATTGCTAAGCTTCTACGCTGTCGCGTCGCATTGCCTGGCATTGCCACGGCCGCTGCAACTACGCTCGTTTTTAACAAAAAGTCTAATATCTCGGGACCTAATAAAGTCCCTATCAATTTTTTTTTTTAAATTAAAGGTAAATTTATAAGGAATTTAAAAATAATAATAAAATTTCCGTCAGAGAAGAGTAAGTAAATAAAAAATTGAATTAAAAATTGTTTTTAAATTTTTTTACATGTAAATTTTTTTTTTCATTGACTTTATTTTCATTTAAAAGTACATATTTTTAACTAAAACATGTGTAAGCTTCATCAAAATATCTTTATAATATTTTGAGATATTTACAATTTTGTTGAATTAATGTTGATATTCAAAATGGCGTATCTTCTAAAATTTTGAATTTTTTTTAAAAATCATTTGGAGGGAAAAAGTTTCTCATATAGCAGTATAATACCACGAAATTTCAAGAAAATCGATGAACCTTTTGACAACTCTGATATTTCTGACGTGAAAAGGCCCTTAAATACATGTTTTCCTTCTAATAACATCACAGGTATGGAAATTCACTCTCTCTCCCTGTTATGAGGTCACGGTGAGGAAAACTAACATTCCCTCTCAGCTAGGATAAGCCACAGAAAGAAAATGTATAACATTCCCTCCCTCTTCCCTGTATAGACATACTTTCCGACCTCTACACAGGTAAGAAATATTATACTTTCGGTGCGTGTGTAGAAAAAACGTAGTTACTCGGGGGTTTTAGTGTTCTTCATTTACTTCTTTGACATCAAATCTCAACACGTTAAATGTATAACGTAAAATGGCTACAAAGTAATATTACATTATAACTTGTAAATAAAAAATTAAAAATAGTCTTGGCTATTATAACGTTTTTTTTGAAGGGAAATATTAACTTGATACATACCTTGATAGATGTTTCTAGAAATTTCTTGAATATTTGGCATGAGGCAAGTTCTGTTTCATTTACCACAATAAGGGACGCAAAACTTGCAGCTGGAATTTTTTTTGGTCCTCAAATAAGATATAAAATTCTTCAAAATATAAAAGATACAAAGGAAAATCAAATTCAAAAATGATTGTTGACTACTTTTGGTCACTGAACCAGGACTTTCCTGATGCCAAATATTCAAGAAAATTCTGGAAACATCTATCAAAGTATCAAAATGATAATTCTCTTCAAAGAGTCTTTAAAATAACAAAGAATTTAATTTTTATATATCATCACAAGTGATACTTTAACATTATTTTATAGTCATTCTTAGTACCGTCAAGTGGGGCTATTTTGTGCACAAAACCGCTCTTTTTCCACTTTATGCTTTATTAAAATTCAGAATTTGAAAAAATAAAGAATTTATCTATTCAGTTATGTTGTAGACATCTTTTTAAAGGTGTCCTATGAGTTAGCCGACAAAAAAAAAATTTTAGTCTGAGTTATAGAAACTCAAAGTTGGGCACAAAATAAACCCCATGGTGGGGCTATTTTGTACATCAAAGTTTGCTTATTTATAAAGTTGTGTAAAAAAATTTTTTGAACGCTTTTGCTGCATGAAGTGTTATTTCTAGATATTCTAGAGTACAATAAAGAAAAACAAAGCCAGAAATATTTTTTTTTAGGAATTGTTTAACTAATTTGTCTGTAAAACACTAAAATTTCACAAAAATAAAAATTTACAAAAAAAGTAATTTCTTTAAGAAAATTTTACTTAAAATAACTTCTATTACACTTTTTGAGTTATTTTAAGAGAAAAAGTTTCAAAATTAACTTGAAAAGCATGTAATTATTAATGTTACTTTTTTTAGGTTTTTAAAGTCGAGGTCGAGTCCATACCAAGTGATCACACCAATTTCAGTCATATTGAGTAATATTTACGAAATTGATATTTTGGGTTCCTTTAGGAGTAAAAAAAATAAATTTTAATTATTTTTAAAAAATTCAAAATATTTTCGAAAATATTCAAATTCAAAATTTTTAGTACTATTTTTTTTGTTTTATCATAACTTCTGTAATTTTGAAGCAATTGAGATCATTTTTTTTTAAATTACTCGTATTTAAATACTCTTTCAAGAAAAATTATAATAATTAAGAAATTGTTTATAATTAAATTTTTATTAAAAAAATTAAATTATTTATTTAAACAAAATCTAAAGTATATCATCGATCTTTTTCAAAAAATTTATAAACATAGCCTATAATGTGCTTAAAAATTTAAGCCAAAGAAAAAGATGGTATGTATTATAGTTTTTGAGAAAAAAATTATTAAGTTATGCTAGCGCGGCGCAGACCGGTGTCACCGCTACTCAACGCGTAGTTCCGTAGTAACCGAAATGTATGTATATTATTACATAATATAAATACAGTTAATCGTCATGTTTATTTTTTTATTTTACAAATTGTGCTGTGCACAGAATTTGAAAAAATTTTTGTTTCAATTTTATTCTCAAGGGGTACGAAGGAATGAAATTTTTGTGTACCTTTAATGGTCATAGCTTGATTAAATCTTTCACTTAACAATTGTTTTTCAGCTTCATATTCTGCGTAATTACAAAATTCTACATTAATTTTCTCTAAACTGGATTTTGCCCACTCGTATAAGTCAAGAGGAGTAACAATTTGATTGTTTAATGGTCGTTGTAAACTTGCTTCTTTCAACTATTTTCAAACTATTTTTATCATTCTTTAAGGGGAGAGATAGGTGAAATTTTAACTCAACAAAATTTTTGATGCTCAGAGGTGTCATTTTTTTTCTTACATCAATTAAGATGTAGAATTATGGTATTACATAAAAATTAAAAAACAATATTTTTTTGGTCATTTTCGAAATTTTATTTTTCAAAATCCATACGATGGATTGTAGAAAATCATTTAAAAATCCCACAAAAAATTGTCGATGGAAAAAATGAAAATTGTGAAAGAGGTTTAATTTTTAAAATTTAATTTTTTCTTAGAATAAATTTCTCAAACTCCGCAAATTATTTGTTTCTCTATTTTTGACATTACCCCATAATTTTAGGTCTAAAATTGCATAAGAAAAAAAATTAACACCCCTGAACATCGCGAATTTTGATAATTTTACCAGTCCATTATTTGTCTTTCTTCAGTTTTAAATTATTTTAATTATTCACTTATTTTCACTTATTTTTACCAGTTTTTAATTATATTAATTATTTTTCAATTGATTTAACAAATTTTCAATTATTATTCTTAAATTTTAATAATTTTCCCAATTTTTAGTTATTTTTATTATTTTTCTATAAATTACCAATTTTTTAATTACTTTTTTTTACTTTAATTATTTTCTCCGATTTTTTTAATTCTAAAGTTTGATGTCCATGTACTATGAAAAGATCAGTGTGACTTTCTGAAGCTTATAATTTAAATATAATACACTAACTATATTTACATTATGTAAAAATATACATACATTTCGGTTACTACGGAACTACGCGTTGAGTAGCGGTGACACCGGTCCGCGCCGCGCTAGCATAACTTAATAATTTTTTTCTCAAAAACTATAATACATACCATCTTTTTCTTTGGCTTAAATTTTTAAGCACATTATAGGCTATGTTTATGAATTTTTTGAAAAAGAACGATGATATACTTTAGATTTTGTTTAAATAAATAATTTAATTTTTTTAATAAAAATTTAATTATAAACAATTTCTTAATTATTATAATTTTTCTTGAAAGAGTATTTAAATACGAGTAATTTAAAAAAAAATGATCTCAATTGCTTTAAAATTACAGAAGTTATGATAACACAAAAAAAATAGTACATAAAATTTCGAATTTGAATATTTTCGAAAATATTTTGAATTTTTTAAAAATAATTAAAATTTATTTTTTTTACTCCTAAAGGAACCCAAAATATCAATTTCGTAAATATTACTCAATATGACTGAAATTGGTGTGATCACTTGGTATGGACTCGACCAGGAACAATGTGTAAAACTGAGATTTTATGCTTATTTCTTGTCTTTTATAACAAAACTAAGACAAAAATGTTTCAAAACGAAATTCTAAAGTAATTTTTACTAACTACAAAACAAATTGTTGGAAAAAACTTGATTTTAAAGAATGCACGAAATAACCCACCAAATCCTGGTTTTTCAGTTTTTTAAACTTTTTTCTTAAAATATGCAATAAAAAGTTAGCGCATCACGTATACATCATCACAACTAAATTGTCAACAAGTATTATTAATACCTTTAGAAACACTTTTAAACTTCCGGAGATCTGAACAGAATTTTGAGAACTTTGAACATTTTCATCTTAATTTTTACGACTTTACGATTTTTTTTCTGATTTCAGATAAAGAATTAAGTAAATTCATTTAGTACTCTCTGTAGTTTAGTTATCAGAAAATATTTATACCAAGTAGCTAATCTAAGCAACTGAATATAAAGATTTTATTCATTAAAAACCTCGCGTGCACAAAATAGTCCCACGGCGCACAAAATAGCCCCACTTGACGGTACGTCTGTGAAGATAGCACTCAAGGTATCAAAAACCAAACTTTTGTTATATGGAATCGTTAGATGGTTCTTTATTAATCGTTTTTGGCTTTTAGAGGTTTGAAATAGAAAAAATACATCAGTTTTAAAAATTGCTGTGCTAATTCACCGTAGCACTACACTTTTTAATATTTTAAAAAAATTCCTTTTTAAATCGTTAGGTGGTCGTTTGATGGTCATAAGGTGGCACTTTTTAAAATTAGGTGGTAAAAAATTTACGAATTATTCGACTTGTAAACTTTTTTTCAAAATTGATTCAAGATGCTCACTAAGTACTGCTCACTTATTCTTGTCTCCAAGATATAGATGTTTTAAAATGTTTTAAATATTCCAACTGCTACAAAATAATAATTAATTAATTTCTTTCATATTTTACATTTATTTTACATTTTCTAGGTACTGGGGGGTTCTTTTGGATTTTTGAGCGTCTTTATATATATGTTAAGAGATGTTTTAATTTTTGCAAATAACTTAACACTAGAGATAGAATAGTAATTCTTAAATGTTTAATGAGTTTTTAGGTGAACAAAAAATTGTTTCAATGGTTTTTTTTCCAAATATTCGACGATTAACCAATATTATTTTTTTAGATCTAAATTAATGAAATTCGGTTAATTATTTAGCAATGAATGTATTGTTGTAAAAATTTGGAGAACAAAATTATTGTTATTTAAAAGGCTAAAAATTTGATTTTTGTTAACTACTTGTATAGGAAAACTGTATTGTACATTAATATTTTATTCTTTAAACATGTAAACACAAACCAAATTTTAAGCTTAAAAACTTTCTTGGAAACAGAAGAATTTTAGATTTGATGAATCTAAAGTTGATTTTTGTCAGTTTCTAAAATTCAATAATATCACAAGCCTGCAAAATTTCACTTTTTTCAGTTTCTAAAATAACTTAGGGTGATTCTTGTAGGTTTTTTCGCGCTGAACACGAATCTGTTGTCCAAAATGGTCCATCACGTCAGGATTTTGAGTAATTCTAGGTCACATGTCCCAAAAATGGCTATTTTTGCCATTTTTGGGAATTTTTTCTGGACAACTAAAATTTTTTCATTAATTTCCTATATATATAAGCTTCGTATAGTATGTATTGTCAGCTTTAAAACCCATTTTTAGAAATTAATTTACGATGATTTTTAAAATAAGTTATGAATATTTGAATTTATGAGATTAACCACATTAACCCTCCTATGCACGAATTTCTACCTAAAAAGACATTTCCAAATGCATACATTTTTCAGACTGATGGATTTTCATATAACTTAGTACCTTTGGGTTTTTGGGCTTGCTGATTACGAATCGGAAGTAAGAATTACAAAATTCAAAATTGCGGATCCAATATGGCAGACGAATTTTCAAAAAATTGTTGGATTTTAATATAACTTGGTATATTTAGGTTTTTGGAGTCGCTGATTACGAATCTGAAGTTCGAATTACAAAATTCAAAATGGCGGATCCAATATGGCGGGCAATTTTTAAAAAAATTGTTGGATTTTAATATAACTTGGTATATTAGGGTTTTTAAAGTCGCTGATTACGAATCTGAAGTCCGAATTACAAAATTCAAAATGTCGGATCCAATATGGCGGACGAATTAAAAAAAAATGTTGGATTTTCATATAACTTAGTACCTTTGGGTTTTTGGGCTTGCTGATTACGAATCGGAAGTAAGAATTACAAAATTCAAAATAGCGGATCCAATATGGTGGACAAATTTTAAAAAAATTGTTGGATTTTAATATAACTTGGTATATTGGGGTTTTTGAAGTCGCTGATTGCGAATCTGTTGTCCAAAATGGTCCATCACGTCAGGATTTTGAGTAATTCTAGGTCACATGTCCCAAAAATGGCTATTTTTGCCATTTTTGGGAATTTTTTCTGGACAACTAAAATTTTTTCATTAATTTCCTATATATATAAGCTTCGTATAGTATGTATTGTCAGCTTTAAAACCCATTTTTAGAAATTAATTTACGATGATTTTTAAAATAAGTTATGAATATTTGAATTTATGAGATTAACCACATTAACCCTCCTATGCACGAATTTCTACCTAAAAAGACATTTCCAAATGCATACATTTTTCAGACTGATGGATTTTCATATAACTTAGTACCTTTGGGTTTTTGGGCTTGCTGATTACGAATCGGAAGTAAGAATTACAAAATTCAAAATTGCGGATCCAATATGGCAGACGAATTTTCAAAAAATTGTTGGATTTTAATATAACTTGGTATATTTAGGTTTTTGGAGTCGCTGATTACGAATCTGAAGTTCGAATTACAAAATTCAAAATGGCGGATCCAATATGGCGGGCAATTTTTAAAAAAATTGTTGGATTTTAATATAACTTGGTATATTAGGGTTTTTAAAGTCGCTGATTACGAATCTGAAGTCCGAATTACAAAATTCAAAATGTCGGATCCAATATGGCGGACGAATTAAAAAAAAATGTTGGATTTTCATATAACTTAGTACCTTTGGGTTTTTGGGCTTGCTGATTACGAATCGGAAGTAAGAATTACAAAATTCAAAATAGCGGATCCAATATGGTGGACAAATTTTAAAAAAATTGTTGGATTTTAATATAACTTGGTATATTGGGGTTTTTGAAGTCGCTGATTGCGAATCTGAAGTGCGAATTACAAAATTCAAAATGGCGGATCCAATTTGGCTGACGAATTTTTAAAAAAATCTTGGATTTTAGTATATTTCGGAATTAAGAGTCTTTGGGGACGCTCATTACATGTGAAATTTCACTTTTTTCAGATTCCAAAATGGTGGAGGGTGGTTCTTGTAGGTTTTTTGTGCTGAAAACGAATCTGACCTTGAAAATGTTCTAGCACTTTAGGTTTTTTTTTATCTATAGCTAAAATGGACAAAAATTGTCTATTTTAGCCATTTTTATAAATTTTTTTAAGAAGCCAAAAATATTTTTTAATCAGCGACCCCAAAAACCCCAAGATCCCAAGATACATTAAAATTCAACAATTTTTTTTAAATTCCACCATTTTGGAATCTGAAAAAAGTGAAATTTCAGATGTAATGAGCGTCCCCAAAAACTCTTAATTCCGAAATATATTAAAATCCAAGATTTTTTTAAAAATTCGTCAGCCAAATTGGATCCGCCATTATGAATTTTGTAATTCGCACTTCAGATTCGCAATCAGCGACTTCAAAAACCCCAATATACCAAGTTATATTAAAATTCAACAATTTTTTTAAATTTTGTCCACCATATTGGATCCGCCATTTTGAATTTTGTAATTCTTACTTCCGATTCGTAATCAGCAAGCCCAAAAACCCAAAGGTACTAAGTTATATAAAAATATAACATTTTTTTTTAATTCGTCCGCCATATTGGATCCGACATTTTGAATTTTGTAATTCGGACTTCAGATTCGTAATCAGCGACTTCAAAAACCCTAATATACCAAGTTATATTAAAATCCAAGAATTTTTTTAAAAATTGCCCGCCAGATTGGATCCGCCATTTTGAATTTTGTAATTCGAACTTCAGATTCGTAATCAACGACTCCAAAAACCTAAATATACCAAGTTATATTAAAATCCAACAATTTTTTGAAAAAACGTCTGCCATATTGGATCCGCAATTTTGAATTGTAATTCTTACTTCCGATTCGTAATCAGCAAGCCCAAAAACCCAAAGGTACTAAGTTATATGAAAATCCAACATTTTTTTTTAATTCGTCCGCCATATTGGATCCGACATTTTGAATTTTGTAATTTGGACTTTAGATTCGTAATCAGCGACTTCAAAAACCCTAATATACCAAGTTATATTAAAATCCAACAATTTTTTTAAAAATTGCCCGCCATATTGGATCCGCCATTTTGAATTTTGTAATTCGAACTTCAGATTCGTAATCAGCGACTCCAAAAACCAAAATATACCAAGTTATATTAAAATCCAACAATTTTTTGAAAATTCGTCTGCCATATTGGATCCGCAATTTTGAATTTTGTAATTCTTACTTCCGATTCGTAATCAGCAAGCCCAAAAACCCAAAGGTACTAAGTTATATGAAAATCCATCAGTCTGAAAAATGTATGCATTTGGAAATGTCTTTTTAGGTAGAAATTCGTGCATAGGAGGGTTAATGTGGTTAATCTCATAAATTCAAATATTCATAACTTATTTTAAAAATCATCGTAAATTAATTTCTAAAAATGGTTTTTAAAGCTGACAATACATACTATATTAAAATCCATCAATTTTTTTAAAATTCGACCGCCATATTAGATTTGCCATTTTGAATTTTCTAATTAGGACTTCAGATTCGTAATCAGCGAATCTAAAAACCCAAATATACCAAGTTATATTAAAATCCAACATTTTTTTAACATTCGTCCGCCATATTGGATCCGCCATTTTGAATTTTGTAATTCTGTCTTCAGATTCGTAATCAGCAAGCCCAAAAACCCCAAGGTACTAAGTTATTTGAAAATCTATTAGTCTGAAAAATGTATGCATTTGGAAACGTTTTTTTAGGTGACGTGATGGACCATTTTGGACAACAGATTCGTGTTCAGCGCGAAAAAACCTACAAGAATCACCCTAACTCATTTTAGAAACTGACACTTGCAGGACTGTGTATTTTATGGATAAAAAACAAAAATCGAAAAGATTAATAAAACAAATAATTCATGCTATTTAATTTTTTTAATTTTCTTATTTTATAACTATAAATTAAATTATGTGTAATATTTACCTATTATAATTAATTCATAATATTTAATTAATATTAATTTAATTTAACAATAAATTTAATAAGCAGTTTTATAATATAAATAATACAATCAGGAACACTTAGTGGAAAATTAATTGAAACTTAAGTTAATTTGGTGAGTTGGGCCTCTCACGAAATTTATTACTAGCTACGGGCCTGTTTTCTTTATTAGTTAGTTTATTAGTAAATAATTCAAAAATTATTCAAAGAAGCACGATAAGCATCTATTTAATTAAACAAATATTTTAGAACTGTACTAATGAAAATTGAAATAAACTAAAAAAATGTTCATGTTGAAAATACTAAAGCAATTTAGTTAATAATTTTTAGTTAAATTCACTAGAGAATCTGGTTATAATTTCTGATTAAAATATTCTTGGTAATTAGGTATTTTTTCTATTGAAATTACTGGAAATTTCGATTTAATTTGCCGGAATATAAAATTTATCAATACCCAAATGTATATTAAGGCCATGTTTAACATTGCTTTTGAATTAAAATAACCAGAATCCCAGTTGTAGTTTTTTAAAACCTTACATGCATTTCTACTAGTATTGAAATATATAAATCCGTTTAAAAATGTAAACTATAATTAAAAGCGAGAGACGAGAGTCACGATAAAAGATCGATATTTCTATAAAATAAGAGGAAATTATTATTTTAATTATCACCTTGTCTCTGATCAAAAAAGCACTATACAACTTGTATGTCCTTACTCAAATCTTCAGAAATCTGTTAAAATCGAGTAGAAAACTATTTGAGTACCCAAAACTGTACAAGAACTTTAAAATATGCGTTAACCCGAAAATAAATGAGAATTCGAAAATTTCGAAAATCCGAAACTGTTGGTTTAACAACTTGAAACTATTCAAGAACTCGAAAATTTCGAGAACCCGAAGTTGTTCGAGAACTCGGAAATTTCGAGAACTCGAAGCTTTCTGGGTTTTCTTGAAATCTTGAAAACTCGAATCCGACTGGTCTCGAAATTTCGGGCTTTTTGCACAGCTTTATAAACCATACGTTGCAAGCCTACCAGAAAACATTAACTTTCAGGATAATGATACATTTTATCTGTGAAGTCTGTTTTTAATCTATATTTAATGGAAGCTTGACAGACATCCTCGTCTTCTATCATTATATTGCCAATTATTGTCCTACTTCGTTAACTATTAACTTTTAAATTTTTTAATTTACAATTGTTAGTATTCCTTCAACTCCCCGTTAAATTGCAGATACTTATGAATCATAAAAATACAATCAATTGACATTTTACTGCACTTCATCCACTAATGGTACAAGTTCTACAACCTGTACAACTAACCTGCATGTAACATCAGTATTTTAATAAACTCAATTTCATAAAAGAAAGTCAATTGTTTTGGAATTGGTAAATAATTTGAAAATATTATTCACCTGACAAGCATCTTTTCCTCCAGAACGGATGAATCCAGCACATATCATTCTGTAAGTGATAGTTTCTTTACCATAAAGTTGAGCACATTTTGAACTGGAAACTAAGGGTACCTGCACCTCCCTTAAATGATTACTTAATGATCCATGGCTTCCAAGGGTACCCCATCCGGTAACAGTGGCTTTAGTACCACTGAAATAATTGTCTGTAGCCGTAGCCATTGCAATTGATCCAATACCTGTTCTGTACTGCAAAGGTTCCTCCAACTGAAATCATAAATTTATATAAATAATAGTATATTAAGCAACAAGGGGTTAAAGGCAGCCATTTGTTTACGCTGATGTTTATGTACAAGTGACAGTCGAAGGCGAAGCCTGAGACGAAACTAGTACACAAACATCGTTGTAAACAAATCTGACTGACTTTAAACCCGTGTTGCTTACGATACTTTTTATTCCAAAGGCACAAAAATGCTGCTTTTAATTGCTTGTAGGTTAGGGTCGAAATGCATTATTTTGTTTTTCGTATGAATATGACGTCCATTTTTTCCCTAAGGTGAAAAAAATGCTTGGATCAGCTGTTCATTTTTTCACACTGCCGAACAAATAAATGCGTTTAGACCCATTTTTGGCCTGTGGGATAAAAAAATTTTAAACTTAAAGGGTTATATCTGTTTGGAGTTTTTTTGTTTTGCATATCTTTGAATGGCTTAAGTTACGTCAAAACATTCCTAGATTAATAATAAATTTTCAAGCATGAAAAGAACTCAGAAATGCTCTGAAAATCAATTTTTGTAAAGTAACTTGGAGATGTAAAAAGATCAAATATCGCCAAATTAAAATTTTTCTAACTGTCAATATAATTTGTGAAATGACAGTTTGCCAAGTAAAGTATTTCATGTTTATGAGAAATTAATTTTTTAAATAGGTCTTCCTACACTTAAAATTTTTTAGAAATAATTAGAAACGATTGTAAAATTTTATAATTTATTCTTTAAATGGGTATGAGTTGTCGAAATAATAGGTATAAGAATGCGAAATTAAAGAATAATGAACTAATTAATAGAAATAAATTTAAGTTCAAAGAAAAAATATGATATTTAGACACATGCAAAAAGTTGGCGTGAATGTTTTTTTAAAAGAAAGATCGCATTGTGTGAGCATGTCCTTTTTATTGAACAATTCAACACTGTTTACTTCACGCCAAGTTTCAGTATCTGCCTAAAAATCATATTTTTTCTTTGAACTTCAATTTATTTTAATTAACTAGTTTATTATTGTTTAATTTCGCATTCTTATACCTATTATTTCAACAACACTTAATAAAAAAAAAATATAACAATTTATTTTTGAAAATTACCTATATGTATAGTGTTGTCAATAATATTTGAGAAACTTGATTTTTAAAAAAATTCGTCAGTTTTTTCTTAAAATTATAAAATATAATTACAGAGTATAATTCAACTGAATATATAAAATCTCCTGAGGGAATGTGCACTGTTTTCCAACAGTTTCGAGACATGTTAGTTTAAAGTTTATTTATTATTTAAAAATCTTATAAGTAAATTACTATTAAATATAAAATTGAAACTGGTAAGTAAAATTATAATATATAACCCTAGAAGGACTAACTGGGGTCGTTTGGAACCCCACGCGAAATTTAAATTGTTTAAACAATCTAAGATAACAATTGAATATCTTCGCCATTTTTCTTCACTTATATTTCGATTTTTTGTGAAATTAATTAATTACTATTTATATCTAAATTTATGAAGTAGTTTAAATATTTACCAACCGTTTTAAATTGTTCCAAAAATTTTAGTTAATAAATAATAACTTTGAAAGTTATCTTTATTTAGATTTCACTTCTTTAAGTAATTAAAATAATTATTTTCGGTTCAGATTTTAAAAATAGTTATAGTCCTTATAAAATATTTTAAAATTTGTTAAAAATATTAGTTAACAAATAAATAATTTCGGAATTTTTATTTGTTTCGATTTCGTAACTATTCTGAGATAAATTTTTTACCATTTCCTTAGAGTTTTTCAAGCAATCTAAATGCAAAGAATTTTATTTCATCTTTAAGATCATCAAAAAAACCAAAGAAACGAAATATAAGTGAAGAAAAATGGCGAAGATATTCAATTGTTAACTAAGATTGTTTAAACAATTTAATAGTTATTAGTAAATATCCTAAACTGCTATACAATACTCGGCCAATAGTAATTAAATAATTTTACAAAAAAAAAGCGGAATCTAAGGAAGGAAAACTTTCAAAGTTATTAATTTGTTAACTAAGATTGTTTAAACAATTCAAAAAATGTTTGTGAATGTTCTTTAACTCTTTCATTATTCTAGGCCAATAGTTATTAATTTTACAAAAGAAACGAAACGTAAGTAAAGTAAATAGTAATTTATTAATTTCACAAAATAAACAGAATCTGAGGAATGAATATTTTTAAAATTATTAATTTCTTAACTAAGATTGTTTAATCAATTTGAAAATTGTTGATTATTATTAACTAAGAACCATTTAAAAATACTTTTGATAAGTTTTGTGTGTATTTATATAAGTATATAAAGTTTCTGACATCGAAGAACCTTGAAGTCACTTTCTCAAAAATAATTTTTTTCTATTTTTAAATGTTATTAACATTTATTTTAGTTAATAAAAAAAATCTTAATTTTTTAGCAGTTGAGAGTTGTAGGAAAAACATTCTCGAGTATTTTAAAAAAAAGAAAGTTAAAATCGGATCATTTTTGAGTTGTCAGCAGATTTTTATCCAAAAATAGTGCTTTTGGTAAGAGTGAGTAGATGACGCGGCCTGATGCGAGGCGACCGGGTTGCAGTGCGCCGCGCGCCACAATCCGTTTTTTGAGGATTAATATCTTAAAAACAAAAAAAAAGGGCATTCTAAAAATTTCTACATCGATAGGAAAAAACCTCAGCTTTCGTTTGCAATACTTTATTTTAAAATTAAACGAATCGATTTTGGTGAAAATAGCAAATTAAATATTAATTATAAAAAATTAGGGTCAAATTTTTAAAATATTAAAAAATAAAATTTACCAATGAAAAGAGCATTAAAAAACCTTTAAAAAACATACTCGAAGAAATTTTTTCCATTACCCGCCAAGACAGATAAAATTAAGTAAGAAGACGGTATTAAGCAAACTTGACAAAATTGACCCCCCTCTACCCCCTTCAATTTTTCAAAAAAGTCAAAATTTTTTTTGGGTTTTATTACCACTAGATAGGGCAATAAATTTTCTGAGTTTCAATTTTTTTGAAAGAAATTAATTTTGAGCTTGGGACATTACACGTAAAATGCCTCATATCTTCATCTTGTTTACACTCTTCTTTTGACACTATTCATCGAAATAACTTGAAATTTGGACAGCATGTTCTTTGAACGTGTAGTTTTCGTGTAAACTAGGATTTTTAAGATCCATTAATATTTAAGAAAGTTATTAACAATTTAAGTTACAAAATTATGGTTAAAAAATTCAGAAGTCTGTCGTTTGGTTATTTTTCTATAAATTTTTTTTATCCTAGTTTAGAAGATAGCCAAAATGGTACAGATTAAGAAACTATTTAATTTTTTTATTTCACATTAACCGTTGCAGAGAAAAAGTGTAAACAACTTTTAGAGGACGACTTTCGGCAGCCATTTTCTAAGACTCCATTAAAAAAAAAATGTTTTTAATTACTTTAAGAGTTGTATTTTATTGTAAAAAAAATTTATGTAATAAATATTTTTTTTAATATAAAAAAAAATCTTTGAAAAAAGCTTAAAATTACTGGAACCTCCCCTTAAGGGCTATGTTCCAGGACAAATTGCACTAAAACTGGCCTTTAAATGATATGTAGATACGCGGTATTAAAATAGCTCTGACGATATATCACTATTCGGAAAAATTTCATTGTAATGACTACAATAGTTGAACAGTATTTATCAGATAAGTGACCACTTTTTGTAATGCTTAAAAAACTTTGTTATCATTCTATAATATAATTGTACATATAAAACAGCCTTCGCTCGAGTTTCTACCGAATCTGAAGTCACAATTACAAAATTTAAAATGCCAGATCCAATATGGCGGAAGAATTTTGAAAAAATTGTTGGATGTTAATATAACTTGATGTATAGGAGTTTATGAGGTCACTGATTACGAATATGACAACTAAAAATAAAAATTTAATATGTCGGATCCAATGTGGCTGAATTTTGCTTTTTGACATTTTTTCCCCAAATCGTTAAAGGTTTAAGTAGAATTTTGTGAAACTATTTTATTCTAATGTAAAACCATTTTAAATCTCCTTTTACTTCTTTTAGTAATTTTTTATTTTACAATATTTTTCACTATCTAAATTTCTTGGAGTGAGTTCTCACTCCACGAAGAGTGAAAATTGGGCCACTCTAATCAGAGTGAGAAACACACTTTAAAGCAGGGACTGACACGAAAATCGAATTCTGTTTCTGTTTTGAATTGTTACAACGAAACAAAAATGTACAATCAATATTGTTTTGTATTGAGCCTGAAACGAAAAGGCTCTAAATTACGTTTTCGTCTCATGCCCGAAACGAAAATCAACTCCGAATTTCGCTTCAGTCTCATGCCCGATACGAAAAGACTCTGAATTTCGTTTTCGTCTCCTGCAAGAAAAGAATTGTGTTTAAAATTGTTTTTGTGAAATTTAGAGCCTTTTTTATGAGAAACGAAAACGGAATTCGGAGCGGATTTTCGTTTCGGGCATGAAACGAAAACAAAATTCGAAGCCTTTTCGTTTCGGGCATGAGACGAAAATGTAATTCAGAGCCTTTTCGTTTCAGGTTCAACACAAAACAAAATTAAATTGATGTTTTGTTTCAGTTTTTCAAAACCGAAACGAAACAAAAATAAATTATATTTTGTTTCGGTTTTCGTGTCAGTACCTTCTTTAAAGGAATGAGATCTCACTCTTATGAAGTGAATTTTCACTCCAATTCGAGAGGAAATTCACTCCAAGCAAAAAGTGAACACTCACTTTAATTTTGGAATAAATTTCCACTCGATCCGAAGTGAAATTCCACTCTAGTGGGTTTCTAACTCTGGTTGGGGTAGCTTGGGTTCGATAAAAATATATTGATAAATGAGAATTATCAAAAACTATACATATTACAGTTTTTTGTCAATTTCTATAAATAATAATTAAAATAAATTAATATTAATGATAATAATAATAATAATAATAATAATAATAATAATTTTGAATTTTGTTTGAATTGAGTAAAATATATCCAGGCTACAGGGTCAGATTAATTGTTCTTATACTCGGTTGTTTAGGAGGGATGCGAGCTTCATTTGTGAGCCAATTACAAAAGATTCCTAGCTGCGAGCACAAGGCTGATGCGTTGGCGGTTCGCATGCAGAAGGCTGTTCTTCTGAACTCTCTTAATCTGGTTCGGCAGCACTGTTCATTATAAGATCCTATTTGGTAGCTCTAAAAAAGCATCCAACAGCGTTCTTGACTACCGCTTAAGAACATCAGCGGCAATGGGTGAGAACAACAGTGTAAGAAACGAGAATAACAACTCCAGCAAATGAATCACGCTTTTGCTTACCCTCCAGGACGGATGGAGTAATAGTGGATTAGAATATGTAAAGCAAGAATGGGAGAGGTTGTGTATTACCACAGGTATTACCACAGCACGTGGTCGAGTCCCACACGAACAAGTGCGTAAATGCATTTTTTCCTCTCCTAAACTTGTTTTGTAAAAAAAAAAAAATAATAATAATAAAAAGAACAGAATGCTGAAACTGTACAGAGTAAAGAAAAATGATGCTTTTGCTCACCTTCCAGGACGGAAGGAGCAAAAGTTGATAAGAGTATGTAAAGCAAGAATTGGGAGAGGTTGTTTTAGTGCGTTATTGCCACAGGATGTGGTCGAGTTCCACACGAACAAGTGCGTAAATGCATTTTCCTCTCTCCTAAACTTGTTTTGTAAAAAAAAAAGAAATATTAATAATAATAATCATTAATAATAATAATTATAAGTAATGTTCATTAATTAAAATACAAGAAAATTGAAACTGTAACATTAATTAAAAAATTATATAGATAATAAGAATCTAGATATTTTATGATAATTATATCTACAATTTAATTATTACTTAATTATTATAGGTATATTAAATTACATTGTATTTGTAACTCACTTCTGCTTTTACAGTTAGAATACATTTTTTAAAAGTAAATTTTTTATAGAATTTATCTAAATGTTGTTAAAAAATAATTTTAAATTACCGCTTAATTGGATATTGGATTCTCCATTTTGAGTTTGAAAATTCTATTTTCATATTCATAATATAATCCCAAAAGCACCTAAATAACAAGTTATATTAAAATCCAACAATTTCATTCGAATTTATTCGCCATATTGGCGATTTCAATTTGACGTTTCTCTATCGTAAAGAACAAGAAATTAGCAAATGTCGATTTATTAGAAATAATGAAGTCGTACAAGTAGGGTAACTATAATTTTTTTTCTATAAAAAGCTATTATTTCTTAAAAATTATTTTGAATTTTTTAGAAATAATTTAAAATAATATTAAACTTTTTTTATAGCAAAATAATTAGAGTTGACCCACTTGTGCGACTCTACTAGTTATAATAATTCAACATTTGCTAATTTATCTTGCCTTTTACGAAGAAAAAACGTTAACACTGAAATCAAGAGACAGTATTTTTGTTAACTGGCTTGATCAGCAATTTTTAATTAATCATAAATTATATTGGTCAAAGCAATCGTAGATTAAATTGTTAATCTATCCAAATTTTAATTGATTTAAAATTTAATTTATCGAAATAAAATTAAAAAAAAATGTAGGGGAGAGTGGCCATCAATGTACCAGTTTTTTTAATGAACCATTTCAATTTTCTCAGAAACAATTAAATAAACATTCTCCTAATTTTAAATATAAATGAAGTTTGCGTAAACACACTACGTCCATAAATTTGAGACATGTGGATTTATTCTTTATAGAGAAAACTAAAAAAAACTGTTTTTGATGCTCTGAAGAAAAAATCTACCTAAAATACAAACACGTTTTTTAATTGAAATAAGGCAATTTAAAAATAAATGAACTTACGATTTATTTTGTATCGGGCCTGAACTACAATATTCTAATGAGATAAAGATTTTGAAATATTGCATTAAGTTATAAAAAACCATTTTTGTTGCAAATGACATGTTGATTCAGTGTACCAGGGAACAATGAACCACCTGGAATTTCAGTGTATTTTCGATTTCCAGAGTGGTATGCCTGATTATGAAACTAGGCATGCGTACAGCATGTGACAGCGATTGTTATCAGTACTCTTCTCAACATAGCAAAACTAAAATACCATTTTAGCTCGTTAACTTAAATTTGAGGTATATTTATGTTATACATTATCAATTAAAAAGTGTTAAGTAATAATTTTTTATAGCATTTGATAGAAAATAAGTTTTTTCACAAAGCGAAAATTGCAATATTATTATTGTTGAACATTTTTAGTGTTTTTATAGAGGTGGTTCATTGTGTACCCAGGTTGTTGAAAATGAAAATAGCGTGTTAGTTTAGAAAAATCCAAAATTGTATTATTTAATCAAAATAAATCGGGCATAATATGTGTGCATTACCTAGAGAAGTGTTGTAGTTTTATATTGATGCAAAGAAGTGCTTGAAATGAGTGAAATTGAATAAATACTATGACCTTGAAAAAACTCCGGTACATTGATGGCCACTCTCCCCTATACAAATTTCAATCTATTAAGTTTTTAATTTATTTTTTCAATCTATTAAAATTTCAGTTTACCAAATGGCAAATGGCAAAGTTTAAAACAATCCAACTTTAAATCAATCCTAATTTTTATTAATCAAATCATAATCATAATAATTATTATAATCATAAAATTTAATTTTTGTAGAAGTCGTTTGTTTACTTTTTACATTTTGATAGAAAATAAATGTATTAATTATACACGAAAAGGTAAAAAAACATAAACTATATAATTATACTTATTTTTTTAATGCGTCAGACTATTTTATTTCAACCAAAGTCGTTGAGGACAAATTTTTGAAAAATTTGACACTTCCAAAAATGATTTTTATAATAAGAGTATGAAGTACAGAAAAATGCCACTTTTTTACTCATCAGAAAATATTTTCAAAAATATAAATTATCTTAAAAAGTGGTAAATAATGATTTGCATTTGTTTAGAAAAAAAATTCAACTTTTCTCTGATAAATTTAAAAAGATAGAAACATGTCCAGCTGAGTTTTTAATTTTATAAAAAAGATTAAAAAAGATGTAGCTGTTTTATTCATTGTGACGCAAGGACGAAAATTGACAGGCTATTGTGGAAATGACCAATTATTGAATTTATTATTCTTAAACGTATTAAACTTAAAGATATAAAATAATAGATAAAATATTGTTTTAAAGTTCGACTGGCAAATAAATCTAATTTTGCGATTTTTAACCGTTATTTGTGAGAAAATGGAATTAGTAAAATAAATTTTAACTTTGTAAATGTTTACTTACAGTTATGAGAAATAATAAATTCAAAACATTAATTTTTTTATTTTTGTAAACTTTACGATTTAATATCTTGGTTTACAAAAAAAAAAAAAAAAATTTGAAACCTTTAAAATATTCATGTCACGCCTAAATCTACTCACAATGAAATTTCATGTTGCTCCTGAATTTAGTTTTTCAAATAATAAAGTTTAAGGTGTTTTTTATCTTTTTTATTCAAATTTGTATATTTTTCGTAAACCAAGATATTAGGACGTAAAGTTCGCAAAAATAAAAGATTTGTGTTTTGAATTTAATAAATTAAAACTTATTTTATTAATTCCATTTTCTTACAAATAACGGATAAAAATCGCAAAATTAGGTTATTTGACAGTCCAATTTCGAAACCATGTTTTATCTATTATTTTATATCTTTAAGTGATATATGGGGCATTCTATTTCTTAACGACCCCCTTCAGAAACAATTGCCAATTTCGGCCGATTTGAGACAATTTTTATATAAATATTTCTTCTACCTACTAAGGCCAAATTACTTTTTTAATAATCAGTTTTAAAAGAAAAATTCCTGAATTTTATAATAATAAAAAGAATTTGGTTCAAATATATTTATTTTATATACAAAATGTAGTTTGAAAGTTAACTTTTCGAATATCTCAAATCACGTTGTTTCAGATTTATTAAAAATATATATTAAAAGAAAGCTTAAATATTCTAGTTTTTATTTCGGTAAAGTTAATAATGTACATTTCAGGGGATTTTGAGGAATTAATTAAAATTTGCAGTTATGTCAAAGGTTAAAATATGTATGAATTGAAAAACATTTTTTGAACAGAGTGGCATTTGTTTTCTTTTAAATTTTGTATTTTTTTAACTTTCAATTTATATATAATTTTATTTATATATAAATATATAGGGTAAATGCGGGTAAGTCCGGACAGTACCGATAGTCGGACACTTTCAGTTTTGAAGTTAAATAAATAATTATTTACTATTGGAATCTTCTCACAAAAATATTTTATCAAATTTGTCAAAATTACACAATGTAAACATTACCTGCAGCGCCCAATAATGATTTTTAAATTAGTTAAAATGCAACAGTTATTTACTCAACCGCATTGTTTTGACATTTTGTTTGATTCCTTGTTCCGGCCGTCAAGGAGGTAGAGATTTTATTAGTACGAAATAAGGTTTTGTAGGTCGTGTTTATGTTTGAAAATATTACAGAGTGATTATAAAAACTCTAATTTTATGTTTAAAAGTGAATATAACCTTAAAATGACTTTAAATTTACAAACAATTGACGTGTCCGACCTAACATGTCAGATTTTAGACTGCTTGTGAAGTCGGACACATATATTACTTGTATTATATCTCGTAATATTTTAGATGCTATATTATTTATATATCATTTCATTTTTATTTATTATTTAATAAATAAAATATAACGTATAGTCTCCAGACCAAGTTCATTTAATAAAATTAAACGATCATCACATAACTAAAAACGTCAACGTTATTGATATTTATTCCCAGACGTTAAAAAAACAATTTTTGGGTATTTATTATTTAAATATCATTTCTTGTTAATTTTTTATTCTATTAGTCTTCAAATTATATACATAATTTAAAAGCTAATAAAATACAAAATTTAAAAAAAGACAAATGCCGCTCTGCAAAAAAGTGTTTCTCAATTCATACATATTTTAACCCCTGAAATAACTGTGAATTTTAATTAATTCCTCAAAATTCCCTGAAATGTACATTATTACCCAGGTAGGTTTTACCGACATTAATAGTTGGATCGATGTCGATCTAACACTGAAATCCCGTACTAATTATCAGTGTCGGATCGACACTGGATGTTATATAGGACCGACATCGAATTGATACTGAAATTCAGTACTGGATATCCAACATTGAATCAACGTCGGATCGATGCTGAATTAATGTTGGAATTCAGTATTGGTGTTACAACATTGCGCCGACGTCGGATCGTTACTGAATTAATGTTGGAATTCAGTATTGGTTTTTCACCTTTAGCCAACGTTATATCGATACTGAATTAATGTTGAAATTTAGTATTGGTTTTCCAACATTCAGCCGAAGTCGGATTGATACTGAATTAATGTTGAGATTCAGTATGAATTTTCCAACATTGAAGCGACTTTGGATTGATACTGAATTAATGCCGGAATTCGGTATTAATTTTCCAACATTGAGTCAACGTTGAATTAATACTGAATTAATGTCGAATTTTAGTATTGGTTTTCAACATTGAGCTGGTGTTAAGGGGTTATATACACTTAATAGGCCCAAAAAAATCGATCTTTTAAGACTTTTTTTTTAGAAGGCCGTTAAATTGAATCATGTGAAAGTTTGTACAATTATTTTAACACCTTTTAAGTGTCTTTTAACATTTTTTATTTTTAAATATTAACATTTTCAACACCGTTATACGTTATCTCCCGGAGCTCCTAAAAAAAAAGGCATCTTGCGGTGAGCAAGATTCTTCTGGACTGGATCATGTAAAATGAAAAAACCAAAAAGATTTCATTAATATAATGTATTATCCTGTGATTAATCGAAGAAATAAGGAAAATAAAATTTTTTGACAAAATGGCGGCTTTTCAAAAAAAAAAATCGATTTTTGACAAAAATTTTGCCCTTAAATTTAATATAAAAAAAAATTTTTTATCGGTAAAAAAAACCTTCGATTAATTACTAAAAAATGTAATTAAGAAGCTTGTGTTAAAGTTTAAGACTAATCGGTTGAGCCGTTTTCAAGAAATCTTGCTCACCGTCTTTCAAAACACAGTTTTGAGAAAAACGCGTTTACAAATGTGTGCGTAACTTCGAGAATATTAGCCGGATCGACATGAAATTTTCAGGGTGGTTACTTAAATATATGTACATTTAAATAAGCAAATAAAAAAAATTGATTTTTTGAAAATGCTAAGTGTATATAACCCCTTAACTTGGTACAAAACTATGGTTGGAAATCGAGTATTTGGTTTTCTATTTTAGGCCAAAGTTGTATAGGTTAGGTATTGATTTAATACTGGTAATAACGGGCACAGTACCGCGTTATTTTAATGTTATGTAACAGTTACAACATACTTTTTGTCAAACATTTAAATTTGTCGTAAAATACTGTTTTATTTATGTCTTTTAGTCAATGGGTATATTATATTATATTTACTTATAGATAAAAAACACTTTTTTGTAAATACTAAATATTATGATTAATTTGTTTGTTCATATTAGATATTTTTATTTTTTATGTATGTACATTTTTCATTGATATTTAAAAAAAATAAGAATTTAAAATTCCCGTTGTACCATCGGTTGCCTTGTTAAAGATGAAAATAAGTAGGTAGGTATATACCTGATTGCACCCAAATTACCTGTAAAATTTTAACTTTAGTTCATTTCCTTCATGCGACAATGAAGCACGCAAAAAGGAACAATATAGACAGCACTCTTAATCGGAAGAGAAAATTGGCGCGATATTATACACGAAAGCATCGAGCTTTAAAAAAACAACGGACAGAAGAATACGAAATTGATTTTAAACCGATAGATAATATTTTACATAAAAATCTAAACATTTCTGAAAATAGTTATAGCAGTAATAGTAGCCAAAGTCTCAGTGAAAATGATATGTCTTTTGGTGATAGTGTTGTAAATAATATTTCAAGTGAATCTTCCGAGTCTTTGCAGATAAGTGATGTTAACGATTCTAATCAAAGTTTTAATCAGAGGTCTAGTTTTCGCGATAATTTATGTTGTGAAGAAACCACCGAAAATGATGGATCAGGTGAAAATGTAAATAATATCGAAAGTGATTTAAGCGACGAGGATAATTATTGGAATTTATCTTTTTCTGAATATGAAGAAGAATTACTATTAAAAAGTGAGAAAAACCCACTAAAAGAGCGGCTTAAGATTTGGGCATTAGAAAATATTGCTAATATAAAAAATAAGACAATTTCTGAACTTTTAATTATATTGCGTGATGAGGGGTACAATGAATTACCGAAAACTGCGGAAACACTATTAGGAACAAGACACAGTCGAAAATCAAGAGATATGTTGAGTTCCAAAGGCAACATGGGAAAATATTCGTATTGTGGTATCGAGGAAGCAATTAAAAAAAGAATTGACACAAACATTTATAAAAAAGATACAGTTAAAATACTTGTAAATGTTGATGGAGTCCCTCTTTATAGAAATTCAAAACAATGCTTTTGGCCAATATTAATCCAAGTTTACGATGTAGAATGTTACTGTCCACCCATTGTTGTTGCTATATTTTCATGAGACTCAAAACTAGCTTCTCCGAATGATTTCCTGGATGATTTTGTTAAGGAAGCTGTTTTGTTAACGACTAATGGAATTAAAATTGGTTCAAAATCTTACAAATTTAAAATTAAGTGTTTTGTATGTGATACACCAGCGCGTGCTTTTATTAAATATTGTAAAGCTTATAATGGATATTATGCTTGTGAACGTTGCGAAATTAAAGGCTTTACTGTTAAAAAAAATTTACGAATTTATTCTGAACTAAATTCTCATGAATCATTTAAAACGCAAAAACAAGAATTACATCATAGGCCAGATGAAACATCACCATTACTCCAAATTCCTAATTTCGACATTATAAAAGATGTTTCCCTGGATTATATGCCTCTTTTATGTCTTGGTATAATGAAATACCTTTTAGAACAGTGGATTGGTAACAAAAGAACCGAAGTTAAACTTAAAAAATCAAAAATTAAAAAATTCAAGGATTTACTAAATTTAATGAAATCTAAAATCCCTAGTGAATTTCAACGAAAAGATTTTGATTTGGATTTTTGGCATACGTGGAAAGCAACACAATTCAGATTTATGTTACTCTACGCAGGACCAGTTATTTTAAATGTAATTCTACCCGTAAATATTTACAAGCATTTCATGCTACTTAGTTCTGCTTTTCGTATACTTATAAAGGAAAATTTTAATCAAGACAATGTAAATTTTGCACGTTTTCTTCTAGTAAAATTCTTTAAGTTAATGCCTAACTTTTACGGGCCGTACTGCCATGCCACGAATGTGCACAACTTAATTCACATTGCAGATGATGTGTTACATATGAAGTCATCTTTATCAGAATATTCTTGTTTTCCATTTGAAAGTTACATAGGATTTATAAAAAAATTGATACGTACTCCAAACAACCCTCTTGTACAAGTACTTAATCGTTTAGAAGAGCTTGACAGTCTTCTAAGTAGGAAAATGCGTCCAATAAAAGCGGTTGACTCAATTCTATTAGAAAAAAACAAGAAATATAATGAAATACAATTCCACGGAAAATCTTTAAGCATTTCATCTCCAAATAATATCGTCCAACTAGAAAATGGTAAATACTTCAAAATCGATGAAATATTTTCTACTCAAGAAGGTTCATTGGCAAAAGAAATTTTACACTTTTACGGACGTGAAATAAAATACAAAGGTAACTTATTCACGTACCCTATAGAATCAACGTTTTTTGGAATTGTCGAGCTGGGAAAAACCAAGAAGAAATTACAAAGAAATGCATTAAGGGAAATTTTACACAAAATTATCGTATTTAAAATAGATGATAAGAAGTACGGAGTAAATATTTTACACTGAAAAGGATTAGGCCTTTTGTATAAATGTATATACATTCAATAAGAATTTAAGCTGTAGTATATGATATTATCTCTTAGGACTTATAGACTAATAAATCTGCTATATACCTACAACTCTGATACCTGCGTAGAAACTTTGCATTTCCCAGATCATTATGTCAAGCTTCAAATTTTAATACTTTTACTAAATTTCCCTTTCTTCTAATGTTTCTGAACACCAGAAATGGGTATTTATCAAAGGGTTTGTTAGTTTCCACTCTGCAGTGAAAGTGTGAGGATCTTATTACTAACTGCAAATCTTGAATAAATTTCGTGAAATCTTTGGAGGTTTTGTGCTACACTTTACAAAAAATTTCTACTGAAATAAATGAAACCAACAATAATGAACTCACGTAAGTAAAGATCTATTTATTTAAATAAATTCATACTAATGAATATATTATTAATTTATTTTTCACGAGCTGTTTTACTTTAATTGTTAGTTGTTCTAGTAATCTTTTGTTACTTTTTAGTTATCGTTTTCATTTCATGATTATTATTTAATTTCTAACTTTTTAGTGACTCTTTATTTCTTTCTAATTATTTTTTACAAGTTGGTTTTCTATAATTTTTAATTATTTATTTAAAATTTAAACTTTTTCTTTATGTTCAAATTATTTTTCAAAAAAAAAAAAAATTTTTCATTTAATTTTATGTATATTTTCTTCCATATTTCTAGTGACTTTGTAATATTCTAATAATTTTTACTTTATTATTATTCTTATATATTTTCTAATTCCAATAGCTCTTCCATTCTTTTAGTTATTATTTTCATTTTAAAGGTATTTTTTGATTTACTAGTATTTTTAAACATTTCTAAGTACTATCTCTTATAATTTGTTTTTCTTCAATTTCTGATTCTATTTCAACTTTTTAGTAAAAATGCTTAATTTTTTTGTACTTTATATAAATTTTTGTTTATTTTTGTTACATTCTTTTAATAACAAAAAATATATATATTTCACAGTCATTTTTCGGAACTTACAACTTTTGTTAATTATGTTAATTTTTGTTTTAAGCTACAGTTTAATTGTAAAGGGCAGTTAAATATTTCATTACCTCCGCACTGTAAAAACAGGTGTCTTACAAATGTGTTATTTTAAGACATAAGACGTTTAAAAAACGTCTTACAGGTATTTTAAGACACTTTCTCAATGGTTTAAAATTTAGACACCCTAAAATGTCTTAAAAGTGAGGACAAAATAAGACACTTGTTTTTAGAGTGCGAGCAAAAAAACCACTCTCGTGTTATACACCTAAAAACTCTCCTCTGAAGTTGGTTATCTAAAACAACTAATGTTAAAATGAACGTCAAAAAACCACACTTTGTTTTTCCAATTTTTCCAGGAAACTAATTTTAAAGTTTCAAAAACTTAAAAAATTCAAAATCTCAATACAATATTGTATGGATTGGTGAATATTTACGTTAGTCTATTTCAAATGCTGTTTTGATTTTAATTGAAATATTTTGACATTTCATTTAACCAAAAAAACACAGTAGTTGTTTTAGACGAACGTCAGAGAGGAGTTTTTAGGCATGTAATGCGAGAGTGGATTTTTTTTGCTCGGAGGTACAGATTTGTTAACAAAATTGTATGTATAAACTAATTTAAATGTTAACTGAACAATGAGTTGTTGGATTATACGGGTCTTTTATAGTTAATAAATACATGGTAGTACTTTTATACAAAACATAACTATATTTTTAAAACATCATCATTTTACGCTTTTTCTTTATACATAAATATTTTGCCAAATTATGAAACATAAAATAAATCTAAAAAGACGATATTCTTAAATTTTTATAATTGACTAATTTTTAAAGAGTAACATTAAAATCTGTTGTTATGAGTGTTTATTAAAACTAAATTCCAGTTTCTTCTAAGTTATAACAATAAGATAAATATATTATTGTTTCTTTATTTATAGTTTTGTAACTCAAATATGTTTATTTTAGATAAGATGGTCTCTACCTTGTTTCTATTCCTTTTAGAAAACAGATTATTATCTTTCATAACCAGAATATTAGCCTGGCGGGGGGTTAATACTGCCCTACAACGGCACGTAAGCGCCATTGTTCTCAAGGGCGCTTACGTATTTTCTTCCGTTGTAGGGCAGAATAGTAGATATCAGAATATCTTAATGTAACATTGAAAAATTTAAAAATAATAACAGTCGTAGTATTTACAAAATAAAAATACTAAAAATTATTCAAAATTAAATTATTCTAATGCAAGAAAAAATTAAGAATTTTTAACTTCTACATAAGGATTAGAAGAATTATAAATTAGAGTAGTTGTAATTAAAAATTCATTTATGTGTTATTATAAACAAATATATAAGTAAGGATAGTTATTATAAAACAAATTAAATTTTTTTGTCATTAATGGTCATAAATAAAAAAAATAAACATAAATAATTAATTGTTGTTCCAGGATCGTAAGAAATACAACTAAATTTGTTGTAATTGAATTTTTAAGACGAGTAAACCGGAATGAAAAGTGCATGGGTATTGTTCCTAAGAGCTGGTTAAATTATTGCAGTTCAGAAAAAGTTTGGAAATGTTTTTATGCTCCGCCAAAGGAGTACCTAGTTTTAGATTTTTATATTAAAAACAGTTTGGAACCGAAAATACTATGGAAAACATATAAATGCAAAATTTTAAGAGAATGTGGTAAGTTCTTTTTAACAGAGAATATAACGCACGCACTCTCTCTCTCTCACACACACACACACAAACATGTACAAAAATTTATACAATTTTTTAATAATTACATTTTAATATATTAATAGGATTATTATTATTATATTCTGCCGTATAGTTAAAGTGACTTTCTTTAAATGTACGACAGTATTATAAAGCTTAACTTTAATGTCAAAAAAATCTTCACAGAAGATTATGATCAAGCAACAAGACGTCTTCAAAGAGCTCTAGAAAAATGTTCCAGCGAAATAGAAAGTAGCGGGTTAGAACATCATAATAAGGACAAAGATAGTACACCTGATCTGAATTTACTATCAGATAAAGAACTTCAAGCAGAATTAAATGAGATTGACGATCATTCATCTGTTGCTACAGAAGGTAAAATATTAAAATATTTTAAATTTTAATTTTGTCCGACATAATTAGTTTAAATAATAATAATAATAATAATAACAATATATTTTTTTAATTTTTATAAGAAATTAAACGGAAAAAGAGAAAAAATAAAGAAGGTGAACCCAAAAATAAAAAACCAAAATCTATTACAACTTTTGCTGAACAATTTTTACACATTCCTGGAGCGGAATACGGAGAGTTATTGGAAAACGAAGATTCTCGTAAGACATTATTTTGTTGTATTTAATGTTTCATTTACATAATACGCACGGAAAACTGAGTAGTTGACGTAGCTAAATATTAGCTAAAACAGCGTACTTTTAGCTGAGGTAGTAAATGTATTAGCTGTTTTAGCTAATGTTCAGTTGTGGTGACTAAATAAGTTTCTGCTTAATTTTGTTAGTAGCAAGGGCTAACTCACTTTTTTCCGTGCATCTGAAATTTTTAAAAATAGAGTTAAAATTTAAGTAGAACTTTAAGGATTTAAAAAGCAGTTTAAACATTTTTTACAGGCAAATTGTTTTACGTACTTCATGCAGCCAATGCCAAGCTAATTGAAAGCGTAAGACGAAAAATTATCTACGATGTAAAAGTCGAAATAAGTGAATCCTGTAGAGGATCACAGTCTACAAATTGCATTTCTATGAAAACTGCAATGGAGCCATTTGACGTCAATTTGCCAATGGAAAATGAAGCAGAGATTGATAAATTTATTGAAACCTTAAAGAAAGACAACGAGAAACAAAAAACATTGGTTCGTATGATCTAAATTAAAAAAATCATTATCCGAAGTTAATATCTTAAAAAATGCTTAAATTCCGTACTAAATGTTAAATTTTTAATTTTTACAGAAATCACTAATGTTATCTAAATGTATAGGATCAACTGATTTAATGAAAAGCATTAGTGCGATTTTGTCAGGCTTATTAACACCTCAACTACAATTAAAATTTTCTGCCTGCGGAAAAGAAATAAAAGGAGGAACAAAGAAAAAATCTTTTAAAAAAACAATAATATATAAATGTTTAGAAGGTAATATAATAATTTCTTTATTATAAATCTGTGCAATTCAATGTATTTATTAAAAATTATTCCATTTTGTATTTCTAGAGATACTTATGGATAAACACGGAGTGCAGACAAAAGATATCATCACGAAAATGAGTAGATGGTTTACGGGAGCACAAGATCGTGTTTGTGCCAGACCGCGCCCTGTAAAAAAATCTTAAAAAACCATTGTTATATGCTGTTAATAATGACTAAACTGTAGAGTTAAATAATAATTATTATCTTTTTTAGTTTTTAATTTATTTTTGTTAACAAGTTAAAAATGAACGACTTTAGCCTGTTAATTTGTTTTTTTATATTTTTAATACTTTATATTATATTTTTAAATCTTAAGAAAAGATTAAAGCTTGAAAATGGATGAAATAAATAAATAATTAAACAAGCATAGTAAATTTTTTTAAAAAATGTGTACTAATAAAAATAAGACCTTAATAAAGTTTCATCTTCGTTTTTTTTTCATATTTTGATTAAAAAATAAAATTTTCATTGTTACTTTGTTTTAATTATTAATTAAATTACGGAATAAAAATCCTAAAAATTTTTAAATAATAACATTAATAAACAATTCATCTTTAAAATTAATTATTAAAATAAAAATATATTAAAAGAAAATAAGGCAGCAGATGGAGTCGCCAGCAATTTACATAAAATAATAAACAATTAAAATAAAAGATGGTTAAAGTTATTTTAAGTATTTCTTAAGTACGGGGTTTGATATTATTCTTTAGAAATCTCATATTAGAATTGAAAATTAAGATTAAGCAAAGGATAAAAATTTATGACAGTGCATTGTTACCGGTTGTCGCAAACGCAGGGGTTTACCTGCAGTGACAAGGGCGAGGCACGAGGGGAGAACCTTTCGAACAGAACTTAGGGTCATTAAGTTCTATAATGTGGGATACCATGGCCGTAATGGTCAAGCGGTTAGCGTGCTCGACTCGTTATATGCGTTTAGCGTTAGGTTAGGGGGTTCGAATCTCAGCGTTGCTCCGATTTTTCGAAATATTCGTGTTTATGCGTTAGTTGCGTTTAAAGTGTGAATGAAATGTTGCATTAATGAAAAACATAACTTCAACAAAAATAATAATTGTATTATAAAAAGTAATATAACAACAAAAACTCAAACCATCCTATAAAAAAATCAATTTCCTCAATGTTTAATAGTTTATTAATTATTAGTAATTATTAAAAAATTAAATTTTTCATCATGGTTAAAAAATAAATTTTTATTCATATTAAATCAATGTCAGCGACTAATATTAGAACAACTAACAATTCCAATATCAATTCTGTTCAACCCTAAAAAATGAAACAAAAATTCGATACTAAAACAGGACTGAATGCCAATACCGATGCGATATTAAAATCTGACATTGAATATGCATTGACTTCCGACATTAAATCAGTATCGTCGACCAACATCGGAATGGTACATGTATCCAACGTCAAAATGGTATTGGCATTCAACGTTGAAACGACGTTGAAAAACAGTACGGTCCGATCTTACATTTCGACATCATTTCGACACTAATTCAGTATCGGTCACCGATGTCGATCCGACACTGGAGTATCGGCATCCGACGTCGAATCGACACAATTTCGACGCTGGTGCCCCACTTGGGTAACTTTACCGAAATAAAAACTAGAATATTTAAACTTTCTTTTAATATATATTTTTAATAAATCTGAAACAACGTGATTTGAGATATTCGAAAGGTTAACTTTCAAACTATATTTTGTATATAAATTAAATATATTTGAACAAAATTCTTTTTATTATTGTAAAATTTAGGAATTTTTCTTTTAAAACGTAATTACAAAAATAATTTGGCCTTAGTAAGTAGAAGAAATAATTTTTTTAAAAATTGTCTCATATTGGCAACTGTTTCTGAAGGGGGTCGTTTAGAAATAGAATGCCCCATATACATACTTAAAAATAATAAATTTAACAATTCTAAACAAATACAAATCATTATTTTTTTACTTTTTAAGTGGAAAAATTAAAAATAACATTTTTTTAAGATAATTCTATATTTTCGAAAATATTTTCTGATGGGTAAAAAGCGACGTTTTTCTGTACCGACTGTACTTTAAAATCATATTTTAACATTTATTTATTTGAAAATACATACGGGTAAAAAAACCCAATTAAGAGAATAAAGTACAGCTTAAAATCATATAGGGTAACTGCCCCAGTCGTTGGCACTGCGTCAGTTGTTGGCACCTTTCTTAGTTTTCTCTAAATTATAAGAATCACGTAATGTTTAATTGGTCTTGCATTGGCTTATTAAATTCTGCCGCGATTTTTTATTTCAATAAATATATAATATTTTAAAAGTAATTACTTGTGTTGTGGGAAATAATTGAAATGATTTCGTTAAGGTGCCAACGATTGGGCAAAAGAGGTTAAAGCAGTGTCCCAGTCGTTGTCACTTTAACAGTTTGAAAAGTAGTGAGGTTTGGAAATTTCGTTTATGCTTTACATCGTTAGTACATAAAATATTAAAGTAATTTTTAATTTTGTACATAATTTAAACATTGTTTATCAATCTTTCGTGATTTTAAATAAATTATGTGGATGTTTTAGAAAATTATGACGTGTTTAAAAGTGGAGTGCCAACGACTGGGCCTGACGTGCCAATGACTGGGGTTAGGGTGCCAACGACTAAAGCATTTCGACTTTTTTAAAAGTTTTATAAATTTCTAAATTCTCATAAAGTTTTAATGAAAATTCAATGTCATCATATTCTTTATTAAATTGTGAAAATATATATCACAAAGAGAGTATCATTATCTAAAATTTTATGTGCGATTTTAATTCTTAAAGTTGGAATTTCCCTTAAGGTGCCAACGACTGGGGCAGTTACCCTAATATTAGGCCACATTGTTATTTATTTTATAAAATATACTTCGCAAAGAATTAATTAGCTTTGCTAGTTTATTATTTAAAAAAATTCCAATGTATATAAACATAAATAAAAGAAATTTTAGCATAATTATTTTCCATTTCATACTCTAGAAACTTAACATTATTTAATTAATATTAATATTAATAATTAGTCATTTCGAAAAGTTTCAAATTTTTTAAAAATTGGTCTGCAACGACTTTGGTTGAAATAAAACGGCCTGACTAAGATAACAAAATAATTAAATGGATAGTCCTTGTTCAATATTGAATCTCACAGTTTAGTTTTGTAAATTATTATTTCAGACATATTTTGTCATTTTCTTAAATATTTTTTCTTGAGCTTAAGACACGTTTTTCAAAAATAAGTGTTATAACCAACAGCTGCAACTTTTAATTTAAATTTGTCAAAAAACTAATGAAATGATGAAAAGTCGTTCACAAATTGAATTAGTAAAAATTTCTAAAATTGGCGTGTGGGAGGGTCTTAATGCGCTCCTTCTCATAAAATAATGTTCCCTACTTTTCTTAAAATTTGAGCCAAAAAGTACTAAAAAAATCTTAAAAAAGTCGCATTTTATCCGAAAAAAGTCGAAAAGTCGCTCAATCCGAGCCCTGCTTATGCAAATTTAATTCGTAGGTATAAATAGTAAATTTGTTCAAATTAGAAAAAATGCTTTAAAAAATGTTTATGTTGAAAATAAAATGTTATTCCTGTGGCCATAAGTTACCTAATATATTGTACTTTCATCCAATATAAAACATTTTAATATATCTTATTCAGTTTGCAGACTACAGCATTAAATCGAAACTATGTCCACCTTGCGGCCCTTTTCTCTACTAATTACAAACTACAACATACAAACTACTACAACATCGAGTTGCCAGCTTAACCATTTATGCGAAGTTTTATCGGTGGGTCCAAACTTATATTTGGAAATCCAGCCGAATTTAACACGTTAAAAAGGCGTAAGTTTACGGGAGGGTCCATGATTGGCGTGTTAAAATACACGCTTTCTTAGGTCTCCCTTACGCCTAGTGTATATGACAAGAACAAACTGATCCTTATTAGATCTTAGTCAAGTTTGTAAAACATAATATATATGAAGATGCATTAGCACAGACTTCGGGAGATCCTTAGATCTACTTGTCAGATTTTTAAAATAATAAATTAGGACTAGACAAAACATTTAAGTACAGGACTGTTAAAAACTAAGTTGGCAGTGCATCCGAGGAGGCGCTGCCGTCCTTTTCACTGGCATTTTTCTTTTTCTTCTTTTTTATCATAATAAGATGACATGTGTTCGCGAATAATCTGGTTATTATCTATTTTTTCTATATTTCTGCGAGTGGTGGTGGCCACTCACCATATACGTCTCGACATGATTCCACGAATTCTATTCGTTGGACATCATGGTTAGGACATTGTAAGAGAACGTGCAGCGAGTCCTCGGATTCGCCACACAAGCACAAGCCGTCAGGCTTTAGACCCAGCCTGAACAGATTTTCTCGGAAATCCCCGTGACCACTAATTATGTGGTCACAGTTTTCGTCGATCGCGACATGTGCTCTTGCGACCCGATCTCTCACGTCGGGGAAGAACTTGTAGGTCGTTCGTCCCTTTTGTTCGGCATCCCGTCGGGATTGCCATTTATCTATTGATATTTTTCTGAGGGCACGGTGGATTACAGGGCGTCTCATAGGCATAACCGATGAGAATCCCGCTACTTTAAAGGCAATGCCTTTTCTGTCGACGTAACGATACCGGTATTCCTCCTCTAGGATGTCAATCGGTATCGCACCGCAAATAACTTGGAGCGAGACAAGAGAGGACGTGTCATACGCCCTCGAGACCTTCTTTAACGCGAGTAGTTGTGTTGACAATAGTATGTTTTTCTGGACATTTGTGAGTTCCGCACCCCACACTCCTGCACCATACAGGATGGTCGGGATGTAGACTCCGATATAAATTCTTCTAAAGCCCGCAAATTTCAGACCCCAGCTCCTTCTAGCAATCGCTGAGAGAGCTGTGAAGAGCGCGGTGCCCTTATTTGCGGCCTTACCGACGTGCGAGATGACAGACATTTTGTGTGTTAGGTAAATGCCCAGATATTTAACCTCGGCTGAGTAGCTTATATTAGTGGTACCCAGCTTGATTATGGGATGTCTTAATCCACCTTTGCCGGTTTTCTTGAGGGATCCGGTCGTCTTACCGGCCCTATTTTTGGTCGTGTTCTGACCATTGTTCGATCGGCTTTTTAGCATGATCATCTTGGTATTACTTTTGGAGATTTCGAGACCCTCGCTGGCACACCAATCATAGATTAGGTTAACCAGCTTTTGGGCTCTAGTCTCCAATTTGCTCCTACTATCGTCAGAGACGATCAAGATGATATCGTCGGCATATGCGACCACCTCAGCCCCGGCAGCAAGCAGAGTGCTGAGGAGGCCGTCCATGCAGACAGTCCAAAAGTCCAGACATCTAATATTGTCAAAAGCACCAGTGATGTCGCAAAGGATACCCAGGGTCAGGTAACCCCTGGCCCTCTGAACCACTCGTTTGACCTCTTCTATGGCTTCTTCAGTGCTGCGCCCAGGCTTGAATCCGTACTGTCTTGGCGACGAGAATTGTGGATCATTGATCCACGGCGCTAAGGCCGTTCTCGTCAACTTCTCAAGTATTTTACTCAAAATCGGAAGTAGGCATATCGGCCTATAGGATTCTGCTAGTATCTTATCCTTATCCTTGGCTTTAAGCATCACTCTCAGAACGCCATGCTTTCAGATCTTGGGGAAGGTTTCTAGTCTGAGGCACGAGTTGTACAAATTGACAAGTATTGATCCAAGGTCAGAGTCCAGGGCGTGTTTGACCACTGCTACCTCGACGTAATCGCCACTAGGGGCTTTATTGTTCTTAATAGTTTTTGTAGCTCTGCGGACGTCATCGGTCGTCCAAATTATGGGTGGATTTCCTTCTGGGGAACCGGCGGGGCCGGGTTCCTTCTCCGCTGTGTCTGTTCCAAAGAGCCCGTCCAGTATCGCATTCGCGCTACCGGTTCAGTCCGTCGGGAAAGAACCATCAACGGAAGTAACGTTACTCATAGTGGTACATATATTCATTTTGTCCCGAGCGATCTTATACGCAACACCGTAGGGGCTATCCCTACACGTTTAACTGACAAAGTTTTTCCAGCTACTCAGTCTGACCTTCGTTAGTCTGTTCGTGTAGCTTCTTCTTGCATTTAAATATTCAGTTTTCATTAGCCCCCTTCGAGTTGCGTCTCTGGTTGACTGAAACATCCTTCTGAGGCTGTTTACCTGTTTCTTGGCGTCTTGTAACTCGGAGTTCCACCAGGGCACTGATTTATTAAATCGCTTTTTCCTTGGCAGGGAAGCTTCAGAGGCAAGGATAAGAGCCTCGCTCACAAGAGTGTCGAATTTCTCGATTTCCTCCGCTGAGTCAGCAATAAACTCTTTGAGTTTCAGTTGATTTATCTGGAGGGCCAATGTTCGGTCAAATGAGGACCAGTCAGAGTACTTGACGTTGAATCTGGTCCGAGTTATACGAGGTGGCGTAGGTAAGCTGCCGAAGGTGGTAATTAGAGCACTGCAGTCGCTAGACACAGGGTCGTCAATGACCCTCCAGCTGATCTTTTTGTCAATGAAGGCTGAACACAGCAAGGTTATGTCGATATCCCTGCTACCATATTTATAGGTACAGGTCTGACCCCTCTCGTTGGCGACATTTAAGTCCCACCGTGCCAGAAGCCCCTCCACAGAGCGGGCCCTGGTTATATTCTTCTTGTCCTTATCATTAGAACGCCAAGACCACATCGGTGAGACAGCATTAGCGTCCATTCCGATGATGATTCTTTTCGACCTGCCAATTTTTTGAATGATATATATGCACAGACACAGTAGGTAGAGCTTACGTCTCGAAGCACAGTGCCCGAGTAATCCTTGTCAACAATCACGATGCATGACCATGGCTTTTCATCGGGTTTGTTACCCGTCATGATTTGGTTGGAGTATTCCCCCAGCCCAACAACCTCATTCCGATAGGAATGGGGCTCCTGGACAAGGAGAATCGGAATTTTTCTTTTGTTTGCCATGACTAGTGTTTCATCGCCAGCAGCTCTTGTACGGGCCAAGTTTAATTGGATAGATTCGCAAAGGTAGATCATTATTTTCTTGCTTTGTAGTCGGTCCTTTAAATGTCAGCCCTGCATAAGAGGGGCAGTCTTTATTTGTTGCCTCATGATGAGACAATCGTTTGGCCTTTTTGCAAGCCGTGCATGTTGGCGGCCTGCCATCTTTTTTAGCTGGGCACTCCTTAATGGAGTGTCTAAGTTCCGCACAGAAGGAGCACGTCTGTTATGCCCCCTTGCAGTTTTTCGAAATATGCCCGAATGTCTGACACTTGAAGCACCGAGACACTCCTCTGAAGTCCTGAACCCTACAGGAAGACCAGCCTATGTACAGCCTTTTCCCATTGCACAGTAGGCCATAAGACACTTAAAAGTGGCGAAAATATCAAGCCATTGTTTGTTTTCAAAGGCACTTGGTATAAAGGAGTTTTTGGGGTCGCTGATTACGAATCTAAAGTCAGTTTTTTAAAATTCAAAATGGCGGATTCAATATGGCGGTCGATATTTAAAAAAAATTACTGGAAATTTATGAAACTTGGTATAAAGAAGTTTCGGGGGTCGCTGATTACGAATCTGAAGTCATGGTTTAATTCGATATAAGATTAGAAATTAGAAACACCAAAAAAACCTATTATAATAAAGTACAATTTATTCAGAGTCCAACAAAATTTTTCTACGCCAAATTTTATAAAAACTTAATAACTTTTTAAAAATTCTAACCGCTTTTCTGATTTTAGAAAAATTAACTTCAGATTCGTAATCACTGACATAAAAACCCACCCTGAATGAAATTTCGAAAAAGTACGTCTAGAAATTAAAAAACATATTACATTAAAGCATTTCCTGAAAAATGCTAGCCACTGTGGCGGATCGATGGGGGGTCATGGGTGTTATGCCCCCCCTGGAGAAAAAACCACCCTGAATGAAATTACGAAAAGTACGTCTAGAAATTAAAAAACATTTTACATTAAAGCATTTCCTGAAAAATGCTAACCACAGTGGCGGATCCACGAGGGGTCATAGGTGTTATGCCCCCTCCCCCTGGAGACTTATATTCATGTGAGAGAGAAAGAAATAACAATAGAGACAGTTATATTGCTATCTCTTGCTATCTCATATATAACCCACGCCAAAAATATTGTCTGGTTCCGACCCTGGTTAACCGCCATATTGAATCCGACATTTTAAATTTTAATATATGAATTAGGAATTGTAATCATGTATTCTAAAGAAGCTCCATGCCAAGTTTAATGATAGTATTGAAAACCAGAATACTTTCTCCAGAAAATGAGGCAACAAATACGTATACAAATGTGTTTGGGTTAAAATTTTGGACGTAGATCTAAAAAGTAGCAAAAAGTAGCAGTAATATCTTAAAGTGTATACTTTAAGGACGAAAATTGCCTTATAGCCATTTAGATATTGTGGTTAATGGAGGTTAATGGCTTATTAGTAGCAAGTCATATACTACGAATGACAAGAATTCCAAATTTCAGATACCATCCTGCAGTCGTAGGTACAGGTATATGTTAATAACCACTTGACTTTTAAAAAGTAATATCCTTCGGAAAAATAAAAAATGAAGGGATAGCTTATTATTAAATTTACTTTTAAAAATATATGCTGAATATGCAAAATAAAAGTGATCGTGATTCTAAACAATTTTCAAAGTTTGACTGTTCACCATTTAAGAAATACTTTATCAATTCCCTTGAAAGTTGGGTTCTGCCTACTTCCATTATTATATGAAAACATAGTTTAGTCCTTTGGACAAAATCCAGAACTTGAATTTGTTACATCTTCGCCACTTTTTACGGTCTCCTTGCCCACTGTGCATTGGCCCGGATGAGGTTCCTTATGACTGCACTAACCTGAATTACCCAGTTGACCTGGGTCTTGTCTCTTGCTCCCAGCTTAAATTTTGGCTGGAAGCCTTTAGAAACATCTTCTTTTGTTAGGCCGTTTAGGCAAGTCTCATTTGGGTCATGCACAGCCGAGGTGAATTCCTCGGGAGTGAGATCCTTTGGGGCGTCGAAGATTATAAGCCTCGAGTCCAGGGAACCCGGTTTAGTCATAACAATACCCGCGTCAACCAGGTTCTTATTTGTCAGGATTTTGTTGACGTCCTCCTGTGTTGCCACCTCAACAATAATTTTTCCGTCACCACGTTTCCGTATTCCTCTAATTTTAATTTTCTCAGTAGCTGGGTTTAAAGACGTCATTACAGTTGCTTTAAGTTGCTCATTCGGGCCAGCAGGGATCTCAATTCCAGGGGGTGGCACGATCACCACGATCTTCGGAAGGGGAGCGATTTTTCTGCTCACTCCTGTTACTGGCGAAACTTTAGTCAGGCTAGGTTTCTGTGCGTTGACCGTAGTCGCAGCTGCGTATATCATAGTGTTTTTTGTTTATCCTGTCCAGTTTGTTGAAGATTTCATCATTCTACTCCATTTTACCATTAATATAACCCTGATGCACGATATTTTTAGCCGCTATCAGGGTTGCGGCGTTAGCCGGATACCATACGTATGGTATCCGGTTTTGCACGGATATCCGTCAGTTCCTCAAGGCACGCTTTGAAGTTGCTAGCGTATTCGTTTCCCTCTATTGGGGAATCTGTATCTGTTCTAGGTCTCTTAGGTCTTTGTGACCTAGAGTACCTTTGCTTGTTGAAGGGCCCGGCTGACCTGTACGGGCCTGTCCGTTCCTCAACGGAGTTTGATTGTTTGAACTTGGGAGCTCGGTGTTCGCTGGTGCTTTGGCAACGTTATTTTCATCGGTTTCCATTATCATAAAAATTTTCAAGTTTATTTTAGAAGTTCTAATGGTTTCGGAACAAGGGTTGCCATCCGGAGAGACGGGGCCGACCCAGACCTAGCTGGAGACCTTCAGACGGAGACGAGGCCTCACGCACATCCCCCCGATTTGGTGCTGTAGGGCCCAATACGTGCACCACACGTCACTACAACACCATCGAGATTTTCACCGCATGGTCAGGCAGCCAGGTCATTGAGCTGGTTAGACTCAACCCGGGCCTGTGTACTATACTGTGGCCTAGGACGCCTCACCGAGTTTCTGATACTGTACCCTCGCCTCAGTATCGGGACTCCAACTCTAGGCAAACCATCGCCCACCTTCAGGGTCATATCCCCGAGCCATCAAAATTTCCGGGCGAACCATTATCCATTACAATCTGATTTCTTCACATTAAAATAATTCTGCTTTTGGATTCGCCAAGATTCTATGGTCCGCGAGAGCTATTTATTAACTTACAAAATAAATTTGTAAGGGCCATTTTCGCTCCACCCACTGGCCTAGGGCTCGCTATGCACCACCTGCGACACGTTCCAGTCTGCCTCGGGTCCGGGACCGAAACCACTAAACTGGTACTAATGAGATTTATACGTTGTAACGAGGAATCCGCCTCGTTAAGACAAATTATAATTTTATTCTGACTTACGGTAAATCAGCAACTCAAAACGGCGGTTCTAGCCGTCTCTCCGACCCTTTTGACACTCGATGAAAACCTGCCAGCTACGCTCTTCCAACTGGCAGGCGACCTGCGAAGACCGTTGTTTTAGTTTCAGAACAACCTCCTGGTTGTTCCGGGCGCCAGGTGGACGGTTCCACCCGGACTTCGCGACCTGAAATAAAAGAAAAACGAACTACGGCGGTTTCCCGCCTGACACGCGTGATTCTAGATTCGAGACTCCGTTCTCAAAGGGAGAACGTTCTGAGAGAGAGAATTTTTGTAATAAGTCTAAATGTATAAACAAATAAATTAATTGCAAATTATCCTAATTTATTTAATAAGAAAATATTAAATTTACTGACAAAATCTATGCTAACAAATCTACCTCGGCACAGCCCCCTTTGCTCTTGGAGAAGATGGCCGTCAGGTGGGCGAACCCGCACTCGTGAACAGAAAGGACACTAACGTTGGAGTTGATCTACAAACTCCTTCCAATTCTCCATTTTCAGCCGGTCGGGTCTTCGTCGGTGGTGATAATTGGACTCCCGGGGGGTGTCAGGATCTTCCCGGTCTCGTGTTTTGGTTTTCGTCGCACAATTCACGCTCTTCGGAAAACTACCAGCACACACTGAAGTCAGAAACGCAGCCCAGCGTCCCTGGTTTCTTCCTTCTTTCCTTTGGAGCCTCATGGTGTGCTCCCATTGGCTCCCGGTGACGCGAAGGCGTCTGTGATTGGTCGGCGTAGTCTCCCCGGTGTCGGTAAGTTCGTCCGCCGGGAGATGCTGCCGCCCCGCGGCCAACAGACTAACGACTTGTGCTCGCTCGAGCCGTCCGCTCGCTAAGCTTCTGCTGCCGGCTCCATGTTGATTGGACCTGCGTACTTGTGGTCGTTTTCCTGATGTTTGGGAGTACCGGACTCTAGGGATTGCGAACTCCTACCACGTCGAGGACGGAACTCTGACCCTCGACTGTCAACGGGCCCTCTCTGTCCGACTTTTTCTGGTATCTTCGGTCTTCTCCTGGATCGACTGCTTGTTGGGCCTTGCTTGACCTGACGCTTGCAACCGGGGCTGTGTTTTCGGTATTCTGGAATCTTTTTTTTAAACACTAATCAACGTGACTTTAGTGTTTGTTCTGTTACCTAACCTCAAAATATTCAGTATTTTTACAGGGGTTCTCGTTGTGGTTGAGTGTGTGCTGAGAGTTATTTTCCCGTTCTCGAATGCTCGCGACGCGGATCTACTTTTACTTCGGTCGGCTTCGTCGATCTCCGAGTGATTTGTTTACAAGTCTGAGGATTTGGTAAATCCTCATTACAACTCCCCCGGAACTAGACGAAGCCTCTCCGTTTTCCCTTTTCTTTTCGGGTCAGTCAAAGCCATTTAGTCGGGTCACGGCCAAGGGTCCGTCCCCTCCGCTTACACTCTCGCACGGGTCCCTCCGCCGCCTCTCTCCTTTGTGCCCACACAAGAATTTTCTCCCGATGGCTCTAATTTATCCTCCCCCTCTACCCTTAACCTTTCTGGTTCTATATAACCTGTCGTATGTGACTATATTTACTTACCTCTACGGGTTGTTTTCGCTGTTACCCATGACGTTACTTAGATGACTAATGTCTACGATTTTGGGGTAAGAGAGACGAAGGGTCGGTTACCAACAAAAAATATTTATTAATTCTTATATTACAAGAAGAAAATTTGTAGTCTTTTGTATCTCACGAGGCGGAACTTATAATGACGAAGAAGGGAGATCAATGTCTACAAACAAAAACGTTTCTGTCGTCTACGCGAGATGCAAACGAATACCTCTGCGGCATGATTTCGCAACAGGTTATTTAGCGAACGTAGGAGGGGGGGGGGGGATTTCCCACTGGATCCCGCCCGGGCCGTGTATCCAGGGGACTGAGATGGTCGGTCTTTGACTACTGTACTCGTCCCTGGTGGTCCTATTTTCTGCTTGGATTGGGGCAAAGCCTTTCATAGTGGCCCTTTCCTTGGCAGCGTCGACAGAATCTCGGTGTCAGCGGCTGCCACTTTCTCGAGTGGCCTCCTCTTCTCGACGTCGGGTCTCCCCTTCTCGCCTGCGGGCTTCTCGCTCCTGACGTCTTTTCTCCGCGTCCTCCTTTTCTTTTAACTCTTGGAGGAATCTTTGCCGTTCTTCCCACAGCAGTCGAGCTTCTTCTAACCGCTGTTGATTTCTGTCTTGTCGTTCTTGGTCGCGCAGGGCTTTTTCTCGGGCTGCCGATCCTCTCGGGCTTCCTGCCGGCCCCTTTTTGCTGCTTCCTGGTTCTCCCTTTGCCTACGCTCCCAGTCTCTGACGTGTTTGGAAGGGTGATTTTTCCTTTCCTGATTGACCCTCGGTTGGTTGTCGTTCTGGGGGTGTACGACTCCTGTGGCGTCTCTAGCTGGTGCTTGCCCAGCCCTTTGTGCGTTGGCTCCCCCTTGGGGTCTTGCTGTGGGCCTGCGCTCTCCTCCGTGGTTTGGCGGATAACCCACTGGTCCCCGTCTCAAGAATCTGTCGGCCTCTTCCCCAGGCTGCACTTCGGCCCTCAGTTCGCCTCCATGGTTCGGTGGAGGGTTTATTGGTCTAGGCCTGGCTCATCTGCCCGCCTCTTTCGCTCCGACTTCTTCCAGTTCGAGAAGGGCTCTTTGGATTGTGAGCCTAGCCGTCGTTGTTCGCCTTAGCCTGGCTGCTTGGGCTTCTTCTTCGGCTGTAGGAAAGAATGTGTCTGCGTTAGGGAAAGGTTACTTCTATCTACTACTTTGTTTATCATTAGTGTCGGTACATTACCTCTTTCTTTTGGCTCTAGGGTAAGGGTTTAGGGATTACAAGATGAAGGGATGTCTTTGGGTCTTTGAGTTACACCCTCCTTCCCCTCTCTAGGTTCTCGGTCCCGGTAAGGGACAAGGAGTTTGACCGGGAACCTACCTACTAACCGCCCGTCTTCGGTTCCTATCTCGTAAACAGATGGCCCTACAACGCGAACGATTACGTACGGTCCCTAGTTTTTACCTCCAAAGCTTTTCGTGATTCCCTTCCGCCCTGACGACACGACTTCGCCTTTACGCATAACTTTCTCCCCTACTTCGAAGACTGCGTGACGACGCCGTTTATCGTAGTATCGCTTCTGGCGTCCGAATGCGTCTTCGTGATGGAGCGTTACGAGGTCCTGCAATTCCTTCAGGCGCAACATTCTTCCCTGCCATTCATCACGATATGGTGGGGTCGGATCCGTCGGTTCTTCCACTCTGCGACGCCAATTGTTGTAGAGACGCGGTTCTCTGGCTGTGTTCAAATACGCGGGACTAAAACCTGTCGTGCTGTGCACCGCCGTGTTATACGCGAATCTGAGATCTTTGAGGTTGACGTCCCAACTCCGGTGGTTCTTGTTGACATACGCTGAGATCATCGTTTTGAGTACCCGGTTCACCCTTTCTACCGGATCTGCCTGAGGGTGGTAGACTGGCGTGAATGCGTGTCGGATGCCGTATGTTTCTGTCAACACTTGAATCGCATGGTTGACATACTCGGTACCATTATCCGACACCAGTACTTCCGGCGCTCCCCAACGATATAGGATGTATTCCTCGAACGCTTTTATTTTTGTCTCTGCATTGGCTTTTCTCATTAGGGCTATCTCTATCCACTTCGTGAATAGGTCCTCGAAGACTACGAGATATTCAGAGCCAAGTGACGTTTTTGGCCAGGGTCCCATGACATCTGTTGCTACGACTTGCCATGGTTGCTCTACAACATGGCGGGTCATTAGACCAGCTGGTGGACATTCCTGGCCAATAATATTGGTTCGAGGCTCTCCGGTATGTCTTGTCAATTCCAAGATGCGCGGCTTGTGGATCGGCGTGGACCGCTTCGAAGACTTCCTGTCTTCGTTCGTGAGGTACCACTAGTTTCCACGCATCAAGATCGTCGATCACTGAGTCAATTAGCGGAATTGGGCGAAAGCGATACAACAGACCGTCTGTGATTGTCCAGCCATTAAACTTTCTAGGGGTTTCCTCCACTTCTCGAAGTCGCTGGCGGTACCAATCGTCTATGACCGGGTCTAAGGCCGCTATCGGTAGGGCTGCCTCCTCCTCGTACATCCGAGATAGGGCGTCAGGGACTAAATGTTCTGAGCCCTTACGGTACATGACGTCGAAGTCGTATTCGAGGAGGTCTAGGGCCCACCTGGCCAGTCGACCGGTTGGATTATGCAGATTGTGAAGCCAGCGCAACGAACTATGGTCAGTAGTGACCGTAAAATGGAAACCTTCCAGGTAATGGCGGAATTTCCGCACAGCCCAACTAACCGCAAGGCACTCTTTTTCAGTGACTGAGTATTTTCGTTCCGCACCCGTCATTGTTTTACTCGCATAGGCAATTACTTGGTCTACGCCATCTTGCTTTTGCGTTAAGATTGCACCGAGGCCATAGTCACTTGCGTCGGTGTGTAGGTCGAACGGGATCTCGAAATCGGGGTACGTCAAGATTGGTGCGGTCGTTATCAAATCTTTCAACTGCTCAAACGCGTTTTCTTGGTCGTCTTCCCACTTCCAAGGGATATTGGACCTGAGCAGTTGGTTGAGAGGTTCCGCAATCGTCGCTAACTGTGGAATAAAATGGCGATACCACGATGCCATTCCAAGAAACCTTCTCAACTGTTTGATATTCGTAGGGGCGGGGTACGACTTTAGGGGCTCCACTTTCTCTGGATCAAATTGGAGTCCCTCTTCGTTCCCCAGGAATCCTAAATACCGGACGGTTTTTCTACCGAATTCGCATTTTTGCGGATTAATCGTAAGTCCCGCTCCCTGTAATCGGTCGGTGATTCTCGCGATCCAGTCCTTGTGCTCTTCGAAGGTCTCGTTTACGATAACAATGTCATCTAGGTATGCGTAAACGTTCAGTTCCATCTCAGGTCCTATGAGTGAATCTACGAGTCGATGAAATGTCACTGGGGCACCAGACAGTCCGAAAGGCATCCTATTAAAATGAAACAAGCCCATTCCTGGAACTGTAAAGGCAGTTCCGTCTTCTGTCAAGTTTGCTGTCTTCTGCCATCGGTATTTGGTGGTATCCCCACTTCAAGTCCAGTGTTGTTATGTACTTGGCAGCTCGGAGCTGTTCCAGGATCATGTCCATTTTGGGGAGGGGATAGGCGTCCTTCTTTGCCACTTTGTTCAGTTTCCGGTAGTCGACACAGAATCGGTATGTACCATCCGATTTTCTAACCATGACTACCGGGCTGGACCATCCGCTCTTAGACGATTCTATTATCCCCTCGGCCAATAGTATTGACGTTTCTTCTTGCATCGCTTTCAGGACCTTAGGAGACCCCCGATAGTAGCGTTGCTTTATCGGCGGGTGGCCCTGAACGTCAATACTATGGACAATTCAGTCTGTTGCTGAGAGGGTGGAAGGGGGCGGTCTTATTACTTTCGCGACGAGTTCATCCAGCTCAGACCTCTCAATATCTGAGATTTGCCCGAGTCCACAGACCGAGCTGATGTTCAACAACTCGCCCGAAGCGTCTCTTACTTCCTCCTCTCCGGTTTTGGCATAGTGGTGGACTACTTCCGGGTAGTCCGACATATGCCAAGCTCTTTTTTTGCCATCATAAACTATCCCGAATGTGTGAATGAAGTCCATTTCAAAGAAAACCTGTTCGCCCATTCCTGGAACTATTTGGACTCTCATCATTCGGGATACTTGGTCTATCTCGATGGGCAGGAGACAGCTTGCTTGTACTGGTCGAACGGTACCGTCTGCGGTTTCAACACCTCTGCCTGCTGTCTGTTCTAATGTTACTTGGTATCGTTTGGCTATTGCCAAGCCAATATCTTCCATTACCATTCGAGAGGCACCACCATCAATTAAGGCCTGGACATTCGGCGTGTTACCTATCCGTGCAGTAGTAAAGTCTCGCAAGGTAAAGCCTTCGTCTTCCACTGGTGGCTCTGTTACCCTTAATTTAAGTGGTTTGGATGACCTTGGCTTAGGTGTAACCTCTGGCAAGTCACGGGACCTCAGTATTGCCAGAATTACCTGATTTGACTTCCAAAGATCCTTTCCGTCTTTACCCATTACTCGATCGTTTACCAAAATGGCGTCCTTGTTTCGTGTACCCTTTTGGCTCGATGTCGATGGTTGGGCGTTGTCTGGTGGAAAGGATGTTTCATCCTGAGGCATTACCTCCTGCGGGATTGTTTCGGATTTTTCCTCAGTGATCAGTCGAGTGTCGTTTGAATCTTGTACTCGACTGGTGCCAGGTGCTTCGCTCGTTACCTGGGATAACACTGGTTCCGATCCCAGGTCTAAGGAAGACACCTGTTTATCTGAGGGCGTCGTCAACGGCTTCGAGGGGAGAGGGGTACCCTTACTGACTCTCCCGACGCTGGTTTTCCGGACAATCCTTGCAGGACTCCGTGTTTACCCCGTCCTTGCCAGATCGCATACAATAGTCCTTTCTACGCGGCTTGGGGCAACCTCTTTGGTAATGTCCCTCTATTTTGCAGTTATGACACACAACGACTTTTTCCTCCACGGGTTCTGAGGAAGTTCCCGGTTGTACGTTGTCCTGATTCTTGGGTGGTGGGCCTTGTTTCTTATTACCCTTTTGGTTTGGAAAGCCTTTCTTTGGAGTCTGGTTGGTTCCCCCGGACTTCGTTTGAGCTTGTGGCTTGGCTGCGTTCGTAGTACCTATCGCAGCTATTGCAGTGTCAAATTTCTTTGCCAACTCCGCAAATTTATCTGCCCAAGCTTCTGGGACCGGTTTTTCCGCCACCGCTGCAACCGTTGGAATCTTTTTCGCAGCCGATGGTTTTCCCCTGTACGCAAAGTCGGGTATCAGCGACTTTTCAGGGGGTGGAGGGGGGTTATGATTGTTGAGAGTCTCCGCGACTCTCTCATACTGTCCGGCCAGTACTGCAAGTCCATTATAATCCGCGAAATTATATCTTGGGATCGCTCGGCGGAATTCGGGCTTCAAATTTTCGTAAATACGGTTCAGTTGTTTCTCTACCGGTACCGGTACGGTTGACGACTGAAATAATCCGTGCATGCACGTAAGGAAGTCCATCGCTGGCTCCTCTGCCCCCTGTTTCCTGAGCAGTATTTCCTCTTCAAGCTTTTCTTGAAACGACGTATTTCCAAACCTAGTTTGGAAATGAAGCTTGAATTGTTCCCAACTGGTCCACCTGCCTTTGTTCTAGCGGAACCAGTGGTAGGCCATTCCATCAAGGAGAAAGGGCATGGCGTGCAACAGTTCCTCGTCGGAAAGGTAGGCCCCTGCCTTACCTTCTTCGACTCTCCATAGGAACTGGTCAAGATTCTCTCCCCTTTCTCCTTTGAATTTAAGCTTCCAACTTCCCACGACTTTTAGAACATCACGTGGTGGATTGTGAGGTCTGTAGAAACTCTGTCCCCACTCCTTCCACCATCAAAGTTCGCTGAGTCGTGCGGGTTAGAGCTCATAGGCCTTTGATTGCTCTGCGGTCCAGCCGTGGAAAACGGAAATCCACTTTGCTGGTTACCTGGACCGCTTTGGGAATCTTGGGTCCCTTGGGGCGGGCCCTGAGTATCGAATCCGAAAAAGTTCGAATAAAAGTCTCTAGCCCTTCTATTAAATTCGTCCGGCCCGAGATTTGCCGATCCAGAAATATTTTGATACTCGTCTCTGGTCCTTCGCGTAAATTCGCCAGGCCCGAGATTCGCGTGTCCAAAAGAATTCTCATAATTGCCCCCGGCGTCTCGAGGTTCTTGCTGGAAGCCCTGTTGATCGGATGGTGAGAAGCACGCCTCTGTTTGGTGTCTCGGTAGCCCTAGTGACGTAGCAATCCGAGAAAATCGTTCTTGGGCTTCCCCCCCACTCTGAGCTTCGCTTCTCCAACTATTTCTAGCCGCCAAAGTCGGATCGGCCTGTGAGAATAGATTGAAAGGGGCATTACGAGAGGCGTACGGTGGCTGCCATCCCGGCGTCGTTGTGGGCAGTCCTGATGTTGTCTGCGTTGTTGTCGGCCCGTTTTCCCCACCCTGCTCGCGTCTATGTTTCTCTTGGCTCCACGAGAGCCCACCGGACTGAGTGTACGAGGACTGGATCGACGCCATTATTACTATTGGGGGGGATATCGTTACCGTTGGTACCCCCGATGACCATCGTGAGCTTGGGAACGTTTTTGGATCCCAGCTATTGCCAAATATTCCACCAAATCCACCCTCCTCGGCCCTTATGCCACCCTGAGTCGTACGCGGCATCTGCTGAGGGGTTTCTTTTTCTGGGGGTCTTACTGATTCCGCCTGGAGCTTAACTAAGCTTTCTTTAAGCTCCACGATCGAATCTTGTTGGCTGCGAATCAGTTCTAACAGGCTGTTTGGCTTAGTGGGTCTTGCTCGACGGGGCCTACTTGACTATGCTCGTTTGTCCTTCCCCGCGGCATGGTACTTACATTTAGGTGTGGGGTACTGTAGCTACCCGATGTAGTAGGTGGGAGTCGGGGTGGGGCAAAATCAACCGGTTTCTTTCCGGTGCCCGTGTTCTTTTTCCCGCTCGCTGTTTCATTTGGGCTGTCGAACAGAAACTCCCTATCCGCGGTACTATTAGGGGTGTCGGTATCCCCTCCACTACTGTCATGGCCGCTTTCCCTAAAAGTTGACCATCTCTTTTCGTAGAAGTGGGGATGCTCGGCCTTAGCTTCGTCCTCGGGGCCCCATGGTACCGTCTCATTGCCTGCTTTTCGAAATAGAAAGCGCTATAGGCGACTACGCATTACTTCCGAAGAGCCATCTGCGCATAACCCGTATTCCACTAACGTCTCGTGTAATTGGTTATCCGAGAACCTCGCGATCCAATCTGGGACTTGTGCCATTATTTCCACCATCGGAAGTTGAGAAAACCGTCTCATTAATTCGTCCCCCACACTATTCTGATTTTTGCGGTGTAGCGGGGGTCCGCCGGTTGAGGGGGGTTTTCCGGAACCGTTGTCCCCCTCCCTCTGTTCGTGGTTATTACCGTCTCCGCCTGACTTGTCGTGTGACTCCATGTTACCCTGTTTCCGGTTAAATGGTGAAGATCGACCCAAATTATCCTTAATCTTACGTAATTACCGGTAATTACTCTTAGTTTCGGTTAAATTCCGGTAAATACCGCAAAATATTTTGAGTCGTAACCAATTTTTTCTAAATTTTTTGAAATTCGGGTTAAATTTACTAATTTGAGGTTAAGTATCCTCAAATACTCTTAATTTTCCTGGATTTTTACGTAACTCCCGTAAAACGCTGTTACATTTCCAGTGCCAGAATAAATTTCTCAAAATGCGGTCAGTTTCTCGTTACTTTCCAAACATTGGGTTAAGTTTCTAATATTGAGGTTAAATTACCCTAATAAACCTTAAATTTCCCGGAACTTTGGTTAAATTTCCTTAATTACCTTAAATTTCCAAAATTACCTCTAATTTCGCAAAATACTTCTCTATTTATCGAAGTTGGCTTTTATTTCAAGAGAGTGGCACTCTTTTCCTTTATTTTTTTCGAAAAGCTGGTTAAATTAGTTAATTTGAGGTCCAATTCTCTCAAACACCTTTAAATTTCCCGAAAACAAGCAAAAAGTTCCAAAATTACCCAAAGTTTCCTAAGTTTCGCGGAAATTTCTCATTTCGGTTAACTTTCCGCGGTACCTTTTGAAAATTCTCGGCCCCGAGATGCCAACTTCCAAAAACAAAACCTGAAATCGAAAATCCCTAGGTTTCCCCTAGGCCCTAGTATTTTACCGCGTAACTTTCCGGAAAGTTTCCACCACGTGGGTAACCTCGAAAACAACCAATTTTTCACTGAATTTAATTTTTAAAACCACCGAAAAATAGAAATAAAAAACACTTAAATGTTTGAGGAATATTCCCAGAAAGCTCCTAGGATTTTTCAACACGAAATCACCTTATGTGAAAACATCTTCCGCGACCTGTCACTTTTTCTCGAAAGGGTTAGGTGGTAGAAAACGGTACAGGTTATTTTTGCAAAAACAATTAAAAATAAATAAGCAGAGCCAGCTACAAAATTAGTAAAAAATAATTAAACAACATTAAGAGTACATCATATCACATAAATAAATAATAAATTTATTCCATTATATCAAAAATTTGTATACTTTGGAAACAATACAAACTTTTAATATTTTCCCTTTTTGAAAAATTAGAAACTAAGAAAACAATTAAATTTTCAAAAGCCTTGCGTGTGTGTTAGCAGGCTGTGCCGAGTACCTATTGCTTTCTCTCTCTCTCTCAGGCCCCACGTTGGGCGCCATTGTAACGAGGAATCCACAACGTTAAGACAAATTATAATTTTATTCTGACTTACGGTAAATCAGCAACTCAAAACGTCGGTTCTAGCCGTCTCTCCGACCCTTTTGACACACGATGAAAAGCTGCCAGCTACGCTCTTCCAGCTGGCAGGCGACCTGCGAAGACCGTTGTTTTAGTTTCAGAACAACCTCCTGGTTGTTCCGGGCGCCAGGTGTATGGTTCCACCCGGACTTCGCGACCTGAAATAAAAGAAACACGAACTACGGCGGTTTCCCGCCTGACCCGCGTGATTCTAGATTCGAGACTCCGTTCTCAGAGGGAGAACGTTCTGAGAGAGAGAATTTTTGTAATAAGTCTAAATGAATAAACAAATAAATTAATTGCAAATTATCCTAATTTATTTAATAAGAAAATATTAAATTTACTGACAAAATCTATGCTAACAAATCTACCTCGGCACAGCCCCCTTTGCTCTTGGAGAAGATAGCCGTCAGGTGGGCGAACCCGCACTTGTGAACAGAAAGGACACTAACCTTGGAGTTGATCTACAAACTCCTTCCAATTCTCCATTTTCAGCCGGTCGGGTCTTCGTCGGTGGTGATAATTGGACTCCCGGGGGGTGTCAGGATCTTCCCGGTCTCGTGTTTTGGTTTTCGTCGCACAATTCACGCTCTTCGGAAAACTACCAGCACCAGAAAACTACCAGTCAGAAACGCAGCCCAGCGTCCCTGGTTTCTTCCTTCTTTCCTTTGGGGCCTCATGGTGTGCTCCCATTGGCTCCCGGTGACGCGAAGGCGTCTGTGATTGGTCGGCGTAGTCTCCCCGGTGTCGGTAAGTTCGTCCGCCGGGAGATGCTGCCGCCCCGCGGCCAACAGACTAACGACTTGTGCTCACTCAAGCCATACGCTCGCTAAGCTTCTGCTGCCGGCTCCATGTTGACAACAATTCTCGGGTCGTGTGTTGGCAACATCCGTGGAACCGACGTTTATGTCACTAGTGCCGTTGATTGGACCTGCGTACTTGTGGTCGTTTTCCTGATGTTTAGGAGTACCGGACTCTGGGGATTGCGAACTCTGACCCTCGACTGTCAACGGGCCCTCTCTGTCCGACTTTTTCTGGTATCTTCGGTCTTCTCCTGGATGGACTGCTTGTTGGGCCTTGCTTGACCTAACGCTTGCAACCGGGGCTGTGTTTTCGGTATTCTGGAATCTTTTTTTAAAACACTAATCAACGTGACTTTAGTGTTTGTTCTGTTACCTAACCTCAAAATATTCAGTATTTTTACAGGGGTTCTCGTTGTGGTTGAGTGTGTGCTGAGAGTTATTTTCCCGTTCTCGAATGCTCGCGACGCGGATCTACTTTTACTCCGGTCGGCTTCGTCGATCTCCGAGTGATTTGTTTACAAGTCTGAGGATTTGGTAAATCCTCATTACAACTTGCACTGTACGTATTGCTTCACGCAACATGGCACAAGAACGAGGGAGCGATCGCAGCGTAGAGGCAAAAATTTTGAGCAAGATCAACGACTTACCGAAACAAGCCGTCGATCCGCTGATAAGCGAGCGAACCGACAGATCACCTAATCGACCTTCTCCGTTCACTCGGGAGCGGTCGTGCAAAACCGACAGATTCCCGAAGCAACCTCATCAGTCTACTCAGTTTTGGTTGAACACACCGACAGACCACCGAGGCGGCCTTATCAGTGTGTTCGGGATGTTTGCCTCCACGCCGCGATCGCCAGCTCCACGCTAGCTTTTTCAATGACAAGACTTGTTTATTCAAAATTTTCACATTAATTAAATTAATGTGAAATTTCGGTTGTGGACCCTAACCATAGTTCAATTTAGTAACTTGACAGTTGATTTCAGTAAGTAAGCGCGAATTGCTTGCGCAAGTCTCTCTTCAGTATGCAGTTAAAATAAGTCTGGGGTCCTCAAACACCCCAGTTTGTCCCTTACGTTTCAAAAAAGTCAGGATAATAAATGTCTGTTTTTTATTAAAACGGTTTAATTGAACCTACAAAGCAAAAATGTAATGAGTATACTTGTAAAAAAAGCTTTTTTTAAAAAAAATCAATATTTTGAGTAAAAATAAAAATTTTTTTAGTTGATTTTGGAAAATTTCACGTGCATAACTGTTTATTAGTTATTGGAATTTCATCTATTTAAATAATTATACTTTTTTCAAATTATTCAAAGGTCAATAAAAATTTCTTCAAATATGTCTATTCAGCTTTTAAAATTCACAGAATTTTTCTAAATTGGTCAATTTGTTGAAAAACTACAATATTTTTTGTAAAAATGCCAATTTTGAGAAAATTTTGTTCTTTTTTTTTGTTTTTACAATAGGGTTTCGTCTGAGGGCTGTCGCTGACATATTTTTTGAAAAAAAAAGTTTCAGAAAATATGAAGCTTCAAACTTTTCTGAATCCAATAACCATAGTGTTATTGTGTAAATTCTATTTTTTTAAGAGTTATTATTAATCAAATGTAGGAGGTTTACGATGTGATTTCGTAACCTTAAATTTGTCACTTTTTAAAACCACGTTATATTTAAAAAATTATTAAATATTAGAAATCAAAACTTACCAGAAATATAAATCCCGTTATTTTGATCCTAAAAATGATAAACATCTTATTAAAATACATTATTTTAAAATAATAATATAATTTGAAAAATTTGTACTTGTGAAAATTTTTAAGATTTTTTAAAGCATCTAACTTTTTTTGGGAGATCCCAATAATTTGAGGATTTGAATATATATTATTATTAATATATAATTAATTATAATTAATTATAATAACTTACTTGCTATTAAAATTTGGCGAAGGCGTTTTGCTTTATTTAGAAAAAATTAAATTTAAAAATATTCTATTCAAAAAGGTTACAATTTAATGTAAATAGAGCAATGTGAAATTGTTTTGTTTACTTCAAGTGCCAGAATTAACCTTTTTAAATACACAATTTTCAATTTTAATTTATTCCAAAACGAAGCAAAACGCCTTCGCCAAATTTTAATAGCAAGTAAGTTATATTAATAATAATATATATCCAAATCCTCAAATTATTGGGAGCTCCCAAAAAAAAGTTAGATGCTTTAAAAAATCTTAAAAATTTTCACAAGTACAAATTTTTTAAATTATATTATTATTTTAAAATAATGTATTTTAATAAGATTTTTATCAATTTTAGTATCAAAATAACGGGACTTATATTTCTGGTAAGTTTTGATTTCTAATATTTAATAATTTTTTAAATATAACTTGTTTTTAAAAAGTGACAAATTTAAGGTTACGAAATCACATCGTAAACCTCCTACATTTGCTTAATAATTGTTCTTAAAAAAGTAGAATTTACACAATAACACTATGGTTATTGGATTCAGAAAAGTTTGAAGTTTCATATTTTCTGAAACTTTTTTTTTCAAAAAATATGTCAGCGACAGCCCTCAGACGAAAATCAATGGTTTGACCCAATATTTTTAGATTTTTTTTTATTGCATTAAACATACATAGGGAATGACTAGTCTGGTCTGCTGTACACGAAACTTTTTTTTTGTGGGGCTGTGTTATTATTAATCTTCCCGTCAGGCTGCACACTTCGACCATGTAATACAGGCTCTTCGTTATCGAAATTGTATACTTTCCCTACGACATCAGCCAGTTTAATCTTTGTCACTGTTTAGCGCTATTCTAAATTGGGTTTTCACTTAAAATGTAAAACTTTTTTTGTCTTAAAGTTCTACGCCTTTAAGGAATACATTCTCATCACGGCACTCGCGCTTCGCGCTCGATACTAATACTTTCCGGAATATTTGCGATAGACTGGAGCGAAAAGGAAAATTTCAATTACCTAAATCCTCAAAGCAAAGGGTTGTTGCACCTAAATGTCATTAAAAACACTACAATTTCTGTTTGAACTTATTGATATTAATTGACTCCTGCCTCGATACAATTCCATGATTGAGTAAGACTAGTCTTCAAATCAATATAGTATTAATCTCAAATTTAGAATATAATTAAGAGTAATGTCTAACAAACAGAAATGGCACGTTAACACGACATATCAGTAAGTATTAATACTTTAAACACGCTTTTTTCCTAAAAGTATTACTATGTATTCTTTTTATATTTAAAATAATATAAACACTTTATTTGCGTGCAGTATACCGAATGTGGAGTTAGAATTGTCAGATTGGCTTGATCTGTTGAGTTTAGATCCAACAAGTGCTCAAGAACACGAATATCAGCAAAGATAGGAAAATGAAATCGCCGAGATACTGCACTGCCGTACTAAGGAAAAACTTAGGCAAACGACATTTTCGGTCGAACTGAGAAAATCAAGAAAAACTGTTGACATTAAGAACCCTGATAAAAACTAAAAAATTGCTGAATTTAATTTCACATACTGTATAAAATGATAATGTTCTATTTATTTATGAAATTAAAAGTTCATTCTTTAAACAAATTATATGAAAAAAATGGAAATGCGAGTTTTTCTAAGTGCAAATACAAAGGAATAAGTTAGGCAAAGTCGTTTGCGTAGTTTCTGCCAGACAGGTAGGCGAGCGCGGACCCTTGATCAGATGGAAGAACTTAGGCAAACGCCATGGGTTTACAAGAATGGCGTTTGCGTAGTTTTTATTTCGTATACAGCGGTCAGTTTCGACCACGCTATTTGATACAAATAACACGTGAGTGACTTTCCCTAGGTTTTTTCTTCTTATTTTATACTCGAGCTCGAAGCCTCGTACGATTTTTGGACTACGCAAAGAACTTTGCTTAAGTTTTTATCAAGTATTCTTTAATTTTCTGGAGTTTCTAAGATTTTTAATAATAATTTTTTACAACAAACACCGAAAAAAAATTATCTCGTAAGTAGAGGAATATTCCTCTTCTATTATTACTCTATTTGTGAGAGGATTTTGCGAGAGGAAAATGTTTTTTGAAACATAACCACTCTTTTGTATGACTTCAACCTAATTTAATAGTATAAAGAATTGAAAAATAATAAAAAATTCTGATACTTGAGATATATTCAGGAAATTATATAGTCTAATTTTAAAACAGGTAAATTTTTTATGTAAAAAAATATCAAGTTTGTGACAAATTATAAATTTTACAATAATATGTGAAATTTCTAAATTTGACAGAAGAGGATAGAAGAGGAAAATCCTCTCAAATAGAAAGGGATACATTAGTGACCATATGGAAGAGGTCAAATAGCATCAAAATGACAGGAATCCGTTACTATTAAGAATTTTTTTTTTTTTGTGAATAATTTTGAAAAATGATTTACACTAAAACTATCAGATGCAGTTTTTTTCAACGAATCTATTGATACCAAAATGGAGACAATCTGACAACTCTCACTTTAGATTAAGATTCAGAAGAAAAAAATACATTGGAATAATTCATTTAATTTATTTCTATTTAATGGAATCAAATTCGTGTTTTTGAGCAGATTTGTAAGGTATTTACAAAAATTTTAGAAAATCTGAAACTTCTGACTTTAAATTCGAATTCAGCACCCAAAATCAAAAAGAAATACACTATTGTAGTGACTAGGCGAAATTTTTTTTTTAAATTTGCCTCTAAGTCGTGTTTTTCAACCGTTTCTAATTTAACTCGAAAACTTTAGGCAATCTGAAACTTCTGCCTTCAGATTCGGATTTAGCAGAAAAAATCACATAGAAATAGACTAGTATCTCTATTGTGTGCCTGTGTCACTATTCCTTTTATGCAAAAATTGTTAACTTCACATATTCATTAGATAAAATTTCTTCTTATTATATTACTAATAACGATATAATAATATTTATTCACAAATGTTTAAAATTTCATAGAACATCAATTTTCTCGAAGATTTAAATTTCAAAATATTAATAATGTTTGTAAAGGATGAGAGGCGAATTTCAAATTTTCCATTAAACCAAGACGCTTGTAGAACTTAAAAAAAAACAAAAAAAACAATAACAGGAAGAAAAAACTGGGATTTTATTTATTTTTGTATGAAAGGGCATGTCCCGTATATTATGTAAATAAATAAATTTTTATTAAAAATAATAGAGTTTCTGTATAGGATTTATCCACTTTCAGTTCCCCTTTTTGCACGTGTAAACTTAAAAAATTCATATCTTTGTGGGGTTGCATTATATCGGAAATTTCTATGAACAAAATTTGTTCGATTTTACTTGTACTTTAAGAAAAAAATTAGAGAAAAATTTTTTTTGAAAAAAATTTTTTTTTTGAATTTTGAAAATGTTCTATTTTTGACATTTTTGGTCCAAAATAACTGGCTAACGAACTTGATCTGTATTTTTGGTCACTTAAAACGCATATCAAATTTCAAATTGATAGATGAATTTTTATTCAAGTTAATAGATTTCAAAAATTTTTACACAGACAGACAGACAGACATACAGACAGACACTTTCGTAAAACCTATTTTTTCGGAATCAGGAGGTCTCAAAACGTCGAGAAATGTGGGTTTTAGCAAAAATTCAAAATCACACAAATTTAAGACCTTCTCATTTAGGATGAGAATGTAAAAATGAATTTATTCAAAATTTCCAAAAATTTTTAGAAAAGTCAATATTTTTTGATGCAGTTTTATTAGTTGTGATCAATGGAAGTAAACAGGAAGAAAAAAATTAGAGGAAAATTTTTTTTGAAAAAAAATTTTTTTTCGAATTTTGAAAATGTTCTATTTTTGACATTTTTGGTCCAAAATAACTGGCTAACGAACTCGATCTGTATTTTTGGTCACTTAAAACGCATATCAAATTTCAAATTGATAGATGAATTTTTATTCAAGTTAATGGATTTCAAAAATTTTTACACAGACAGACAGACAGACATACAGACAGACACTTTCGTAAAACCTATTTTTTCGGAATCAGGAGGTCTCAAAACGTCGAGAAATGTGGGTTTTAGCAAAAATTCAAAATCACACAAATTTAAGACCTTCTCATTTAGGATGAGAATGTAAAAATGAATTTATTCAAAATTTCCAAAAATTTTTAGAAAAGTCAATATTTTTTGATGCAGTTTTATTAGTTGTGATCAATGGAAGTAAACAGGAAGAAAAAAATTTTTTTTCGAATTTTGAAAATGTTCTATTTTTGACATTTTTGGTCCAAAATAGCTGGCTAACGAACTCGATCTTTATTTTTGGTCACTTAAAACGCATGCCAAATTTCAAATTGATAGATGAATTTTTACTCAAGTTAATGGATTTCAAAAATTTTTACACAGACAGACAGACAGACATACAGACAGACACTTTCGTAAAACCTATTTTTTCGGAATCAGGAGGTCTCAAAACGTCGAGAAATGTGGGTTTTAGCAAAAGTTCAAAATCGCACAAATTTAAGACCTTCTCATTTAGGATGAGAATGTAAAAAGCTACTTGCTACTTGATTTAAATATTTTCTAATATCTAGACTATAGAGAGTGCTAAAAGAAATGACTTTATTCTTTATCAGAAATCAGAAAAAAATCGAAAAGTCGTGAAAATCAAGCTAAAAATTTTCAAACTTCTCAATATTCTGTTTAGATATCCGGAAGTTTAATAGCGTTTCTAAAAGTATTAATAATACTTGTTGACAATTTAGCTGTGATGGTGTGTACGTAATGCGCTAACTTTTTATTGCATATTTTAAGAAAAAAGTGTAAAATATTTGAAAACCAGGATTAGGTGGGTTATTTTGTGCATTTTTTAAAAGCAATTATTATTCAAAAATTTGTTTGGTAGTTAGTCAAAAATACTTTAGAATTTAGTTTTGAAACATTTTTGTCTTATTTTTGTTATAAAAAACGAGAATTAAGCATAAAATTTCAACTTTACAAGCGGTGCCATAAAAACCTCAAAAAAGTAACATTAATAATAATTACATGCTTTTCAAGTTAATTTTGAAACTTCTTTTCTTAAAATAATTCAAGATGTGCAATAGAAGTTTTATTATGTAAGATTTACTTAATAAAATTACTTTTTTTGTAAATCTACATTTTTATAAAATTTGAGTGTTTTACTTTCAAATTAGTTGAACAATTATTGCAAAAAAAAATATTTTTGGCTTTGTTTTTATTTATTGCACTCTAGAATATCTAGAAAAAATATTTCATACAGTAGAAACGAACAAAAATTTTTTTTACACAACCTTATTAATCAACAAACATTGATGCACAAAGTAGCCCCATCAGTGAGGCTCTTTTGTGTACAATTTTGAGTTTCTACTACTCAGACAAAAAATTTTTTCTTGTCAGCTGAGTCATAGGACACCTTTAGAAGGATGTCTACAACATAACTGAATAGTTCATTTATTTATTTTTTCAAATTCTGAATTTTAGAAAAAGCATCGAGTGAAAAAAGAGCGGTACTACTTTTTTTCATAAAATTTATTTATTTATTTATTTATTTATTTATTTATACAGATATACGGGCTCAAAGCCCTTTCGTACAGAAGTACTTAACAACAAGTAAAACTAGTTAACAATATAAGGCAAAAAAATACTTGTAAGAAAAGAAAGAAAGAAAGCGTTAGGTTTGGGAATTTTCATTAAAGATCGCGAGTTTTAATGACATAGTAAATGCAGGGAATGATGAACTAAAATCCAGCTTCGAATGGAGAACATTTGCCTCCTAGCAAATTCTATGTAAGGGTGAATTATCACCGTAGACAGGTCTGTGTATGTTAAGATGACATGGTGGAACTCTTTTATCTCCGAAATGTTTGTGTTCGGCCTCGATGAATGAGCGAGATAAGGGACTGGGTCATCGTGAGAATGCGAAATGCGATTCTACTAAGTCAGGGGCGGTGCTGAGGTTGACCTGCTCGCGCCTGAAGGAGTGGGGGTAGTCAGCTTCATTGAGGATACAATCTTCGGTTCTCCGTTGACATAAACTATGCGCAGACCAGTTTCTCCTTTCGCTAGTCTCTCCTTCAGTGAAATTCTCGCTTTCCTGAATGCCTCTGATTGTATTGGTGTCCTGTCCCAGGACATTGAGAGATCCAGTGGAAGTTGGCCCGACAGAGCTGGTTGTGTTGATTTGAACGCCAAAAAGGCAGTGATAATCTTTTTGACGGCTGACTCGTCTGTCAGAGTGACTCGCAGAGGACGTGCTCGAGTTTGTGGTGCATGTGAACGATTACCAAGACGATTTAATGATTTCACCGTCGGAGTGTCAAGTGGCAGTAAAGTTTTTAAGATTTTCAAAGTCAAAATTAAGTCCGGGTTTGAGTTGCCATTTGAAGCAGACATTTCTTTAGAAGTATTATTGACATCAGACTCTGACAAGTTAAACAATATTATATTCGATTTTCTATTATTCCGGTCAGAAATCTCGCGCATGCAATCAGACATAATATTCTTCGTACTTTCAACCAATTCTGACTTTAAAGCGTCTACTTCATCTTTAATACCTGTGACGTCATTTTCTAGCTTGTCAACACGAACCACGGTGCCCGAGATGGAATTTTCAATGCTGTTCAATCTCACTGAAACGTCGTCCAGGGATGCCTTTAACGGGGCAAGTTTTTCATCGATTTTCCCAACGATTGAATCAGTTACTGACTTGAGATGTTCCGATAAAATGGCTGAGAGATCGTCCCTCGTCAACGGTCTCGTGGAAGGTGATGAAGATCGTGACACACCACAACACTTTTTTTTAATCTTGGCACAACCCGGGTGATACGGGGCATTACATGACTCACACCGAACCACTTCTCTTGCAATCTCCACATTGCAACCGCGACAAATTTTGTCAGTATCGGGAATCAACAACACGTTGTTATCTGGCATTTTAGGTTAGGAACAGCTCAAATCAATTAAGAAGCACAAACAACACCGCACTGAGTGTTTATTTAAGAAAAAGTTTATTTGACAAGAGTGTAAAAACAAAACGTCAATTTTGGTTTAAACGGCACAAATTCGACGTTCTTACACGAATAAATAGAGCAGAGTAAACCAATGCTAGGTTAGAAAACAGACTTTCAAAAATAGGAAATCAAAAAAACTCCGCACTGGGAATTTTTCAACAAAAAGTCTGAGAGCAAGTTATTAAGTCTTGATTTATAAACAATTCAAAGTTCAATGTTCGTTCACAAATTCAGTAAAAATGCAAATTTATGGGAGCCACGAAAAAAGCACGTTTTCACAAACCTAACGCATTAGGTTAATATAATTAATATATAAATTATATAATAAAATTATATAATATTTAAGAAAAATTATTTTATTAGTCTACTTGTTTTCTTGATTAGTTAACACGAAAAATCACTTTTTTTAAAAACGGCTTGATGAATTTCGCTGAAAATTATTTTACACACAATTTTTACACTCCTGAGACGAATGCAAAAAAAAAAAATTTGAAGTAAAAAAAGTGGTCATTTAAAGTTGGGTCAGGCACACCGTGAACGGCTTATCAGATTTCCGATGTCGGAGACTACGTACTTAAAAATAGCATTGCAAAATTTAAAAAGGCGGATCTAACATGGCGGGTGACTTCTTTAGAAAATGACCGAACTGGCTTAAAATTTGTTATTTGAGCACCGAAAAAAATGAATAGGCGATTTGACTATGCTTCTAGTTACGGGAGGAGGCCACTAGGAATCACAGTAACTTTAACTAGGAATTTCGGTGAGGGTATTCAGAGTCGCTGAAAACGATTCTGAAACTACATTATAACAATATTACAAAATGTCTTTTACAAAAAACGACTCGATTTGCTAAAAAATGGTTATTTGGGGTTTTTTTGAATTACAAAAATAAACTTAACATCATATCGTATCAAATATAGTGTGCACACTAATAGCTAGTGTGTCAACGCACTCCCCTACTGAAAATTCCCATGTAGGATCACATGCAGAATTCTACATAGGATTCCATATAGGATCCCATATGGGATCCTATATAGAATCTTATATATCAACAGATAGGATCGCGCCGGGTACGCGAATATACAGGATCCTATATGGTATCCTAACAAAGATCCTATATGAGATCCAATGTAGGATTCTGCATGTTAAGAACTGCCAATTTGGTATAAGCTCTCGTATAGGATCTTATGCACTATCCAACATCTCATCCCACATAGGTTCCTATATAGTATCCTATGTAGGATACTATGTATCGACCCTCAAAGATAACACAGCCCCACAAAAAAAAAAGTGTCATGTACTTTTGACCGGAATACCCTAGCCCTATGTATTTTGACGCGCTGAACACGAATCCGAAGTCAGTTTTGCTCCATCACGTCAGGATTTTTTCCTAACCTCAAAATCAATAAAAAGACACTTTTTGTTCATTAGCATGTGAACCCGACTTAACATTAATACCTGCCTAGGGCGAATAGAAAGCTTGGATTGTGACCTTTAAAACGCTTTTTTAAAAATTGTTCTACGATGATTTTTAACGAAGTTATGATGTTTTATTTAAAATCATTTTTTTCCATTACACCATACCACATCAATAATTTAAGTGTTATTTACATTTGGAAAAAATTTATATTTTAAATAAAACATCATAACTTCGTTAAAAATCATCGTAGAACAATTTTTAAATAAAGCGATTTAAAGGTCACAATCCAAGCTTTCTATTCGCCCAAGGCATGTATTAATGTTAAGTCGGGTTCACATGCTAATGAACAAAAAGTGTCATTTTATTGATTTTGAGGTTAGAAAAAAATCCTGACGTGATGGAGCAAAATGGACTACGGATTCGTGTTCAGCGCGTCAAAATACATAGGGCTAAGGTATTCCGGTCAAAAGTACATGACACTTTTTTTTTTTGTGGGGCTGTGTAATTACCAAATTGGCAGTTCTTTACAGGATCCCATATGGAATTCTTTATGTAGGTTCCTAAATAGGATTCTACATAGAATTTTTGAAAATGGCTTTTTTCAAATGCATATGCCGTCGCATTAAGCCAATGTCAGAATTTACACTTAACTGCTTCAAGCTCATCAGAGATCTCCCTACTTATATCTTATCAATCTAGACTTGTTTGTTTATTTTTGTGAGTGAACGCACTTAGCGGCAGTTCTATGAAATGAACTCTCGTATAGGAGTCTATGAAGGTTCCCACAGAGGATCTTATATGTTTACCCACATAGGATCCTATATGTCTACCCACATAGGATCCTATGTAGGGACCTACATGAATTCCTATGCGAGATTTCATTTCATAGAAATGCCGCTAGGTACGTTCTCTTACCTAAACACACAAACAAGTCTAAACAAATAGGATAAAAGAAGGGGACGTCTAATGAGCTTGAAGCAGTTAAGTTTATATTCTGAAATGGGCATGATGCGACGGCATATGTATTTGAAAAAAGCCATTTTTCCAAATCCCATGTAGAATCTTCCCTATGAACCTATGTAAATTCCTATATGCCGACCCACATAGGGTTCCGTATGGGATCCCATATCGGATACTGCATAGGTTTGCCTATAGAAGAAATGAATTCATGAGTTGATCCTATGTGGGATTTTATATAGAAAAATGCAAAGGATCCTATGTGGGATAGTACGTAGGATCCTACATAAGATCCTATATGGGAACCGACATGAAATCCTATATGGGGATAGTATATAGGATCCCATATGGAATAATGCATAGGATTTCCAATATATGAATTATACATATATGTGGGATAATACGTAAAGTGATACGTAGGAACCTTTATCGGATCCTACATATGTCTGTCCATATGTGATATATAAATGCGCGGCGGTACATCGCTTCCTACATAGGATCCTATATAGGATCCTATATAGGAAGCGATGTGGAATGAGATGTAGGATTGTATGTACTCATATTCTTCTCTATTTTCGAATTTACTCTTTATAATACTCAGTTACTCAATGTCGTGAAATTTGCCAAACTCAGTAAATTCAACAGGCCTTTACTCAGAGAAGAATTAAGATATTTAAAGTTTCTATAATGCATTTTAAAGTTCAAGAGTAGTACTTTTAGAAACAATTACTATCCTTTTGAAAAAAAATTCCTCTCGATGTTATAAGACCTTGAATCTAGCAAAAAAACGTGATTTTTGCACATTTAGGTTAAGTTATCTCTAAAACCTGAGGTAATGGGTCTATTTTGAGGTCAGATTCAAATTCAGTGCGTCAAAAACCTTCGGAAAGTCATAGTCCGGTTCTTGGTTCGAAATTTTGTCGGCCTGTGTAATTAGCAATCGCAAAAACCTCCATGTATCAAGTTTGAAGCAAATTCAACCAATTATCAAGAATATTGTCCTTCATCTTATATCCGCCATTTTAAATTTCTTTAATTGACACAGGATTCTTAATCAGCGACCTCAAAAACTCTTGAGAACAACTTTTCAACAGAATATAACTGCTAGATTTCCAGGGAGCATAGAACGGTTAATGCAGCTTGTGACATATTGAAAAAATCAAAAACGTTGATGATTTGAGTTACTTTTTAAGAACGTTTTTAAGCTCAAATAATCATTAAAGTCACTTTTTAAGTCATAATTAATTAAAAGAATGCAAAAAAAAAATTATTTTAAATATTATTAGAAAAAATTTTTTTCTTTCCAAAAGTACCCTGTTTCTGAAGAAATACCCATATGTTGCGGTCATTGTCGATTATTGGGCTTTGTCGACGGTGCCCGGGTATTTTTAACAAAATTGAGTAAAATGTGACAGTGCCCGGGCAATGTCGACATTGCCCACTTACTATTGAGCAATGTTATTTAAGAATAAAAAAAAGATGATAAATTACGAGAAATGATATATGTGTTTATTTATTTTTGCAATTTATTTTTGCAAGAAAGGAAAAAAATTCAACATATTTTATCTTCAAATAAGTTCTGTATCAAAATCATACTGGCTCCTCGTTTTCCTCAACAAAATTATTTGAATTTAAACTACTGAGTAATTAACTGTCGAAAATTGATTGCAATATAATAGATGTAAAGTATGTTTCCGTTATTGAGTGATTAATTTTGTATGCATCATGACGTATGAAGCTGTTACCGTCTTTTTCTTGGCGAACAATTTACATGATCTGAGGGGGAGCGCGGCCGGATTCCGTTGCTACGGGGAGGAACGTGAACGAGAGAGGTGAAAATAAACAACGATTCCTGATCCTACAGTGAGGATCGTAAAATGTGGGAAAACGGAGAAGTTCCGATCCTGCTGGGAAAATCGTGAACGCATTACCAAAACTGAAAAAGTCGCGAAGTTAAAAAAAGAAATTTCCGATCCTACGATGAGGATCGGGAAATAGGGTGACCCGGGGAGAGTTCCCATCCTACCAGGAGGATCGTGAACGCATACTCAACCCGAAAATGAGTAAAACACGAACACTCGATTTTAATAAAGGAAATTTCCGGTCCTACGAAGAGGATCGTGAAATATGGCGACCCGACGAGAGTTCCGATCCTACTAGGAGGATCGTAAACGAGTTAATAAAAGAAAAAAAATCCGGAAACGCGTAAAACACAAAAAAACAACGCTCGAATTTGAGACAAAGAAAAGTTTCCGATCCTTTTGGGAGGATCGTAAAACTCTGTGATTCAAGAAAGTTCTGATCCTACCAGGAGGATCGTGAACGCAGTTATTATTCGAAGAAGTCTCACGAACAGGTAATAAAAAAATAGTCACTTTTCCGATCCTGCGGAGAGGATTGCGAAGTAAAATGGTTAAAAGGTTAACTTTAAACAATAATCTATAAAATTTATGTTTGCAGACTATTTATTTTAATTTAGTAAAACCAGATTACAAAAGTTGCTAGATTTAACCAGCAGCTAAGAGGCACGGAGCGTTCATCTGCGCCTCTGGTGGTGCCGGGAGTTACTATAATTGTGAATATTTAAGTATTTCAGAACCCTGCTTTCATTTGGTGTGAAAATATTTTATTTCATATTTGAAATTTGTATTTTTTGTAAATATATTGTAATTCTTATTTCTTTAAGAATGTTATTAATGTGATTGAATGTTACTTTGCTAAATTAATTGAACATATAATTCTAAATTTGATTAAATATATACGCATGTAATAATTTAATAAGAAATCAATATTATCCATAAATCATTTTCAATTTCATTTCTAACCCATAAATGTATTTTTCGTAATAATCTTTTTTAATGTAATTTTTCTTTTATATTAATAATTCAATAGATAATCACTATTATCAGTATATCATGATTTTTTCAAATTTGGTATGCTAGTTATTTTTAATCGAAAAACAGGGCTGATAAAAATCATGATTTGAAAAAAAAAAATCAAATCAATCCGGTTTTTTTTAGTCTGACTTTTTTTATTTGAAATCAAAAATAGATTTTTTAAAAATATAATCAGTATATGAAATCTTTAAATATTTAATTGTAAATAGTTTTTTAAAGAAATGAAGAAAAAATTTTAAAGAAACACAAGAATTTAACAGTGACATAATTATATATAAAAAATTAGAAACTCTTTTTAAAAATGATACTATTTAAGGACATTTTTTTAAAATTAAAATAATAAATGATATAATAATTAACAGAACGTCCAATTATAGTACTAAAGAGAACAAAATTTTAAAATTAGAAAAAATAAAGAATTTTTTTACAAATTGAATAAAAAAAGAATATAAACAATTTCGGAAAATTTTAAAAAAATTTAAAAAGAAAAGAAATGATATGAAATAGAATTTTAACGATGTTAAAATGAGAATATTAAGTACAAGATTAAAACGCAAGGAAGGACTAAAAAAATATAGTGAAACATCAAGAAAATTTAATAAATATATCAAGAAAATGGAAAAATTTTTTTTTCCTTAATCTAACAAACTGTAAAGGGTATAAAAAGTACAAAAAATAATAAAATTTGGTTAGAACGTACTAAAAAATTAGAATTATTAAAAATTAAAAAAAATGTACCTGAAAAAAGATAAATAAAATGTCCAGAAAAGAAATTTAAAAATCCTTTAAAAATAAAAAAAGTTACAGTTTGCTATGTTTTACATGCAGTATAAGACATTCGGATAATTGCATAATTGTAAAGTTCTTTTGATTTAAATCATGATTTAATTGCAATTTTCCCAAAAATTTAAATCATATTTTAAATTAAAGTGATTTAAATCAATAACAGCCATGGGGGAAGAGAAAATTATTGAATTGTTTTAATAATATTAAGGTTAATATGTATAACTTTTATTTAATTTAATAACAGGATATTATTAACATAGGGGCCGTCCATAAAGCATGTGATGCATATTTTCGGAAATTTAACACCCCCCCTCCCCCTCGTGATGCTTTTTCTATGCATTAAAATTTTTTTTTACATGTAGCGTGATATTTTGCTGACACCCCCCCTCCCCCTAAAGCATCACATGCTTTGTGGATGACCCCATATTAAGTATAACATTAAAATAGTAATAAAACTTTAAGTATACATGATGTTTCGATGCATTGAATTTAAAAATTTTTTTAATGAATTGCAAATAACATTCAATGAAATAATTGTATTAACTGCAATTTTCTAACATTGAAATAAATTTGTGTAAACGAGTCTACTTAACTCTCTCCGTGTTCTATTTCATATACATATTCATATTAATTTGAAACTTTTAAAGTTCACTTTTTTTGCAAATATTTTGAAAAACTCATTTTTAATTATTTATTATCAAAAGTTTTTTAAAATAAAATTATACTTAGAATATAACGGAACTTTTAAAGTTCAATTCTTTGGTAAGTTTGGTAGTTTGGTAAGTTCTGTGTTTCAAAATATGCGTTGTTATCCTTTATAAGGATTGATAACCCTTTCTGAAAAAAAAAATATAATTAGTTAAATTACGTTTAATTTAATTAATATATAATTCATGATAATTTACGATATTTTGAAACTTACTGTTTATTCATTCCTCGATTTCTTTGCGTAGTTTGGACGTACATTTGTCGGGCTCTATTTTCAATTAAGCTACCTCCATGTACCATAATGCTCCCTGACATTAATTTGTTTAAATGGGTACACCATTGATTAATCACAAATTTGATCATAGTCCAAAAGAAATCGTTTGCTAACTCATTTTTGTGCGAGGTACAGGTTAACCACTCAAAGTCCATTTTTTTTTTAAACTTGAGCGATTGTGTCTCCAACGTTTCTCCTGACACACATTCTTGACAACTTTCTGAGGATAATATTCCTGGATTGAATAAAACCTCTTTCAAAATAGTCCATGGCAGACGTTTCTATGACTGTTGTGTTTTGATTTTTCTCCGTTGTTTCTTCTGATCCGAAAAAAATGGCCCGACATTCTGGATAATCTTGTGAACAATTTTTCAATAGCAGTTACTTTGCAAACACAGTTGCAGTTCGTTTATTTGTTTTGAAACTTAAACGAGATGTTTTGAATTTCGAAGTCGCCGGATGTTCAGCTTCATCATCAGGGTACCTTTTCTTTGCTCTCTTTATTTCTTCTGCACCATTGTCATGATCCATTAATGACAGTAATGAAAACAATGAAGTACCTGGATCCTTTTGACAGTTTGAACCGATGGCGTGAGACGAAGTCATATTGTTTATTGCGAAGCTCTTGAATAAACCATCAACCTGTTTGCAATTTAATTTGGTAAACCGGTGAGAGTGACTTCTAAAGCAACCAAATAAATTTTCCAAGCAATTTTGGTTAAGAATACCTAATTTTAAGTATTCAAATCCAAGATCTTTGCAGCGTTCCCAGACTGTTCGGCTTCAGGTGGCATGGAGATTGGACCTGTATCAGTTTCAATAGATTCTGTACGAAAAATAGTCATTAATTATTTTGAATTTGTTACCAATTGTATTTAAGAGGGAAAATTAACATATTGTTATAAATATATTACCACCAAGAAGTATAGCTTGAAAAATGAAGACTGCCATGGATTCACTCAACGTTTGGGTGCAAACGGATACCTTCATTTTTTTCAATTTACTTGGCCGAACATGTTCTTCTGTTATTTTTGGCAGATACTTGTGGAAAGAGTCGCTGCACTGATCCATATCGTAAGCATCTTCAAAATATTTCCAACTTGCGTATTTCCTTTTTAATCCTCTGTTAGCGTCTGATGCTTTGTAGTCCATTTCTAGATCTTTGTCAACAGTGTTATTTCTAACCCTTTTTACAATATGAACAGGATCGAAAGTCATACACAGCTTCACTCCTTCTATTTCGATTTCAACTAACGCACCTAAAAATTAAAAAATATTTATTTTAATCTATGGAAAAATGATTATTATATAAAAAAAGAAAAAGTTTAAAATTATTTCCAGGATAAATTCGAATTTTTTTTTATTCTTACCTACTGGAACATTATTCTTTAGGCATTGAGCCTTGTACCGATCTTTTCACGTTTTTGCGTTTAATTGGTGTACTTGCATTCACAATATTTTCGCCAATATTGACCAATTCATGATCACTTGCACTTTCATTTAATTTAGCATGCGAAACCAAAGGAGATTCAAAAAACGACTGTCTGATTTCACATCCGCTGTCATTTTCTGTAACAGAATAGCGTACACATGGAGATACATTAGAGTTCAGTATTTGAGCAGCGTATATCTCAGTGGCGTATTTATCACATAAGGACAAATTGTTATCACTATTATCCAAATCAATAGCAACAATCTCCTTCTTGTCAATCGGATTTGGTAAGTTTATAGTAGGAATGGCATCTCTTTTCAGATTACACTTCATGAGTCCACCCATGTAGTCATTATCCTCGAAATGTAGTCTACACACTACGAACTTCTTTTTCTTTATTTCCTGGTAGGTGAGATTACGTAGATTTTCGCAGTCAATGGCATTAATCCATATTCTGCCGGTACGCTCAGTTGCAGGAAAAACATGCATTGTTCTCTTCGTCTTAGAATGACAACTGGGGACTACGCATTTACTTTTACTCATTTTGAGTGAAAGTATTAACGACCTATAGAGAAACATAAATATTATTCCTTATGTAGAAATTTAAGCGTGAATCAATTAAAATTTAAATAGAATAACATTATCATATATTATTAATATTTCAAGGGACCATGTTATTATGCATACAATTTTAAAATGTTATCCTATTCATCACAAATTTTTAAAAATATAACCCTTGATACGATATTTTAAAATTTTACATTTCATCTTGATATATGTTTTTTATTAACACTTTGTAAATAAGTTATTAAACAGATAATAAAAAAAAATCAGAACAAAAAATATTTCTGACAAACACAGATAATTCTATTTTTTTGTAATTTAAAAAAAAAATAGTAGCTAATTATAATCCTGAAAATGGATTACATTAGATTTAAAATACCTATTTTTAAACGACAAATTACATTTTAAAACAACGTTTCAAAATTACAACATAACCTACAAATTCCTAGCTACTTTTAATTTATTTCTTTCATAAAAAAAAAATTATACGAACGTATAATTGAACACTATTAACAAAATCATATTTTGCAAATAATAAAAATGATAAAAAATAAATTATATGTACTTACACTTCACTGGATAACAAAACAATTTAAGAAGCACAGAAATAAAACCAGTAGATAAAACGTTGTGAGGAGCAGTCCAGTGGCGGATCCAGACAAGGTTTTTGGAGGGGGTATTGCATGAGAGAGAAAGAGATATCACTATAGTTCTATCTCTCTCACTCTCATTGTTAAATATGAGGCTTTTGGGGGGGGCCAAGCACCCGTGCCCCCCCCCTGGATCCGCCAATGGAGCAGTCAACAGGCACAGTACTTCTTGCAATTCCCGGATATATTTAAAAATTCCCGCATTACCACTGAGCATGCGCGATGAATCAGCGCGCCCTCGTGGTGCCGGAATCAACAAAAAATTAGTTACTTCAAAAATTTGCCCGAGTGCCATCCCCATGGCTAAGTGACTCGGTTCCACGTCTCCACTGGCCACGCCCGCCGGCGTGCTGGGGTGAGGTGGAGAAGGGGATTCGACTCGTGATTAGCTGAACGGAACTCGGCGGAAAGCGCCGAGTATAAACGACGTAGCGAGCAGCCGCTCACCGGGTTCCAGGCTTCGTCGAACAATGGAATAAAATAATTCATAGAAAAATGAATTTAACATAATTATATTATGACTATGAGGATACCAAAAAAATGTAAATTTTCGGTGACAAAGCTTAGGGTTTTTCTAAAAAAGAAAATTTTTGAAAACCATTTAAAGTCGCACGGACATTGACGAACATTGAAGAAGTTATTTATTCATAATTCACAATAAACATAGGGGTAATTTTTATCTACTTGTAGTAGATTTCCGTGCGACAATGCCCAATAATCGACAATGACCGTAACATATACATGTACCACAGGTCTCATAACTTTGATCGTTAATTAACTCAAACATCTAGAGCTGTGAGTTATATTAAGATTAAAAAAGCGTATTTATATTTTCAGAAGATTATTAAACAATTTAGCGGATTTGTAAAATTCACAAATTAAATACCTATGTATTTTAAGCGGATATAGAAAAAGATGAATATTTCAAAGTTTTACGTGGATTAAAATGGATAGAAAATTTGCATCAATTTGTTTTCATGATTGGTAAAAAGAAATATACATTGTGGGTAGGCATAGATAGAAAAAGAAAAGGAAAAAGATTCAATGTTTGTACATTTGGGAAGGATAACTAGAAAATTTTTATTGTTTACAATTCACGACTATAAAAAGAGATACACTAAGAAACTTTTCGTTTGAAGAAATGTTTGAATTAATATCACATTTTGGTATAACAGCGTTTAAAAGTCGAGAAACCCGGAATTTATTTCATAAATTCATATGGTGCGTATCAGAAGTTCAAAGGAATGGAATCAATTTTCTACCACACATGCACAAAAAGCTCATGTTTTTGTTTTCGTTAAGCGGGGCAGAACTCGCACATATGTGGTAGAAAATAACATATGCACCTCGGGAGGCCGATTTTTTATGTATTTATAAAAAAACTGTACAAGCAGTTATTCAATTTATCAACGCTTATATTAATATTTTACAGTTTCCTAACTTTTACACAATTAACGGAAAATTTTTAATTTAAAGATAATTCTAAGAGAAATAATATTTAGCGCAAAGGAATTCGAATACCAAAACACGACGGAACGCATTCACAAAAGTCGAAAGTCCTAACCATGCCACCACTTAATTATATTTTTCTACAAGTTTATGTCATCTTGATATTGCAGCTGTTTATTATCAATAACGTAACTAGTATAATTAAAATGTAGTGCACTTTCAAAGAAGTCCTAAGCACTTTTTGTCCCAGGTTCTCAAAGTCACTTGATACGCACTGATACACGGAGGCTTTTGGATGGTTTTGGATCGTTTTGTTTAATAAAAACCATTTAATATACGTCGTGTGAATTCCCAATGTTCTGATTTCAAATCTCAATATAAGAATAACAGGCCAAATTTTGATTTAAATATATTAATTAATTAAGACATTTCCTTGTTTTCTTAAAATTCAAACGATTCTATACCACACCTCAACATAATGTTGTTTCTTAGTGAGAAGAAAAATCTCTCTGTGTAGGCATAGATAAGAAATAGATAAGAAGGAAAGTGAATTTCTATCTTTTTACTTCTAGCAGGGGAGAAGTAAAAAAAAGTTAAAAGTAAATAAATAAATGCGTATGCACAGATTTTGAATAAGTCCAATTTTGCGTACAGTACGTAAAAGTAGTCTTTTACGGACTACGCACATGCGCACTAGCAGCGCTAGTAGCCAATCACAGAAAAGGTCACTTTACGTACAAAAAATAGACGCTAAAACACATGTTTTAATGCTTCAGTTATATAAAATTTTTTTTTTTTTTTGATTTATTGCGAAATATGTAAAGGAAATCCTGTGATTCCCTACACAAATTTGGCGCTTTAAACGAAAAAATAGCAAAAAATCAATTATAAAATTTGTTTCTATCGTAGTTAATCTCTTGAGGGAAGTCAATTGTTGCTTATACTAAAGTATAACTGAATTCTGATTTGATTTTTATGAAATATTTTAATTTTTTAAAAAGGCTTCACCATGACTACTAAAAATATTTATTTTTGTGTCGTAACTGACCCTGGGAACAGGCTTCACCATGACGATTTGGCCTTTAAATTTGCATTTAAAAAAAAATGTAATCTTATAATTAAAAGTGGCTACAGACTTTTGTTTGTGATCACTAGAATTACTTTTTTACGTTGGATTTATTACCGTATGTGCAATTTGTTTCTTAAAAAACACAAGGGACATGGAATTGTCGGTTTCGTGGAAAATCACCCATATAAATAATGCTGCCAACAGAATCGCAAATTAATTTAAATGCAAAATAAATGATAAACACATGCTGCTACGAAGGAGACAACTCAATGTTGTTGTAAAAGGAATGGTAAGTCGCTGTTGGCACAAAAAAAAACTTCAGGCTTTAATTTCTGTTAATAGCAAACTTTCTGACACATATAGTTTTAGCAATACGATTTTGCAAAGACTACCAAAAATGTTATTTTTGTGGGTTTTTCATTACAAAAAAGAAGTACTGGATTCAGTACTGGGAAGAAGTACTGGGTTCAGTACTAGGATAAGTACTGGGTTCAGTACTGGGTTTAGTACTGGGTTCAGTATTGGAAAACCAGTACTTTTTTCGCCATGGACTGTTGAAAATTTGTTCACGTTGCGCACTAAGTTTCTATGGGTCCTACGGCTGCGCAGTAGTTTTTTGTTGTAGATTAAATAGAGAGGAATACGTTGAACGCAAAATCACAGTTCTAATGAAATTTAAAAAAAAATTTGCTATTGTGCTTAAAAAATTATATTACGCGAAAAAAGTACTGGTTTCCCAGTACTGACCCCAGTACTGAACCCAGTACTGAACCCAGTACTGAACCCAGTACTTCTTCCCAGTACTGAATCCAGTACTACTTTTTTGTAAGGGTTGTATACCTACGTAAAATGAAAGTGAATTTTGATCTCAGAATCTTGTAGATCGATCTAAAAAATTATTATTTCAAAATACAGCTACACTTTTGATGATTTTACGCGCTAATGGGTTAAAGCAAAAATCATACCTTTAATAAAGCTACGTCATAGTCGGTGGAAACGTAATTTTCATGAACTAAAATATCTCCAACGTGAACTACATCTCCTGATCCTTTAATAGTTGATGACCCAGCCTTTATTGAAATGTCGCTTGAAAATGCTCTACAAAAATAAGTGTATATGAATTTTAATATTTTAAAAGTATGTCTACTTCAAATCAACATAATATACGAATATTTACTTATCGACGCAGTGGGCTGCAGTTACAATCCATTGCTCGCTAATAATAGATCCACCACAGATATGTCTTCCTTTATATCTAAGAGACACCTTTTACAATTTTTATAATCTTTTGCATAATTTTCATTTTATCAAAGAGTATTTTAATATTTACCTGATATGGATGATCTTGTATACTTGTTATGTAACCTCCTACAATACGATCTTCATCTTTAACTTTAAAAATATTTAATTCCTCTTCACCTTTCCAATTATCTTGGGTCTGATAATTATATCTTAATGTAACGTCATCATCATCATCGTGATTAATAAATGTATTTGTATCACCTATTTATTAAATCATTGGAATATTAATACACTATTTCCGGTCAATGTAATAGATTAAATATTATACCAATATTTTGTGTTTAATTATATTTTAAGTATAAGTATATAATACTAAAACTAATAGTGATCGAAATTTATCTTATAATTCTTAAATTAAAAACAATATCGTCAGTTGGCCTAAATGTAAACCAAATATGTTTCCTGTTTTTCAGTAGTAGCATCATTTAGGTACATAAATTTATATTAAATATTTTATAATAATCCAAACAAATCAGTCTAGGCCAGTCTAGATCAAGCCTCTGAGCAACCGAGGAAAAAGGTTTAGATATAGAATAGTAATTTCTGAGGAATAGTAGGGGAGAGTCGCCAGTTGTGAGACAGTCCATTTTTTTCAACACGAAATATAAAAAGGCTGATTGGTATACATAAAAACATTTATTTTTATACGAGCCAACTTTTGCGTGTACACCGAAGCGGATATATGTATTGTTTGTGTTAGATGCCAACACTGTGTGTGAAAATCGACTAAAAAACTTTTTTTCAATATGTGCAAAGTACTTTTTTTTTAAGTTAATTATTTGGAAAAGCTAAATGTTATGCATTTTTATTTAGTATTTTCCTTATATTTTGTAATGCAATATTGCATTGTTTCAATCTACAGTTGGAAATATTTTCTTTTTCCTCTTTCAAAATAGCGCCAATTTCCGGTTGTGAGACACAGCAAGTCACCAGTTGTGAGACGGTGGCGCCGCCTATCTGGAATAGCCTATACTTTTCGTTATGCAGCATAAAGCGCTCTGTTCAGTTTAGTTCGTTACGTACATTTGATAACACAACAATTATTTAAAGTGTGGGAACATGCGCACAATTTATTTCATTTGCCTATATTGCGACAGCGATTTCGATGAAGAAAACTGATAGTCATATTTTAAAGAATAAATATTTTTATTAAGTATATAATAATATGTATTATCAATATATTTAGTTATTTATATTAAACATAATGTTTCATGACAAATTTGTTAAATTTTAGCATTTTTTTATAAGTGTCTCACAATTGGACACCTTTTTTTTTTGCCTAAAAAGATGTGCTCGGAAAATTGATCATAAAATTTTTCGAGTTCATCTGAACAGTACACTTTCCATGAATAAAAGTTGCGTATTTAAGTTACTTTTTGAACGGTGTATTTTATTTACGATTTCGTTTACCTATTTCCAATTTATAAGTCAAAAATAAAACCCGTCTCACAACTAGCGACTCTCCCCTACTTTAAACAAAAGTACCAAGCTTTTGCGACTTGAACGACTTGAAATTAGGATTACTCGCATTTGACGGGACCACCTATTATTGGGTTTGCTCGACAGTGGAGAGGGAAAACTGTAGAAAAACCTCTCCTGAGTACAACCGGTTTATCGATAGTCCAGTTCTAATGGTCTGCACAGGTCAGTTACCGACAGTGCATATCATTATTCCTCGAGGTCAAACCTTCCACTAAAGTTATCTCACAAGCTAGAAAAATTCCAGATGCTTCAGGGCGCGAATCAAGCAAGCTTGACTTGGCGCGACCGCAGAGTCCAGTATTTAACCAACTGAGCTAACTTTTTTTTATTGATTTATTTATTAATTTTCAACAATCAATATACAATTTAGCGTATAAATAAAAGAAAACCTACGCCTTTAACTATAACAACATTTGTTATGTTACCGTAACATGGAGATCGAAACGAACTATAGCAATAATCTCTCGTCAATTGCATTCACATCTTTTAAACATAGGGTGGATTTCACGGAAAATGTCCTGCCCCAAAAATAAAATATGTCCAATCTATTGCAAATTTTTTTTATGAGTTGTCCTATTGGATAGTAATTTATCCTATAAATATTTAAAAAAATTTTAAAAAATTGGGGCAGTGGGAGGGGGGAAAAGTTTGACGTTTTTTGGTAATTCACTCTTCTTTTCCTATTTTCACTGTTTTAATGAATGGATAAAAAAGTTTTATGTGACATGATTTTTGTAGATTTTTGCATAACCTTTCGATTCAAAAGGTCCATTTTATATTTTTTAATTAATTTGACATCGTTTTTTCAAAATTAAGAATAAATTTGTGATTTTCTCAAAGATGGGCTTTTTTAATTTTTTTAAAAATATTTTTAAACGAAAGCTAAGGTTTTTTCCTATAAGAACCCAAAATTTCAAAAATGCGTTTTTTTCTTTTTCGAGAAATTAAATGATGAATACCGCGCGACGCCGGATCGTCGTCGGATCGCCGCGTCGACGCGAGCCTTTATGCCCATTCCAGATGAAAAGGTAAAGTGCAACGAGTGCGTCGCCGCGCTGCCGCGCGCGTCAGTTTAGTCGCGCGACGCGTGAGAATTGAATTGTTACCAACTGTAGGCAGTGAAAAAAAAAGTTCCCAGTTGTATGTACAATATGTGTGCATGATGATTTTCTTTCATTTTAATTATTTCTATTTATAAAAATCTTATGAGATGTCAGATATGGAAATATTGTTGACCAACTCAAGTACATTTTCTAATTGTGAATTCGCACTCTCAATAGCGCAGGTTGGGGGCGGGGGGAGGGAGGATCTACCCCGATGTCACTTCAAATTGCATGTATTTTCTGCAAAAGAGGGTGATACTGACGAACAGAAATGTGATACTTATAAATTTTGTGGGGTAACTATTTGTCCAGAGGGACACTGGACCTAGCTATGCTCCTGCACACTCTTTTATAAAAGTTTCATTTGATGAAATTCGATGTTATCTCTGACAACAGCGGATATTCATTAGATATCGTATGAATATTCGAGAAGATGTATAGGATATCCTGTTAGTATTCACAAGTAACTTACGCTCAATATCCTCAGAATATGGTATAAATGTCCTAAGGGTATCCAGAAGATAGCCTCAGAATATGATTAGAATATTTAATATTTATCTCGAATTTCAAATATCCATAAAATATCCCAGATATTTTTCGAGTAAGCGGAAATTTCAATATCCATTGGATATTCTAAGAATATCCAATCATATTTTAAAGACATTTTCAGGATATCCTACTACATCGTCCGACATCCATCGGATATCCGACTGAGATTCTTTTGATGTAAGGATACCTAAACAAGAGTCTTAAAATGTTATATTTTTCCTGTTTAATAATTTTGTTAGGTAAGTAGTAAATCACATGGAAAACAAGAAATGAATTACGAGAGGGGGGGGCACTAAGAAATAATTAAAATTGATACAAGACAACAAAGTTTTTTTTTATTTCATGAAGGACTTGCTTCTAACTTTTTTAAAAATTGAAAATTTCGAGTTATTCTTTAATAAAATAGAGTTTGTCAAAATTATTTTTAATATTTACTGCTGCCGTCGGGCAACTCCATTTTTTTATGTAAAATGTGTGAAAAAATTTCTAATTTCAAAAAATCAAAATCGTTTGAATGTTTTGAAAAAAAAAGTTAAAATTAAACTTCTGGATCCTAAAGCTGACTCTCTGATAAGTAATTTCACCTTTATAACGTTTAATTTAGACTACCTTAGCCCGGTACAAGACTACCCCAAATTACTCTTTTTTTCTTTTTAATTTTTGCACTTATAAGCACCTTTCCTTATCAAAAATAAGTATTGGGTTAAGTATTCGGATTAAGTATTGGGATTGAGTATTGGTTAAAGTACTGAAATGAATATTAGTTTAAGTACTGGAAACCCATTACTTTTTTAGTGCGCAACAAGTAAAATTTTTAAGAATGTTTAGCAAAAAATTTATCTGAATTTCCAATACTTCAACCAATACCTATTCTAGCACTCAATCCAATATTTATTTCCGTTGCATACTCTCAGCACATTATCCAATAATAAATCCAGTACTTATTTTTAATTATGTAAAATCCATGTTTGACAGTTTTATCGATAGAAATTATTATTATTATTTATCTCAGGTATTATCAACTGTTTAATTAATCTTTTGCATTAAAATGTACAACTGTTTGACTGTTGTCTAAACGAATCAATTTGTTTACAAAATTAATTTGTTATAAAAATCTAACAAATGCCATTTTTATATTTTGTAGAATATTTTCGTAAAATTTAATTATTGAATTAATTATTAATTATTGCTTGAAATCATTTGTGCATTTTTTTCATAATTCTATTGATGCAATATTTCTAACAGAACGTATAGTTATTGCTCGGGCTTGGCCTCAATACTAGGCATACCGGTCTAGCATTTAGGCGCATTTGTAAAATTTTGGTACAATTGGTGTTTATAACGTTAATTTAATCGTTCTAAAAATTAATTATTATTCAGTTTTAACTTTAAAAAATATTTTTTTCTTCTTACAATGAATTATATAACGTAATCTCAAGTAAGGATTCTGAACTGCTACTCTGATGTATTATTTACTTTCACTACTAAAATAATCATAAGTCCCTAGACTTAATTAGCCCATCGAGAAACCAAAATAGAGAAATGCATAAAATTTATACAAATGGTATAAACATAATTAAATAATATTGCCATAGAAAATACAGTAGACATGTCCTATAACTAAAAATAAAATATTTAAGGCTTAATAATTTCTTTATAATAAAACTTAAACTTAAAGGTGGACAAATTAAATAACTATAAAAATATTACAATTTCATATTAAAACATACTGACTTCTGTGATAAGTTTTATAATTGTTAAAATAAAAAGAAAGTTTTCATTTTATTTATTATAAAAATAAAATAAATAAATAACAGACATTGTACATAAAACTGGGAATTTTTATTTTTACTGCTGACAGTTGGTAACAATTCAAGTTTCACGCGTCCCGCGCTTAAACTGACGCGCGCAACAGCGCGTCGACGCACACGGAACATTTTACCTTGAAATGTGGAATCCCGCTAAAAATTGACGCGTCAACTTTGCCTGCGTTGCGATGAGAAATAAAAAAATCTCTAGCGATTTGATTAAATAAAAAATCTTGTTAACTGACATTTTCAAATGAAATTTATCATTATTCAGCTGACTGAATTTTCACAATCCTTAAAATATAAAATATACATTTAATTTTTAAAATAAAATAGTTTCTTAAGTATCAAATTTCTTTTAATTTTGACGATTTTCCTCTCAGAGAGAAAAATCTAATGATCTACGTACCAATCTTACAGGTGTACATATTAATTGCTCACTTTGTCGATTTTATTTTACGAGATATTCGCATTTATCTAAACAATTAGGTTCAGATTTTCGACTTTTGTTTTATTTCTGAAAAACAAACTGCGTAATATCCCACGAGGAAGCATGCGTTTATTATAACTTTCTCGTAATTCAAAACAAATGATAATCTTATTTTTGATTTTTAAAATGTATGTCCGCTAATGGTAATCTTGAACTTTAAACTCATTTTTCTCAAAACTAGAATTTAGACACTTCTAAATTTCAACGCTTATAACTTTGTAAATGTCGCCTCTCCCAAGTTGGTTAAACACTGAAATAGAATATATTTTACCAATCAGATGATTGCAGTTTTCGAACACGATCTGTGATTGTTTGAGTTTATTCATCTAGCAAAGAAAATAAACTAACAACGAAACATGCGAGGTTTGAAAATTTTTGCAAAGGTTAAAACAATTTTTTATCCCATAGGCACAAACATGACGCTTTTAGATGCCTGTAGGCAGGGTCTAAACGCATTCATTTGTTCGACCGGGTGAAAATGGCTTCCATTTTTTCTCTAGGGAAAAAATGAACAGTTGATCCATGCATTTTTTCACCACAAGGCAAAAATGGCCACCATTTTCATACGGTCAAACAACCATTTAGACCATAAGTAATGGAAAAAAAATTTGTTATTATTAATAAATAACAAAATGTTTATGCAAATCGTGAAAATCGTGAAAAAAAATTTTCATACGGTCAAACAACCATTTAGACCATAAGTAATGGAAAAAAAATTTGTTATTATTAATAAATAACAAAATGTTTATGCAAATCGTGAAAATCGTGAAAAAAAATTAGTTAACTCCCAGACGGACATCTAAGTCAAAAAAATTTTTTAGGACACAGAGTTTAAAAGGTTGTTAAACTACTAAATACGAATCTGGTCCCAAAATTAAAAACTTCAAAATGTCGTATCCTAGATGGCGCCTCAAATATAAAAAACATAACTTGTATTTCCCAAGTAGTAACAATAATTATAAATAAGTGACACATGTTTATAAGGGTTTCCGGGGTCGCTGATTACGAATATGATGTCAAATTGAAAAGTTGACAATTGACAGCTGTCAATTCAGTTGTCAACTTTTCTAAAAAGTAATTATTTTTTACGAAAATGACAGCAATATCTGTTTCGGGTACGCTGACTACAAATATGATGTCAATTTGACAAATTTGACTGCTGTCAAAGCAAATGTAGGATAAGAGCAGAAAAGAACATTTTCAATGATTATTTTTTCTTTCTTTTCCTGAACGAAATTGAATATCAACTTATAAAAGGACATTTTATGTTATATATAGGGGTCAAAATTCCTGAACTGTCCAGGTCAAAAAATAAAATTTATTCAAATTTTGCTAAAGTGTTCCGATTGTTAGTGGAAGTGTAAATACCAAATATTTTCAAATTCCAAAAAATAGTTTTTGAGTTACACAGTTTTAAAATTTTGAATTTTTTTAAATTTATTATATTTCTAAGTAGATTGCATAAAAGTTAACATGTACACTACCGTCGGAAATTGTTGGTCTGATCGACTGGAGCGGATCGAAAAAACACAACTCGAATAAAACCACTATATCTTGGTTAAAAATGAAGATAGAAATTTGGCTTTTGAAAATTTGGAAAGCTTATTAAATTCTGCTTTAGAATACCTATTAGTTAAATTTTATTTAAATTTCAAAGTAATTATATTAGTTGATAAGTTGAAAAAAAAAATTCTCGAATTTTTCAATTATCGTTCCATATGTTTAGTCCGTTGCCTGATGTAGAAAAATTGAAAAAAAAATTGAAATTTACATTACTCTCTTCCTTGAATTGTCAGCTTTAATTCGAGCCAAGAAAACTTGAAAAATATTAATTAGTTTTCGAGATATGACCAAAAATGTTTGAGTATGTTTTTTTCAGTTTTCAGACGTCGATCGCCGTTCTCGCGGTCACGCTGCTTCCCTCGTTCGTCGCCAAAGGGACGAATAGGCCTCAACTTAAGCGGGTGCTTGGTTGTGGAGCCACTCATAGACTTTTTATCTTTAAAATGCAGTTCTTGTCTTAATTTTTTTTTTATGTTTTTGACATTCTAATCGATTCATATTTTGATCAAAAAAAGGTTCAATTGAATGAAAGTGGCTATGGGAACTTGAAATTTACTTTTATCATTTCTTGTTAATTATTAGTGGTAAAAATTCTATTTCTGGAAATTTTAATCATTTCTAAATTGAATTTATCCAAATTTTAACTTATTTATTATTAATTCATTGTAATTTTAATCAATCTCAAAAGTTAATTGATCGAATTGAATAATTTAATAGGTCCTCAAATTTATCAAAATTTTTATTTATTCATACTTTATTGAAGTAATCATTTAAATGTATTAAAAATTCATTTAATCTAAATTCTAATATTCTAATTCATCAAAACCTCTATAAATTTATCCGATTTCCAATCTATTCAAATTTTAAATTAAATTAAAATTTTAATCAGTTCAAAATTCAATACTTCAATCAATACAAAGTTTACTATATTTAAATTTTAGTTAATCCTAATTTAATTCGATACAAACTTTAATTTATTCAAATTTCATTGAATAAATAATGTAATAATACATTAATCTAAATTTAATTGTCAATTTAAGTCTCGAGCAACGCCACTCAACCTATTGGTCGTTAGTGTAGTACGAGTGAGACAATAAAAACAGCGCGGCCGCTAACGGTCTAAGTGACCTTCGCGGATGTAAACAAACCATCAGTGTTGTGTGTGCTCTTTATTTTGCATTCGGAAGTTATTGAAGAGATTTAATTTAAAGTTAGTTTTTTACACATTGTAGTAATCTTTTTAAAATTTTATTGATAAAAGTGTTACTATCGTTTCTATTTTTTTCTATGAATACATTTCTCTTGTCATTCATATTTTTTTATAACTTTAAATTGTTAGTGATAATAAAAAAATCTGAGTGCAAGTAAAAAAATGCCAGCCAAAAAGGAAATTAGTCAAGATTTGAGAGAAGAAATTTGGAAGTTATGTAAAGAAGGACTTTCTTACAATGAAATATCAAAAAAAGTTTGATGTTTCAAAAACGAGTGTACATCGTGCTATTCACAGATTCATAAAAACAGGAAGTCATAATAATGAGTCCGGTCGAGGAAGTAATTGTTCTGATCGATCTAAAAAATTATTTTCAAAAAAAGAAATAAGCCTGGATTCAAGAACGAAAATATGTAGCTTACGGGAAGAAGGATATTCTTTTGAAAAAATTGCTAAAAAAAGTAGGGTTTCGAAGAGTAGTGTAAGATTTACAATTAATAGAAATAAAGAAAAAGGTGATAATAGCAATAGGAAGGGACGAGGAAGAAAACGCTGCACAAGTGAACAAGAGGATAAACGGATAATAGTCATGAGTAAAAGGGACCGCAAAAAAACTGCGACAGAAATTCGCAAAACATTCAACGAATCTCGATTTGATACTCCCGTAAGTGTTACCACTATTAAAGCTTGCTTAAACGCTTATGAACTACATGGTCGAATTGCAGCAAAAAAGCCATTATTAAGGCCAATAAATAAACAGAAACGCTTGAAATGGGCGAAAAAATATGCATCATGGACTTCTGAAGACTGGAGGAAGGTTTTATTCTCGGATGAGTCCAAATTTGAACTTTTTGGTGGTGGAAAGAGAAGGTATTTTGTTCGTAGAATGGAAGGCGAGTAAATGATATCCCAATGCGTTGTTCCAACTGTAAAGCATGGAGCAGGATCTGTCATGGTATGGGGTTGCTTTGGGAATGGACTAACCGGGAATTTAAAAAAGTGGAAGGCATTTTAAATAAAGAAGGTTATCACTAAATTTTGGTGAAACACGCTATCCCCTCTGGAAAAAGGTTAATTGGAAAAAAATTTCTCTTCCAGCAAGACAATGATCCAAAACACACGTCGAATCTGTGCAAAAAATACCTTCTGACCCAAGAAAAAAATGGCACCTTGGTTTGCATGGATCATCCCCCACAATCTCCCGATGTCAACCCTATAGAGTTACTGTGGGATGAGCTTGACAGAAGAGTGCGAACAAAACAACCTAAAAATCTTAATGAATTGTGGAACTTCTTACAAAATGCGTGGCAAGAAATTGACCAAAATACACTAATTAAGCTGACTGACAGGATGCCGAGGATTTGCAGAGCGGTTATCAAGGCTAAGGGTGGCTACTTCGAAGAATCTCGTATATAAAAAATTATTCATTCATTGAAATTGAAAAATGTGATTTTTTTGTGATTCAAATCGTAATTATATTCGGATAATATCATATTTGTATAACTGTAAGTATAATTGAAAAATTATAAATGTTCATTAAACTTATTCTAATTTTATAAAAACGTATATTTTCAAAAAATTTTATTGAAACAACTCATTTTTTAATTTTACTTGAAACAAATAAAGTTTTCATTTATTTAAAGCTTATTTTGATCACACATAAAACGATTAAAATGGCAAAATTTAATAATTTAATAAATTGCAGTTTTGTTTGATTAACTCTTGGAACAAATAAAATTTGGATTAATTAAAATTTTAATTGATTGAAAATTGAGTAAATTGGAAATTGGATTAAATAGTAATTGGATAAATTTAAATTTTCTAAATTAAAAATTTAAATCAATTGAATTTTGAATTGACAATTAAATTTAGATTAATGTATTATTACATTATTTATTCAATGAAATTTGAATAAATTAAAGTTTGTATCGAATTAAATTAGGATTAACTAAAATTTAAATATAGTAAACTTTGTATTGATTGAAGTATTGAATTTTGAACTGATTAAAATTTTAATTTAATTTAAAATTTGAATAGATTGGAAATCGGATAAATTTATAGAGGTTTTGATGAATTAGAATATTAGAATTTAGATTAATTGAATTTTTAATACATTTAAATAATTATTTAAATAAAGTATGAATAAATACAAATTTTGATAAATTTGAGGACCTATTAAATTATTCAATTCGACCAATTAACTTTTGAGATTGATAAAAATTACAATTAATTAATAATAAATACGTTAAAATTTGGATAAATTCAATTTAGAAATGATTAAAATTTCCAGAAATAGAATTTTTACCACTAATAATTAACCAGAAATGATAAAAGTAAATTTCAAGTTCCCATAGCCACTTTCATTCAATTGAACCTTTTTTTGATCAAAATATGAATCGATTAGAATGTCAAAAACATAAAAAAAAAATTAAGACAAGAACTGCATTTTAAAGATAAAAAGTCTATGAGTGGCTCCACAACCAAGCACCCGCTTGAGTTGAGGCCTATTCGTCCCTGTGGCGATGAACGAGGGAAGCAGCGTGACCGCGAGAACGGCGATCGACGTCTGAAAATTGAAAAAAAAATACTCAAACATTTTTGGTCATATCTCGAAAACTAATTAATATTTTTCAAGTTTTCTTGGCTCAAATTAAAGCTGACAATTCAAGGAAGAGAGTAATGAAAATTTCAATTTTTTTTTTCAATTTTTCTACATCAGACAACGGACTAAACATATGGAACGATAATTGAAAAATTCGAGAATTTTTTTTTTCAACTTATCAACTAATATAATTACTTTGAAATTTAAATAAAATTTAACTAATAGGTATTCTAAAGCAGAATTTAATAAGCTTTCTAAATTTTCAAAAGCCAAGTTTCTATCTTCATTTTTAACCAAGATATAGTGGTTTTATTCGAGTTGTGTTTTTTCGATCCGCTCCAGTCGATCGGACCAACAATTTCCGACGGTAGTGTATATAGTGATTTTTAAAGCTTTTTTTACAGGCTATTTAATTATAATAAATGTTTTTTTGTAAAAAAAAAATTTGACCTTAAAACTCAAGGTCAAATTGTTAATTTGAAAAAAGTAAATATTTTTTGTAAACAGATTTGAGACAAGTGCCTAAAAAAGAGAAAAATGGTATTTAATAAGTGCTTTTTTTAACTAAAAAAATTAACTTTATTGACTGAAACAATATATATGTCATAGCGCGCGTGTATCTTTATATATAACTTTGACGCGCCAGCGCTAAGAAGAAATAGTGGTGGGAGAAAACTGACGCGCGAAACTGTCATTTAAGGCGGCAGAGGTGAAGTAGTTCTCAAAGAATTAATTAAAAAATATTAGTTTTTTATTTAAAATACATAACAAACATGAAAATTATAGTTTCGAATTAAAAAAACATTTAGGATTGCTTAAAACAAAAATTAAAAAATTAATAGATTATGTCCTCAATAAAATTAATCAAGCATGAAAATAATTCTATCTATCAAATAAAACTCTACTTAAAACGATATTTTTGCATCTTTAGGGATTATTTATTTCATGAATAAAAATAAATAAAGAAATAGCTGTATTAAAAAATTCATATTTTGCTACATACATGTTAGAATAACACTAGCTTAAGAATCGTACCTTGAAAGAAAGTAAATATTTTTTGTGAACAGATCTGAGACAAGTGCCTAAAAAAGAGAAAAATGGTATTTAATAAGTTGTTTTTTTTAACTAAAAAAATTAACTTTCTTGATTGAAACAATATATATGTCATAGCGCGCGTGTATCTATATATATAACTTTGACGCGCCAGCGCTGAGGAGAAATAGTGGTGGAAGTAAACTGAAGCGCGAAACTGTCATTTAAGGCCAGGTTCCTCCAAAACATGTGTTTTTTTCAAACTTATTTTATTAATATTACAAAAAATTTTTTTTAATCAAACTTTTTTCATATACAAAGACACATAAAAATACTAATTAAAAAAAATTATTATTTTTTTTTTTCAAAATGGCGACACCGAAAATGGCTGTTCAAAAAAATCCCTTTTGTTGTGGGTGTCACGATATCTCTGAATCCATTCAATTGAAAGCAAAAATCAAAATGGTTTCTTATTCTGTATGACATTGGCTATGGTGTGGACTAGAATGAAACATTTTGACAAAAAAAAAAATATGGCGGGACTTTTCAGTTTTTAACTCTTTTTTTTCACTTTTAATTGTTTATAACTTTTTTAAATAATGATGAATATTTTTGGTTCTAGTTCACACCATAGAGAGACATTTGAAGAGTAAAATGACGTTTGGTTCATATTGATAAGTGCAATAGTTTCTAAATAAGAGTGACACCCAGTTCAAAAAAAAGTTGTTTCGAGAAAAACGTGGTTTTGAGAAAAAAGCGATTAAAGTTTTTGTTCGTGAAAAATCGTAAAAAAAAGTGAATTTTACACACGTATCCAATCCGGCTGCGTACAGAACTTTTTCCTGGTCGTCATAGGTGTCATTTTCAAGAATTTTTGCATTTCTTGCAGCAATCCTGTAATCTTTAGACGCTTCTGTGGCCGCTTGAGTGGCCGGATTTACCGCTTAGCGCGCACAGCTCTCCCCTCTTGTATATCTACTTCTCGGTCATGCGGACCTTCGGGACTAATTCTATATTATTTCTAAGAGTATTTTCTAGCAATTTACAAGCGAAAAATTTTTTAGATTTTTTGAAAATTGTTTGGAGGAACCTGGCCTTGGCGGCAGAGGTGAAGTAGTTCTCAAAGATTTAATTAAAAAATATTAGTTTTTTATTTAAAATACATAACAGACATGAAAATTATAGTTTGTAATTAAAGAAACATTTAGGATTGCTTAAAAATAAAATTAAAATATAAACAGAATATGTAATTAATTAAAATTAATCTTCTCACGAATAAATATATTTCTATCTATCAATTAAAATTCTACTTAAAACGATATTTTTGCATCTTTAGGGATTATTTATTTTATAAATAAAAATAAATAAAGAAATAGCTGTATTAAAAAATTCATATTTTGCTACATACATGTTAGAATAACACTAGCTTAAGAATCGTACCTTGAAAGAAAGTAAATATTTTTTGTGAACAGATCTGAGACAAGTGCCTAAAAAAGAGAAAAATGGTATTTAATAAGTTATTTTTTTTAACTAAAAAAATTAACTTTCTTGATTGAAACAATATATATGTCATAGCGCGCGTGTATCTATATATATAACTTTGACGCGCCAGCGCTGCGGAGAAAAAGTGGTGGGAGAAAACTGACGCGCGAAACTTTCATTTAAGGCGGCAGAGGTAAAGTGGTTCTTAAAGATTTAATTAAAAAATATTAATTTTTTATTTAAAATACATAACAAACATGAAAATTATAGTTTTGAATTAAAGAAACATTTAAGATTGCTTAAAACTAAAACTAAAAAAGTAATAGAGTATGTCCTCAATAAAATTAATCAAGCATGAAAATAATTCTATCTATCAAATAAAACCCTACTTAAAACGATATTTTTGCATCTTTAGGGATTATTTATTTTATGAATAAAAATAAATAAAGAAATAGCTGTATTAAAAAATTCATATTTTGCTACATACATGTTAGAATAACACTAGCTTAAGAATCGTACCTTGAAAGAAAGTAAATATTTTTTGTGAACAGATCTGAGACAAGTGCCTAAAAAAGAGAAAAATGGTATTTAATAAGTTGTTTTTTTTAACTAAAAAAATTAACTTTCTTGATTGAAACAATATATATATCATAGCTCGCGTGTATCGATATATATCATTTTGTCGCGCCAGCGCTGCGGAGAAATAGTGGTGGGAGAAACTAACGCGCGAAACTGTCATTTGAGGCGGCAGAGGTAAAGTGGTTCTCAAAGATTTAATTAAAAAATATTGAATTTTTATATAAATTTCATAACAGAAATGAAAATTATAGTTTGGAATTAAAGAAACATTTAGGATTGCTTAAAAATAAAATTAAAATATAAACGGAATATGTCCTTAATTAAAATTAATCTTCTCACGAATAAATATATTTCTATCTATCAAATAAAACTCTACTTAAAACGATATTTTTACGTCTTTAGGGATTATTTATTTTATGAATGAAAATAAATAAAGAAATAGCTTTATTAAAAAATTTATATTTTTCTACATAAATGTTGGAATAACACTAGCTTAAGAATCGTACCTTGAAAGAAAGTAAATATTTTTTGTGAACAGATCTGAGACAAGTGCCTAAAAAAGAGAAAAATGGTATTTAATAAGTATTTTTTTTAACTAAAAAAATTAACTTTCTTGACTGAAACAATATATATGTCATAGCGCGCGTATATCTATAAAAATGTCAACTTTTTCGTTTTCTTTTTTTATTTTCTACAAAAAATTTTTTTAATGCCTGCCAATACCTTGATTTCATAGAAGTAACGAAATAGAATAAACAAAAATTTTGAAAGCGCTAATTTTATTGTTATTTACCCCCTATTACCCCCTAAGAGGGGGTAGGAATTCCAAATTTTACGAAAAGTCGAGTTCGGTGTCTGTTCCTATGTTTTTTGGAGCGCTGAAACCGAAAAAGACCCCCAAAACAAATTTCTTCCCTACTTCACCCCCTATGACCCACTGATAGGGGGTCGATATTTCTAATTTAGAAAAAAAATCGAATAGGGTGTTTTTTCCTAATGTTTTTGGGGCGTTAAAACCGAGAAAGACCACCAAAAACAAATTCACCCCTCCTTCACCCCCGATTACCCCCTGGGAGGGGGTTGGAATTTCGAATTACACCAAAAGTCGAGTTCGGTGTCTATTCCTATGTTTTTTGGGGCGCTGAAACCGAAAAGGCACCGAAAAACAAATTTCTCACCTTCATCACCCCCTAATACCCCTTAACAGGAGGTTGATATTTAAAATTTCGAAAAAAAAATCTAATAGAGTGTCTATTCTTAAGGTTTTTTGGGCGATAAAACCGAGATAGACCACCAAAAACAAATCCCCCCTTTACCCCCTATTACCCCTAAGAGGGGTTGGAATTTCGAATTTCAAGACAAGTTGAATTTTGTGTCTATTCCTATACTTTATGGGTCTCTGCAACCGAAAAAGACCCCCAAAAACAAATTTCTTCCCCCTTCACCCCCTTTTACCCCTGGGACGGGGTGTTTGTCCCTATGTTTTTTGGGTCACTTAAACCGAAAAAACAACCAAAAAAATATTCCTCTTTTCTTTACCATGTGTTACACCCTGGCAGTAAATTCAATTTTTAATTTTACAAAAGTAGAGTACAGTGCCTATTTTATTATGAAATTCGAAATTTCAACCCCCTCCCAGGGGGTAATAGCTTGTGAAAGATAGGAGAAATTTGTTTTTGGGGGTCTTTTTTGGTTTCAGCGCTCCAAAAAACATAGGAATAGACACCGAACTCGACTTTTCGTAAAATTTGAAATTCCTACCCCCTATTAGGGAGTAATAGGGGGTAAGGGAGGGGGGAATTTGTTTTTGGTAGTCTTTCTCGGTTTTAACGCCCCAAAACCTTAGGAAAAAACACCCTTTTCGATTTTTTTTCGAAATTTGAAATATCAACCCCCGGTTAGGGGGTAATAGGGGGTGAACAAGGGGTGAAATTTGTTTTTAAGGGTCTTTTTCGGTTTCAGCGGCCCAAAAAATATAGTAATAGACACCGAACTCAACTTTTCGTAAAATTTGGAATTCCTACCCCCTCTTAGGGGGTAATAGGGGGTAAATAACAATTAAATTAGCGCTTTCAAAATTTTTGTTTATATTATTTCGTTACTTCTATGAAATCAAGGTATTGGCAGGCATTAAAAAATTTTTTTGTAGAAAATAAAAAAAGAAAACGAAAAAGTTGACATTTTTTCAGCTGTTTGCATTAACATTAAAAAACAAATAAAACAAAAAACAAAAGTCTACTCTCACAGATCTGTTAAGAATTTATTTATGAATTTTAAAAAAAGAAAAAATTGAAAATTCATGCAGCCGTTCTCTCTAAAAGTTGATTTGAACATCAATTTCTGATTTCAAACCACTGTGCAGCGCTGAGGAGAAATAGTGGTGGGAGAAAACTGACGCGCGAAACTGTCATTTAAGGCGGCAGAGGTGAAGTGGTTCTCAAAGATTTATTTAAAAAATATTAATTTTTTAAAAAAAATACATAACAAGCATGAAAATTATAGTTTCGAATTAAAAAAACATTTAGGATTGCTTAAAAAGGAGAAAAAAAGTTTTTAATAACTGATTTCTTTAACTAAAAAAATTAACTTTATTGATTGAAACAATATATATGTCATTGCGCGCATGTAGTTATACAGTCAAATTTCTACTAAACGAAAAGCAATTTGACGTTTTCGTTAAGTAGAAGGTCATTAAACTGTTATTAGTGAGTGAACGTTCCGGGATGGTGGTGGGAGAAAACTGACGCGCGAAACTGTCATTTGAGGCGGCAGAAGGGAAGTGCTTCTTAAAGATTTAATTAAAAAATATCAATTTTTTATAAAAAATGCATAACAGGCATGAAAATTATAGTATCGAATTAAAGAAACGTTTAGGATTGATTAAAAATAAAATTTAAAAATATACAGATTCTGTACTCAATAAAATTAATCTTCTTAAGCATAAAAATAATTCTATCTATAAAATAAAACTCTACTTACAACGATATTTTTGGATCTTTGGGGATTATTTATTTTAGGAATATAAATAAATTAAAAAATAGCCGTATTAAAAAAATTATATTTTTCTCCATAAATATTGTAATAACACTAGTTTGATAATCGTAACTTGAAAGAAATCAATTATTTTTTTAAAACAGGTTTGAGACAAGAGCCTAAAAAAAAGGAAAATGGTTTTTAATAACTGATTTTTTTTAACTACAAAAATTAGTTTTATTGATCAAAACAATATATGTATATTTCATAGCGCGCGTGTATCTATATATATATCTTTAACGCACTAGCGCCGGAGGAGAAATGATGGTTGTTAGAGAAAACTGAAGCGTAAAACTCATATGTTAGGCGGAAGAGGTGAAGTGGTTTTTAAAGATTTAATTAAAAAATATACATTTTTTATAAAAAAATACATAACGGAAATGAAAATTATAGTTTGGAGTGGAAGAAACATTTAGGATTGCATAAAAATAAATTTCCTATAATTTCAAAATAGGAATATAAATAAATTTAGAAATAGCTGTACTTGTTAAATTATATTTTTCTACGTAATTGTAGAAGAACACTAGTTTCAGAATGTTTACTTGAAAAATAGTAAATATTTTTTGGGAACAGATTTTAGACGAGTGCCTATAAAAAAAAGAAAAATGGTTTTTAATAAATGATATTTTTTTAACTACAAAATTTAACTTTATTGAATGAAACAATATATATATGTCATAGTGTGCGTGTATTTATATATATATATATATATAAGTTTAAAGCGCTAGCGCCCGAAAAGAAATGGTGGTGGGGGAAAACTGACGCGTGAAACTGTCATTAGGGGCGGCAGAGGGGAATTGGTTCTTAAAGATTTAATTAGAAAATTATTATTTTTTATAAAAAATACATAACAGACATGAAAATTATAGTTTTCTTTTTAAGAAATATTTAGGATTACTTAAAAATAAAGTTTATGAATATATAGATCCTGTTCTTAATAAAATTAGTCTTCTCAAGCATAAAAATAATTCTATCTATCAAATAAAACTCTACTTACAACTATATTTTTGCATCTTTAGGGATTATTTATTTTAGGAATATGAATAAATTAAGAAATATCTGTACTTGTAATATTATCTTTTTCTACATAAATGTTGCAATAACTTTAGTTCCAGAATCCTAAATGAAATGAATGTAAATATTTTTTGAAAACAAATTTGTGACGAGTGGCTAAAAAAAAAGAAAAATGGTATTTAAAAACCGTTATTTGTTTTACTAAAAAAAGTAACTTTATTGATTGAAACAATATATATGTCATAGCGCGCGTGTATCTATATATATATAACTTTGACGCACTTGCGCCGGAGAAGAAATAGTGGTGGGAGAAAAGTGAAGCAGGAGTTACATAAAAAAATATTTATAAAATTGTACTTACCATGAATGAAAAATAATCGTATCTAAAAAATATAACTATACTTATAGCGATATTTTCGCATCTTTGGGATTAATTTATTATTGGTATAAAAAGTAGAAGAAAATAATTGTATTTCTGAAATTTTTTTGTACATAAATTTTTAAATGAACTTAATATAACTAGTTCGAGAATTGTATATGGAAAGTAAGTAAATATTTCTTGGAATCAAATTTGAGATGCTAGTCCAAAAAAATGTTATTGTGAAAACTTGATTTACAAAGTGCTATTTTTTGAACTTTAAGAAATTATTTTTCTGATTGAAATAATATATATGTATATATACCTCAGAGATCGTGTACCTATATATATTATCTTTGACACCTTGGAGTTGCCAGAGATGTAGTAGAGGGAGAAAACTGACACACGAACCTAGCGGTGGTCACCCGTACTATTTATATAGTATTATACTGTATTTTGAATAAACGTACTTTATATTATATGACTGTTACATAGTACACTAAAAGTACTTTTTATCCCACAGGCACAAACATGGCGCTTTTAGACGCATTCATTTGTTCGACCGGGTAAAAATGGCTTCCATTTTTTCCCTAGGAAAAAATGAACAGCTGATCCATGCATTTTTTTCACCACAGGGCAAAAATGGCAGCCATTTTATACGGTCAAACAAGAGAATTTAGACCCTAACCTACAAACATTTAAAAGCACCAAGTTTGTGCCTTTGGAATAAAAAGTATCGTAAGTAACACGGGTTTAAAGTCAGTCTAATTAGTTTACAATGATGTTTCTGTACAAGTTCACTTATGAAATAAAGTACTTTTAGAGAACTATGTAACAGTCATATAATATAAAGTACGTTTATTCTAAATACAGTATAATACTATATTAAATAGTACGGGTGACCACCGCTAGGTTCGTGTGTCAGTTTTCTCCCTCTACAATTATTTTCTTCTACTTGCTTAATATACTATTATTTCATAAGTGAACTTGTACACAAACATCATTGTAAACTAATTAGACTGACTTTAAACCCGTGTTGCTTACGATACTTTTTATTCCAAAGGCACAAACTTGGTGCTTTTAAATGATTGTAGGTTATGGTCTAAATGGTTGTTTGACCGTATGAAAATGGTGGCCATTTTTGCCTTGTGGTGAAAAAATGCATGGATCAACTGTTCATTTTTTCCCTAGAGAAAAAATGGAAGCCATTTTCACCCGGTCGAACAAATGAATGCGTTTAGACCCTGCCTACAGGCATCTAAAAGCGTCATGTTTGTGCCTATGGGATAAAAAATTGTTTTAACCTTTGCAAAAATTTTCAAACCTCGCATGTTTCGTTGTTAGTTTATTTTCTTTGCTAGATGAATAAACTCAAACAATTACAGATCGTGTTCGAAAACTGCAATCATCTGATTGGTAAAATATATTCTATTTCAGTGTTTAACCAACTTGGGAGAGGCGACATTTACAAAGTTATAAGCGTTGAAATTTAGAAGTGTCTAAATTCTAGTTTTGAGAAAAATGAGTTTAAAGTTCAAGATTACCATTAGCGGACATACATTTTAAAAATCAAAAATAAGATAATCTTTTGTTTTGAATTACAAGAAAGTTATAATAAACGCATGCTTCCTCGTGGGATATTACGCAGTTTGTTTTTCAGAAATAAAACAAAATTCTAAAATCTGAACCTAATTGTTTAGATAAATGCGTATATCTCGTAAAATAACATCGACAAAGTGAGCTCTTTTCATGCGGACGTACAGTCGCGTTTATTTATACCTTCACATTTTTCCACTAGATTTTTTATGGAAAGACATGAAAAAATCTAGTGGAAAATGGGAAGGCATCAATGTTCCCGACTGTACACATATATGTATGGAAAAAAATTCAAGGAAATGATAAGTAGATAAGTACATTTTCTTGCGTGCCCTCATATATTTTTACAATAAATAATATTAGTTTCAATAGTAATTTATGTGAATTAATGTTCTATTAAATTATACAAATTTTAAACGTACATTATTATACTTACCATTTTGTAATAAATGAACTACTGTAACATACACATGAATAAAGATTTACAAATCAATTAATATGTACACCTGTAAGATTGGTACGTAGATCATTAGATTTTTCTCTCTGAGAGGAAAATCGTCAAAATTATAAGAAATTTGATACTTAAGAAACTATTTTATTTTAAAAATTAAATGTATATTTTATATTTTAAGGATTGTGAAAATTCAGTCAGCTGAATAATGATAAATTTCATTTGAAAATGTCAGTTAACAAGATTTTTTATTTAATCAGATCGCTAGAGATTTTTCTATCTCTCATCGCAACGCAGGCAAAGTTGACGCGTCAATTTTTAGCGGGATTCCACATTTCAAGGTAAAATGTTCCGTGTGCGTCGACGCGCTGTTGCGCGCGTCAGTTTAAGCGCGGGACGCGTGAAACTTGAATTGTTACCAACTGTCAGCAGTAAAAATAAAAATTCCCAGTTTTATGTACAATGTCTGTTATTTATTTATTTTATTTTTATAATAAGTAAAATGAAAACTTTCTTTTTATTTTAACAATTATAAAACTTATCACAGAAGTCAGTATGTTTTAATATGAAATTGTAATATTTTTATAGTTATTTAATTTGTCCACCTTTAAGTTTAAGTTTTATTATAAAGAAATTATTAAGCCTTAAATATTTTATTTTTAGTTATAGGACATGTCTACTGTATTTTCTATGGCAATATTATTTAATTATGTTTATACCATTTGTATAAATTTTATGCATTTCTCTATTTTGGTTTCTCGATGGGCTAATTAAGTCTAGGGACTTATGATTATTTTAGTAGTGAAAGTAAATAATACATCAGAGTAGCAGTTCAGAATCCTTCCTTGACATTACGTTATATAATTCATTGTAAGAAGAAAAAAAGATTTTTTAAAGTTAAAACTGAATAATAATTAATTTTTAGAACGATTAAAAAATGTTATGCAACACATAACATTTTTGTTTTGAAATGTACAAAAAGACAGCTTTTGAACACTGAGAAAAATCTGTTGTTATTATTGCATGGCAGATGCTATGAATATAGTATAAACACCAATTGTACCAAAATTATACAAATGCGCCTAAATACTAGACCGGTATGCCTAGTATTGAGGCCAAGCCCGAGCAAAAACTATACGTTCTGTTAGAAATATAGCATCAATAGAATTATGAAAAAAATGCACAAATGATTTCAAGCAATAATTAATAATTAATTCAATAATTAATTTTTACGAAAATATTCTACAAAATATAAAAATGGCATTTGTTAGATTTTTATAACAAATTAATTTTGTAAACAAATTGATTCGTTTAGACAACAGTCAAACAGTTGTACATTTTAATGCAAAAGATTAATTAAACCGATGATAATACCTGAGATAAATAATAATAATAATTTCTATCGATAAAACTGTCAAACATGGATTTTACATAATTAAAAATAAGTACTGGATTTATTATTGGATAATGTGCTGAGAGTATGCAACGGAAATAAATATTGGATTGAGTGCTAGAATAGGTATTGGTTGAAGTATTGGAAATTCAGATAAATTTTTTGCTAAGTATTCTTAAAAATGTTACTTGTTGCGCACTAAAAAAGTAATGGGTTTCCAGTCCTTAAACTAATATTTATTTCAGTACTTCAACCAATACTCAATCCCAATACTTAATCCGAATACTTAATCCAATACTTTTTTTTGATAAGGAAAGGTGCTTATAAGTGCAAAAATTAAAAAGAAAAAGAGTAATTTGGGGTAGTCTTGTACCGGGCTAGGGTAGTCTAAATTAAACGTTATAAAGGTGAAATTACTTATTAGAGAGTCAGCTTTAGGATCCAGAAGTTTAATTTTAACTTTTTGTTTTCAAAACATTCAAACGATTTTGATTTTTTGAAATTAGACATTTTTTCACACATTTTACATAAAAAAATGGAGCTGCCTGACGGCAGCAGTAAATATTAAAAATAATTTTGACAAACTCTATTTTATTAAAGAATAACTCGAAATTTTCAATTTTTAAAAAAGGTAGAAGCAAGTCCTTCATGAAATAAAAAAAACTTTGTTGTCTTGTATCAATTTTAATTATTTCTTAGTGGCCCCCCCTTCTCGCGAAATTCATTTCTTGTTTTCCACGTGATTTACTACTTACCTAACAAAATTATTAAACAGGAAAAATATAACATTTTAAGACTCTTGTTTAGGTATCCTTATATTAAAAGAATCTCAGTCGGATATCCGATGGATGTCGGACGATGTAGTAGGATATCCTGAAAATGTCTTTAAAATATGATTGGATATTCTTAGAATATCCAATGGATATTGAAATTTCCGCTTACTCGAAAAATATCCGGGATATTTTATGGATATTTGAAATTCGAGATAAATATTAAATATTCTAATCATATTCTGATGCTATCTTCTGGATACCCTTAGGACATTTATACCATATTCTGAGGATATTGAGCGTAAGTTACTTGTGAATACTAACAGGATATCCTATACATCTTCTCGAATATTCATACGATATCAAATGTATATCCGCTGTTATCAGAGATAACATCGAATTTCATCAAATGAAACTTTTATAAGAGAGTGTGCAGGGGCATAGCTAGGTCCAGTGTCCCTCTGGACAAATAGTTACCCCACAAAATTTATAAGTATCACATTTCTGGTTGTCAGTATCACCCTCTTTTGCAGAAAATACATGCAAGTTGAAGTGACATCGGGATAGATCCTCCCTCCCCCCGCCCGTACCTGCGCTACTGAGAGTGCGAATTCGTAATTAGAAAATGTACTTGAATTGGTCAACAATATTTCCATATCTGACATCTCATAAGATTTTTATAAATAGAAATAATGTAGTAAAGGTTTTTATTATTTTAAAATGAAAAAAAATCATCATGCACACATATTGTACATACAACTGGGTACTTTTTTTTCACTGCTTACAGTTGGTAACAATTTAATTCTCACGCGTTGGGCGACTAAACTGACGCGCGCGGCAGCGTGGCGACCCACGCGTCGCTCTTTACCTTTTCATCTGGAATGGGTATTACAGTCGAACCGGCGTCGCGCGGTATTCATCATTTAACTTCTCGAAAACGAAAAATAACGCATTTTTGAAATTTTGGCTTCTCATAGGAAAAAACCTTAGCTTTCGTTTAAAAATATTTTTTAAAAAATTAAAAAGGTCCATCTTTGAGAAAAACTCAAATTTATTTTTAATTTTGAAAAATCAAGGTCAAATTATTTCAAAAATATGAAATGGACCTTTCCAATCGAAAGGTTATGCAAAAATCTACAAAAATTATGTATTTTAAATAGAAAATTGTCAAAACAATTCTCCAATCCACCCAACTTTCTTTGATCGTAAATAAATTATTGTCAAGAAACATCAAATTTTTTCTGGTCAAACGATCAGAACCGAAATGAAAACCGTAAGTGACATTTATAACAACATTTTAAAATATTTTTTTGTTTTCATTAATGTTAATTGTTATATAAAAGTGCTCTCATATATGATTTGAGCTTTAATGAGAATTCACATGTGGTTGTGAACCTACCTTAGCATTGTGGGTCATGCGTTTTCCCTTCTAGTCTGTATTTGCTATTCTATGAGTTTGTTTACGTCATTGACAATGTATTGACTGATCACTCAAGATCCTTTTTTTCGTTAAAAAAAGACATCGTTTGAGATGATTTTTAAAATTTGACGTTTTTTTGACATGTATTTAAAAAGGTTTTTTTGTTTTTATATTAAAAAGTTTGTTTGGTGTGTGAATTAGGATAGTTTAAAATTCCACGCTGATGTTTTTTTAAAAATGTTTTGACTGGTTTGTAAGTTATTTAATATTTTAATTGTGATTTTATTGTTAACTGTTGAATTACTAGTAAAAAAGAATTTATTATTTTTTATAGATAAAACTTGAAGAAGGCACTCATATGTTGTCGAAACGTCGTTGTTTATGCTTTTATGCTTTTATGAGTCTTGTATGACTCTCAATTTTATTGATTCAATGATCGTTTGACCAGAAAAAATTTCATGTTTCTTGACAAAAATCATGTCACATAAAATTTTTTTATCCATTTATTAAAACAGTGGAAATAGGAAAAGAAGAGTGAATTACCAAAAAACGCCAAACTTTTCCCCCCTCCCACTGCCCCAATTTTTAAAAAAATTTTAAAATATTTATAGGATAAATTACTATCCAATAGGACAACTCATAAAAAAAATTTGCAATAGATTGGACATATTTTATTTTTGGGGCAGGACATTTTCGTGAAATCCATCATAGTTTTATTCTTGCTTCAATTATCAATAGATTACCTACTTACTGCTTGAGATTTTTTTTAACTAGGAAAAATCACCTAACGGTTACAAAACTAGTCCTAAGCATAGCATACTAAAATAAAAAAATAAAAAAAGGTGCTTATAAAAGAAATAAGTAGGAGATAGAGATATAAACTGTACATATAATCTCTTTTCTCTTTTTTTTTCGTTGCAATAGTCACAACCTTACAGTATGATTTCTCATTATTCTTACATTCATTTTTTACAGTGCATTAAACAACTTTCATTCCTTTAGACACCTATATAGTCTTTTTCTCCTTTCTCAGCTAACACCTCTCGCTTTCAGTGCCATGCTTGTCGAATATCTTAGGTCTACGGATTGATTATCAACTAAGTCTCGCATGCTATATTTTATCACTCTGTCTCTTGTCCGCCGATACACATGGTACAGTATTGACACATTATTTCTTTCTTGAATATAGTCAAATATATCTAAATATGTAAAAGCCTCCACTGGGAGATAACCTTTATTTATTATATGCTTCAGTGCTACATCCGTTTTTTCAAATGGCAACGGTATCAGCGGGTTATCGTGGTTTTTGTTGACCCTTTCGATATGATTTCGAATTATGTCAACAATAAACATATCGATACGTGGGATACCGCCGCGTCGTATACCCTTTGGCTAGAGATGTGTGTCGTAAAGTTAGTTGTAGGGTCTCTATGCATATGCAGGCAAGCCCTTAAACAATTTCTTTCGAATATTCTTAACTTTTCCATTTGGATCGGTGCTATACCGAACAGAATTGGCCTTATTAAAAGCATATAGCAAATTAATTTGACTCGCTGGTTTATTTTAGTAGAGAAAAATAGTTTTTTATTTGCAAAGAACGCCTTTCTTGCTTTTTCCAAAGCAACCTCTATATGTTCATTGTATTTCATTCCCAAGATATTTGACAACTCTTTTGTGTTCTATATCATTCACCTCCCTTACTTGAATTTTAAAATTCCTTTAATGTACTTTATACTTGTTGCCTACACAGTCGACTAGCGTCAGTTCAGTCGACTGAAGAGTATGGTTTCACACTTCGCCACATTAACTCTTAGTCGCCACGCACTCATAAATCCACATAAATTCGCAAATAGCATCTGAAGCTCTTTTTGGACCTCAAATAAGCATCTGCAAATTATGTAGATTATTAGGTCGTCGGCGAAACCCAAGCCTTTAATGCGGTTACTTTTGTTCATACCATAGGCTCTTAGCAGATCGCATACGTGAAGACGTTAAATAAAAGTGGTGAATTTACTGCCCCCTGTTGGAGTCCATCTTTTAACAAATATATTGAGCTGTTCGCATTTTCTGAAAGCGAGACTGAAATTTTTCTATTTTTAATAAGACTCCAGATGATTTTAATTAGGTGTTTCGGCAGGGGCGGCTTTAGGCAAAGTGTTCGGGAGGGGCGATATATGGGATAGAAAGAGATAGCACCATAGTGCTATCTCTCTCTCTCTCTTATACAAATATATGATTCGCGGGGGGGGGGCGGTCGCCCCAATCGCCCCCACGTAAAACCGCCACTGTGTTTCGGCCATGCCCTTTTTATTGACCTGAATATTAGTCCGTTCAGCCAGACGGAATCAAAGGCCTTTTTTACATCTATCAGGCAAGCGGCTGCGAATTTATTTTCGCTCGATGCTTTATTTATATCCGACATGAACCCAGTTATGGCATGCACTGTTGAGCTTTTTGTCCTAAAACCGAATTGTTCATTAGGTATAATAAAATTCACACTTGTGAATATCGACAACTGTTTATTTATAATTATTTCAAATAATTTTCCTAAATTAGGTAACAGACTTATTGGTCTGTAGCAACTGAGCTAACTCCGTGGTCCTATCTGATCAGATATAATTAGATGCAATTAGATATTTTTATATCTCTCCAGATATTAGTAGATAAAACTACATTTTTTACACGTAAAAAAAAAATTTTCGTGCAGCAGCTGTCTCAATCGAAAAGTAGCGTATTATTCAATTTTGTGTTCACACTAATTACTTTGTGTAGATTTGTGTCTGAAATTAATTAAATATTTTTAAAAAAAATTTTAATGAGACACATGATGTACCATAATTTTTTTCGTGTACATTTACATAATAAGTATGATATATGTGATATATTATGTAAAGATATAAATGCACATGTAAGAGAATATATTACTTATCTTTATTTTCTTAATTAGCACTATATTATTAGTTGGTATCATTGCTTTTACGAATATTACCTAAAATATTTACGGAAAAGATATATCTCCAAAATTGGTTTAAGGATAAAAAATCGGTCTTAGTCTCAAAAATTTTTAAAAAATAGTTACTTTTAGTTGCCGAGTGGCGTTTTACAAAATTCAAAATTGTGGATCAAATATAGCAAACAACTTTTTTTAAAATTAATTCGAATCACTTGATATTTGTTATTTGGGGGTTTCTAAGGTCGCTGATAACGATTCTAGTATCAGATTTTCAAAATTCAAAATGTCGGATCTAATGTGGCAGTCAACTTTTAAAAAATTTGTTTGATTTACTTAAAATGTGTTACTCGGGGGTTTTCGGTGTCGCTGATAACGAATTTGGTATCAGATTCCGCTTAGAAATACAAAATTCTGGAAGAAGCCTGAGATGACTTTGAAAACAAATTTTTAAACTTTTCCCCAACATTGGCAAAAGATCTATCTATTTCCGGAGAAAACCATGGGAAAAAAAATTCCACGGTTGTTTCTAGAGCAGCAAAACTATGGCTCCAGAATTATATCGCTGAACTACAATTCAAAAATTATCGGGATGCGCAAAATTATGTAAACTAACGAAAACACCGTCAGTCTTTCCAAACCATGGCTAACAAACTTACCTAATATTTTTTTTCTCATAAATCAGGCAATTTTTAGCGTAGGAAAAATCTGACTAACGAAAAAGTGGTCTTTAGTCTGGCCAAACCATGGTTGCCGAATATAGTATTTTATTCGGTAACTATTATTTTAATCAGTCATTTTCAAGAGTGGGAAAAGTCTGGCGAACGAGGACGTGGTCTTTAGACTGGCAGAACCATAGCTACTGGCCTCAAATTTTTTTTGCAGCAATCAGGCATCTTCTAGCGTAGGAAAAGTCTGTGGAAAGACAACATGAACTTAAGTATGGCCGGAACATGGCTACTGACATCAAAATGTTTTTGCAGAAATCAGGCAGTTTCTAGCGGGGTAAAAGACTGACGAAAGACGACATACTGTTCAGTCTGGCCAAACCATAGCCACCAAACTTAGATTTTTTTAGATATCAAACAGTTTCTAGCCTGGGAAGTCTGGCTATTCGGTAGCCATAGTTTAGCCAGACTGAACACCATATCGTTTTTCGACAAACTTTTTCCACGTTAGAAATTGCCTGATTTCTGGAAAGAAAGTTCTGAGGCCGGTAGCAATTGTTTGGACGGACTAAAAGCAATTTTGTTCTTAGCTAGCCTTTTCCCATGCCAGAAACTGCTTGAGTTCTGGAAAAAATTCTGAGGTCGGTAGCCATTGTTCGGACAGACTAAAGACCTTGTCTTCTTTCCATAGACTTTTCCGACGCTAGAACATGCCTGATTTCTGAAAGAAAATTTGTGGTCAGCAGCCATGATTCGGCGAGACTAAAGACCATGTCATGTTTAAACAGACTTTTTCCTCTCTAGAAAGTGTCTGATTTCTGGAAAAAAATACTAGGTTTGTTATCCATGGTTTGCAAAGACTAAGAGTGTCTTCGTCAATTTTCATAATTTTTCGAATCGCGATAATGTCTGAATTGTAGTTTAGAGGGACTATATTCTGTAGCCATGTTTTTGCCGCTCTAAGAACAACCATAGAATTGTTATGTACAATGAAAAAAATTCTTGTGATAAATCCTAGGGGCCATTCATTAATTACGTAAGCATGATTTTTGCTAATTTTGACCCCCCCCCTCCCCCATGGAAGCATACATAAGATTTGGCGGACCCCCCCCCTATTCTTACGTAAGATTTTTGTATAACCACCCTTAAATTCGTTTAAAAGTATGCTTTCATCCGAAAAAGTTCAATTGCACTGAAACACATAATTATTTTATATAATTTAAAGATTTTTATTTTTAAAAAATAATAATTCAGTCTTTGCAAAATAGATAGCATAATTAAACGTAAGATTTCTAACTCTAATAGCACTGAACGTCCATTTAATGTTCGCCTGGAACGTTATAGAACGTTACTTTGGGACCTTCAATGGACATTCAAAAAATCGCAGTGCGGGTTGCGGAAAAATGTTGCGGAAAGTCTGAAATTTTTTTTATTAATTATAATCAATGTTGATAATGTTATTACTTCTTAAGAACAGTGGTCGCTAAAATCAACTGCGCAGCTCTAGTTGTGATAGAAAACTACTGCGCACAGTATTAATGTTATTTAATTTTTAAACATTTTTGAATGTCCATTGAAGGTCCCAAAGTAACGTTCTATAACGTTCTAGACGAACGTTAAATGGCCAAGGACATTTTAACGTTAAATCGACCTTCAGCAACGTTACTTTTTAACGTCCCGGACATTAAAAAGTAACGTTATCTGAAGGTTAAATAACGTTTAGTGCTATTAGAGAAAAATCTTAAAACGAAATACTTTGCGTAATCCAATAAACTGAATAAACCATTACACAGTGGGCCAGAAGCGCCGATTTTTGGCCAAAACTCGACTGCTTAATATTCAAAAGTTAAATTCATTTTTTAGTTTTAGATACTTCAAAGTATGTAAACTCAAAATTTCAAGTCATTACAACCTTTCAGTTACTTACAGACTATGATGCAACATTAAATTTCAAATTCAAAATAATATATGACTTAAATTTTATAAAATTGTAACAAAACGTCATTATCTTTATTTTACTTATAAACTTTGATTTTTATTTTTCAATTGAATTAAAAGAAAGTAATTATGTCCAATAAATCTTTAAATATTAGATAGTTTTAAAATTATAAAGATTTTTAGTTCAGATTTTTGAATAATTTACTCAAATGTGCTCTGCCGTTTGTCGACTCCCCGAGACTCCACTCGATATCAAAGAATATAAAGCATGAAAATACTCTTTAAAGTATATACTTTGACACCATTATGCTCATTTTTGCTCGTTTTTGAATTTCGAAATGTAAATAGCAATTTAAGGTTGAAGCAAGTAGTATGGAGTCATACGCTGTGTTGCATTCAAGACAAAGTCTTTAATTACACTGTGTAACAGTGAAAAATTACTTTGAATCAGGCCTGGCTTAAGTTATTCGTCATAAAAACTAAAAAAAATGTGCATTAAATCCCCCCCCCCCCAACCCCAAAATTTCATTTTAGAGCTAAAAAACCGTTTTTCTGCAGTTTTTATATAAAACATTCTATAACTTCGTCATTTTTGGTTCAATTTCAATTTTTTTTTTTACTTTAAAGATGAAAAATAAAGCTTTCTATACCTAATGGACGGTTTGTGTTTTAAATAATATTTATAGTAGAAAAAGAGTGAAAAAGTTCGAAAATTGGCAATTTTTTTTTAACTTTTTTAACTTTGACAATAATTTATGCCTCAATTTCATATCTGCTTTTTTCTGTGCTAAAGTAATTAAAGTAAATTTAATTCTGCGTCAACTGAGCTTTTTTTAATAGAATTGGTAAAAAAATAACTAAATTATTGCAGTTTCTGTCATTATAATCACAACATTTTTCGGGAAAATCAATTTTTAAAAACTTTAGTGTAGTTCTTAACTTTTAATAGGGGTCATCCACAAAGCATGTAATACATTAGGAGGAGGAGGATATCTGCAAAATATCACGCTACATATTAAACAAAATTTAAATGCATGGAAAAAGTACCACGAAGAGGGGTGGAGGTGTTAAATTTCCGAAAATATTTATCACATGCTTTATGTATGGCCCCTTATCATTTTACCGAAATTTACTACAATAAATACAAAAAAGTTGTCAGATGATGATAAGTACCATTTGCAACAATTTAAAAAAGCAAAAAAAAGGAAGTGCTATCTATTGCTCAAATGAAACACTGTGATTATGGTCACAAAAATGAAATAACTCAGTCAGCTATTCACTAATTTCATTTTTAAGAAAGCTCATTTGAATCTGACATTTAGAGTTTTCAAAATCCAATATCATATTCGTAATCAGCGAGCCCAAAAACGCCCGAGAAAATAGTTTCGAGCAAATACATAGATTTTTGGATTTTAAGTCAGCCATATTGGATCCGCCATTTTGAATTTTTAAAATCTGACATCAGATTCGTAATCAGCGACCCCAAAAACCCCCGAGTAACAAGATTCAGACAAATATTTCTACTTTATAGGGTTTTGGCCAAAAATCGGGTTTCCTGGCCCACTGTGCATTATATTGAAAACGATCTAAAAGTAGGTAATTTAACAAATCTATCAAAAAACTACAAAAGAGAATTACTTTAGGTAACATCAAATAAACGACGAAATTTGAAACAATATTAACTTTCGCGATACCGAAAATTTTTGTATACGCGCTCGGACTTTTATTTGTATGTAGCAAAAAAAAGTAAGTTCATAAACATTTTTTACTGTTATTGTTGTTTGTCAACAAATATTGTATTTTACGAATGTTCTCAGAGAAAAGAGGATTTCTTTTGGAAAGAATAAAAATGTGTTATTTACATTGATTGTCTTGAAAGAAATCGTACTTATGCTTGATTCAAGAATAAGATATTATTTGGCGTAAACTCGGGTCTGCTTAACTTCTGTCATGCGAAAAACAGTTTATTATTTTTTTTAGTTTACTAGGACCAATGAAAAGTTTTTTCTCAATGTTATGATGAATTTTTAATTTGTTTTAACAATTTATTGTTGAAAAATTGTAGCATTTCCAAATAAACTAAAAAAGTAAGAAATTAAAAAAAATTGTCGAATTTTGCTTCCTCATAAAGGAATGTTTGTGATCGTTAAGATTTTCGATTTTTCGAAAATAGTCTAAATCGACTATCTAAAATTATCTAAAAAGCGTAAATTTTCATTCCAAAGCAAATGTCCACATGTATGTGTGTGTATACCGTTTTTTGTTGCCAGGATATCTCGAGAACGCTTCAGCGGATTTCAATAAAATTTGGATGGCTTATTAATCTCATGAATATCTCAATTTGAACACAGAGATCGGAAAAGTTGAATAGATTTTGAAAAAAGTCAATTTTAAAAAAAAGTTGATATTTGTTGGGTAATTTCGTTCATTAATACAATGTATCATTCAATTGTTTATCAAGTATCTAAGGTTATTTCTCATCACAAAATTCAAAAATTTTATCAAATTATAAAACACAAAACGTGGTTAAATATTTATTTTTATGACTGTTAATATTATTTAAATAATATTATTTTATTTCTAATGATTATACAAAGTAATTATAGCTTTTAAACTAACATATTTTTATTGTTAAAAATTAAAGTCAGTAAAGATGAGCGAAGTTACCCCACATTGAGGTGTAATTTCGCTCACAGTAAAATGGTATATTAAATAGGTTTACGCAATATATAGTAATTTTTTTATTTTGTGAAATTAAAGAGGAAGAGTCAGAGATTATATATTTTCAGTATCAAAATTTATTATTAACTTTTTCCTATACTTTTTTCAAAAAAACATTAAAATTTGAGCGAAATTAGCCTGTTTTACGGTAGTTTCCTGAACTTTTAACTATTTTGTTCAATTTTAATTTCTTTTCATTATTTTGTAATGATTTTCACCATCTTTTAATATTTTCATTATTTTTCAATTAATTTCCTAAATTTGCAGTTCTTATTACAAATTTAGATTATTGTCATCAATTTTTTATATCTTAAACGAATTATCAATTATTTTCTTTCGCTTAAAAATAAATTTTGCAATTTTTCTATTATTTTCTTCAATTTCTAAATATTTTCATTATTTTTACATTATTTTCAAAAATTTCAATTCTTTATCTGAAGTTTCAATTATTTTCATCAATTTCCCAGTATTTATGCGATTTTTTAATAATTATCTTTATTTATTTATTTATTTACATACGGGATAGACCCTTTCGTACAATAGTACTCCTAATGTACTCCTTGCAATATGTTTGAATAACAAAATATATATATAAACACAGCGTGGCTAACAATTGTTATTTTTAAGTATAACGCGACTCAAAAGTAATTTAAATCTTTCTATATTTGGTTCAAAAAAGTCAACGACATCAGAGTACTCATTTGCCTTTCTGCTTAATCTACTGGATAACGAATAAAATCCGAAATTAGTCTTATGGAAAGGAATAGAAAACAATGGTGAAAATCTGGTCATGCGAGTCGAATCATGTAAATTGATCTTTAATTAAAAGTATTTATTTTTTTTTTATTTGCCAAAATATACAGCCTACAATCATGTTAGATCCTTTACGGGCATAAAAGTACATAAAATTAAATATTATAAGTTTTAAGAAAATCCTATAATTAACATAACAGATTTCTCATAGATGTAAAAAAATCTATTAACATAGTTTGAAATTTATTAGGCGATGAAAAAATTAGATCAAAATTACGTGGATTCGTATAACAAATGGTATTTAAAATTTTTAACATTTTGTACTAAGGAGCGTGAAAGCCTATTGGTAACCCTAACAATATCGTTGCAAAAAACTAGATCAAGTATTTTACCAACATTATTTTTAATGAAATTAAAAATTTTTTAAATGATGAATATTAAAATTATGAATAAAACCAGAATGTTTTGAACTATAATAATTTGTTTAGTTCGAAGTTATCTCCTCTTCTCTCCTCTTGTTGGTCACAATTATTTAAGTAATTTTGTAATTATTTTCTTTCTTTAAACATATTTTCTATAATTATTTCAATTATTTCTCCTAAATTTTATTTACTGATTTCAATTTTTCATATTTAAAGTATTTTTATCATATTTCAATTTTTTTCTGAATCTTAAATTATTTTAAGCATATTTCACTTATTTTTTTTAATATTGAAAATTTTGTATCATTTTTCAATTATTTTCCTCGATTGTTAATTATTATTCTTAGTTTCCAAAAATTATTATTTTCTAAGATATTTAAGTGTTTTTTTTTTTTAAATTTATTTTTTTTTTTAAATATATTTTTCATCATATTTTAATTTTTGTCTGAATCTTAAATTATTTCCAGCATATTTCACTTATTTTTTTCAATTTTGAATTAATTTTATTATTTTTCAATTATTTTCCTCAATTGTTAATTATTATTATCATTTTCTAAAATTTATTATATTCTAAGATTTTTAAGTATTTGTCTAAAATTTCAATTATTTTCATCAATTTTCGATTATTTCTGGGATTTTTTAATAATTCTCTTTAATTAAATATTTTTACATGAATATGTAATTATTTTCTTTCTTTAAACATATATTCTATGCTTTTTTCAATTACTTTTCTCATCTTTTATTTACTGTTTTCAATTTTTCATATTTCAATTATTTTTCCAACTTTAAATTATTTTTAGCATTTTAAACTGTTTTTTTTAATTTTAAATTACGTTTGTCTTTTTTCATTTATTTTCTCTAAGTTTTAATTATTTTCTTTTTTTTCAAGAAACTTCTGTAAGTTTTAAGTATTTTTCTCAAAATTTCCTTTAACTTTGCTTTATTAAGATATTATTATATAATTTTTTCAATTATTAACTCAAATTTTAATTATTTTTTTCAATTTACAATTATTTTCTCTAATTTTTCATTATTCATTGTTTTAAATTTATTTTCAAGATTTTCAAGTATTTTTCTCAAGTTTAAATTATTTTCATTATTTTTAAAACATTTCTATGATATTTTATAAATTGTGTTCTAAATAAAAGTTTTTTTTGTGTTTATATAAATTTATTTTTAAATATCATATTTAAACTATTTATAATTGTTGATAACACAAGGTGTAAAAACTATTCGCGGGCCAGCGGGCGTTAATTAATTTAGTCAAACTTTAAATTACTACAATTAGTAAAATTTTTGGAGTTCTTTTTCTTAAAAAGGTTTATTAGGGTTGACCAAGGGCCCCCTAAGCTAAAGGGCCCCGGGGCACTGTCCCACCTTGCCCCTTAACAGTTACTCCACTGCTAATAATTCTAAATTTTAATATAATTTTTTTAAGTTTAAAAATACTTCTCTAAAAATTTCTCTCTTTAACACTTTTTCCCGAAATTTCATAATATTTTAGTAAAAATTTGTAATTTATTTTTCTTTTGTGCATTAATAAAATATTCTTAAATCACTGATATTAAAAATGGATTATAATAATGATGGGGGCAAAAGTGGGTTATAATCATTAAGATCAAAAACGGGTCAAAAGTTTCAAACTATTTCTGTATTTATAAAATATACTATCAAGTGTCTTTTAATTATTTTTACATAAAAACATTCGAAGTTGTTAAAACAATATTTGTAAATTAAAATAATTTCGAAACAGTCGAAAGCATCTTTTATAAATAAAGAAATAGTTTTAAATTTTTGACCCGTTTTTGCTCTTACTGTTTTTAACCTTTTTTTGCTCCCATCGTTATTATAAATCGTTTTTACTATCAGTCCCTCTATTGCTCCTTAACTTAAAAAATATTTATTTGCACTTAAAATTTTTCGATATTGTTTCATATTATAATTGTAATACATTTATTTAATGTAAAAAAACTTTTATAAAAATTTATATCTATAGAAAAATTTTCTGTACTTTATTATAATACAAATCTAAAATTCGGTAGTACACCGAATAATGAGAAATAAAGTACAGAAAAATTGCGTTTTTATTAAAAAATTACTTTGGTCATCGAAAAAACAGATTTACTTGATTTTAGAGTTTTTGTTTCTCAAAAAATAAAAACATACTTTTTGATAATAATAATAATAATAATTATAATAATTTTAAAAATATATTATCATGAATATAAAATTAAATTTAACAAACGTTAAACAGCATCTGTTATGTCTGTAAAAGATGTCATAAAAGTATTTCACTAGAAGCTGAAATTTACACAATTCACGTAACTTAAAATTCAATTTTTGAATTCTTATAGTTGATACGATGTTTACTATTAACTATACTCTGAAAAACATTGTAGAGAAATTACTAACCAATGAAAAAAATTAACTGAGCAAACGCATATTTTAAAAGAGGTATTAGCAGAAAAGACTGTAAATGCATAACGAAATTCTTCGATTGACTACTGATCCACAAAGAAAACAATTCTATTTTATAGAGTTGTTTTTATTTTCAGCCATAAAACAGAGCCATTTCCGACTGAAATAAGTTAAAAATTATTTTCTTTTAATGATTAGAAAATGGAAACAAAGTGGAATTATTTACAGTATCTTAGTTTTCTCTTCGCAAACGTAAAACGTTTTTTATAGCTGGTTATCGTGATTCAGGGTATACTTTTGAACATACAGTTTTCTCAGGGCGTTTGATTTCGTGGTAAAAACAAATCACATCTAAAAGAAAATGTTGTATATGTATACAAATTTAATTTAATTTTTGTAAATTTTTTTAAATTAAAGTCAGAGCAGTAATTTTTATTTGAACAATTTTTTTGTTTATTTCTTGATGCCGGGTTAAATTTTCTAGGCTCTAATTTTAGTATAAAATTTGCTATAAATACAATCAGAATACTATTATTTCTTTTATTTATCCTACATTCGATTTTAAAAATTCTGAAACTGTAAAGTTCTCTTAAGGGATTAAGTTACCCTGTACTGAAAAAATCCCTGGTACCCGTTGGCAAGGATTTAACTAGTTTCATGTGTTAGTTCCTTTACTCGTCGGGCCAAGGTTGGTAAAACTTTGTCATGCTAACTAAGCTGTCAGCCCAACTTTGTCTAGTTTCCCAGATCGTTTCACAGTGGACGAAAACTTACTTCTGACGGTTAGAAGTCAAATTTATTCACCACCTATTGAATACTAAATTAAAAAATTGGATTTCTTTTAAACAACTATTTAAAAAACTTAAAACAAGCATAACAGTTTTAATATTTTAATATCCAATTTAGTCCAAAAATTAGCAATCGAATTTTGAATTTTTTACATAGTAAACTGTTTTCTTCAAATTGCTTGTAAATAATGAACAGCTATGCAATTCTATCCATACCATGAAATTCTTGTTTAATCTGCTATAAAAAATATGTTATTAATGGACGAAGTTGGCAATGATTGGTTTAATACTTTCTTAAACTTAACTGGTTTAAATCTTATAGTTTTAGAGTTGAAAATAACGAAATATTGACTTTCAACTAATTTTAAATGTAAACAATACATTACGATGATATTGGTATCCAAATTTACTTCAAAGTGTCCTTTAAGAAATTTTAAAATATTTATCTGCTCCTAGTTGCTCTCCAGGTGCGACCAACAGCGGTTGGTCCAACTCTGTATGCCAAAGGTCGGGCCAACCAGCAAAATGATAACAGTTCGCAAATCAACGGTACTGATGGTCGGACCAACTATATCGAAAAATATCGATATATCAAATTCTCTAACGATAACATAACATTTTATGGTGGAGAATAACACCATTTTTTACTTAAAATTAAATTTAAATTAAATAACTTTACCAACTTGAGAAAAAACTGTTACAAAACGCTTTTAGACACAAAATTACGTGGTATGTGTAAAAGAAAAACCAAATGGTTTTTTTTCTTTAAATGTGAATCAAAATCTTCGTCCATACAAACAACAAAAATGACAGAAAGCATAATGCTCTGTTACCTTAAACAAAAATTTTATACGAAATGTTCATCTTGGAACCCACTCCCCGACTAATAAAAATTAACAGAATACAATTTATAATTTTTTTGTAAGTACGAAGAAAATAAAAAGTATAGTATTAAATTTTTATATATTGAAGTCATTATAACTTGAAATAATATTTTTTACAATTTTGTTATTATAACTTTCAATAAATAAATGTCTATTTCTTTGTAAACTTAACCCTCCGTCTGACACCTATTCCGTACCCTTCGGACCGACACATGGGTCTGGCTGGACCTCTGTACATTTACATTCATTTGTATGCAAATATATTTTCATTAAATTTAAACTACATAAAATTTTACTATTTTTATTCACTAACTAACTTCTTGCTTGTTTAATTAATCAAATTCAAAAGAAAAACAACGATTTTAAGGTATTTCTCTTCTGGATGACAGGGTCAAATCGATGCTGTTATGAAAACACGTTTTACGTAAAAATATGCAACATTTATTTGTTATGCATATTATTTAGTGTTCTTTAGTGTTTTCTCTAAACAATAAGCTTACTGTTGATTATTATTGTCTGATGTAAGGGGTAAATATAGTAACATTTAACTTTCATTATTTTTTCAAAAACTCTTTTTCTAGGCGATGTTTTAAAAATGTTTCAATTTTAATTATTAATGACTTATTTTATTAAGAAAAAGGCTCTCTACAAATTCACCGTTCAAAATTTTCAAAAAATTTTAAACTTTTTTAAATATAAATATTTGTTTACAAAAAAATATGTAAAAAAAGTTCTTTTTTTATAAACAATTATTTATATTTAAAAAACTATAAACTGTTCTGAAAATTTTAAACGGTGAATTTGTAAGGAACCTTTTTCTTAATAAAATAAGCCATTAGTAATTAAAATTGAAACATTTTTAAAAAATCGCCTAGAAAAAGAGTTTTTGAAAAAATAAGGAAAGTGAAATGTTACTATATTTACCCCTTAAATCAGACAATAATAATCAAAAGTAAGCTTATTGTTTAGAGAAAACACTAAAGAACACTAAATAATATGCATAAGAAATAAATATTGCATATTTATTACGTAAAACGTGTTTTCATAATAGTATCGATTTGACCCTATCATTCAGAAGAGAAATACCTTAAGTGATATTTGAGTTACTGATTCACTGATTGGATAAGCAAAAAATTAATCAAATTCCTATTTATTCAGATTTTGAAAGTGATGAAGGTATTCAAACTCATCTTTTTAGCAAGCAAGTATATATTTTTGATTTCATACCTTTCTCAGTGATTTTGACATAAACTGAACTATTGACAGGTAAACATAACCTGTTTGGTGATACACAAAATTGACCATGAAGATTGGCATATTATATGGTGGATTTCACGTCAACTGTCCAGCTAAAAAAAAAATTTTGTTTAATCCTTTCCCCATTTTTGTTATGAGTTGTCTTATAGGTAAGTAATTTATCAGCCAAATATTTGCTATTAAAGCAGGGATCCATTTTAAATCCCCATGTCTATTGTTACCCTAGCTAATAATTTTTAAACCCTAATATTTTATGACTTGAAATTTCTGCAATTTAATTATTTGAAAGTTTTAATTAAAAAATTTGGAATCTGTAATACTTCACGATTCCTAATATCTAAAATTTATTGTGATAATTTTATATTTTAAAAAATTATAAGGTATTTCGTAAACCATAAATATTACGTTAAAATTGATATCATTTTTTTAAATCAAAGTCAAAGGAATATGTAGTAAACATAATAGAATCATGAAAATAGTTCAAGTTCATTAAAACAAATATAATGTTAAAATAAATAAACATTATTTTTAGCGTAATTATTTATGTGCCCGAAGGTCACCAAAAGTATTTATGTTGGTCATAAACCGCAAAAGGGACCAAGAAATTATTTTTACCTCTTAAGGGTTTTCCCATTGCCATAAATCAGATTTAAAAGATCCAATAAGTTTTGAGTGAGTAAATGTTTCAAATACTATCTGAAAACGCATTGAAATAACCCAAAAAACTTGGTGATTTTCGCCAGTGAGTTTTTCAGTGAGTTTGTATCGGTAGGGTAATTAAAATCTCTAACTGAAAACGTCATTCCAGCATGCAATCAAGTGGCACGAAATGGCACAAACTTTTCAAACTTTAAAAACATGCAATAGTTTTTACATGAAATTCAAAATGGCGGCTCCAATATGGTGAATTTTGAAAAAGAAGTATAATTTAATGCATTTTGGACCAATGCTAATATTTTTTATTTGAATTAATAAAACTTAGTATACAAGGAGTTTTTGGGTCGCTGATTACGAATATGTTAAAGATTTTTCAACATTCAAAATGGAGCCCTACCGATAGGAAATCACTGGAAAATTATTGGAAGCTCACTGGCCCAGTGAGCTACTAGCGCACTAGAGTTTATTGCTACACTCAGGCCAGGTCAAAATTTATTGCCCGTTTTGAGGTAGTCCTTTTAAATTTAGTTTCAAAAGAAATTAAAATTATATTGTCACAAACCATCTGTGGCTCTTTATTGATTATATATTTTCATGTAGATTTCTTAAAAAATATTTTTCTGAAAATTCAATATATAGCGTATGCGAGTATTTACCTATATTAAAAATTGTGTCAAAAATATAACAATATAATTATTTACAGAGAATAATATTAATTAAAAAGCTAATTATGATTTAAAATTATTAATTAATTTTATTGTTTATGAATTATAAGATTAGTTTTTGCAATTGTTATTTTCTATAAAAAATATAAATGTCTATAACATATATTCTAATAATTAATTATTCTTTAAGTATTTTATTGATTATAATTTTAATTTAATAGTATACATTTTTAAATGGATTTTAGAAATTCAGAATAGTGAAATATTGAAGATTTCAATTGTTGTATTGCAGACCTGAAAAATTAAAATTATATAAATTCCAGATAATAAAATGCCGGGTTGAAAAACATGAACTTAAATGACAAAAGAATTGGAAATCTACTGTTAAAGCAGGGATCCATTTTAAATCCCCATGTCTATTGTTACCCCAGCTAATAATTTTTGAACCCTAATATTTTATGACTTGAAATTTCTGCAATTTAATTATTAGAAATTTTTAATTAAAAAATTTCGAATCTGTAATATTTCACGATTCCAAATATCTAAAATTTATTGTGATAATTTTATATTTTAAGAAATTATAAGGTATTTCGTAAACCAGAAATATTACGTTAAAATTGATATCATTTCTTGAAATCAAAGTCAAAGGGATATGTAGTAAACATACTAGAACCATGAAAATAGTTCAAGTTCATTAAAACAAATATAATGTTAAAATAAATAAACATTATTTTTAGCGCAATTATTTTTGTGCCCGAAGGTCACAAAAAGTATTTATGTTGGTCATAAACCGCAAAAGGGCCCAAGAAATTACTTTTTCCTCCAGTGGAATTTCCCATTGCCATAAATCAGACATAATAAAAGACCCAATAAGTTTTGAGAGAGTAAATGTTTTAAATACTATCTGAAAGCGCATTGAAATAGCCCAAAAAACTCAGTGATTTTTGCCAGTGAGTTTTCCAGTGAGTTTGTACCGGTAGGGAGGGTCCAATATAGCAGACAAAAATGTTTCATTTTTAAGAAAAATATAAGGGTTTTTCGGGTCGCTGATTACGAATATGTTAATATTTTTTCAAAATTCAAAATGGCGGATCTAATATGACGAACAAAAATTTTTAATTTTTAAGGACGTTGGAACCCGAAAGCTGAGAGTGGCGTAGAAACACTTTTTCCTTCTTTACTCGAAAATTTCCCTTTTATGAATTTTTTTTAAAAACACTCGACACTTTTTCAAAAAAAGGGCTATGGTAGACAAAAGTATTTGAGATAAGGAATTTTTTAAACATTTGTTTTATGCAAACAAATGTCCCTACAAGCGTCAAAATTAACTCCTGTTTTGACATTGCAAGATTTTCCGTAAAAGATGGCCGCCGCCATCTCACTTGAGGCCCATATGTCACGTAGCCCGTGCCCAGCTGACGAGCGGCGGCCATCTTTTACGGAAAATCTTGCAATGTCAAAACGGGAGTTAATTTTGACGCTCGTAGGCACATTTGTTTGCATAAAACAAATGTTTAAAAAATTCCTTATCTCAAATACTTTTGTCTACCATAGCCCTTTTTTTTGAAAAAGTGTCCAGTGTTTTTAAAAAAAATTCTTAAAAGGGATATTTTCGTGCAAAGAAGGAAAAAGTGTGTCTACGCCACTCTCAGCTTTCGGGTTCCAACGTCCTTAAGAAGAATTATGAAACTCAGTATAAAAGGGATTTTGGGTCACTGATTACGAATATGTTAATAGTTTTTCAAAATTGAAAATGGTGGATACAATATGGCGAACAAAAAAATTATGAAACTCAGTATATAAGGGTTTTTTTGGGTCGCTGATTACGAATATGTTAATGATTTCTCAGAATTAAAAATAACAGATCTGATATGGCGGACAGAAAAATAAAATTTAACGTAATTCATTTGAAACTTGCTACTCGGCGGTTTTTGGTTTCGCCGATAACGAATCTTAAGTCAGATTTAAAAAATTTAAAGTGGAGAATCCAACATGGCGAACGAAAATTTTTAATGTTTAAAAAAAATTATGAAACTCAGTATATATGGGTCGTTGATTACGAATATGTTAATAATTTTTCAAAATTGAAAATGGCGAATCCAATATGACGGACAAAAAATAATAAAGTTTGTTCAAAACCTGTTACTCAACAGTTTTTAATTTTTTAAATTTGTCTTGAGATTCTTTATCGTCGACCCCGAAAACCTCCGAGTAGCACGTTTCCAATGAATTACATTAAATTTTATTTTTTCGTCCGCCATATCGGAATTGCTATTTTTAATTTAAAATCTAGGAATCAGAGTAACTTTAACTAGAAATCTTAATTGAGATATCCAGGATCCTAGTTAATGTAACTCTTGGTTCCTAGTGGGCTCCTCTCGTAACTAGGAGCATAGTCAAATCGCCTATTCATTTTTTTCGGCGTACTTATTATAAATATTTGTCCGCCACATTGGGTCCGCTATTTTGAATTTTGAAAAATCATTAACATATTCGAAATCAGCAACCCAAAAAACCCTTATAATTTTAATAAAAATATTAGCATTCGTCCAACATGCATTAAATTATTACATTTGTTTTTAAAATTCGTTATATTGACGCCGCCATTTTGAATTTAATGTAATAAGTAATAACTATTGCACGTTTTTAAAGTTCAAATAGTTTGTGCCATTTTGTGACACTTTATTGCTTGCTGGAATGACGTTTTCGGTTTGAGATTTTGATTATAAAAAAACAAATGTCGATGTTTTCGTACTTTTTTGCAAAAAAGTCGCCTAATTGGATTTCCTATTGATCAAAAATGTAATCTGTTAACGGAATCTTGTAAAGCGGTCCCAAAAACATAAGGATACTCTATGCCCATATTTTAGAAAAAAAATTTCTACATGCTGTACTATTCCAAAACAAGTAGCCCGAGTCGAAATTTAAAGTCTGTTTAAGACCTAATAAGACCTAGATTATTTAGGACTTAAAAGAACCTAATCAGGCCTTACTTTCGTTAAGTTAAGACCTGTTTAGGACCTGATAGACGCTTGAAAAGTCTGTTTTCAGCACATTTTAGGCGTTAAACAGGTTCTAATTATAGGACCTGCTTTGAGCCTACGGGTTCTACTGTCGGTACTATAGGTTCCCTTTTTTCTGTAGTACGAATAAATCTGTTTTAATTCAATTAAAATTATTATAATAAATTCAAAAACTATTGTAATTTAAAATGATCTAATGTAAAAAATGTAAACTAATTTTTAAAAAAAGTATTTTCAAGATAATTACTGAATTACGCGTAACCATGTGTTGAAGAGGGCTGGAAGACTTGAACTCTCGGCCATAGAGTGTACTGTGTATTTGTGTGTGGAGCCTTCGACCTTAGGAGCCGCGCATTTACGCACTCGACCAAGGGAGGCTGTGCTGCTATAAATTTAAAGAAATTCTACCTCTAGTAGATAGATGAACAGGGCCCCAAGACGGACATTTGGTATTCAATTTTTGTTTAAGGTGACAGTGCCTTATTCTTTTTGGCAAGAAGGCTGGAATAGAATGTAATTGAAAATTTTAATCCGACTGAATTCCTGATTTGAATCCAAAGCTTAATTTCCAAATCAGCAAAGAAAAACAAGAGTATCCTATTCGTTTTAATTCCAGCTACTCAACATTTAAAAATTATTCCTTTTTACAATGTATAAATAATTTATATTTAGTATTTTAATATTATACTTGTTTTTCATGATTTATAAATTCGGTTTATATACTTATTACCCAAACTCAAAATTGATGTCAGATTTGTAATATCTGTGACTGTTTACGAGATAAGCTGCTATTTCTTTAATTCTAAGTCTTTTTCAAAAATTTTTGGATATCCATAATTGTTAGAACTTTTAGATATAGAATTTTAAAAAATCAAAATTTTAGCTTAAAAAACAAACAATATTTAATTTTCTTAATTTTAATTAGCACCGTACTGCATTTTTCTATTAAAAGAATTGGATGTAATTGGAGAAGATTTTTACCTATTGCTGTCAGTGGAATAGAACCAACGCATTCCAAGAAGTTCTAGCCAGAATTGAACGTAATTAAAAATGATAATTTGTCATTTCTCTCTTCAGAATTCAACTTCAATTTAAATGCGCTATGCGAATAGAGTATAATTCATATTTTCAACAAATTTATTTTCCTGGATGAATTGAGTTTCGGATTCAAATCAGGAATTAAATAAAATACAAAAACGATCACATTTTTATTATAACTCTGAAATATTTAATTATATCTAATTCAAGCCTTCTTACTGGGTTACCTAAACAAAGTGAAGGAGTGAAGGCAAACATAAGTTTTAAAGTCATTTTGTCATTGTTTGTTGCATGTACACTGTAAAAATAGGTGTCTCACTTATGTTTTAAAGCTAAACAATTAAATGTTTCGTACCTTTGAGGCATTGATTGTGATTTGTTTTGAGTTGTCTCGTGTTTCCCTTTGAAACAGGCATAATATCTAAATTGAACCAGAAAACAATTTTCGTGTTTTAGACATGTATTAAAACACGAAATCCGTCTTTAATTAAGATTCATAACTTAATTTTAGTCATTTATGATCTTTTAATATCTTAAAGTGAGTCAGATTCAGCTGTGCATGATCACATGGTAACACTTGTTTTGTTTTATAAATGAGGACACAAAAAACTTTAAAAGTTTTAAAAGTGAGGACAATCTATCTCATAATAAGATACTTATTTTTACAGTGTAAGACAAAATACGAAAATGACGTTAAGTGTTAAATTTAGTGCACATGTTCACATGTTCAATTTTCCATTGCAATATGGCTACTGGTTTGTTTTTAGTCATTTGAAGGCATTCATACAAAAACGGAAATAAAGCGCAATGAAACGTTTTAATGCGTTTTAATCAACCTCTTTTTACCGGGCCTTCAACTGATAATTTAACACCAAAAATCATTTCTTAAATGCAACTATAGAAGTCGAGGAAAGAAAGAATGTGAAAAATCGGTTTAAAATTACTGTCCTACATTTCACTTATTGTTAATTTTGCTGCTTGTCAGCTTCACATTTCAAACAACATCTTATTTTTAATATTATTTAGCTAAAATTTTGTAAGCAACAGCGACACTATTAAATCAACAAGACCCAAAACGTTTTTAACAATTAACAGCTGATTTGCAATAAATAAGCTGATTTTTTACAATAAATAAGATAACAATTGTATTTTGCAATTACTATGTTTTATTTTTTCGATGTTTTTAAGATCGAGACTAGACGAGACCACAATTATGATGGCGATACCGAAACAATACCAAGCGTGACGAGACCGAGACGAGACCATAAATTTTCCATTTTTTCGAGACCGAGACGAGACTCTGTCAAATATCGTATCATATCGTATCGTGCGCAGCCCTAAAAACAACCCGACAAGAAGAGGTTGATTAAAATGCATTAAAATAAAAACGAAAAAGTTCAAAAATGAGATTGATTGGAATAGAAAGCGATATTAATATTTGTCATTTTTTCAAACATCTTAATCTGTTTTAATTCCGTTTGATTGAAATGAATTAAACTGTTACCAAGTTTTTTGTTCTAAAACGGAATTTCATTGGCTGCATATTTTTTAGCAAGAAAGCGGGAATAAATTGATTTCATTTCTCACTACTCTATCAGAATTAAAATAAAGCGGGATTAAATTGAGTTCATTTCTAACTTATGTATCGAAATTGAAATGCGTACAATTTTTATCAGGAACTAAAAGGAATAAAAATGGGTCCAGATGAATTCTTTCTAGAAGAATTAAAAAGTAGAAGTTCAAAAATGACAATAGATTGAATTAAAAATGTTAAAAATTTCACGACATTTGAAACCGTATTTATTCGTTTCAATTAACCTCTTCTTATCGGGAAGGCAACAGTTTTTGTGATTTTGGGCGTTAATGGGTTAACAGAGTAAGAAACACAATTTTCACAAGGCCAAAGTTTTTGCGTTTTCTTGAAAAATATTGGTTTTTTGAGAAAATGTATTCTACATCAAACATGTATGATTATGAAGCCTAACATTTTTGTATGAAATATAGTTTTTTTGTATTTTTAGTATTTTTTAAGATAATCGTAAAAAACAGAATTTTCATATGGTTTGTATTTTTTTACCATGAAAATCAAACTTGCACCAATTTTCACTGTCATTTTCGTAATTACCGCATCAAAATACGTAGGGATACGTACTTGCCAACAATTCGGAAGTACACCCCCATTACTTCCAGCAGTGCAGGCACTTTGTTCGCGCGACAATATGCGTTTTTGTATACTTGTTATCTAAGATCAATGCGCTCATAATCCTATTATCGATATATCTTATAATTATATAATTATTTATATTTTAGATTTTCTTTATACTTTTCTAACATTCTAACAATGTAATGCATTTGTTTTTGATTAGATTACAATACATATATTACATATAAAAGTTAAAAAGAATCTGTATTCTCGTTACTATACATATATAAGTGATAAATTATTAGTTAGATTTTTATTACATTTTGTACAATCATTATGAAAAGCGCAATAGTTCCTTTATTTGATAAGAAAGAAATCGATAAATGATATTTCCGATGTCAATAAATTTAATTTTTAATACTTATAAATCTCTTCCCTTTTAAAAAAAAACATATTTTCTCTTTATTTATTTTAGTTTATCGGCTAAAGAAATGGTTGAATTAAAACCTTTTTGAATTCCAATAAAATAGGATCATTCACTTATTACGTATTTAGCTTTAGGGGGGAGGGGAGTGAAAAAAGTATCACACTTTATGGTAAATTAGTATATAAACAATAAAAAAGAAAAATTTAATATCACTTCATAATACCAATCACGCAGGGGATGAATCTTCTGTTTATAAGGACTATAAATTGCATAAAATACATGTCACGTAATACGTGAATGACTCGTATTGCATTTTTAAACTACAAATCATATAACATAATTTTTTATTCTAGCCCGTGTAGAAAAGTTCCCAGTATTTCCCAGTTTCTAAGTGGGCGCCAGTTGGAGCCCACCTAGGGCAGGTGGGCCAAGTGGGCGCCAGTTTGGCCCCACTTGGCTTTTCTACACGGGAGATACTACAATTAGAATTTATTAATGATTAAAGTAATTACTAACTACTGACAAATATTTAGCTACTTGAAAGCAAATTAATAAAAATTATTACTAATCAGTGGCCTTTTTCCGATTAACAGCATTTTCAAACAGTTGTCAGTTATTTATTAATAAATAATATTAATCATTTCTGTTTTTGTTTAAAATTTTTTATTTACAACTTCATTTTTTCACAAGTATACCTACTAATATTTTTAAATTTTAACTATTAATTTTTTTCTAACAGTAAATAGTTTTAATTGCTTCTATTATTATTGCAAACATTACGTACTGCATGTCGTACTTAGGAATATTTCGCTTTCGATTAGTAACTGATATAAAAGATAAGTCTTTTTAAAATTATGAAGTATAAATACACACAGGAATGTACGTAATGAATAGTATTCAAAATGCTGTTGTACGTGATTGTTATTCTTCAGTTCATGTCAAGTTATGGTAAGAAAATTTCCAAAATATTTTCTGTTTTTAAAGTTAAAACATATTGAAAGTGAAACTTCTTTCTCTTTTTGGGTTTTAGAAATTCATAATTTTTTTACTTTTTTATATGTGGGTCATTCTATTTCAAACCGTTCCATATTAAAACTAAATAAAAAAAAAAGTACTGAAATAATTTAAAAGACAGTTTCTTGATATTTAAAATGGTGCTAAGCTTAATGTATCGGGGAGAGGGCCCCATTAAGTTGGACACCCTTTCGATTTATTGCTGTAGAATCTAAACCAAATAAAATATATTAAAATGTTTTATACCGGATGAAAGTACAATTTATAAGGTAACTTATGGCCACAAGGATAAAATTTTATTTTGAACATAAACATTTTTTAAATCATTTTTTCTAATTGTTAAAATTTTTGGTCTAAAAAGAAGTGGCCCCAAGAAGGACACCTCCTCAAAAGTCTCTGAAAATTGTAGTAAATAAAAAATAAACATCGTGTAACAATTCTTAAACTAATTTTTAAGCATTTTACGGAATTTATCAAGAAATAACATTTCTAAAAACTTCAATTTAATAGCTCAAAAAATTATTGAAAAAAGTGTAAAATCAAAAATATGCAAATAAATACATTGAGATTTGAGGCCTGTCCATCTTAGTGTACATGACAGTATTTTTTAATCCCCAGTAAAAATATATATACGAACACTGAATTAGTAAAATCAGTTTAGGATATTATTATACGATAAATAAAGAATATTATAACGTTAAGTAAACATTCTAAATCATGAATTTAAATAACTTTATACCAGCTTGAGAAAAAACTGTTACAAAACTTTTTTAGACACAAAATTACGTGGTATGTATAAAAGAAAAACCAACTGTTTTTTTTTCTTTAAGTGTGCATCGAAATCTTCGTCTATACAAACAACAAAAATGACAGAAAGCATAAGGCGCTGTGACCTTAAACAAAAATTTTATACGAAATGTCTATCTTGGGGCCCTGTCCATCTTGGGACCCACTCCCCTACAAATTTTAATTACATGCAGAATTTTGAGTTTAAAAATTTTAAATATTAATATCTCAAAACACCCACCTTTAAAATTCATTCTAAATATCAAAATTATAATAGAAAATAGAATTTAGGTTTTCAATTTTCTACTGCGTAAAATCTATACTAAAATTTTTATGAGATTAGAAGAAAAAAATTAAAATACAAAATCGTTTTATTAATTTTTAAGTTAATATGAAGTCGGAACGTAACCAATCTCATAGTAGGATTCATTTACTTTTTTTCTTTTTAATTTTTATATTTCCATTTCAATTCAGACAGGCTATGTATGTTAAAGTCAGGGAATCAGTTCTTATTGAAATATATTGTTTTTCAGATAATTTTAGACGACACGTATTTTCCTGATTTGGTAAAAAAAAATTTTTAACGAAGTTATGCGGATTTCAATGTTTTATGTTGAAAAGTGAGATTACAAGAAAATAACATTAAATTTTTTTAGAATTATTATATCTTTTTTGCTATTGTGTATATTAAAATGATCCTTTCTGTGTCTAATTAAGGCTTTTATGTTCTTTTAAATTCCATAAGAGAATTTAAAATATTTTCATATTGAACAAAATGGCGGCGTTATTTCGAAAAAAATAAAAATCAGATTTTCTCAAAAACCCCACCGTTTTTTTCTCTCAATTTTTTACTACTTTCTGAGAGTATAATGATTATTTTCTATAAGAATTTATTGGAGTCCCGCTTCCTGGGGAAGAATAAAAAAAATTTCTTTTTAAGAAAAAAAAATTCAAAGTTTTTTTAAACCCTCTACTAGATACAACAAAAGTTCAAATAGAAAAAATGTTTCTATTAAAAAGTAGAGTGAAAAAGTTTTATGACTTTTATCTCTATCTTGCAAATCTTTCAATTATTTATTACTTATAACACGAATTAAATTCAAAAATTTTGCATATTGGCAAGTATAATTTATACTTACAAAAATTCAAAACATTTTCTCTTCATTTTTTTACTACTTTCTACACTGAGAAAAATCTGTTGCTATTATTGCTTGAAATCATTTTTGCATTTTTTCCATAATTCTATTGATGCTATATTTCTAACAGCACGTATAGTTATTGCTCGGACTTGGCCTGAAAACTAGGCGGAGCGGCCTAATAATTAGGTGGATTCTTGCAATTTTTGTATAGTTAGTGTCTATGCTATATTCATATCATTTGCTCATGCGATAATCGCAACAGATTTTTCTCAGTGTAGTTTTTATGGTGATATAATTTAAAAGAAATTTTTTAGCATTTTTGCAAGTATAATTTTTACTTGTAAACATGCAAAATTTTTAATAATTCGAAAGATTTGCAAGATAGAGATAAAAGTCATAAAACTTTTTTACTCTACTTTTTAATAGGAACATTTTTTCTATTTGAACTGTTGTTGTATCTAGTAGAGGGTTTAAAAAAGTTTGAATTTTTTTTCTTAAAAAGAAATTTCTTTTATTCTTCCCCAGGAAGCAGGACTTCAATAAATTCTTATAGAAAATAATCATTATACTCCCAGAAAGTATTAAAAAAATTGAGAGAAAAAAAAACGGTGGGGTTTTTGAGAAAATCCATGGACTTAAGAATTATATGGACGGAGCACAAGCTCTTACTTTAGATGAGGGGGTAGATTCAGTCGATCGGAAGAGGGAAGCTAGTTGGGCGCTCGCTGATTGGCTGACTGTTTATTCCTGTGTGTTCGGCCAACTAATCTCGGATCCCCCCTTACGGACGAGAGGTAAGACCCCGCAAAGATGTGCTCCGTCCATATAATTCATACGTCCATGAGAAAATCTGATTTTTATTTTTTTCGAAAAAACGCCGCCATTTTGTTCAATATGAAAATATTTTAAATTCTCTTATGAAATTTAAAAGAACATAAATCGGGAAAATACGTGTCGTCTAAAATTATCTGAAAAACAATATATTTCAATGAGAACTGATTCCCTGACTTTAACATACATAGCCTGTCTGAATTGAAATGGAAACGACCATGTTAGATGTAATAAAATGATTTTCTGTTTTAAATTTTATCTCGAAGTCCCATAAAAAGTCCATTATGGTCTTTCATTAATAAAAAAAGGAAAATCTAAATTTTATTTTAATACAATCTAATATTTTTGAATTTTTAAATGTGAAATTCTATATTAAAATATTTTACAAGAAGCTTAGAACCATTTTAAAGAAATAGATTTCGCTCATTTGGGTAAGTTCTCTCAACCTTAACCTTTTTTTCAAAATTTAATTATATAGATTTTTCTATGAAAGAAAAATATAAGATTTGGAATTATTATTGTTAATAAAATATCAAACTGTGTTTTAAATGTATGTTAAAGCAAAATTATCGTCAAGATTTAATAAAAATAATATTTATTTAAAGTGTCTATTTTGATCATTGAACGAGTAGTGTGTAAAAGTCGCTTGTAAAACCTATATTTAAACAATTTTGTGATAAAAGCATCTAACAAATAACAATCTTAATTCTTATATCTTTGACATGGTTTTAAAAAACAAAATTCATGAAAAGTTAACCCTCTGCCTACGGTTACTTCTCCCCACTCTCAAACTATCCTACGAGTTTCCTATAGTCCCCACCAGGCGTCCGAATTGTCGATTTTTGTCGTTAACGGTCATTTCAGTAGGCAGAGGGTTAAAGAGGTTTAGAAACAAGTCAATTTAAAAAGATATTTTAGTCTTGTTGGATAATTTCGTTTATGAGTATATAATGTATAATTTAATTGTTTATCAAATCTAAGGTTATTTCTTATGACAAAATTCTAATAAATTATTAACTTAGAAAACACAAAACGTTGTTAAATATTTATTCTAATGACTTTAATTGTTATTTATAAATATTATTTTCTTTTCGATGAGTTTATAAAATGATAATTGTTTGTAAACTAACATATTTATACATTTTTGTGAAATTTCAGTGTTTTACTTTCAAATTAGTTAAATAATAATTCCTACAAAAAAAATATTTCTAGCTTTGGTTTTCTTTATTGTACTATAGAATATCTATAAAAAAATACTTCATACAGAAAAAACGAAAAAAATTTTTTTTTTTTTGACAACTTTATAATTGAACAAACTTTGATGCACAAAATAGCCCCATCAGTAGGGTAAATTTTTTTTTCTCGTCGGCTAACTCATAGGACACCTTTTAGAAGGATGTCCACAATATAACTGAATAGTTAAATTTTATATTTTTTCATATTCTGAATTTTAATAAAGCATAGAGTGCAAAAATAGCGGTTTTATGCACAAAATAGCCCCGCTTGATGATATAGCTTAATTTTTTTAGTTTATGGAATTATCACTCAAAAACAAAAATGATTACTATTTACATTTTGTTTATATTAACTAACAAAAATGGTTAACTTAACCATGGAAATAATATAGTTAACTACATTAATGGTTAATATAATTTTTAAAAAAAAGTAGTAATCCTTTAAACCAACCATTTGCGAGATTAATGTAACCAGATTTTTTTTTCAGTGTTAAGAGGAAGAGTCAGAGATTATATATTTTCTGAGATATTTTCAGTACCAATATTTTTTTTCAACTTTTTTAATACTTTTTTTAAAAAAGCATGAAAATTTAAGCGAAGTTATCCCCTCTTATGGTACTTTTTGTTTATTGTAAAATGTTATAAACAAATTAGTATAGGGTCAAGTAGTGTAATTGTAAACAAGGGGTAATTCGGAACAAATGATATTTAAGCTATATTTGCAGACTTTTAAGTAAGTACGATATGAATATTTTAACCTCAGATCACCTAAAAGAGTTTCTGAATATTTGCCAATTCGCCATAACCCTCACTGAGAAAAATGGATGTTTAGAATTAGATGTTTAAAACAAGATAGTGACGCTTAACCTCTAAATATTAAAGTTTAACATCTAAGATATTAAATTTTAACATCTATATATTAAAGTTTAATATGTAGATGTTAACCCTGAACATCTATATAGCTGTCCCTATGTTAAGTGATAAATATGTTAAGCGTTAACATCCAGATGTTAAGCGTTAACATCTAGATGTTAAGGGTAAACATCCATTTTTCTCAGTGTAGATGTTTAAAACAAGATAGTAACACTTAACCTCTAAATATTAAAGGTTAACATCTAAGATATTAAATTTTAACATCTAGATATTAAAGTTTAATATCTAAATGTTAACCCTGAACATCTAGATAGCTGTCCCTATGTTAAGTGATAAATATGTAAAGCGTTAACATCCAGATGTTAAGGGTAAACATCCATTTTTCTAAGTGCTGAGAATTCGACAAGTCTGGGGTAATTACGAACAAATTTTAAATCGATTTTTTTCAATAATAGCTGGACAAACTTGCATCTTTTTGACCACTACACTATTTTTGTAGTTTAAAATTACAAAAAAATTGTTTATTATAAAAAAACTCGCGTTTTTGTACGCCACGGTGGTCTTGAAGTAACTTTGAATGCAGGGTCTTAGCACATCATTTTTTTTGCTGATTTGGATTATTTGCATCCTAAATAGTGTGTAAAAAATTTATAGCCCATAACTTGCCGAGCCGTTTTTGAGAAAAATCATTTTGAAAAAAAACCACCTGTTTTCTTAGTTTTCTATTTAAAATGTCATACATTCGCATCAAATTATAAATTTAAGCATTCAATTCATTAAAAGAATGCTTTTTTATCCTTAATATTAAACGAGTTATATGCAAATGAGTTACCAAGTTCAAGTAAAGAGGAAAACAGAAAAACGTATGCCTTTCTGTTTGGAGAGAGTGAGAAGCAAATGCGTTACCGATTGAAGGAGAAGATAAGAGAAAAAGTCAAATTTTTGTTCTGTTATTATTACAGGATTAGGAGGAAAAAATTAACTTTTAAATACAGTGGTCTGTCATAAAAGAAAGTTAAATTATTACAAAACTCATTATATAAAGCTGTAAGGTTCCTTTAGGCACAGAGTGCAGTATAGGCAAGATAATTTTACAGAACTGCTTTGTAAGCATTACAGTACCGTCGGAAATTGTCAGTCCACCCATTTTTTAAGGTTTGAAAAACATCTTTAAACGTACAAAGTACAAATATTAAAATTTTTCTGTGTTTATTTTCTTAAAGAAGATAAAATTTTAAGGAAAATAAGGCCTGAGTGAAGTCATTTAGTCAATTTTTCTTTGAAATATGTTAAAAAATGTGGAATTTTTAATGTTTTAGAAAAATTGAAATTACTCTCGAAATAATATAGATTTTTTAAAGTTTTTATGCTTGTTTTTAAGGAAATTTTCTGGAGAATGAGACTATTGCTTAGGCATTAATGTGCAATTTTTTTCCTAGCATATGCAAGGCTCGGAAGTTGGACCAAAAAATATAAAAAAATTATTGTTTATATCTTAATATCAAATACAGCTATATAAAATATACCAAGGTCATAATTGTCAATAACTTTCAGAAGGAAGTAATATAATATATATATTGGAATTTTAAAAATTATTTTTATGTCAAAATAATGTCTTCAAAATTTTATAAATTTTTTGGTCCAACTTTCGAGCTTTGCATATGCTAGGAAAAAAATTGCACATTAATGCTTAAACAACAATGTTATTCTCCAGTAAATTCCCTTTAAAACAAGCATAGGAACTTTAAAAAACCTTTATTATTTCAAGAGTAATTTCAATTTTTGTAAAACATTAAAAATTCCACATTTTTTAACATATTTTAATGAAAAATTGACTAAATCACTTTACTCAGGCCTTATTTTCCTCAAATTTTTATCTACTTTAAGGAAATAAACACAGAAAAATTTTAATAATTATACTTTGTACTTTTAAAGACGTTTTTCAAACCTTAAAAAATAGGTGGACTGACAATTCCTGACGGTACTGTACGTACGCAACATTAAAGAAGGTAACGTTCGTCAGCTTTCGGCTTCTTCCGGCATCTTACGGCTTCACTCGGCAACAGACGACGCTACACACGACGTTGTAGTTCATATAGACGGGTCAAAACTAACTGACATCTGCTGTAATAGCTGTGGTCGTTAAGGCGTTCGTGATAGGGTCGGGTCGCGCGAGTTCGAATCTTTCACCATGCGAATTTGTTTTCAAATAGTTAAAAAAAAATATTTGTAAGCAACAGGAGGGAGGGTATATTAGTAAATAAGTGTGGGTTACGTGCGAGTTGCGTACATAAATTGACTGAAAGAGAACAACTGAAAAACTGGAAGAAAAATTTTTTATATATGAACAGGTTAAATTACAGAACTGTTTTGTAACGTTTTACGGTGAGTTTATATCTTTTTCCAAGTTATAACATAAGTCTTTCTTAGACTCTTTAATACTCGTTAAGTATATTTTGTCCTGTAATTTTATCACTACGTACGATAATTTCTGTGCTTCTGTACCATTAAATAGTATGAGACAATCTCGTTTTTTTTCTAAGATCATTTTATTTACTATTTATTGAAGGTGGCGTTTCGTCCCACCAGTACCATAGCAGTTCTGTAATCGTTACAGATATAATTTTCTCAGTGTAATTAAATATTACGTGATTCTTATAATTTAGAGAAAACTAAGAAAGGTGCCAACGACTGACGCAGTGCCAACGACTGGGGCAGTTACCCTATGTTGTGTATTTTTTATTTTAATATAAAATATAAACTATTAAATTAATTTTAATTAATACTGAAATTACTATTTATAAATTAATAAATTAATTTGTACAATTTCCTAGTATATATTATAAGTATTAATATCAGTCCCGTGCACAAGATTTGTTTCTGGGGGGGGGGGGGGGGGGTAAAAATTCGTGAAAGCTTCGTTTCTTATTGAAAATATTTTTTTTAATCAACAACATTAAAAAATTTTAGAATAAGTTTTGACCTCTCTGGAAGAGATTTTGACTTAAATAGATTCTACTTAAATAGAATTTATAGACTCTTATTTATTTCTAAATTCTAATTAGTTAAAAGATTACAGTTTCAACTGGCATTGGTTTTATTAATTTATTTAAATAAATACAAATACTGCTTGAAGTTGGCGCTTTGTCTTGAGCATCAAAAAATAAGTAAAAAATAACAACAATTGAGTTAAGAACTACTGATTTAAGAAAACTACCTTAAAGAATCTTTTACACTCACTACGAATTACTGAATTGTCTTCCATTATAAAAAAACCGATAGGTATACAAATTTTCGTTTCGTTTAAAATTTAAATGAATCTAAATTTTAGTGACAACATGTTGTTTCAACTTCTCTTTAACCACCGCAAGTTAAAACTGTAATCTTTTAACTATTTAGAATTTAGGAATGAATAAGAGTCTGTAAATACTGTTTAAGTAATTTATAAAAACGATACATACCTAGTGTACAAATGAAATAATTGTTTTGAATGGAATTAAACTTTTCGGCGATTGAGGCTTGTAATAATACAATAATAATCAGGCCCGAGCGTACAGGGGGTTGGGGGGGGGGGGGGTGGAGGGTTCAAAATCTCCTCCTGAGAGGTCAAAACTTATACTAAAATTTTTTAATGTTGTTGATTAAAAAAAATATTTTCAATAAGAAACGAAGCTTTCACGAATTTTTTATCCCTCCCCCCACCTCCAGAAACAAATCTTGTGCACGGGACTGATATTAATACTTATAATATATACTAGGAAATTGTACAAATTAATTTATAATTTATAAATAGTAATTTCAGTATTAATTAAAATTAATTTAATAGTTTATATTTTATATTAAAATAAAAAATACACAACATACATATAAATAAATATTTATATTTGTATGTTGTATATTATATATAATAATTATAATTAATTTACTTATAGGACGTTTATATATGAGATAAATATATATGACATAAATATATATTATATAAATATAATAAAAATTTAAAAATAGATTACAAAAATAATCAATAATAATTCGAATATTTGAATATAACCGCTCAATCAAAGCTTCCTCAAATGGAAGTGGAAAGCATTACACACATGCGTTCTATATCTGAACTATCTTTTGAAGCAAACTGTACCTTTTTTCTCAGTGCACTCGAAAAAATCATGATTAAAGCTTAATATTGAAACTTTTAAGAGGAAAAAATAGGTTAAGTGATAAAAATGTTATTTTCTGACTTTTATAACTCTTAAAATGGGTTGTTTTCATGTTTCATTTTAATTTTTACAATCAAGGGTGGTTATATATACAACAATGCCAACAAAAATCGTAAAAATATTCACAGCATATATTTTTAGAGGGGTTAATTTGGTCTTGCAAGACCAAAAATGGCTAAAAAATGGCTAAAAAAAAGGGAAAAAAGCTAATTTTAAGGGTGGCGCACATCATCAAAAAATCTGAAAAAATTCATGAAGGTAGGTCTTCGTACACTCTAAAAAGTGACGAAAAAAAAGTGATTTCATCTTTTTAAAAATTAGTGAAAAAAATGTTTTTAACTTTTCGGAATTTTTTTCGGTACTAAAAAAAAAATCTACAAGTCCAAAAAAAATGTGTTCAAAGTACAACTTAAACTCTAGCTTTATGAATTTTTTCAGAATTTTTAAGCCACTCTTTCATCAAGTAAAAAAAAATTTTCCAAATAAACCGTTTTTTGACCCCCTGGGGAGCGTCAGGGGGGATTTGAACAAATGGACCGAGAGTACCTTATTTTTTTACCCCAAAGTACCCTTTTTTCGAATAAAATCAAAAATCCATGAACAGGGGCATTTTGCCTATCTTAACCAGGGAGACTCTTTTTGCCAATTCGTTAATGTGGGAGGGTTGACTAGTTATTCAATTTTAAGAACACAAGACTTAAATTTACAGTTGATTCAATAGACATTATTATGTTCACTGTGAAATTTTCGTTATATTTCTCTTTTTGCAAACTTTTATACGTAATTGTAAAATTGATCCTTTCTTCAAATGTTTCAAGAATGATTTGATGTTTTCTCAATTTTCCATTTGACTCTTCTATGCTGAAATTTATGCAATTCTTGTGTAGGTTTTTAGTTTAGTCTGGGAACTACTGCGATTTCAACGACAGATTTTATTTGATATAGATTGAACTAAAAAGGTTGAATTAATTAACAAAAAGAAAATAAAACCAGTATAAAAAGTGTTATTTTAGTTAATTTAGGTACCTTGGGGCCTCCAAAAATGCCTGTGCCCTGGGCCTCAACTTAACTTAATCCGGCACTGCTTAGCACGCGTGTCGAGTACTGACAATAATTTCAATTTATAATTTTCGCGTTAGATCGCACATCAACGACAGTATTCGAATTTTAGTAATTAGTCATCGTAATCATTTGCTCTGAACAAAATGTGCAAAATATTCTAAATAATGCAAAGAAGTATCGTATACTAACACGACGGTATTATTATATTTTAGGAAACCACCTTCGATTACAACCTGAGTTTCCTGATGGAAGAATTGTAGGTGGTCAAAAGGTTGATATTCGTTTACATCCTTATCAGCTTTCTCTTCAAACATTACGACACGTTTGTGGTGCTTCAATTATTAGTGAAAATTGGGCGGTTACTGCTGGGCACTGCGTTGGGTAAGCTTCAAAATCTTTTTTATATTAGAATGTATTTTTTTAACACTTAATTTTTAAGATCTTACTGCTCATACTTATTATTTTACAACAAAATTCACTACTGCCGAAACCATTGGCGGATCCAAGGGTGGGGCTCGAGTGTTTGGTCCACCTCAAAAGTCTTATATTTATGTGAAAAAGAAAGAGATAACACTGTTGCGTACCTCACATTTTTTTTAATTTTCAAGACTAATAAACTACGTTATAAGTCATTAACCTGAGACCAAGCTGCCCGAAAGGTTTCACAAGCCGGTATTTGACACTCCGCGATTTTGCCGATTTGCAATTGAGGCTAGAGTGAGAAACTCAATACACAAGACCAACTTCCAAATTCGGCGAAAGAATTTTATCAGAAATGAGTTTAAGTTCACTAAATTGATTATTTTATTAAATTATTATTAAAATGGAAAATTCAGAAACTTAGCTTTTCCGTTTTTTCTTTTAAACTATAAAAGGAAAGGGTTTAGCGCGCGTTCAACCCAAGGAGTTGCTTTCGTTGCGCGAGTACATTTTGTCATGCAAGCCATTTCCTAAATTCTTTGCTTTCCGTATTTCCAAAATTCAACTGTTGAATCAAAAACAAAAGCTTTTCAAAATAGTACATTGAGAATAGGAGTTGTGATAATACAAAGCAGAATAAATTAAAGGTTCATGTTGGACTTGGTTTCCATTACATTTTTACAATTACTAAGTGCTTGAAAAGCAACAAGTTGTGAAACATTTAAGAATATTTTCGCAAAAACCTATAGTTAAACTGTCTTTAGCAACAAAAACGCTGAGTAAGAAGCTCTCTTTACAAAAGTGAGGTTCAGTGAACGATGGTTCCAAATTCTTGCGTTATTTCTTAATCCTTTTCTCAGTACTTTCGCAACGCCGAGTAGAGTTTTTCAAAATTTGCATTTTGAAACACATCACCTCATTAATTCAAGCCAATTAAAAGTCTCCAACCAATTGACTCCCCACTTACCAAACTTGATCAGTTTTGATAAAATCGATGCACTTGCAACGAAAATCGCTTCTTCGTGACAACAACTCGAGCACGGATAGTGAGGGAGTCCGTTCTATACTTGACGGTGCTACTATCCGTCGATTTGGTCGCGGGGTTGTCCGTCCGCGTCATAACCGATTCGAAAATGTTCGCGGAAGCCAACTAGTTCCGGGTGGACGTTAAATTAAGTTCTAGTTCTAAACGAAGGCGAAGTAGTCCGATGTATACTTGACGGTGTTCGCCATTCATGGAAAAGTGAAAAGGTAGACATTCTGAATTCTCCATGAAATTCGGGTTTTATTTATAGTGTGTTCGTGTTTCATGTTGTCTCCTGTTGACTAACAATAAAGTTTTCTCTTAAAACAAAAGATTATTATCTTGTTTTAAGACCGGTGACGTGGTCTTTAGAAAGAAGCAAAAAGTCGGCGAGGCGTAAGTTAACTAAGGAGTGCGATTAATCGGTAAATCCTACACTTATATCACAAAACCCGATACGGACATAACGGACAAGTGCATGTGCTTTGTGTTAACATGAAAACTTCGCTTGTGAACTTATTGGAAATCATTACAGCATTAAATTACGCACAATATAAAAACTAGTCGAACTACGAACCTATAAAAACAATCTAGAAATTATTCACCAAGTTGAAGATTTCAAACAATTAACCCAGGCCCACATTGTATGGAAGGACGTCATTTGTAAGAGCGTTTCTCACTCTGTCTAATGTGGTAGTGTGTAAGGACCTAATGCGTAAGTAAGAAAAAGCAACATGTATCGTTCCAATAATACAATTTGACTATGATTTTGTATATGATTAAGAGAAGAAATTGGTTGTAGTGGTTTTGCTCCGGTTTCATTTTTGGTAATGAAAATAAATATCCTAAATTTGAATTTACTCTAATATTATTTTCTTTAAATCACCTTTCTCAGTTATTCATTAAGGATGTCCTGCCTATTTGATTTTGTTCAAGATTGTTATTAACTTTAGATTTGCAAATAGAAAAAGTAGGCGCGCAATTCAGACAGCACTTTTAAAAGAAAACACGATCGCCCACATAAAAATAAAACTTGATTCATAGAGTTAGTTCTGAGTGAATCTTGGCAGCTTGGAGCCTCCGACGACTCTCGAAAGAAAAATAAATCTTAATTGTTGATACCTTAATATCTAAATTAATTAATAATAAATTATTAATTTGTTTAGTAACGGTTAATTTATTATTGTTATTATTGCTATTTTTATTTCGGGTCGTAACAAACACTATCATACCATCTCTTTCTCTCTCATGTAATACCCTCTCCAAAAACCTTGTCTGGACCCGCCGCTGGTTGAAACTTGTCAATTACTATACTATAATAATTATTAAGTATTAGTATAAGTATTATTTTGTCATAAAAATATTAAAGTAAAATATTAAGTTAAAAGCCTTAAGGTACCTTTCCTTAGAACACACCACATATGGATACGTGAACTGCGTTTGTCTTTTTAACTTCAGCTAATGAGATAATTTCAAGATTCAATCAAATATGCATAAAATACAATTTTTGAAAATTGTTTTAAAAAAAATTAGGTTTATCAGCTTTAAAAATCTAGATTCCTAACTGTTAAACGAGTTATATGCAAATCAGTTACCGAGTTAAAGTGAAGAGGAAAAGGAAAAAACTTATGCCTTTCTGTTTGGAGAGAGTGAAAAGCAGATGCGTTACCGAAAGAAGAAAAGAGACAAATTTATTCCTTTCTGTTTGGAGAGAGTAAGAATTAAATATCTAAGTAAAAATGAAAATTTTGTCCTTTTCCCTAAAGCTATTAACCGTTATTATTACAAAAAGTTCTCTCGTAGGATGATGGACCTAGCAGATAGTCTATTGTTTGTATTGAAACTGACCCTCATTAGCAAGGCTCGCTTGAAGGATGTATGATTAAAATGTAATTAGAAGAAACGAATAGTTGTATAATGAGGTAAATTTTCAGTAAAATTCTCTATAAGGGTCAAACCATACCTAAGATATCAAAGTTGTCCCTTACATCTTCGATTTTGATAAAACTTGGTGAAAGTGTATAAAAATACATGCAGAAGAAAATTCCAAAACGATTTTTAAAATTTTTTTCAAAATTTTTAAAACGTCATAACTCTGCCAATAATTATTCGATTTTATTAATATTTTCAGGGATTACTTATTATTTAGCAACATTTTAAAAAAATGGTGACCAAAAAAATTTTTTAATTTAACATTAAAAAAATAAAAAAAAATTTTAAATAAATTTTTTGTTCAAAAACGTAATTTTTTTTCTTTCTAATATAGATTTTTCGATTCCTTATGATTTCACGAGTATTTTAAAAAAAATAAATTGATGGACTCTTTGTAACTTTCGGAGATATTGCATTTTTTGTCCTTGCGCACAGCTGCGCTGAGTGTAACTTACCGCGTAGATGCAGTTGCGCCATACGTGCATACAGGTATTGACATTCATCTATAGGCTGTAAATTTTAATTAAATTGAAATCTTTTTTTTGACAAATATTCAGCGACAAGCGATAGACAATTTTCTACCCTAATTTTGTAATGATTAATTAATTAAAGTTTTATAAATAAACAAATAACCTACCAAAATCTGATGTTTTTTAAACATATATATTTTGAATACATTAATATCGAACATGACTGAATAACCAATAGATTAACTTAAACTCAACATTTCCAGGGGAAAAAATCTTCAATTGCATGAATAATAATTATTATTAATAATTACTTTTAGCAAATTCTTGATAATATTAGTTTTTTCAGAAATTTTATTTTCTTTTCTAGAAATCTTTAAAGATGAGTAATTATTAACTCTATTAGAGGATATAAAATCAAGTTATTTATAATAGGAATAGTATTATCAAAAACGTGATCAGAGGCACAAGAATATTTTTTTGAAAAATACGAAAATTTCAAATTTTTGTTTTGCAGTCGCAAAAAACTATGTCAGAAAACTTTTCAAAATAAATTCAGAAATCTTAGAAAATCTTGAAACTGAAGATTTTTATTTTTGTCTTCTTGCTTTAAATTTCAGCTAAATAAACTTAAAATATGTCTTCTATTTTTTAAGTTATGAACTAAAACATGGCGCTGTAAATTGTTGTGTTGTCGCGCTGATTTAATCGAGTTAGTGTTAGAGTTATAGTTCTTGACAGTCTCTTTCCCTACAAAAACTTAGTTTCCATTTACTTTCTTTAATTGAAAACTATTTAAAGTTTTTTTAATTTATTAAACTTAAATTATAAGGTAAACGATTAAAATGATGCCCGAAAAATTTAAAGTGTTTCATTTAGGTTTACGGCCATAGGAATAGAATTAAAGATACAAGATTTAAAAAAACATCTTGCGCCTCTGATCACGTTCTCGATGTTTCTAATCCTATTATAAATAACTTATTTTTATATCCTCTAATAGAGTTAATAATTAATCATCTTTAAAGATTTCTAGAAAAGAAAATAAAATTTCTGAAAAAACTAATATTATCAAGAATTTGCTAAAAGTAATTATTAATAATAATTATTATTCATGCAATTGAAGATTTTTTCCCCTGGAAATGTTGAGTTTAAGTTAATCTATTGGTTATTCAGTCATGTTCGATATTAATGTATTCAAAAATATATATGTTTAAAAAACATCAGATTTTGGTAGGTTATTTGTTTATTTATAAAATTTTAATTAATTAATCATTACAAAATTAGGGTAGAAAATTTGCTGAATATTTGTCAAAAAGAAGATTTCAATTCAATTAAAATTTACAGCCTATAGATGAATACCTGTATGCACGTATGGCGCAACTGCATCTACGCGGTAAGTTACACTCAGCGCAGCTGTGCGCAAGGACAAAAAATGCAATATCGCCGAAAGTTGCAGAGAGTCCATCAATTTATTTGTTTTAAAATACTCGTGAAATCACAAGGAATCGAAAAATCGATATTAGAAAGAAAAAAATTACGTTTTTGAACAAAAAATGTATTTAAATTTTTTTTTTTTTTTTTTTAATGTTAAATTAAAAAAATTTTTTGGGTCACAATTTTTTTTAAATGTTGACAAATAATATGTAATCCCTGAAAAAATCAATAAAATCGAATAATTATTGGCAGAATTATGACGTTTTAAAAATCGTTTTTGGAATTTTCTTCTGCATGTATTTTTCATCTAATGTGTGTGATCGGTTGATAAAGAGCGAAATATTCTTGTTTATCTTTACGTAACGTATGTTATAACTGTTTTCATGCTTTTTAACGTTTTTGTAGCGAATTTAACTCCGGAAAAATCATATGATATTTAAATAATGGATTATAATAATCTATTAGAAGCCCTTAAGAGTTGCCTAGTAGAAAAAAAATCTGTCAAATGGACTGCTAAAGAATATGGCATTCCTGGGAGCAGTTTGCAACGCTATATGAAGAAAGTGCGAGGCCATTTTGAGGACATTTCATCCGTGAAAGATTGTGATTTGTTGGAATTCGTCCGTAATTGCAGCCAACGGACACCATCAAACATGGTAAGTTTATTGTTTACCTTTTCTTTATTCGATTTATTTATTTAATTTTTATTTAATATTTATTTATTTAACATTCTTCACTTTTTAAAGGTTTTCTCTTTGGATCAAGAAAAGGATCTTGTCCAATATAATTTGAAGTCTGTTAACCATTATTATGGCTTAAGCATCAACGAACTTAAAGGATTGGCTTATCAATTTGCAAAAAAAATCGCAGTTGACTACCCGAAAGTTTAAGATGTAAATCAGATGGCGGGCCGTCATTGGTATTCGAATTTTATGCGCCGACGCGACACCCCGAACTCGCTTTGCGCTCACCGGAACAGACCTCTATCCACCCTGTGAAAGCCTTTTGTAAAACAAATGTTGACAGTTTCTTCAAGAATTTAGGCCAGTTGATCGATGAATATGATTTCGAAGCGACTCACGTTTATAATATGGATGAAACTGGCTTTTCAACGGTCGCCACGAAATTAGACAAGGTAATTGCTCTGAAGGGAATGCGACATGTCGGAAAGCTTGAGGCCGCTGAAAGAGGAACAATGATCACAATGGCGTTAACAGTAAATGCTGCTGGCAACAGCATTCCACCGTTTTTTCTGTTTCCTAGAAAAAATATGCAGACCACCTTCTTAGACAATGTCTTAGCGGGGACTGCTGGTTTTGCTAATGGTTCTGGCTGGATGTGCGCACCAGAGTTTCAGCGATTAATGCGACATTTAGTGGCTCATGTTAAGCCTACTCCAGCTTCTCCTATCTTGCTGCTTCTTGACAACCATTTGTCACATTTATCCGTTGAAGCCATCAATATTGCAGTTGCCAATGAAGTTCAAATTCTCTCTTTCCCACCCCACTGCAGTCACAAATTGCAGCCTTTGGATGTGTCCGTTTTCGGACCAGTAAAGACTTATTACAAGTCTCAGTGTGCTGCTTGGCAAAAAAACAATGCCAATAAGGTAAAATTGCATAACGATATTCTTCACATTCTTCAAAACCTTGACCATTAATTTCAATTTTTATTTTTAATTTTTGCATTTTTGTTCTAGGTGTTAGAAATTCGGCATGTTGCTGGCTTGGTGTGCAAGACTCTTGATCTGGCATTGAGTCCGAAAATAATAAAATCTGGTTTCAGAGCTACTGGAATCTGTCCATTAGATCCAGACATTTTCAGCGATTCTGATTTTGTTTCAGCTGTTGAGCAAAATTAAGCTGCAGCTATGAGCGAGCCTTGTTTGGATGAAGAGGATCAGCGTCAAATTGCCGTGCTTGGTTCAGCTGTTGAACGTGATGCGGTTGTGCTTGAGCCAGATGTTGTACGTGAGGATCTTGTGCTCGATGCACTAGAACCTTCTACATCAAGTGTGTCTTTGGCACCATCAAGTTCGACAACATCTTCAACGCGCAACCAATCACTTTTGCAAGAAATTGGTCCTCTACAAGCAGGTACACCAAAGAAGCCTTCAAACCGTGGTCGAAAACCGATGCGAAGCACCATCCTTACTTCTCCTGAATGCATTGCCTTTTTAAAGGAAAAAGCAACTAAAAGAGCAGCTGAGCAAGCGGATATGCAAGCTGATGTTGCAGCAGGAGTTTCTCTCAAGAAAAAGAGTGGTCGAAAGGCAAAAGAAACAAAACGATCAACTAAGCTCACCAAGGCAACGCCATCTAAACCACCTGCTAAGCGTTACAAGGTACAGAAGTCTCCATCATTTGACGATGATGAGGACTTCTGTCTCATCTGCTTAGACCTTCTGCCACGGAAATTGACTGCCGCAAACTCCATTGAATGCAATGAATGCAGATGCCCGATGCATTTAAAGTGCGCTAATATGCGTACCAGTTACTTCACATGCAAGCACTGTGATTCGGATTTAGAATATTAAGAGGGCGATGTTAAAAAATAAAATAATAGATCATTATAATTTAAATAAATATGACATTATTTTTTAGTTTCTGACAATATTAAATTATTACTATAAGACATCATTAATACACTAATTATGTTTATGTTAATATCATGTTGTTTTATTCTTCATAACACTGTACGTTTATAAACAAATAAATTTTCATTTATTTCTTTATTTCTGGTAGTTTTCCTCCATAATTTTTAATTTTTAGCACATTTTTCAAGGGTGCCTACAACCGGTGACAAATTTTCATTTCCCAAAAAATTGACATTTCACTAAATTCTTTATAAAATTTTTCTACTTTCAGGAATCAATTTACTTTCTTTACAGACAGCTACCTAAGGTCTCTAGCTTTCAATTAGTCTATATATATTTCTATAATATGTATTTGGTGAAAAGTTATGATGCAAAAACAAAATGGTGCCCACAACCGGTGCCCTTCCCCTACAACCAAGCAAGTCGACCAAACTTTGACAACCAAATGCCGACGGTCGGCCCAACTGTGGCCACTAAACATATTTTCGAAGGCAATTAATATAATATTAAAAACCTTGACGCCAACGAGTTTCGAACCTAGCTAACCTAACTACCGAACCTAATCTCGAACGCATTAATAACCCTCGGCTATCGAGGACTTAGAATTCATTTCAGAAAATGTAAATGATATTGTACCTTGGAAGTTTCTCTGGTAACATCTGATTTACATTTTCTGAAATGAATTCCAAGTCCTCGATAGCCGAGGGGTACTAATGCGTTCGAGATTAGGTTCGGTAGTTAGGTTAGCTAGGTTCGAAACTCGTTGGCATCAAGATTTTTAATATTATATTAATTGTCTTCGAAAATATGTTTAGTGAACATATCCTCAACGGCGTCCCGCAAAAAGGCGTTAAATAATTTTTTTTATTAAAAAATCACAACTCTACATCGTGAGCTTGTTGTAAGCTTACAACAAGCTTACATTTTAAGCATTTTGTAAGCTTACCACAAGCTTACGGTGTAAGCTTACCTCAAGCTTACGATGTAAGCTTACTACGACCTTACTTTGTAAGCTTATTGTTAGGCGGAAATTTTAAGCTCACTGTATGCTTACTAGCGGCTTACTTTGTAACCTTACAACCTTTACGGATCACGCTTACAGTAGCCTTACAGCAAACAATCGTGCTATTTGGGAAGGAGATAGGAAGAGATAAAAAGATATACTGTTTGAGCGTTGCAAAGTGGATACTTAAAAGAGATACAACTTTTCTATCTCCTTTTGTCGCCTGTTTTTTTCTATCTTTTTCTATCTCCTCCAATGAAAGTAAAGAGATAAAAAGAGATAAAAGAAAGTTATAGAAGGAGATAAAAAGATATACTGTTTTGGAGAACCAAAATGGCTACTTAAAAGAGATATCGATCCATTAGAGGGTTGCATCGTACTTCTCAATTTTTCAACTTTTTAAAACGAATGAAACCAGATACTAACATGAAACTAAAAATAACAATTGTATGCATTGTTTCAACAAATTATTATTGTTTAATTTCGTCTTTTTATCTATTTAAGTTACAGAGTTGCAACTTTTTTCAATTTTTCAACTTTTCAAGCTAAATAATTCAAATTACTGCGAACAAACTAAAAATAACAGTTTAATCAATTGTTTAAACAAATTATAAATCTTTAATCTCAACTTTCCATCAAATTAAGCTTCAAAGTTGAAATGTTTTCTCAATTTTGCAAGTTTACAATCTGAATGATACCAATTACTAACAACAAACTTTAAATAACAATTGGACCAATTGTTTAAACAAATCATTGTTTTTTAATTTTTTTTTATTTATTTAAACTACAGAGTTGCAACTTTTTCTCAATTTTTCAACTTTTTAAGATGAATGTAACCAGTTACTAACAAAAAACTAAAAACAACAATTGTATGCATTGTTTAAACAAATTATTATTGTTTAATTTCGTCTTTTTATCTATTTAACTTATAGAGTTGCAACTTCTTCTCAATTTTGCAACTTTTCAAGCTGAATAATTCAAATTACTGTTATCAAACTAAAAATAACAGTTTAATCAATTGTTTAAACAAATTATTATTCTTTAATATCAACTTTCCATTAAATTCAGCTTCAAAGTTGAAATTTTCTTTCCATTTTGCAAGTTTACAATCTGAATGTTACCAATTACTAACAAAAAGGAAAACATTTCTAGTTCATTTTGTGTTAATAACAGTTGTACGAATGTGACGTAATGGAGATTGAAATAACAAGAAACTATCCTTTTTGGAAACTATAACGGTGTGATATTTTGTTAAAATACCATCAAACATACCTGCCAGGCAGACGGGTTATTGAGTAAAGATTTTCAACAATTTATTATTATAATCAAAAATGTTAAAAAGCTGACCTCTTTTCTTAATTGAGATTTATCAAAACATAACAAAACATAACCAAAATGTAAATAGTAATTACTTTTGTTTTTTCAGTTTAATAATTTATCATTCAGGTTTAATCTTTGCAAAAGTGGGAAATATTGTAACTCTGAAGTTTAATTGAATAAAAACAATTCTAATTTGTTTAAACGTTTCATGGAATTGATATTTTTAGTTTGTTGTCAGTAATTAGTATCATTTAGCTTGAAAAAATGAAAAATCGGGCAAGTACGAGTTGCACTCGTACCATGTCAAAGGGTTCCGTACCTTTCTAATTTTTATTCAATTATATGAGGTAGAGATTTAAAATTTTCCACTAGGAAACCAGTTTTAAAAATAATTTTTATTATACCCTAAATAAAATTTTATTTGTACAAATTTTTAGCACTATAAGCTAAAATTTTTGCAGCTAAGGGTTCAGCTTTATTATTTAAATATGTTTCAAAAAAATAAGGAATTAACTAATTATTTTTTTATTTAAAAAAAAAAACACGAATTTGGTTTTCAAATTCTATAAAGACGAATGTAGTGTACCTATGAGAGTACCAGGCCACAGTTCCGATTTTTGCCGCTGGGTGGAGCCCTAGTCAGTTATCTGCAGTGGATTTTTAGCGTTTTTGTTGATAAATTACCGTCGGTCGGTAATGCAGATTTAGCGTGTGTTAACATGTGGTGTTACCTTGTGTCGGTAATACAGATTACTTGCTTGCTCGACGGTAAGGTAGATTTCCGAAATCGGTTTCTCTTAGTCGGTATTACCATATGTCGGGATTGTCTTGGGGATTCTCCTACGTCAATTTGATTTTTACTCATACTTTTGCTTGGGAATTTAAAAGTTACCTCTAATTTTAGGGTTTTCAAGCGGGGATTTCACCATAGACGGCGCTGCAATCGAATCGCATTAAGTTTAACTTAAAATATTAACCTTTCTAAATTGCACAAACTGCGTATTGTTGTTAACTTTTACCTTAGGACTAGTTTGCATGTCTTTATGAAACTATCCTTCTGTAGAATTTGCATAAACAATAAATTGTTGCTAACATTTATGTTAGAAATAAGTTACATGTCTTTGGTACTACTACCCACAACCTACCAATGGCATAAATTAGGGCTAGGCTTTCATGGCATACAGCCAATAGCAATCATAACACCATATAGGATTGGCCAATGGCAATCATAACGCTATAAAGGATTGGCCAATGGCACGCGTTACGATTCATGGCAAGTAGCCAATAGCACGCATAACACTGCTGATTTTATATATACTAGAAAAAAAGCGCGCGATAAAGCGCCCGCCAAATTTTATTATTTCTTAAAATGATGTTTCATTTATGTATAATTATATGAAACAAAAGAAATACATAATATAATAAAAAAAGAAAATTAATGATAAGAAGACATTGCAATAAATTTAAATTGATGTGATTTTTGATTCATCGTGTAGGGGAGAGTGGCCATCAATGTACCAGTTTTTTCAATGATCCATTTCAATTTTCTCAGAAACAATTAAATAAAAATTCTCCTAATTTTAAATATAAATTGAGTTTGCGTAAACACACTACGTCCATAAATTTGAGACGTGTGGATTTATTCATTACAGAGAAAACTGGAAAAAACTGTTTTTGATGTACTGAAGAAAAAATTTACCTAAAATAAAAACACGTTTTTTAATTGAAATAAGGCCATTTAAAAATAAATGTACTTACGATTTATTTTGTTTTGGACCTTAACTACAATATTCTAATGAGATAAAGATTTTGAAATATTGGATTAAGTTATAAAAAACCATTTTTGTTGCAAATGTCATGTTGATTCAATGTACCAGGGAACAATGAACCACCTGGAATTTTAGTGTATTTTCGATTTCTAGAGTGGTATGCCTGATTATAAAACTAAGCATGCGTACAGCATGTTACAGCAATTGTTATCAGTACTTTTCTCAACATAGCAGAACTAAAATGCCATTTTAGATAGTTAACTTAAATTTGAGGTATATTTATGTTATACATTATCAATTAAAGGTGTTAAGTAATAATTTTTTATAGTATTTGATAGAAAATAAGTTTTTTTACAAAGTGAAAATTGCAATATTACTATTGTTAAACATTTTTAGTATTTTTATAGAGGTGGTTCATTGTGTACCCAGGTTGTTGAAAATGAAAATAGCTTGTTACTTTAGAAAAAACCTAAATTCTATTATTTAATCAAAATAAATCGTGTAAAATATGTGTGCATTACCTAGATAAGTGTTGTAGTTTTATATTGATGCAAAGAAGTGTTTGAAATTGGTGAAATTCAATAAGTACTATGACCTTGAAAAAAACCCGGTACATTGATAGCCACTCTCCCCTATATCAATTTGCAAATTTTGATTAATTAAAAATTAATTAAATAAAATAAAGATAAAGAATAAAATGAAGAATATAAGGATTAATTATAAAAAATTATGATATACCTAATACCATATAAAAACTTTACTTTAAAAAGTTAACCGATTAACACTCTCTGCTCTTAATATTTTAGAACCTTCTTCTAATATTACCAATAAATGAATGTGTGGTAAACCACGCTTTTGAAATTCAATAACATAAACATAAAACTTTACTTGTCAAAATAGTTTATCATCTACTATAGTTTCGATTAATTTTTTTACTTTTAAATAAAAGACTCTTGCAACCGTGTCAGGTTTATTAGAAGCTGACGAATTAAGTAATAAATTTTCTTAAATTTCTTTCCATTTTGAACTACATGTCATTGTAAAAAATAAATCTGGTCTACCATGAAAAGCTACATACTGGTCATTGCATATTGATATTGTTTTAACATGTAACAAGGTGATCCTATAAATGTTGAAGGCAGTATCAAAATTTTGCCAACATGTACATTATTTTCAATTTCTTGATTATCTACATAATCAAGTAATCCTTTGTAAGTTTCACTTCTTAATTTTGTTTGATTATTTTTACAAAAATGTAACCTTACTTCTTCAACTTTGACATAATTATCAGCTAACCATTTCTGAAACATTCTTCCTCCATATAAAAATTGATTGAAGGTATGATTTCTTACTCCTATTTTATATTTTATATAAGCAGATCTGGACACAGTTTGATTTCTGGTTGGTTTGTCACTATCAGTACGAATCATAACGAGACTATAACCCTTGCTTCCTAGAGGATAAAGTATAGGATATATTTAAGGTTTAACATTTGGATCTAAATGACTAACCAATTGCAATTTATTGTTGAATCGATGTATTATAAATCGTTACATAAGACTTTGGTATTAAACCTTCAGCATTCATATTGAAGATAGCAGCAACTTCATTACACCTTTAAAAATTGTAAATTAATTTATTTCTTTTCGCTAACGCAGTTTCTATTTCAATGATCTCAGACATCATTAAAAAAGACTTTCTATATGCGTTACAATCTCTCAATAATTTGTCAATATTAAATAATATATCCACATCTAATTCTTCATCTATATTCTTTGTTGTCAATTCTTTTTCGTTTTAATTTCATCATTTCACTATATTTTTTCTGGTATTTTGCTCTAGTTTTTCTACTTTTCTCATAAGCATTGCTAAAAAATATCTTTTTCCTACTATTGCTTCTAATATTTTATAATTATTACCTTTTTTTACTACTTCAATAGAATTTGACGCATTTTCCACATTTTTTTTCTTGCAAACATTTATATTCTGTCACTATTTACACTTTCCATATTTGTTATTTTTCTCTCTTTCCCATCTCTTCTTTTAACTTAGATCTTTTACAATACCTTTTTTCATATTTGGTACTGCTTTTTGTAGTTTCTTAGTGAGGAATATTAACAACTTTTTTCTGTCCTATTTTTGTATGTAATGAAGAAGTACTACAATTTCCTTTCAGTTCTGTAAAGCCGTCATTAGTTTAATAATCTAATTTTCTCTTCTGTGTCGCATCTTTTACATTTCTCACATGTAAATTATTGTTGTTTATTTTATTAAATTTACTAATATAAAGAAACAGCAAACGCAATGGCGTATACTCCACAATCAACAAAATTTGGTTGTTGTTGTATTCTTAAGAAAACTACATTAGGTTTAAATGAATATAACCTGCATAAATATTATCTTTGATCTTCATTTAAACAACCTTCATTAAGACTATCATAAACAAAAGGTTCATTTCCATCATAGTTAGTGCAAATCCAGTGACCCAAAAGTCGATTTCCACTAAACAATATTTGAATATGTTATTAATTCTTATTAATTGCTTTTATTTCATCTAACATTTCTAAATATCCTGTAATTTGTTTTTGGAAACTACCACCTGATGCAAGTTCAAATAATTCCTGAAACTTAAACTTGTGATTGTCATTTAGCATTTCCTTATTACGAATAATATCCTAATCTTTATCATTTAAATTGAAATATCTCTTCTTTAACTGAGAACTCATTTTTCAAAAACAACACACTTTAAAAAAAAATTAACAAAAAATGAATTTTTTATGACTCACGATCTAACTCCATAATGACCTCTTTATCCTACATGTCATCAAAGTATCTTTATATTTTAAGTCTTAATGTTTCTTTTCTGTTTCTGTATCTTATAGATTTATCTCATATCTGTTTATCTCATCTCATTATCTCATCTCTTTACCTGATCTCTCTCATTGTTTCACATGTTTATCTCATCTCATGGTCTCATGCTATTATCTCATATTTTTACCTCATTCCTCTCATTGTCTCATCTATTTATTTCATATTATTGTCTCATATTATTGTCTCATGTCTTTATCTCACCTCTTTTATATAATTATATTATTAACACTTCTTTTACACTCTAACGACTCTTTAGAAACATTATAATCACTTTATTATTTATTAAACATTCACAATTAATGTATTTATTAAACAGTTATCAATCCCTTGTTTAATGAATCCACAATCACATTTTATGGACACATTTAGTATTTCATAACACTAACTTTATTGAAAATAAGAAAGAAATAAAAAATTTAAACACTTTCTAAATATTGTTACTTTAGTCAACACATTTTGCACACTTTCATTTGAATCACTGTCACTTTTCACATTTAATTTGTACTGTATATTTACTATTAGATTCACTTTATTATATTTATCACTTACAGTTCATTTTTTTAATAAACACTTTTTGTTCACCGTATTAAGAACTATTCAACACAAACTGTTAATAAACAATAAGCATATTAATACTATACACTTTCACATTAAACACATTTCTATTATAAACACTTAATAAAAAATACACAATAATTAGCATTATTCACTTTCACATTATACACACTCAAGTTCTATTTATTAATAACTTTCACTACCATGTACTTCTATACCTCGCACTAATGTATTTATATCTCTTTTCGTTGAAACTCGAACATTTTTTCTCTTTTCCAAAACCAATTATAACACTCATTATGCAAGGGTTGGCTCGAAAAACGATTTGTTTATTTAGTCTATTTGTTTGTATTTAGAAAGAAAAATTTAAATTTGAAGAATATTTGAATAATGAGGTAAAATTTTAGAATTTAATTTAATTTCTCTCTTTTCATTAAAACTAGAAAATTTTTTCTCTTTTCTAAAGCCATTGACCTTCATTATACAAGGGTTTGATCTAAGGATAATGACACCCTGCAGGTAGTCTATTGTTTGTATTAAGAAATAAAATTTAAATTTTAAGGTAATTTGTATAATGAACTTAGAGTTTCCTTTTCCGTAAACTTTTAACAAATACCTTCTCTCTCTTACCAAGGAAACAGGTATAAAAGTATCCTTTTTCGTTAACTGTTAACGCTTATCCGTTAACTTTTAACGCTTACCTTCAGTACTCGTTTCTTATATAGGATTAACACCTAGAATACATTCTACAGTTTCAATATATAAATTTAGATAACAATTTGGAAGAGCTACTACATTTTTACAGCACAATTATCAAGTCTCATACAATGTTTTGTACATATAGTTGACAACGAGTTTTTTTTAATATTTCTAATTTAATTTTTTTAGAAGTTAACTTTAACTTTTCCGAAAGTTAAGGATGTTCAACCTCATTTTCAAAATGATCAGAAACTGTTTAAACTTTAAGAATTAAATAATAATAATTACAGAAATATAAAAAATATTCATATTTACACGACGTTCAATGGTAGCTGGAACATTTGCCACATTTTATTGTGCGAGTTTATTAATTTTGCCGAGAAAAGTGATTAGATTTTTGTGCAATTTTAGTAAGTTATTTTTTAATATTGAAAGTTCTACTGTGGTAAATTTCAATGCAATTCAGATCCTTGTTTTTGAGAAAAATGTCATTAAAGTTGGAAAATAATAATATCTTTCGGATATCCCTGATTGGACGTATTTTTAACTTGATGACAAATTATATTAAAAAAAAGAATTATCAAATCGGCTGTAAATAATGACAAGTGAAATAATATAATGATATTATCGGTATTATAAAGCGTACAAAGCTGAAGTTTTGGACATAGGGGAGAGTGGCCATCAATGTACCAAGTTTTTCAATGAACCATTTCAATTTTCTCAGAAACAATTAAATAAAAATTCTCCTAATTTTAAATTTAAATGAAGTTTGCATAAACACACTACGTCCATAAATTTGAGACATGTGGATTTATTCTTTGTAGAGAAAACTGAAAAAAACTGTTTTTGATGCTCTAAAGAAAAATTTACCTAAAATACAAACACGTTTTTTAATTGAAATAAGACAATTTAAAAATAAATGAAATTACGATTTATTTTGCATCGGGCCTGAACTACAATATTTTAATGAGATAAAGATTTTGAAATATTGCATTAAGTTATAAAAAACCATTTTTGTTGCAAATGTCATGTTGATTCAATGTACCAGGGAACAATGAACCACCTGGAATTTCAGTGTATTTTCGATTTCCAGAGTGGTATGCCTGATTATAACACTAGGCATGCGTACAGCATATGACAGCGATTGTTATCAGTACTCTTCTCAACATAGCAAAACTAAAATGCCATTTTAGCTAGTTAACTTAAATTTAAGGTATATTTATGTTATACATTATCAATTAAAAAGAGTTAAGTAATAATTTTTTATAGTATTTGATAGAAAATAAGTTTTTTCACAAAGTGAAAATTGCAATATTATTATTGTTGAACATTTTTAGTGTTTTTATAGAGGTGGTTCATTGTGTACCCAGGTTGTTGAAAATGGAAATAGCGTGTTAGTTTAGAAAAATCCTAAATTTTATTATTTAATCAAAATAAATCGGGTATAATATGTGTGGATTACCTAGAGAAGTGTTGTAGTTTTATATTGATGCAAAGAAGTGCTTGAAATAAGTGAAATTGAATAAATACTATAACCTTGAAAAAAACCCGGTACATTGATGGACACTCTCCCCTAACCTAAAAGATCAGGCCATCATATTTGTTTACATACGTCCTGGAGCTATAATGTCAAACGCAAGTACGCATGCTTTCATAATGCGCGCATTAGTTGAAATTTTTAGAAATATATTAGTACCTTTTAACACAATATTATGATTAAATAATTTTATTTTAAGAAAAAGTAAATTTCATGAAATATATTTTATACAAATAAGGTATAAATACATTTTTTAAATATGTTTAACAACGCGCATATTTTGACCAATCGCATTTATGCCAGTATTTTATGTTGGCAGCAGTCAGGTTCGTCAACCTAGAAACAAAAAATGCTGCGTTGCAGCACCTGTCTTTAATTATTCATATCCAAAAAGAATTTTTTAAAAAATACTTAGGTTTCTTTTCTTCTTATAGCACAATATTTCTTACGACTTTATTTTTATTGTTTATAAAAAAAATCTATTTTGAAGAAAAAAATACTGTCGTTAAAATAGCACTGTTTTATTTTGTTTAGTTGGTGTATAGTAACAGCCAAATGTTTCTTTATTTTACTAAATATGTTTATATATATATATATATATTATATGTTTAAAATATAATATATATGTATATATTTTTATATAATTATAAATTACTGAGGATAAAAGTAAAAATTGTTTTTTTTTTCTCAGGAAAACTTATACCTAACCTTTTAAGATAACTCATCATTAATGTTCTCAAAAACACTCGATATCACTAACTTTTGTTTTTTCTTGCTACAAGTTGTTTATCCTTAACTTTAACTTTTCAGAAAGTTAACTTTAACTATATCGAAAGTCAATATAAACTCTTATGGCATTTACATGGTAATTGTATTCAACTATTCCAAAAGCTAACTTTAACTTTTAGTATAGTTAATTATAACTTTCCCGAAAGTTAACTTTAACTTTTACAAAAGTCAACTTGAACTTTTTCAAAAGTTACCGTTAACTTTAACTTTTAAAAAATTCAACTTTAACTTTTCCAAAAGTTACCGTTAACTTTTTCAAAAGTTAACTTTCACTTTCTCGAAAGTTAATTTTAACTTTTTCGAAAGTTAACTTAAATTCTTATGGGATTTCCCAAAAGTTAACTTTAACTTTTCCGAAAGTTAACTTTAACTTTTCCAAAAGTTAACTTCAACTTTTCTAAAAGTTAACTTTAACTTTTTTGAAAGTTAACTTTAACTTTTTCGAAAGTTAACTTTAACTTTTTCGAAAGTTAACTTAAATTCTTATGGGATTTACATGTTAATTGCATTTAACTTTGCCACAAGTTAACTTTCCCAAAAGTTAACTTTAACTTTTCCGAAAGTTAACTTTAACTTTTCCAAAAGTTAACTTAAATTCTTATGGGCTTTACATGTTAATTGCATTTAACTTTGCCACAAGTTAACTTTTCCGAAAGTTAACTTTAACTTTTCCAAAAGTTACCTTTAACTTTTCCGAATGTTAACTTTAACTTTTTCGAAAGTTAACTTTAACTTTTCTAAAAGTTAACTTTAACTACCTTTACAAAACTTCTCTATAATTTTCCTGTAATCTACACGTAAAGGTACATAAGTGTACTAAATTGCAGCATCCTAAGTCAAATAGTTTAGAAGATTAGGGGGGGGGCATGGTCATTTTTTTGCATTTTAGGGTAAAAAAGTTGTTTTTGTTGGATTTCGGCATGTTCATGAGCTCAAATCGTGTTTTCCATATCATTTTCGTAAATCCAAGATGAAATTACGCAAGGCCACAGCCAGGGGGGGGGGGTGATAGAGGTGTTTGAACCCCCCCCCCCCCCCCCCCCCGAAATTTTTTTGACAGCTGTTCGAGTTTAAAAAAAAAAAGGTCATCACTTTGACTTTTTGTTGACAAAACCCCCCCGAAAATTTTTTTCTGGCTACGGCCTTCAAATTACGTATATGTGTACCAAATTGGAAGTCTCTAGCTCATATAGTTTAGAAGTTAGAGGGGGTGCGAAAACGGACACACATAGTGATTTTAATAAGGTTCCGTTTTACGGTACGGAACCCTAAAAATTGAGAAAAAGTTGCAACTCTGTAGCTTAAATGGATGAAAAGTTGAAATTACAGAATAACAATTTGTTTAAACATTTGGTAGTAATATTATTTTTAGCTTTTTCTTGGTAATTAATATCATTTTTCTTAAAAAGTTGTAAAATTGAGAAAAAGTTGTAATTCCGTAGCTTAATTTGAAGAAAAGTAGTAATTACAGAATTGTAATTTGTTTAAACAATTGGTAAATTGTTATTTTAACTTTGTTGTTAGTAATTTGTAACATTCAGCTTAAAAAGTTGCAAAATTGAGAACAAGTTGCAACTCTGCAGCTTAAATAAATAAAAAGATAAAATTAAACAACAATAATTTGTTTAAACATTTGATAGTATTTTTATTTTCAGTTTTTTGTTAGTAACTGGTTACATTCCTCTTAAAAAGTTGTATAATTGAGAATTAAAAAAGTACATTTTAAATACAAAGTGTTGCACTAAGCCTATTGTACATTTGTCTCCATGCGCGAGTACGAACATGGGTGCACTGAAATGCACAAAACATAAAACGGCGCAAATATGCGCAGCTGGATTTTTCAGATCTGCTACACAACATTTAAGGCTACATAAAAATCATAGACAGTAGAGTTCACCTAGCGTCACTTTTTTTTGGCACTCTTTTTTCTCACGATTTCTTTGTAATCCATTTTCCGGTTATTTAATGTCTGAATAATAACTTCTGTTCATAATACGCTAATATTTTTATATTTTTCAAAAAAAAACATTAGTCGTAATAGAATACAGTTTTGACACTTCTTTAGTAACTGAATATTACATGACTTTGGCACCATATTGTGTACGGACTACTAAATTTTTGCCAAACTAAAAGTAATTTTTGACTTCGTTCGAGTTTCCTGAGGTGCCCTATATGTTAGCATAATTTTATTTTTTACAACTTTAAAAATTGGTTATTTCCCGTTTTTTTGGTCAATCCGACCACTGTGAGCCATTGGATATCCAAGGATACCACAAGGTATTTTTTCATTACCTGAAATCAGAAAATGTTTTGTTTTATTGATTATTTTTTAAGTTATTACAATTTGTTATTTATTCCGCTTCGTTTCTTCAATTCTGTACTATTCCAGCCTTCTTGCTGATTATCTGACAATACCATGCCAGTATGCTGTCATTATTGGTGCAGCACTGCGACTATAATTAATGTCACCTTTTAATACTAATAATTATTATCTATCTATATCTATATTAATAAAATCAGAGTTTTGTCTGTACATTGCTTAGAACTTTAAATTTCATGCATAATTTTTCGTTTTAAGCATCAAGGAATTTAAATATACTCATAAAAAATTTCATGTCTGTATGTATGTATGTATGTATGTATGTATGTATGTAGGGGAGAGTGGCCATCAATGTACCGGGTTTTTTTCAAGGTCATAGTATTTATTCAATTTCACCAATTTCAAGCACTTTTTTGCATCAATATAAAACTGGAACACATCTCTAGGTAATGCACATATATTATACCCGATTTATTTTGATTAAGTAATAAAATTTAGGATTTTTCTAAACTAACACGCTATTTTCATTTTCAACAACCTGGGTGCACAATGAACCACCTCTATAAAAACACTAAAAATGTTCAACAATAATAATATTGCAATTTTCACTTTGTGAAAAAACTTTTTTCTATCAAATACTATAAAAAATTATTACTTAATACTTTTTAATTGATAATGTATAACATAAATATACCTCAAATTTAAGTTAACTAGCTAAAATGGCATTTTATTTTTGGTATGTTGAGAAGAGAACTGATAACAATCGCGATCACATGCTGTACGCATGCCTAGTTTTATAATCAGGCATACCAATCTGGAAATTAAAAATACACTGAAGTTCCAGGTGGTTCATTGTTCCCTGGTTCATTGAATCAACATGACATTTGCAACAAAAATGGTTTTTTATAACTTAATCCAATATTTCAAAATCTTTATCTCATTAGAATATTGTAGTTAAGGCCCGATACAAAATAAATCGTAAGTTTATTTATTTTTAAATTACCTTATTTCAATTCAAAAACGTGTTTGTATTTTATGTAAATTTTTTCTTCAGTGCATCAAAAACAGTTTTTTTTTAGTTTTCTCTGTAAAGAATAAATCCACATGTCTCAAACTTGTGGACGTAGTGTGTTTACGCAAACTTCATTTATATTTAAAATTAGGAGAATTTTTATTTAATTGTTTCTGAGAAAATTGAAATGGTTCATTGAAAAAACTGGTACATGGATGGCCACTCTCCCCTATGTATGTCACAGAACCTTTGTTCGCGCATCACTCAGAAACAGCTGAACCGTTTGAAACCAAATTGGGCAGAGTGTTAGGTCTTGACCCAAGTTAGGTTTATAAACTCACAGACTTAAAAAATATTCATAAGAAAGGAAGATATACATTTTTTTCAAAAAATTCAAAAAATCGAAAATTTTTAAATTATGCATTTTTTTATGAACTGCTGATAAACTTTCTATAATTGAGTATTACCTGTTATTACGTCATATTTTAGAATAATTTGTCAAAAAATATCGTATAACTGAGATATATAAGTATAAAATTGGTTTCTGGATCAAAAAATTGAAAAACCTACATTTTTTTTATATTACTCACTTTGTGTTAGATGGCTTTAAATCTTTTTGCATTAATTTTGTTATGTTCCTTACAACACATTTTGCAATAAATTTAAAGAAATACATTAATAAAAATAATTGTAGATGACACAATGCAAAAAAAATGTTGAATCTGAATTTTTTGGGTCAAAAAAATAAAAACCAGAAAATCTAATAGATTAAATTTAAATCCTATTTAACCTAAATCCCATTTAATCTAAAAAGAATTCTGCCTAAACCCCATTAAACATAATAAATCTTATTTAACCTAAATTACATTTAACCAAAATCCCATTTAAACTAAAATGCATTAAATCTAAAACACATTAAACCTAAAACTTATTTAACCTAAATCCCATTTAAACTAAAAAGCATTCTGCCTAAAACTCATTAAACATAATAAATCTTATTTAACTTAATTTTTATTTAGCCTACACTGAGAAAAAATGCTATTAAATCAATTACATATTGGTTTGATCTAACAAATGGCATATTCAATATCGTTCGAACAAATATGTAATGATTTTAATAGTGCGTACTTTCATTTTTAATATTATTAAAACTATAGCATATACTATTGCTTATATGCATGATGCTATAAAATGAATGTTGCTGCATTTTAAGTTTTATTGACTGTTACATTAAAAAGAAATAGTTCTTTATTTCATTTAAGAAAATTAATTTATTGAACCAAAAGCAAAAGATAACTGTAAAATAAAAAAAAATATCAGTCTTTTTCTTATTCAGCTTTATTTTACACCGGCTCAACCCCTTCCTCAGTCTAGAACTGTTGTACACTACCTTATTTCGCCGTACATATTTTTTTTATTTCAGAATATTTTTAATTTTAGTGAAAAATATCTAGCTGTAGCAATATCACGGAGACGGTCACCCATATAATCTCTAACCAGTAACCACGCTTGACTTTGCTTAACTTTCGTTATCGCGAGGCCAGAGCCGCTCCGCAACCTGGTATTGAGGATTGAAATAATTCTTTTTTATCTTTAATATAAGCTAACGGTTTCAGAATATTATTTTGCCATGTCCTCAAGATTTTCTTAATAATTATAATAGTTTATGAAAATGCCCCTTCATTCGTCAAGTTATCGTTTTCTCTAAAGACCCTTTTAAAAATTGTATTTTTGAATATATGTGACCGCGTCTTTCGAGTAAAATGAGTTTAAAGTTTTATTATTGGTCTATTTAACTAGGTCGCTAATGACGGGTATACATCTTAACTCGTCTCCGAGAGTTAAGATTTAATTTTTCTCAGATAGTTTTGATATTCATATTTAAGGTTCAATGCAATAATTATTTGTTTAAAGCAGGAATAATTGTATCAAAAAGTAACGTTGCTGAAGGTCGATTTAACGTTAAAATGTCCTTGACCCTTTAACGTTCGCCTGGAACGTTATAGAACGTTACTTTGAGACCTTCAATGGACATTCAAAAATGTTTAAAAATTAAACAACGTTAATACTGTGCGCAGTAGTTATCTATCACAACTACACGGAGAGAAAAATAAAGCAATATCCACTTTATTATTTTTCGTTTCGTGTAATATTGACAGGGCGCTGTGTTAATTGCTTAAATTTGACAAATTAAAACTACAGGAGACACATGTAGCATTTACTAAAAGACTGTTAAACGCTTTTACTTGAGTCTTTCATGTTGTTTCAATCTGCTACTCAGGTAAATGCAACAGTATTTTTTTCTCCGTGTACACTGTTAGAAAAGACTTGAAAATTCATGCATTTTTCAATTACATGAGTTATTGAATTCACATTAAATTCAGGATTGAATTAAAATTCAACAACACTTAATTGAAAATTCGTATTGTTATTGAAAATTCAAGAACATGTAATTGAAAATTCAAGTTCACGTAATTGAAAATTCATATTGTTATTGAAAATTCAAGGACATGTAATTGAAAATCAAAGAACATGTAATTGAACATACATATACTGTTACTTAAACATAACCTATTTTTTTCTTGTCAGTTGTAAACAGAACAATTTAATAAAAAAAAGTTTATGGACATCAAAATTACATTTAAAAAATTATTATTGTCAATAATGAATGTATTTTTTATAATAACGGACAGTTCGCAGTCATTTCAAAGATATAATTTGTCATTGTCATATAAGTACCCAATCAAAGTAATAAATTTCAACAGTCCAAGATGGCCGAGGTAAGAAAGGCGTAGATAACGATCCGGAAAACCCGGGTTCGAGTCCCGACTCGGGAATTTTTATTTTCTTTTAAAAAAATTTAAATTTGAATTTTCAAAACCGTGTTATTAAAAATTCAATAGCACGTATTGTAAATAACTTCACTTACAAGTTATTGAAAATTCATATAGATATTTTTAACAGTGTAGAGCTGCGCAGTTGATTTTAGCGACCACTATTCTTAAGAAGCAATAACATTATCAACGTTGATTATAATTAATAAATTAACCATAAGTAAGTGATAAAATTAGCTAGGAATCCTTATTAGCTTAACTACATTAAAATTGACTATTAGTTTTGGTTATTAATGCCATTCAAATTTTTTTCAGTGTAGAGATATAGAAATAAGGAGATTGAGAGATAGAGAAACAGAGCAATCGAGAGAGAGAGAGAAGAACAGAGAAATTAAAAATTGGATTAGTCTTCATTACGAAAAATAAAAGTGAAAATTTAATGTTTATTTTTTATCACACCGACCATATTTAAAATATTAAAATAGCTTAAAAAAGTACTCAAAATGTGCAGATTATGTATTCTAAATGTTAAACAAATTTGATGTGCTAGAAACTATTTACTTGCAAATTCGGTTATGTTTTTTATAAAAAGTATTGCGTTTGTATATTAATGGCTGAACGTTTGCGAGACTGACAACTACGTTTGTGTACGAGCCACAGTCGAGGGCGAAGCCCGAGACGTAAACGAGTACACAAACATCAACGTAAACAAATTGGATGACTTTAAACCCATGTTACTTACGATATTTTTTATTCCAAAGGCACAAACGTGTCTATTTTAGATAACCTGATGACAGGGACTAAAAGTCATTCATTTGTTTGATTATATAAAAATGGCGTCAATTTTTAACCAAGTGCAAAAAAACACACGCGCATGCATCATTTTTTGCCGAAGGGTAAAAATAGACGTCATTTTTATATAATCGAACAAATGAGTGCCTATTAGTCGCTGTCTTCAGGTATCTAAAAGCGCCATTTTTGTGCCTGTGGGATAAAACGAAGTGTCTATTCGTACAGAAAATCTCGACCAATCACAAAATCGTAATAAAATTCCCGACCAATCAGAAAATTGCTTGAATAAGTACGAATAGCTCATTCTATGTGGCCTGGCTATTCGTACAGAAAATCTGTACGAATAGCCAAACCTCAATGAAGCGGCTATTCGTACAGAAAATTGTCAAAGTCTTCTTTTTGTGAAAATTAATGTTACCCGGGTATATTTTGGTTAAAAAACCACTGTATGTGACACAAGAACCCCCCCCCCCCCCCCACAGTGGGAAAAAAGTGACTTATTTTATTCAAAAATCCACCGACAACACAAATTTCAATGGATTTCTATGATTTTTATTTTAAAATTCTCAGGAAAGATTGGGCTAAAACATGTCACTGCGGAATCGTGTCAATTTCTCAAAATAACCTTAAAAAATGTCAATAACTAAGAGAATCACTGAAACATGGTTGTATAAAAAATTTGTTGCTCAATGCAAACACTCTGAAACCAAATACTATAGAGTTTTTTGAATCCTTAAGAATAAATTTAGTACCCGATTATAAATAATCAAAACGGCGAATTAAAAATGGCGCATAAATTTTTTGAATATTGCTGAATACTCACGAAACTTATTATATGGAAATTTTTTAGATAACTGGTTACGAAAATATGAGATTTAAATTAAAAATTAAAGATCCCAGATGGCACGTAACCTTGCACGAATCTTGCGTCAATCTTGCTGCAAAGTTAAAATGTACCACCTTGCAACCTTGTGCTGTAAGCTTGCGCAACTTTGTTGCAATGTTGGGCAAAGTTGTACGGAAAGGTTGAGTAGAGTTGCTGCAAGGTTAGGCAAGGTTGGGCCAAGGTTGATGCAAGATTTTAAAAAATTCTTGTTACAGATAATAAAAATTTTACTCTCTAAAATTTCTTTAATTGATAAAAGAATTATTTTCAGAAGATTTTCAAATTTACCATTTTCAAATATTTTAAATATATTTTATAATTTTATGCTATATTTATTTATTTTTAATTTGAATAAACAAAAAATTAATATAACATTTTAATTATATTTTTAGCTAACGCAAAAAACCTGTTGTGTTGATGATAATTAAATTTTCTGTTTTTACAAACAGTTTCTGCTGTATCATTCTCTACATATTATCTACCATTATATGTTTTGAATGTTGGACTTCAAATTCATGAACAACAACGTACAAAAAATTTTTAATATAAAATTTCATAATTTTTCTGCAATTTTTTAAAAATTTCGTTCTCCTCATTTGATTTACCATCCCAGATAGCCATTAACCTTGCTTCAACATTTGCCCACTCTTGCAAGAAAATTGCGCAAGCTTACTGCGCAAGGTTGCCAGGTGGGACATTCTAACCTTAAAGCAAAATTGACGCAAGATTCCTGCAAGGTTTCGTGCTATCTTGGATCTTTAATTTTTAATTTAAACCCCATATTTTCGTAATCAGTTATCTAAAAAATTTCCATCCCAAGTAATACAGTCCGCAGACTTTCTGCAGACTATCCGCAGACTTTCCGCGTACTAGAGTCTGCGAAAAGTCTGAGGAAAGTCTGCGGAAAGTCTGCAGAAAGTCCGCAAAAATATACGAAGAGTCTGCAGAAGGACTGCAGAAATGTGCAGAAAGACTCCGGAAAGTCTGTAGAAAGACTGCGGAAAGTCTGCAGAAAGACTGCGGAAAGTCTGCAGAAAGACTGCGGAAAAACTGCGGAAAGTCTGTGGAAAGTATGCGAAAACTCCGCGGAAATACTGCAGAATGTCTGCAAAAAGACTTCGGAAAGTCTGCAGAAAGTCTGCGGAAAGTCAGCAGAAAGTCTGCGGAAAGTCTGTAAAAAAACTGCGGAAAGTCTGCAGAAAGTCTGCGAAAAATCTGCGAAAAGTCTGCAAAAGTCTGCAGAAAGACTGCGAAAAATCTACGAAAATTCTGCGGAAAGTCTGCAAAAGTCTGCGGAAAGTCTGCAAAAGTCTGCGGAAAGTCTGCAAAAAGTCTGCGGAAAATCTGCGGAAAGTCTGCAAAAAATCTGCGAAAAGTCTGCAAAAGTCTGCGGAGAGTCTGCAAAAAATCTGCAGAAAGTCTGCAAAAGTCTGCAGAAAGTCTGCGAAAAATCTGCAAAAAGTCTGCAAAAGTCTGCGGAAAGTCTGCAAAAGACTGCGGAAAGTCTGTGGAAAGTATGCGAAAAGTCCGCGGAAAAACTGCAAAATGTCTGCAAAATGACTTCGAAAAGTCTGCGGAAAGTCTGTAGAAAAACTGCGCAAAGTCTGCAGAAAGTCTGCGAAAAATCTGCGGAAAGTCTGCAAAAGTGCGGAAAGTCTGCAGAAAGTCTGCAAGAAATCTGCGGAAAGTCTGCAGAAAAACTGCGGAAAGTCTGCAGAAAAACTGCGGAAAGTCTGCAAAAAATCTGCGGAAGGTCTGCAAAAGTCTGCGGAAAGACTTTCCGCAGACTTTTTGGAGATTTTTCGGAGATTTTTCGCAGACTTTCTGCAGTTTGTCTGCAGACTTTTAGCAGATTTTCCGCAGACTTTTGCAGACGTTCCGCAGATTTTTTGCAGACTTTCTGCAGACTTTCTGCAGTTTTTCTGCAGACTTTCTGCAGATATTCCGAAGACTTTTTGCAGACTTTCTGCAGTCTTTTGCAGACTTTCCGCAGATTTTTTGCAGACTTTCCGCAAACCTTTGCAGTTTTTCTGCAGACATTTCGCAGATTTTCCGCAGACTTTTGCAGACTTTCCGCAGATTTTTCGCAGACTTTCTGCAGTTTTTCTGCAGACTTTCTGCAGATTTTCCGGAGTCTTTTTGCAGACTTTCCGCAGATTTTTCGCAGACTTTCCGCAGATTTTTTGCAGACTTTCCGCAGACTTTCTGCAGACTTTTCGCAGATTTTTCACAGACTGTCTGCAGACTTTCCGCAGTTTTTCTACAGACTTTCCGCAGACATTCTGCAGACATTCCGCAGACTTTCTGCAGACTTTCTGCAGACTTTCTGAAGTCTTTTTGCAGACTTTCTGCAGTTTTTTCGCGGAATTTTCGCATACTTTCCACAGACTTTCAGCAGTCTTTTTGCAGTCTTTCTGCAGACTTTCCGCAGTCTTTTTGACAGACTTTCTGGAGTCTTTCTGCACATTTCTGCAGTCTATCTGCAGACTTTTCGTACATTTTTACGGATTTTCTGCAGACTTTCTGCAGACTTTCCGCAGACTTTCCGCAGACTTTCCTCAGACTTTTCGCAGACTCTAGTACGCTGAAAGTCTGCGGATAGTCTGCAGAAAGTCTGCGGACTGTATTACTTGGGATACAATAAGTTCCGTAAGTATTTATCAATATTCGGAAAATTTATGCGCGATTTTTAATTTACCGTTTTATTTTTTTATAATCTGATACTAAATTCATACTTAAGGATTCAAAAAAATCAAAAAAAATATTATTAAAAAAATAATATTTGGTTTTAGAGTGTTTGCATTGAGGAAAAAATTTTTATACAACCATGTTTCCGTAATTCTCTTAGTTATTGACATTTTTTAAGGTTATTTTGAGAAATTGACACGATTCCGCAGTGACATGTTTTAACCCCATCCTTGCTGAGAATTTTAAAATAAAAATTATATAAATTTATGGAAATTTGTGTTGTCCGTGGATTTTTGAATAAAATAAGTCACTTTTTTCCCACTGTGCCCCCCTAGCATTTCCAAAAATTTTATTATGTTTTTTCACAGCCGAAACAAAAGGTATTACGCTGCAAAAGACAGCTTTTCAATTTTCTGTACGAATAGCCGTTCCACCTTGGTCTGGCTATTCGTACAGAAAATCTGTACGAATAGTTACGGCCGGGATAAAAAGGTCTTTAACAGCATTGAAAAGAAAACTTACCCGGAACAAAGTGTTATAGTAGAGCTGACTTTCACGTTTTGAGTAAAATAAAAGGATGTAAAAATGACGTCACCGTACTTCATGTTGCTTATCAACCACCTCAATGTTTAGTACGTTGAGTAAATTTGACAGCACATTGCTTTAACCTTACAGTCTATTTCGTCAGTTCAAACCTAACAATTTTGTTGTATAGATTTTACTCTCTCCAGCGTAGATGAGTCTACTATTCCCATCGTTTTCATATATTTCCTCAACATAATACAGAGCTACCAGTCTAATTTTTGATTTATTTTTCTTAGAATTTTTCTCAGTGCACGAAAACTTACGGAACTGTACGAAATACGAATGGGCTGTATTACGTGATCAGAATAAACAAAATCCCGTGTCGATGTCATCATACTCTCTAAATTTCTTAGAGTGAATATTTCACTCTAATTTAGGAGTGAGATGTACATTCACTCCAGATAGAGTGAAAGTTCACTCTAAAAGAGTGAAATCGCTCACTCTAATGGAAAGAGTGCAGAAATTCACTCCAGTGGTTGGAGTGAATATTCACTCCAAGACTTAGAGTGAAACTTTCACTCTGTTTTGAGTGAACGTAAGCACGTATAACTTATAACGGCAGTTCGTAAGTTTTGTACCAACGAGCGTATAGCATAGTGGTTAGAGCGTTGGGCTTTAGGCCTGGGGGTCGCACGTTCGAGACCCCTAAGCGTCAAATATTTTAATTATATAAGTTTAGCGTTAGTATTAAGTTGTATGTTTCATTTGTAAATATAATATAATAAAATGTTATAAAATAATTTAAATAACAAATATCCTTGAGACTAAATAAATACGAAAATACCACAGTACTGACAGAAAGTTATTCAAGAGATTCAATATTTATTTTTATTTATTATTTTTATTTTTCAAAAATAAGATATTATTCCTTTAAAGTTATGTTATGCAAATTTCCAAAAGCTTTAATTTACCCAATCTAAAATTGGAGTGGGAAATTTGATCTAAGAGGAATGAGCCGCCATTTTAAATCAGCTGAAAAATTCACTCTAATTAGAGTGAACTCGTCACTCTATCTATAGAGTGAATAAATTCGCTCTTTCAATGAGTGAACATTCACTCCATATGGAGTGGCTCAATTTTCACTCTTGCCTGGAGTGAAATCTCACTCTTTAAGAGTGAGGTTTCACTCTAAGAAATTTAGAGAGTACCACTTCTTGTTTCCTTGACAAGCCCAAAAACTTTTTCTCTACTTCAACCTCTCCAACATTTATTCTCGAGATAATTTTGAACAATTCCAAGAATTCAAAGCAAAATTGGACAGGTTGCTGTGTATTGTTTTGGAGGAATTTACTTTGTAATTAATTATAGTTACAGTGCACTAAATTTTATGATAGTTTTGAATCTACAACTAGTATACTAAATGTAATTGATTTCTGATATTTAAATTGTATGTATTGTTTAATTTTTAATATTTAGTTTAAACTTTTCCAGAGGTGTTGTTTCAAATTATAAATTAAGAGCTGGCAATAGTGACAACCGTAACGGAACTGTATATAATGTTACAAAGATTGTACGACACCCACAATTTGATAGATTCAAAATTGATTTCGACGTTGCTGTCATGCAGGTAAGAAAATTCCTTCCTTTCTGCATGTTTAATATTAGTATGAAGGATATAAATATTAAAAGTTAAAGAACATTAATTATAATGAGAGATTTTTCAAAATATTTTATTTCTTTCAAGTTTATTTCTATTTTCATTCTATTCTTTTGTATACTCTGGTGTAAAATGAACCGGAATCAACTCGATAATTTTAAATTTCCTTAAATTTCGAACTCTCTTTAATTATTATCTATCAATTTAATGTAATAACACAACTTCACAAAATAATCTCAACAAAAATTTAAAAACAAACCAAGAACAAAAAAAAAATTTTCTTTTTGTCCGGGACACTAAGCAAGTGTATTCCTACGTTATTTTTCTGCTGAATCTGAATCCGAAATTAAAGTGACCAGATTGGCTAAAAGTTTTGAGATAATCTCATAAAAGAGATTTTTCGTGTTTTTAAGAATCTTTTTAAGATTATCTCAAAAGTTTAAGCCAATCTGGTTATTCTGACTTTGGATTCGGATTCAGCGAAGAAAACCCAGTTAAAAATTTCGTATGTGTTCCCGCGTGTGTTCCTGTATGGGTACCCGTATGGGATCCCTTAAAGGTTCCTCTATGGGATCCCATATGGGATCCCATACACCAGGGAACTTTGGCACGAACCATGAGGGAACACTGTACACTAGGGTGGCTCTTATTTACCAAGTTGAAGATATCTTTTGGGCCCCCTCTATATCAAATTTTTGTCCAAAATTATGAAAAAATTCGCTAAAGAAATTTATTTTAATTTTGATTAACCCTCTCCCGTAAACGCCTACTTTTCCCATGTAAAATGCATAGGATTTTTTGAACTTTCGGTTTTTTTAAAATAATTCTTCACCTTATTAATACCCTCTTAATCGGTTTAAAGATTCTTAAAGAACATACTTTTACCTTAAAAATGACCTATTATACTTATATTTTTTGTCTATAATTGCTCAACTTCTAAAACTTTCAATTTAAAGATTAATAGATTAAGCTAAATTTTACTAGTTTAATTGCAAAAATCAAAGACACTCGTTGCTTTTTTATCTCTAGCATTACATCTTACCCTAATATTCTATTTTTAATATCTGATAAATAAAAACAGTTTTTATAAAATTGCTTTATTATAGCCACAAACATTGAGTAGAACATAAAGTTCAGAAAAATTTAAATTTATAAGTCAAAGATCGGGTTTTATCGGGACTTTTGATTTAAAAGATCTTCAAAATAGTCGAATAGGTTTTTAAACATATAAGAAGCCCAAGTAATACAGTCCGAGGAAAGTCTGCGGAAAGTCTGCGGAAAGTCTGCGAAAATACTGCAGAAGGACTGCAAAAAGTCAGCAGAAAGTCTGCAGAAAGTCTACAAAATGTCTGCAGAAAACCTGCGGAAAGTCTGCAGAAAGTCGGAAGAAAGTCTGCGGAAAGTCTGCGGAAAGTCTGCGAAAAGTCTGCATAAAGTTTGAGAAAATCTGCAGAAAGACTGCAGAAAGTCAGCGGAAAGTCTGCGGAAAGTGTGCAGAGAGTTTGCAGAAAGTCTGCAAAAAGTCTGCGGAAAGTTTGCGGAAAGTCTGCAGAAATTCTGCGGAAAGCCTGCAGAAAGACTGCAGAAAGTCTGCGGAAAGTCTGCAGAAAGACTGCGGAAAGTCTACGGAAAGTCTGCGGAAAGTCTGCTGCAAGTCTGCAGAAAGTCTGCAGAAATTCTGCGGAAAGCCTGCAGATAGACTGCAGAAAGTCTGCGGAAAATCTGCAGAAAGTCTGCGGAAAGTCTGCAGAAAGTCTGTAGTTGCTTACATTCCGCAATTTTTCTGAAGACTTTTTCCAGAGTTATGCAGATTTTTCGCAGACTTTCTACAGACTTTCCGCAGATTTTTCGCAGACTTTCTGCAGATTTTCCCCAGATTTTCTGCAGACTTTCCGCAGTTTTTTTGCAGATCCTCGGCAGATTTTTCGCAAACTTTCTGCAAACTTTCCGAAGACTTTCCGCATACTTTTCGCAGACTTTTGCAGACTTTCCGCAGATTTTTTGGAGACTTTCCGCAGACTTTCCGCAGATTTTTCGCAGACTTTCGGCAGACTTTCCGCAGACTTTCTGCAGACTTTCCGCAGTTTTTCTGCAGACTTTCCGCATACTTTCCGCAGACTTTTGCAGACTCTCCGCAGATTTTTTGAAGACTTTCCGCAGACTTTCCGCAGATTTTCTGCAGACTTTTCGCAGATTTTCTGCAGACCTTTTGCAGACTTTCTGCAGATTTTCTGCAGACTTGCTGCAGTTTTTCCGCGGACTTTTTGCATACTTTGCAGAGACTTTCCGCAGACTTTCCGCAGTCTTTTTGCAGACTTTCCGCTGACTTTCTACAGACTTTCCGGAGTCTTTCTGCACATTTCTGCAGTCCTTATGCAGACTTTTCGTATATTTTTGCGGACTTCCGCAGACTTTCCTCAGACTTTTCGTAGACTCTAGTCCGCTGAAAGTCTGCGGTTAGTCTGCAGAAAGTCTGCGGACTGAATTACTTGGAAGACAAAAAGTTTGAATAAAAAATAATTGTTTGTGATACAAGTACGTAAAGCAGGTGATTTTTCTTGTATAATGTTTGCATACGAGCCGAAGTCAAAATGATACTGACTCCAAAAAATCAATTTTTAAATTAAGTTTTGTGTCAAAATAATATCTTCTAAAGTTATTTTGTACACTTGCAAGAATTAAAAATGTTATTTTGTGCAATGGGTGTAAAAGTAGCACTTTTTTAAAATTATTTCAAAACAAACTATTAAAGTTTCGTCACTAAATGTTTCGTCATATATATGCACAACTTTTGAATACTATTTTGTAAAATTTTCATTGAAAAATATTGTCAATTACCGCAGTGAGACCAAATTATCGGCGACAATTTAAAAAAAACACATTGCGTTGTGCACTATAAGTCTGCCCAAAATCATATAAAACATAAATTTTTGTTAAAAATGATTAATTTGGCAGTAAATCTAAGTCACAACGGTGTCCTTTTGTTAACATTTTTTTTTTCATTCTTTGGCTCTTTTAAGTCGAAACTCAAAATTTTTTTCCAGGGCGAATTTCGAAATTTTTACTTAAAACAAACGCCATAAATGAAAAAAAATTTTAACAAAAGGACAATATTGCATTCTAAATTTACTTTTAAATTAATCATTTTTATCAAAAATGAAGGTTTCAGATTATTTTCAGAAGACTTATAGTGTATACCGCAAAGTAGTATTTTTCTTAAAATGGTTTCTAATAATTTGCTCTTACAGTGCAGTATTTTTCAATATATTTTAATACAAATTTCATTAAATAGCCTTCAAAAGTTGTGCATAATTATATATGCCGGTACATTTAATACAGAAAATTTAAGGGTTTCTTTTTAAAAAATTCTCATAGAAAAGTGCTATTTTTAATTGCTCTATTTTGCTTGGGTGTGAAAGGGTTAAACTCCCTCCTCCCCTTAAATAAATTAATTGAATATTTTTACTACGGCTCGTATGCAAACAATATAGGGGAGAGTCGGATAAGTTCGGCTAGCGGCTAAGTCCGTTTATGTTAATAACTTTTTTAAAATAAATAATTTAATAAAATTGTTTTTAACAATGAATTGTTATAACATTACGATGATTTATACAAAATTTTGTATCAATTGGTTATTTATTAATAGAAATATTAAATAATTGTCAAATTCATGGTTCCAAAGCATAATTTTATAAATTTTAAATTTTGGAAAACATATACTTATGATTTATGGACATGGATAAATCTTTTTGTATTACAATTCTGAAACACTGCACTTTGTAAAAACCATGATTTAAATATCAAAAGAATGGTTATAATTTAAAAAAATATTTGTAAATATTAACTAATACGTGCTGGTATGTTTGGAAGGTTAAGTTCGACTATTCGTAAGTAATGTATGGAGAACCGCCGGCTTACGTATCTAGATGCGACACAATTGGTTAAAAGTTGTTACATGTGTTTAAATACCGGGAGCTGCTCTTAAAGCAAATAGAGAAACTATTCGATTTTGTCAGTCAGAGGTAATTATTTAAAAACTTTAGTATAATTTTATGATTTTATAAACATTTTTTTTTAAATCATAAAGTTATAATGTTTGTTGTATGTAAATTTATATTATATTTATAGCAAATATATATTACTATCATCGTACATAACCTCAATTATAAAATAATTTGTTATCAAATTATTTTATGTAGAATACAATAATAGGAATCTGTTTAGTAATTGATAATAAGTAATTATAAAATTGTTTAACGAATTAATAACGAATTTTTTTTTTTTTTTAGAGTTTCTGTTAGGAGAGAAAAGTTATAACGTCAAATACTCTTGTATATTTCTTGGATGTAGAGCGAATCATACTGGTAATTTTTTCATACAGTAATCGAGAAAAATAATAGTAAGTTAACAGATTAAATTTAAAAAACCTTTAATACAATTATTGAATTAATAAATTAATTTTTAAACTAAATTTTTTAAAACTCGTTAAAAGTTTTTTAAATTATATGTTTTTTTTAATTATCAGTTATAAAAATTATTAAAGTAATAATAAAAACATTTTTTTACACTTTAATAATAATTAACAATAAAATGATTCTTCAAATAAAAAAATCTTTTTTCAGAGTGTCTGTTAGGAGAGAAAGGTTATAACGTCAAATGCTCTTGGATATTTATTGGATGTGGAGAGAATCATGCTGGTAATTTTTTTATACAATTATTGAGAAAAATAATAGTAAGTTAACAAATTAAATTTAATAAACCTTTAATACAATAATTGAATTAATAAATTAATTTTATAACCAAATTTTTTAAAACTCATTAAAATTTTTTTTATTAATATGTTTATTTTATTAATCAGTTATAAAAATTATTAAAGTTATAATAACCACCTTTTTATTTATTACACTTTAATAATAATTAACAATAAAATGATTCTCCAAATAAAAAAATCTTTTTTTCAGAGTGTCTGTTAGAAGAGAACGGTTATAACGTCAAATGCTCTTGGATATTTATTGGATGTGAAGACAAACATTGTGGTAATTTTTGTGTACAATAATCAAGAAATACAATATTAAGTTAACAAATTAAATTTAAAAAACGTTTAATACAATTTTTTTTATTTTATTTTTTAACAAAGGTAACATACACAAATAATTTCTAGAAGATTGAAAATTATTCCTATCATTTTATTTTTATACAATTATGGTAAAGATTTTAGATTTTTAATAATTTTCTTATATTTGAAATGTACTCTTTAATTTTTAAAATTGTTTTCACTGCATTTTTGTTATTTTTAAAACATTTTTAATTATGCTTTTCAATTTTTTCAATTACTTTCCGAAGTTTTTTGTAATTTTTATTTTTTTTCTTAAAATGAAAATATATTATTGTTATATAATTATTCAATTTCTACAATCAACCATGGAAAATTCAGTTATAAATTTTCAATATTTTTAATTATTTTTTTTTATAATTATAAAATTTTAGATTTATGTTCTTGATTTTTTTAAGTAACTTCTTCAATGTTCAATTATTCTTATTTTTCAATTTGATTTAATATTTTTTAATTGGTTTTCATCTTTCTTCAATTAATTTTTTTATTTTGCAATTATTTCTTTTCAAATTTTAATTACGTTTTTCAGTATTTTTTTCGTTTAAAATATTTCATTCAATTTTTATTTTATTTCTTACAATATAAATTGTATTTGAAAGGAATAGTAGTTATTAACATTTTTTTATTTCAGTTGATCAACGAAATATGGCTAAATGTAGAAGTTGGAAAAAAGAGGATATGGTGAAAGCTTTACTAGAGTGTCGACAGAGACAAGGAGATATATGATTAATCGCAAATTCACATGGAATTTTAGTTACCACATTAAAAGGAAGAATCAAATTTTTTGAAGGCAAAGAAGTTACACAATTGGACATAAAATTCGGAAGATTTCAATTAACTTTTAAGCCTCACGAGGAAGAGCTTCTAAAAGAATATCTCATTGATATGGACAAACGAATGTTCGGATTACAACCAATCGAGTTTCGTCGAGTCGCATTTCAGTTTGCCGAAGCAAATAAAATAGATCATCGTTTTAATAAAGTTAAAGGCGTTGCCGGTAAGGACTGGTTTAAAAGTTTTAAATCTAAGTATCCTGAATTCAGTCTTAGGACCCCTGAAATAGTTATTTATGACACAAGGACCCTAAATGGCATTTTATAGTACGAGTATGTATCGTAATACGAACCTAAGTCCAATCGCAGCCGAGGCGATGTAGAGGTGGTGACGAGGCTTCATCGAACGTAGCCGAGGCGAAGCCGAGGTGAAGTGAAGGTATGAAGCCGAGGCTCCACCGAAAAGTAGCCGAGGCTCTGATGTGGCTTTGGCGAGTTGTACGATACACGAGAACTTAAGTGCCGAAAGGGTCCAAGTGTCATATAACATTTTTTATCACACAAAAAACTAAGAATTCGAACCAAGGGGAAGGTGGTTATCGTAAAAAAGGGGCTCCGGGAGCATTTCTAGGTGGGAGTAGGTCGACAGACTTAGAAATGCCACCGGAGGACGGCGAAACCGTGAACAGCCGTGACGTTTGGGCCAGTTTGGGCAGCTGTACCATAAAGTAAAGGTCAGCTGACCAGCATTAGCCAATCAGATTGCGACTTCATTTACTTTACGGCCTAGGCCGTGAAATGAGCTCTTAAAGGTTCCCAAACAAGCCGTAAAATCTAACTTTTGATGTAAGTGTGATAAAAAACATCTTTTGCGCGTGCTTGTGGTTTCAACAAGCCGAATGTTCAGCAATTTTTTGATTGATTGACTGAACTAATGATAAAATATAGGTTCTCACCAAGCAGAATTTTCAATGTAGATGAATCTGGGATAAGTGCTGTTCCAAATGTTGTTCCAAAAATAATTAGCATTAGAGGAAAAAACAAGTAGGACTGTTGACGTCTGCTGAGAGAGAAGAAACTATCACAAGCGTAATTTGTTGCAGTGCTGTTGGGAATTTTATACCCCCCACATTGATTTTTCCATGAAAGAAGAGTAATTTTTAATAAAAAAATGGTTGTCCTCCTGAAACCCTATCTGTGTTCCATCCATCTGGTTGGATGCAAACTGAAATTTTTTACCCAATCTGGTTTGAACATTTCTTGCAGTACGCGAAACCAAGTAAAGAGGACCCAGTACTGCTTATTTTAGATGGACATTGTACCCATTTTAAAAATTTGAATTTGATAAATGCAGCACAGGAAGCACACGTACATATTTTGTGCATGCCTCGTCGTACTTCGCATAAACTTCAGCCGTTAGATGTATGTTTTATGAAACCTTTTAAAACTTTTTACAGTCAAGAATGCACAACATGGCTGCTTCAACATCCAGGAGAAGTAATCAAAATGACAAACATCGGTGAAATCTTCGAAAAAGCATACGTTCGGGCTGCTATACCCGATAGTGTAATTAATGGATTTAAAGCTTCTGGAATTAGTCCTCTCAACGTAAACATCTTTAATGATGATCATTTTTCACCTTCCCTCACAACCAATATAGAATTAGACCCTAAGACGACTACAGAAACTAAAATATTGAAGGCTTTCGATATTAAGCAAAACTTGATAAAGCCGTCAGATATTGCTCCTCTCCAAAAAGTTACTTATACTGATAAAGCAAACAAATTTTCCAAAAGGAAAGGGAAAACAGTAATAGTAACATCCAATAAATATAAAAAAGAATTAGAATTAAGCTTGAATAGGCCAAAGAGGATATTAAAAAGTTAAATTAAAATGACTGACAATTTAAATGGTTCTTCTAACGTTGGAATCGACACTCGAAAAGTAGAAACGGAAGCATCATCTCTACGTAACAACTCCGAAAATGTAAATCTTGGCCATTCTTTTTATTCTACGAAAATAATACATAAAGAGTTAATATACACTCTTGTGATATAAAACAGAAATTAATAAATTCTCCTGATGTTAGTCTTTTACCACAAGTTAATTATAATAATAGATTAAGGCTGGTTTCAACAAGGAAAGCAGAAAGTGTGATCTTAGAGAGCGACAACGTTAAAAAGGAATTAAGAGGAATTATTACACCACAGATTACTTGTAGCAAAAACTTTAAAAAGACTGATAATATTAAAAAAGTAAAACGAAAAATATAAGGCGATGTTAATAATCAACCAACTGTTTATCAACAGTTATAATAGTTTAGATGTACAGAAAGTTGATCCACCTTTAAAAAAATTTAAACAAGAAAAAGTTGAATAAAAAATTGAATTGCAAGGTAATTTTTTAAATATATTTAAAAATCGTTGATTATTGATATATAAAAAAGAATTTTCATTGTTAATCGCAGTTGACTTCCTTTATTTTCCTACAACTTACGAAAGAAAGAAACAAATCTAAACAATAACAACAGTTAATGAAGCAAAAAATACTAAATATATAAAGTAATGTAAATAAGATATATTAAACACAAAATAAAAATTAAAAACTCAAAAAATAATTTAAAATAAAACAATACTAAAATAAATAAAAATCGAAATAAAATTAATGAAACTTGAAAAATCAATAAAAAGAGAAATTAAATAAATAAATTTTTAAATAATGCATATAACAGAAAATTCAGGAATGAATAAAAATTGTAATAAAATTAATAAAACTTATTTAAATGTATTTGAAGAGATTAATTTTTGAATTTAGCGCCTTTAAAGCGCGCATGCGCAATTGTCACCAAATAGTTCGTTATTTACGTAACTGTTAACCTAACTGCACTTGGATCTTCTGCTAGGCTTTTTCAACTTATTTCTTTAAAAATTAACAATTTAATAAAATTAATGATACTTTAAACGCTTATAATGTTATATTATTTATCTAAACACGTATTTTTACTCTTTAGTGTGTTATTTATATTTTAAAATCTATTTTTTCTTTCCTTGAAGAACTGGTTTTGATGTAAACTTGAGGTTTTTCAATCAAAAATGTACCCAAGTAGCACGTAATACTACGTGAGTATCGCAGTAATATTACATTCAATATTGGTAATATTACGGGTTGATGTTACAGTAATATTACTGTGACATTAAAATGTCCGCGTCAAGGTAATATTGAATCAAATCACGCCAAGTGGGCACCCCTTCGGACCTTTTTCAACCGATTTTGATGAAACTTGAAAAAATTGTTGTACCAATAGGATACATTAAATTTGTAAAATATTGTTCATAAATATGAACGGGTTGCCTAGATGCAGGGGGTCAAAGTTGATTTTTTTTTCGAAACGGTAATTTTCAAAAATTTTTAGCTCCAAAAATATTGTTCGTAGAAAAAAATGTTCTGAACATTTTTTGTAGCACATTAGTTGTAGTTTCCAAAAAAAATTAGTATTACCAGAAAAAAAATTTTTTTGTTTTAAACATTATTAATTGTTTTAAACAATTAAGTTTTTTTATGCTTTCTCCATCCTCATATACATCTTCTTTTACATAAAAAAGTGTATTCGATATTTAAGTACAGAAATCAACAATAAAATTTAACTGCCGGACATTTATTTATGTATTTATTTATTTATTTGTTGAAAAAATCCAACAGTCACAAGGACCAATTACAGGATTATCATTATTATATTAATAGGCAATTGTATTATAAACTTTCGGCTGAGGATTTAATCCTCCTTAACATAATTATGAATCGCCAGTAAGAAAGCATTCAAACCTTGATAAAAAATGTCCATTTGCATAAAAACAATCACAATTTGTTTATTGTTGTGCGCGACGGTTATGCTGTTTTACCTGATGGCGCATAACCTCGTCATGGTGCTAGGCAAAAGTTTGATTTATTATTGGTTTTCGATTAATTATATTCATAAAAAAACTAAAAGAAGCTTATAATTTCAAATTAATGAAGACTGCATTTCGTAAGAAAATTATAATAATACATTTATTAATAGTTATTAATTTACATTTAAAATAAGGTCAAAATGGTTTTAACCATTTTAAATTTCGAAATTTTAACGATATAAAGAATGAAAAATGAACATTCTAACATTTTTTTGTTAAAAAACCAGAAAATCTAGAAATTGCTTGAAAGAGTAGATATATCAAGTTATAATTAAAATAGACAAAATACAAGAACGAATTGAAAAAAACATGAAAATTACAATTTCTTAAAAAATTGATAACTGCTATTTTTTTTAAGCTTTTGAAAAAATATAAACTTTTTATAGGTAAAGGAATCCTTTTTAATGTAAAGAATAGCATTTTTAATATATAAAGTTAAATTTAAAAAATAAAACAAAAATGTTAACAAAAAATCAATTTTTGATTCTTTAATCAAATTCCGAGTATCAACTTTGAAAATTCGTCGCTTGGGTGTAGAACTACGCCAATTCAGAGTAGTGCTGATAACTCTGCCATTCCAAAAAATATTTGAAGAACATGCCATTTCAGAAATCGCATTTTTCTTCTCTTTTTAAGTTGAAATTATTGGGAAAAAAAGTTTGTTAATAACAGTTATTTTTTTCTTAAGTTAAACTTGAAGATTTAATAATTAACTTCGGAGCTTAAGTTTTCACTTTTTGAATAATATTGTTATATTTATTTCAAGCTAAAATAAGTGGAAAATGGTAATATCTGAATTGGCATGTTTTTCAACTGTTATCTGGAATGGCTGAGTTTTCAGCACTACTCTGAATTGGCGCAGTTCTCCATTCATGCGACGAATTATTAAAGAAGAAAAGGATTTAGAGTGAAATGTTTTGTTTGTTTTAACGAATTAGCGAAATTTTTTTAAAAATCGTTAAACACCCTGAGTTTATTGATTAATTTAGAAAATTTTAAGCCTTAATTTAATTAAATAAAATAAATGGGTAAAAAATTAAAAAAAACAACTCGTTTTTCAAAACCAGGGTGGCCACAAAACTTAATTTACAAATTTCCCTGACATTTCCCTGAGTTTTCCCTGACATAAAATTTTTATTATAAATAATAAACAAACAGCTAGGTAAAATAAATTAAAATTTTGCTATATTCTTAAAAGCAGGGCTGATAACAATCATGGTCTTTTTTAAAAAAATTTAAAAATCCGATATTTTTTTTATATCAATCAAAAATTGATTTTTTTAAAATATAATCAGTAAAATCTCCAAATGTTTATTTATAAAGAGTTTATTGAATAAATGAAGAAAAAATTAAACAAGTACGAGTTACACTCGTACCAAGTCGAAGGGTTCCATACCGCTCTAATTTTTTTCAATTATATGAGTCAGAGATTATTTGAATAATAATTTATATAATGATAAATTAAAATAATTTTTTTTATTTTTAAAGAAATTTAAGTATAAACTTAATGATTTTTATAAGATTGAAAATTTCCAATTAAATAGACTAAACTATTTTATATAATTTTAAATTTTAAAGCCAAAAAAAATTTTTTTTTAATTTTTTTTTTATTTTTTAACTTTTAAAGTAATTTAAACATAAACATAAACATTTTGTACAAAAAAAATAATCTGAAACTATAAAATATTGTAGCTGTTTAGAAGAAAAAATTTTTTTTTGGTAAAATTTCAGTTTTTTGGAAAAAATGTTATGATAATAAATTTAAACCACAATTTTTATGGTGTTATAAAAAATTCTGCATAAAATTACACATTTTTAACCAATTCCCAACCTTTCAGGATAAATACGCTGAGCGCTAGCATAGGGGTTTTTTGTCATTTTTCAACTTTTCATTAATAACTTTTGAAAATTAAGTCCAGCAACGTTCGCTATATTTTTCCTGTAATCTACACGTAAAAATACCTAGGTATACCAAATTTCAAACCTCTAGGTCAAATAGTTTGGAAGATAAGGGGGGGGGACACGTTTTTTTTGAAAAAAAAGTTTTTCCTTGACAACGCTATGACCATCACCTCCAATCATGTTCTCTATATTTTTCCTGAACTCTACTCGCGAAAATACATATGTGTACCAAATTTCAATACTCTAGGTCAAATAGTTTAGGAGATAAGGGGGGGGGGGTAAATAGGCATTTTAATGCATTTTTTGAAAAAAATCTTGTTATTTCCTTGACAACGCTATGAACATCACGTTCAATCATGTTCGCTATATTTTTCCTGTAATCTACACGTGAAAATACATAAGTGTACCAAATTTCAACTCTCTATCTCAAATAGTTTGGCCGCTAGGGGGGGGGGGGGGTAATGGTTTTGGGCGACGGACAAACGAGTGAAAACATAAGGGTTCCGTTTGGACACTTTGTGTACGGAACCCTAAAAAACAACACAAGAATGAAACAGTAACATAAAAATATATATAAAAAAGTGGAAACTCTTTTAAAAAGTTAAATTATTTATGGACATTTTTATAAAATTAGAATAATAAATAAGAAGATACCTAATTAAAAAAAAACGGTAAAATATATTACTAAAGAGAACAAAATTTTAAAATTAAAACAATTAGAGAATTATTTGACAAATTAAATAAAAAAAATGAATACAATTTTGGAATATTTTTAAATATTGAAAAAGAAAAGAAATTCTATGAAATTGAAGAACGATGTTAACATGAGAATATTTAATACAAGATTAAATTTACCTAATTTAAAATAAAAGAATAAAAGCTTCCAAAAAAGTAGAAAATTGAGAAATTTAAAAAATGAAGAAAAAAGCATCAAATAAATGTTTTAAAAAATTCATAATTATAAAATAAAAACTAAATAATTTAAAAGAAGGAAAAATGATAACAAAAATTAAAGAATTAATTAAAACGCAAGGAAGGACTAAAAAAATAGTAAAACATCAAGGAAATTAAATAAATAGGAAGAAAAAAACAAACAAACCGTAAAAAAATGTGAAACCAAAAAACTGAAGCAAAATCGTTAAAATGTTGAAATCCTATAATATTTAAAACCATTTTAATATTATTTTAAATGCAAATTTATTTATTTTATTTTATTTTTTTTTTTGCGTAGGATGTGAAAACCTGCCTTCAGGTACCCTGTAGCCCGTACTACAGGGTTATGCGGGGGTGGCGATGTTCTGCCGACCCGCTAAAAACACACCCTTATTTGGGGACCTTAAGACCACTCCCAGGTAGAGCCAGTTTACTGACGTATCGCCTTCAGGAGTGGTCTTATATCCCGCCTCTATCGCCTAAACGATATCATCCCTCGACCTACGGGAACTACCTTTGTTGGCGGCCATCGAGATCCTTAACCCTCATAACATGTTGGATGAAGGTCTCGATGTGCCGCCAATTCTCTTTGGACTCAATCATTAACAGGATCATGTTCTCCGGTGTAACTTCGCAGTTTACACCGGCGAACATGACCTGTCTCTGAGCGTTCCATTGTCCGCATATAAAGAGTGTGTGCTCTGCGTCATCCTTTGGGGATTTGCAGTACGCACACTCTGAATTTTGTCTTCTTTTGAAGCGCTCCAGGTACGAGTTAAAACACCCGTGACCCGAGAGCGCTTGGGTAAGGTAGTACGAGACTACTCCATGCTTTCGGTCTATCCAGGTGGCGAGTGTAGGTATGAGCCGATGTGTCCATCGACCCTTCTCATCCCCGCTCCATCTTGCTTGCCATCTATCGACGAGTCTGCTTCTCACATCTCGGCGAATTTGGCCCTTGCTGGGTCTATTGTCGTCCGTGTAACGGGTGGACATCCTATCTTTGAAAAGGAGGAAAATTTCCTCCCTTTCTTGCGCCAAAAGATCTGCCGGCGGGACGCTGGCAAGGACCTGAGCAGCACTCGCAGATACTGTCCTATAGGCAGAGATTATACGCTTAGTGATAATCCTTTGCGAGGACAGTATCTTTTCCAAGATGGTCCTGCTTCTATCTGTTCGCAGGGAGGGGGCCCACACTGGTGCTGCATAAAGCAGCTTTGAGTGGAACACACTCGCCACCAATCTCCTTTTCTTTTCAAAAGGCCCACCGACGTTCCGCATTATACGGGCTAAGCTGAGTGCACATTCTGCTGCTTTTTTGGAAGCCACAGCGATGTGGTGCTTAAAATTCAAGAACTTGTCGAGTTGTACACCAAGATACTTTATATGCGTGCTCCACTTGACCTCGAATCCGTCTACTTCGATCCGGGGAAGTTCGTAACCACGTCTGTCTGTGACCATGAGCGCTTCGGTTTTGTCCAGGGCCATTTGAAGACCTCTAGCATCCAGCCAGCTCTTTATTCGTCGCAGACATTCGTTCACCAAGATTCCGAGCTCTTCTGCAGTTTCGGCAGAGCATGCGATCAACGCGTCGTCCGCGAAGCCGATGATCACCGCACCTTCGGGTAGACCCATTCGCAAGAAGTCATCATAAGAGATGTTCCATACGAATGGTCCTATCCTCGAACCTTGAGGGGCACCTCTTTGCATCTCTTCCTTCAGAGTGCAGGTGTCTCCCTCGTATATTACCCACCTGTCGCTAAGATAATTATTCATTATCCGCAACAGGTAGGGCGGTATTCCTTTGTTTCTCATCGACTTGATGAGATCTTCCCATTTAGCGGTATTAAACGCGTTGCGTATATCTATAGCTACCAAAGCGCAGAAGCTCTTCTTCTTCTCCGGACCCAATTTGTTCTTTCCTTTCTTGGCTAGGTCCACTGCCTTTTGTATGGCATCTACTGTGGACAGGCCTTTACGGAAACCAAATTGGTAGTCGGATAGACTATTCTCTCCATTTAAGTGGAGCTGCATCCTCTGCAGAACCATGTCCTCCAGAAGTTTACCCATCGTATCCAACAGGCATATTGGCCTGTAAGATGAGACATTATCTAGAGGTTTGTTACCTTTCCTTAGGAGGACCAGCCTCTGTCGTTTCCAGTCCCGGAAGAACTTTCCTCTTTTTAGGCAGTTGTTGAAGCAATCTAAGAGAATCTGGGGTGAAGCAACGATCACTTGTTTAAGTATCTCGTTACTTATCCCATCGATTCCAGGCGCTTTGCCTGGCTTCAATCTTTTGCCTGCCTCGTGTATCTCTGCAAGAGTGAAGAGTCCCTCCTCACGGACTTGACAGCCATTCCAGTCCATCCTAGGCCATGGTTCTGCTGGTGGAAACAAGGCCTTGATTATTTGACGCACCCAATCGGGATTGTCCAGGCCGGGGGTCTTTTGCTTCGTTACCAATTTCTTGGTGACGATTTTATAGCTCAGACCCCATGGGTCCTTCTCGACTTCCTCGATCAGGGTCTTCCAACACCTTCGCTGTGAAGCTCGAATCTCCTTTCTGAGGATCCTCTTGGCCTCTATATATGCGTCCTTTAGCATAGGATCTCCCTTAGAGCGGGTGTATATCCTTCTTGCTCTGACGCATGCTTTTCGCAAAGAGGCCAGCTCCTCTGACCACCAGTATACATTACGTCTTCTGGGAGTGGTACTTCTACAACGCGGCATTGACGCGTTGCATGCGGTGATTATCATGTTCATCACCGGCCGCACCTCCCCATCCAGGTTGTTCGGTCTCTTCACCCATCCAAGTTCCTCAAAGAGGCGGGATTCTTCAAGGGACCGACCGAACTTTTCGACGTCTAGCTTATTCATGTTCCACCTAGGGCCTCTCTTACAGGAAGCATCCTGCTTGTTTGGCCTAGGTGTGTCTCCTCCTGAGACTGAAAACTTAATATACTGGTGGTCACTTTCGGTATGATCCTCAGAGACGTGCCAGTCTTTAATGTGCTTGTTTAGGAGAGACGTTGCTATCGTAAGATCAATAATAGATCCGATAGTATGGTCTCTCCTGAACGTCCACTTTTGGCCCTGGTTAACAACCATCAGATTGTTCCTGGAGACCATTTCTGCGATTAGAATTCCTCTTTTGTCGAGCCTTGTCTCGCCCCAGTCTGGCGACTTCGCATTGAAGTCGCCTGTGACGAGAACATCCAGCCTGGATTCTCGCAGGCTCGACTCGAGTTCGTCTATCTCCGCTTCGAAGGTTGTCAGTGGGTCGTTGGGTGAGAAGTAGCAACTATACATGCGCATACCTGAAATTTCCACCCACACGAACCCACTGCTCGTCTCCAGGAACTTGTCTACCCTCAAATCGGGATTGTAGACCTGAAATGCAAATTTATTTACAACTATTAATAAATCGTTAAATTTTCGAAATCTTATAATGTTCAGAACCTATTTTAATCTTATTTTAAATGCAAATTAATGACTATTAATAAATCATTAAAATTTCGAAATTTAAAATGGTTAAGACCATTTTGACCTTATTTTAAATGTAAATTAATAACTATTAATAAATGTATTATTATCATTTTTCTTACGAAATGCAGTCTTTATTAATTTGAAATTATAAGCTTCTTTTAGTTTTTTTTTAATATAATTAATCGAAAACCAATAATAAATCAAACTTTTGCCTAGCACCATTACGAGGTTACGCGCCATCAGGTAAAACAGCATAACCGTCGCGCACAACAATAAACAAATTGTAATTGTTTTTATGCAAATGTCGGGCAGTTAAATTTTATGGCTGATTTCTGTACTTAAATATCGAATACACTTTTTTATGTAAAAGAAGATGTTTATGAGGATGGAGAAAGCATAAAAAAACTTAATTGTTTAAAACAATTAATAATGTTTAAAACAAAAAATTTTTTTTTCTGGTAATACTAATTTTTTTTGGAAACTACAACTAATGTGCTACAAAAAATGTTTAGAACATTTTTTTCTACGAACAATATTTTTGGAGCTAAAAATTTTTGAAAATTACCGTTTCAAAAAAAAAATCAACTTTGACCCCCTGTATCTAGGCAACCCGTTCATATTTATGAACAATATTTTACAAATTTAATGTATCCTATTGGTACAACAATTTTTCCAAGTTTCATCAAAATCGGTTGAAAAAGGTCCGAAGGGGTGCCCACTTGGCGTGATTTGATTTCTACCTACATGGTCAGCTTACAAGGGTTCAAGACTCGGTCCCCCAAAATTTTTTATACATTATATTTAATTGTAATATTACTATAATGTCACTGTAATATTACTGTAATATTACTTTGTAACATTACTGTAATATCACTTTGTAATATTACCTCAATATTACCTTGTAATATTACCTTGACGCGGACATTTTAATGTCACAGTAATATTACTGTAACATCAACCTGTAATACTACTAATATTGAATGTAATATTACTGCGATACTTACGTAATATTACGTGCTACTTGGGTATATTTCATTGTTAAAGGGTGATTATTTTGATTATATTATTAAGACAATAGATTATAGAAAAGAAATATCAAAATTTTCCACACAATTACGCCCATTTAGACCTACTTTTTGAGAGTAACAGACTTACCCTCCTACATAATCGAACTTATCCGCACCTTCGACGAATTCGTCAGTTTTGACAAAACTACTTTAATTATAATTTATTTAATGTTTTCATAATTAACATGTCATTTTATTCTTAAGTCTAAACTTTTTTTAGGCGAACTTACCCGACTCTCCTACTTACCCTTACTCCTACTTACCCGACTACTAGAAAAATTACCTGTTTTACGTACTTGTATCACAAATAATTGTTTTTTAGTCAAACTTTGTGTCTTCTAATATGTTTAAAAACCTATTCGCGCATTTTGAAGATCTTTCAAATCAAAACTCCCGATTGAACCCGATCTTTGGCTTATAAATTTGAATTTTTCTGAACTTTATGTCCTGCTCAAAGCTTGTGGCTATAGTGAAGCAATTTTATTACGACGATTTTTATTTATCAGATATTAAAAACAGAATATTAGAATAAGATGTAATGCTAGAAATAAAAAAGCAATGAGTGTCTTCGATTTTTGTACTTAAACTAGTAAAATTTTGCTTAATCTATTATTCTTTAAATTAAAAGTTTTAGAAGTTATGCAATTATTGGCGATTTAAACAGCTAAAGCTGCGCCCCTATCGGGCGACTTTGAACTAATATTGGTGTGACTCTCTGCGTGAAATTCCATGTGTTTTGTGTTTTGGCAGTGTTTTTATGTTTATTATTTCGATTTTTAGAGCATGTGTAATATTTTATTATAAATAATTTTACAACCACCGAATAAATATCTAAATAAAATTACAAATGAACATAAATTTTCGTGGAAAAACGAAAAAAGAGACCGACACAATTGTTGCGTTTCCACAGTGCTCCGTGTTAAAAAATAGAGAAAATCATTTTTACTAAATTCTAATTGATCTTTCAAGACGCCAATAATAGGAATAAAAACGATAAAAGCTTAAATGATAACACAGGCCAACACTGATTTTGGTGCCGGAAATGTCAAAGCTGTTTTCAATGCATTTTTCGTGCTAATTACGAATCCGTAAGTAAAAAGGTTCCATCAGCTCAAGTTTTTGAGAAAAACGGGGTCAAAAAGTCAAAAAACCGTGTTTTTCGCAATATTTCGACACCTCTAACAAAGAAACAAAACGTGATAGAACCTTCCACTATAGCTCAAATTAAAGCTTGAACATTCGACTACATCTCCTGAAAATTACATAACTGCACCTTGCTCCCAAGATCACTGGTAGACACTTTTTTAACCATAAAATCTCAAATTGGCAAAGTTTGAGAACCTTTAGCAGCGAAACGATAGGAGAGAACCTGCCACTAAGGCTCATAATAAAGCTTGAACTTTCGACTACAACTCGTAAAAATTACAGAAATGCACCTTGTTGCTAAGGTCAAAGTTTAAAAATTTCAGATTTTACGGTTAAGAAAGTGACTACAGATGACCTTGTGAACAAGGTGCAGTTACGTAATTTTCAGGAGTTGTAGCCGAAAGTTCGAACTTTACTTTTAGCCTTAGTGGAAGGTTCTATCTCCTATCGTTTCGTTGCTACAGGTTCTCAAACTTTGCCAATTTGAGATTTTATGGTTAAAAAAGTGTCTACCAGTGACCTTGGGAGCAAGGTGCAGTTATGTAATTTTCAGGGGATGTAGTCGAAAGTTCAAGCTTTAATTTGAGCTATAGTGGAAGGTTCTATCACGTTTTGTTTCTTTGCTAGAGGTGTCCAAATATTGCGAAAAACACGGTTTTTTGACTTTTTGACCCCGTTTTTCTCAAAAACCAGAGCTGATGGAACCTTTTTACTTACGGATTCGTAATTAGCGCGAAAAAATGCATTGAAAACAGCTTTGACATTTCCGGCACCAAATTTTTTTTTCAATTTTGTTGGCCTGTGTAATGTATGAGTTTGCAATAATATTTTAAACGCAAGGATTAAAATCACGACACGTAAGTCTGTATTGATATTTTTTGGTTATATTTCTAAGATTGTTTTTTTTCGTTTTTTTTTTTCAATTAATTTATAAGTAATTGGAATTCTAAATTTTATTCATCTTCAACAAATAAGCAGTAAATAAAAAAACATTATTAGAAGCGTGTAGTATAAGACATAACCAAAAAAAAATCACAATATTTGCGAGTCGTGATTTTAATCCTTGGGTTTAAAATATTATTGCAAACTCATACATTATCATTTCAGCTTTTATCGTTTTTATTCCTGTTATTGGCGTCTTGAAAGATCAATTAGAATTTAATTGTTTAATTTTATTTAGATATTTATTCGGTGGATGTAAAATTATTTATAATAAAATATTACACATGCTCTAAAAATCGAAGTAATAAACATAAAAACACTGCCAAAACACAAAACACTTGGAATTTCATGCAGAGAGTCACGCCAATATTAGTTCAAAGTCGTCCTATATAATATATATATATATATATATATTATATATATAAGTATCCCTACTAAAAAATCCGGACGAAATCCGGATGAAATCCGGACGAAATCCGGATGAATTCCGGACGAATTCCAGACAAAATTCCGGACAAGTCCGGATTAATTCCAGATCTATTATTAGTCCGAAAGTGTCCGATTTAACATAGGTTTTTGGCACGGAATTTAGTCCGGTCTTATCCGAAATAAATCCGGCCGTATACAATCCGGATATAGTCCGGTACAGTCTGGAACAAATCTGGTCCAAAGTGTTGTTTAAATCCGAAAATAGTCCGGTACAGTCCGGAACAAATCTGGTCCGGAGCGTTGTTTAAATCCGAATGTAGTCCGGTACAGTCCGGAACAAATACGGTCCTAATCGTTGGTTAAATCCTGATGTAGTCCGGTAGAGTCCGGAACTAATCTGGTTAAACTTTTTTAGTAATCCGGATTTAGTCCGGCTTCATCCGGAATTAGTCGGAAAAGCAAAAAAAAAATTTTTTTAATTAAAATAAATAATTCTGAATCGACTGCCGGACTAATTCCAGTTAAAACCAGACTTAAAACGGATTTAAAATTTATGCCGGACAACTGCCGGATGTGACCGGACTAGAATCGGATTTCACTTAGACCATAAATAATTTCGGCATTGACTTCCCGGACTAATTCAAGATAAAACCAGACTTAAAACGGATTTAAAATGTATGCCGAACAACTGCCGGATGTGAACGAACTAGAATCGGATTTCACTTAGACCATAAATAATTTCGGAATTGAAAGCCGGACTAATTCCAGATAAAATCAGACTTAAAACGGATTTAAAATTTATGCCGGACAACTGCCGGATGTAAACGGACTAGAATCAGATTTTACTTAGACTATAAATAATTTCGGAATTGACTGCTGGAGTAATTCCAGATAAAACCAGACTTAAAACGAATTTTTAATTTGGTCGGGTTAATTCTTGGATGTGAACTGACGACAAACGGATTTTACTCAGACTATAAATAATTTTATACATGACTGCCAGACAAATTACAGACTAAACCAGACTTGACACGGATTTAAAATTTATGCCGGACAACTGCCAGATGTTAACGGACTAGAATCTGATTTCACTTAGGCTATAAATAATTTCGGAATTGACTCCCGGACTAATTCCAGATAAAACCAGACTTAAAGCAGATTGTGAATTTTGTGCCGGACAGTTTCCGGACTTGACCAGTCTTAAAACGGTCTTAACTTTTACTAACATTAATTTCTAAATGGACTGCCGGACTAATTCCAGATAAATCCAGACTTAAAACGGATTGTGATTTTCGTGCCAGACAGTTTCCGGACGTGTCCGTACTAAAAACGGACTTCTCTCTAACTAAAAATAATTTCTGAATCGAATGCTGGATTAATTCCAGTTAAAACCAGACTTAAAGCGGATTTTAAATTTTGTGTCGGACAGTTTCCGGACGTGACCGGACAAAAAACGTACTTCACTTTGATTATAAATAATTTCGAAATCAATTGCCGGACAAGATTCGGACTATTCCGGATTAATTTCAGATCAAATTTTTTGTGTCAGACAAATTTCGGACTAATTCGGATCATTTCCGGACACATTTCGGATTAATTCCAGATAAGACCAGACTGTTTTGTCTGGAATTCGTCCGGAATTCGTACGGAATTAGTCCGGATTTTTTAGTAGGGATAATAGGTCATTTTTAAGATAAAAAGTATAATAGGTCATTTTTAAGGTAAAACACGGAAAAAGTAAGCCCTTACGGAATGGGTTATTCAAAATTAAAATCAATTTCTTTAGCTAATTTTATCATAATTTTTCACCTAGTAAAAGTCACTCCGGCTTCGTGACTTGCAAACTTAAGTGAATACGGAACTTTTGAACAAAGTGAACAATTATTTTCATGGTTTTCGTACGCTTTATTTTGTTAATCGCATAATTTCACCCGTTGTCTAAAGTTTAGTGCATTTAAAATGGCAATCTGTCCTGAGTGTGGTTTAGTGATTACTCGAGACATTAAGGATACCATTGCCTGTGTTAAGTGCAATGATATAGTGCATTTAGTTTGTGTTAACATTAATTTGTCAAAAGAGCAATTTGACAAGGTCAAAAAAGGCAAATGTGAATATAATTGTTCTAAGTGCAAAAAAGCCAATACTAGTGACATCTTGGCAGTCATATCAAACACTTCACACTCAGTGAATACAAACACAGAAGATAAATCGCCTCCGGAATGCAGTCAAACATCATTATCTGTCTTGTCGCCAGCCGTCACTGAAGCAATCAGGGTTGCAGTAGAGCAGGGGCAAAGGACTGCCCCCTCTCAATACGAGAGCAAAATTTCTACATTGATTAGCGAATTCATTGTCTCTCAGAAAAAGTTTAACCAGGACATAAGCAAATCGGTCGAAGAAATCAAAACTGATGTATTGAATAATACAAATAAAATTCAAGCTCTTGAAACTCTTTCCTCTACACAATCTGATTCCCTGAAGCCCCTACCGATACAAAATCATTGGAAAACTCACTGGCAAAATCACTGGTCGCTGGGCCCATTTCAAAGCGCTTTCAATGAGTATTTGAAACATTTGCTCATTCAAAAAGCATTGGATCCCCTTTTTTTATTTATGACCCTCATGAATATCAATAGCGACCCTTCTACCTGAGTAGCTATATAAACCCCAATGCGCCGGTAGCTCATTCATGCAATGAGCTTTCAATGATTTTCCAATGATTTTGTATCGGTAGGGGCGTGCGAAAGCTGAAAAGGAGGAATTAGAAACACGAATTTTGTTCCTCGAACGCAGCTTAAATACACAAGAGCAAATTTCACTCCAAACTACTCTTGAAATTCATGGTGTTCCCCAAAAATCTAATAAAGATTTACCTTCACTTTGTTGCGACTTAGCTAAAGCGCTGGAAATTTCGATCTCACCACAGGACATCTCTAACATTTATCGAATCCATAGAAAGGATAATTCTAATTTGCAGTTTCCCCCTATAATTCAAATAAAGTTCCTTCGACAAAGCTTGAGAGATAAGCTTATTAACCTGCGGAAAAATAAGCCAAATTTTTCCACCTGTAATATGGGCTGGCCAGACACCGAAAAACACCAGATATTTCTTCGAGAACCACTGTCACCACTAAACTGAAGAATATATTCAGCTGCTCTTTCGCTCAGAAAAATTGGAAAAATAAAATATCTTTGGATTTCCGGCGGAAGGATTTTTTGTCATCGTGAGGATGGCGCTCTGAGAATCCAGCTTACAAACCTTCAGGACGTCGATCATTTTAAATAGCAACGAGAATGGTTTTATTGGTTTTTATATCAAATAATTTTGTTCCTAAAGTTAAATATAATTATGTTTATTTTATTACAATCTGATTTTTTAGGCAATTTAAAACTTAATTCTTATTTCAAGTTAGGTTCTTATATAAATATAAATTTGTTATTTTCTTATAGTTTGAATATTTCTGACTCACACATTATTACATTACCACGTATATTTACTTTCTTTCAGGGAGTCTGCAATCTGAACCCGTTTATACTATGTTTTCCGAAAATAAATTTGCAAGAGTTAGCATTTTATTACTCAATTGTTCCAAACTATTGACATTAAATACTCTCCAATGAATACATTAACAGTTTGCCACGTTAATGCACAGTCTCTTATTGCGCATTTCACTCAATTTAAGAGCTTTTTCAACTCCTGCAATTACGACATAATTGCTGTTTCGGAAACATGGCTCACATCGAATGACCCTTCACAGTTGCTTGAGCTTGATAATTATGTGCTTTTTCGGAAAGATAGGGAGAATCGCAAGGGTGGGGGGGTGGGAGGGTCTGTTTTTATGTTCAAGTTCACTTACAAGTATCAGTTCAGGCTCGGAGCACGGAAAGCTTTTTTCCCACAGCAGAATTCTTATTCATTGAAATTAAAGCACAAAACAATACAGCACTGATTGGAGTTGTGTATAAACCACCAAATACTTCATTTGGGCAGGAATTTGAAACTCTTATTTATACAAATATATCTAAATATGATAACATAATAATAACGGGGGATTTTAACACTAATCTAAACATTCTAAATAATCCTTGCAAGTATCTTACATCCTTATTTTATTCTACCGGTCTGTCAATTGTGCCTCACACATCGACTCATCATACAAAAACTTCTAGTACGCGTATCGACATGTTTGTTACTGACAATTTGGATAAGATCGCCTCCTTTTCCCAGCATCCTATCTCTTTTCTCTCCAACCATGAACTAATTAATATAGAATTTAAATTTCCAGGAATTCAGCCACATATCAAGCAAGATACCCTTTTTCGAAACGTTAAAAATATTAATGTAGACGATTTTTTACAATATTTATCAGACCAAGACTGGACTAAAATCTACTCTGATACTAACATTGACAGCAAAGTTAATATCCTTACTGACTACTTATTTTCTGCCGTCGAAACATTTGCGCCATTACACGTTCTACGTTCCCGGAAAAGCTCCTCCCCCTGGATGACACATGAAATAAGACAACTTATTAGAGAAAGAAACAGATTATATCGTGGTTTCAAAAGGAATAGAAGTGCCTCAACCCATTGTGAATATCGCAAGCTCAGAAATTTAGTCCAGACCAAGATCAGGGATGCGTACCATAAATATAACTTCCAAGCTCTTAAAAATACTAATAACTCGGAAAATCTCTGGCAAACCTTGAGAAGACTCAAACTTGTTTCCCCAAAAAAGAACTCATCTGACTTAAATTTTCCAATTAATGATTTTTTAAACGCTTTCTCCAATTCTCCGTTGCTCCCTGTTCCACGTTCAGCACTTGTGAATGAAGTTGACCTATTTGATGATAACAATTTTTTTTTTCTCTGATATATCGCGTGAAACGCTAATCAAAGCAATTTCTGAAATCAAATCCAACCCAATCGGATTTGACGGAATCTCCATAAAAATAATTCAACTTGCCCTTCCCATAATATTCCCTGTACTGTTACATATTTATAATTACTCATTACAAGTGGGAGTTTTTCCAAGCATTTGGAAAAGAGTCGTTATACGACCCATTCCAAAAACCCTAAGCCCGTCTGATGTATCCGAATTTAGACCTATATCCCTATTATGTACTTTATCTAAGCCATTAGAACGAATAGTAAGCAAGCAATTAAATAGGCACCTTTCTTTAAATAAATTATTCGATCCATCTCAGTCCGGCTTCCGTAACAAATACAGTACAAGCACAGCTTTATTGAAATTTACTTCAGAAATTAAAGTTGCTATGGATAAAAAAGAAATAACGTTGGCGGTTTTTTTTTATTTCTCTAAAGCCTTCGATTTAGTAGACCATAACTTAATGTTGAGAAAACTTAGGGAATTCAAAATTTCTAAATCTGTCATCACTTGGTTTAGGTCCTACCTTGAGGATCGTATATATAGAGTATCGGATGGCAAAGGTGAGTTCTCTGACTGGGCCAAGGTTAAATGTGGCGTACCGCAGAGAAGCTCCTTAGCGCCTCTCCTTTTTAATCTGTTTGTTTCGGATCTCGGGAGTAACATTGAATACAGTAAACAACACAAATACGCAGACAATTTTAAACTTTATCGGTCAGGACCATTGAGTTCACTACAGGATCTGATATACAAGATGCAATCAGATATAGACTTGGTAGCGGAGTGGGCGAAATCGAATGGTCTGAGACTTAACGTGGCAAAAACTAAAGCAATGATTTTTAGTCCTTCATGTAAATCCCTGTATTCCTCCCTCAGTTTCGTTCCCTACCTTAACGTGGAAGGGAATCGCATAGACTTTACTGAAACAGTTAAAGATTTGGGGATTGTACTTGATGAGTCACTGTCTTGGGAAAAGCACGTTATTAACATCTGTCGGAAAACATACGACTATCAGGCAACTGTATAGGAACAGGAATACTCTCTCTACTTCGACCCGCCTCCTTCTAGTAAAAGCTCTAATCTTTCCTTTTTTTGACTACGGTTGTCTTGTGTTCGATGATATTACTGATGCACTTAATTGCAGGCTAGAAAAGGCTCTTAATACTTGTATTAGATTTATATATAATTTAAATAAAAGCGAGCATATTACTCCATATAGAAACAGAGCTGGTTTTCTTAATGTGGCAAAAAGAAGACAATATTTTTTGGGAAATTTACTATACTCTCTCTTTCAAAATAAGGTTCCAGATTACCTGTTTAATTTATTTGAATTTAAAGCCGGTAACGAGGCAGCTATAAGCAGACTCCGTGACAGAAAGACATTACTAAAAGTGCCTACACACCGTACTTGTAAGTTTCAACGATCCTTCATTGTTAGAGGCACTCGTTTTTGGAACAAACTGCCTTCATATATCAGAGATGCAAGCTCAAATTTTATTTTCAAAAAAATGCTATTTAAATTATTGATAAGCATCGATAATGTAATTTTCGATGTTACTTACTGGTAACATATACTACCATTAAAACCTTTCATCTTTTTTTTTTCTTCTTCATCTTTTTCTTTTCATCTTATAGCTTTATTCTTAATTAATATTATTTTTTAAATTATTCAGTTACTTGAAAATCATCTTATCTACTGTTTATATTCATATATTTTTCGTTAATTTTGTATCATGATAATATCCTTCTTTTATTTTTTAATTATCGGCCATGTACAAGATATTAAAAATTACGATGTATACTTTGTTCCACTAAGAGCTACTTAGCCCTAGGAACTTCTTCTTTTCTTAAATAAAATAAAAATAAATAATTTTGGCCAAAGATTTGATATAGAGGGGAGCCTTAAAGTTATCTTTAACTTGGTAAATAAGAGCCACCCTACTGAACTTGCCACGGTGTGCCTGAACTAACTTTAAATGACAACTTTTTTTACTTCAAATTTTTTTCTTGCATTCGACTCAGGAGTGTAAAAGTAGTGTGTAAAATAATATTTAGCAAAATTTGCCGAGCCGTTTAAAAAAAAAGATTTTTTGTGTTAAAAAATCAATTTTTGAGAAATTAAAATAATTAAATGTTATAAATAAATGGTTATTCGATAATTTGATTAATATAATATTTGGTGTAAGTAAAATTGTTTATAAAATTCTTAATTAAAGGCAAAATAAAAGTGCAATCCTTTTATATTTCTATTTTGTATATCATGTGATGAAAAAATTAAAATTTTTGAATCAAAAAGCATCTAAATTTACTTTATTTGAAATTGACGTATGTTGCGTTAATTTAAGGACAAATAAGGCAAAAAAATATAGGGCAAGTACGAGTTACACTCGTACCAAGTCGAAGGGTTCCGTACCGCTCTAATTTTTTTCAATTATATGAGTCAGAGATTATTTGAATAATAATTTAAATAATGATAAATTAAAATAATTTTTTTTATTTTTAAAGAAATTTAAGTATAAACTTAATGATTTTTATAAGATTAAAAATTTTCAATTAAATAGACTAAACTTTTTTATATAATTTTAAATTTTAAAGCCAAAAGAATTTTTTTTTTAATTTTTTTTAATTTTTTAACTATTAAAGTAATTTAAACATAAACATAAACATTTTGTACGAAAAAAATAATCTGAAACTATAAAATATTGTAGCTGTTTAGAAGAAAAAAATTTTTTTTGGTAAAATTTCAGTTTTTTGGAAAAAATAGGGTAAATAGGCATTTTAATGCATTTTTTGAAAAAAATCTTGTTATTTCCTTGACAACAATATTAACATCACGTTCAATCATTTTCGCTATATTTTTCCTGTAATCTACACGTGAAAATACATAAGTGTACCAAATTTCAACTCTCTATCTCAAATAGTTTGGCTGCTAGGGGGGGGGGGGGGGGTAATGGTTTTGGGCGACGGACAAACGAGTGAAAACATTAGGGTTCCGTTTGGACACTTTCTGTACGGAACCCTAAAAAGAGAAAAAATTTTGTATTCTTACATTTTTACGTCAGTAGGGTTATGAGTTTTCCCAGAAAAAGAATAAAAACTGTTATTTGAAATTAATTTGGAATATTTCTTTTTTTCATAAAATTATATCTTTTTTTTTAAAAATTATTTTAACCCTAGACAGTACAACTGGGGTCAAAAACTACCCCAGAAAAAATTTAAGTAACGTCAAATTTGAAAATTTTGTATTTTGTATTTTCGTTTTTGTAATTTTTTGACCGTGTTTTTGATCCTTTTAAAAAACCAAAACCGCTATCTTCTTCTTTATAAAAAAACAAAGAAAATGACATATAGTAAAGTTATTTTGCCTCAAATATGAATCTTCTAACAAGAAAACAATTTTGGGGTAGTTTTCTACACCAGTTTTACTTTAAATCATAAAAATTTTAGGTTACAGAAACCATGAAAGGAAAAAAAATACAATCAAGAAACGGTATTCAAACTGAAAATGAAGTTCAAATTGATTGCAAATATTTTTCGCTAAAAGATCGAAGTTTGCTCCCTACAAACCTAGTTGGCATTTAAAACTATTGTTACTACTGCTATCCTGACTGTAGAAAAACTCTATCTGAAAATACGCAGATCAGACCACTAAATAACCACTGGAGCTACTCGTTTCTTCAGTGGTTTTCAGTGATTTACTTTTGACAAAGAAAATTCCTACAATAGCCTTAATTATAATATTTCTTAACGATAAACATATCCAATGGAGCAATCATTCTAATAACAATAATAATTAAATAAATGTCGAAAAAAAAATTATTTTATTACACTGCAAAATGTATATATAGGCGTCATAATTTATAATACATTTATAGTAACTTTTAAGTTGCTTCTAACAAGTTAGCAAAAGCATCTTAAAATGCATTAGTCTCTAAGATTTCTTAAGATGGAAAATGAAATAAACTTCATATTTATATACGATACTTGAAATGTTTTCAAAGAGAGTATAATGCATTTTAAGATGTTTCTTACACAGTTTATAGTGTATGCAGAGCTATTTCTAATATGAATTCTTAAACAGTAACTAGTTTTTTTAAAATTTGTATCTAATGTGTATAATTATATATTTTTAGATAAATGGAAAATTTAAATTTGGTGATTCTGTGAAATCAGTCAGACTTCCAAATAAAGAAATCCCAACTGGAACAATAGTAAACGTAACTGGTTGGGGAAACACAGTAAGTATCGTAACTTTTTTTCCTTACTCTAAATTGTTAAAGTTATGACTAGATGTTAATTAACGAAAGTAATTGGTTTTCAAAATTAAATTTAAACTTTAATTAAATAAATAACTACAGAGTATTGTTTTTTTCCATACAGTACAAAATATTTCTAGAAATTTGCCTGTTCCTAACATTTCAAGTTTCGGAATATTCAAATAATAATGTTCAGGGAACATTGGTGCAAAGACAAAAATGTCCACATGTCAGAAAATATTGACATGAAACTTGAGGGAGTATTTCTTTGAAATTTTCAGGCAAGTTTTAAAGATAAATGATGCGCACTGGTCAATGCTGGTTCCTACGGGCTACAGTCAGCAAAAAGCTGCGCTGTTGGACAAAAGTCTGCTGATGACAATTCAAATCTTAACGAATTTTAACTAATTTTTTTAAACTCTCAGGAAGAATTGTGCTATACGCCTTCGGTACCACTTTTTTAACATTTTTGTTTCATAACCTCAAAAACTTGTTTTATATGTATTTAGTTAGCTCAAATACCAAAACTAATGTCAAAAATTATTTATAAAATACAGTAACTGAAAGTTTTTGAGTTGTTTAATAAGAATCTGGCACTAAATTTGCAAAATTTAAAATGGCGTATCCAAGATAGCGCCCGAAACATAGAATAAAATTGTTACGCCCTTTAAGTGGTAAAACTAATTACAAACAAATGACACAAGTTTATATGGGATTTTGGGATCGTTGATCACGAATTTGATGTCAAATTGGCATTTTGACAATTGACAGCTATCAAATAAAGTGTCAACTTTGACATAAGAGCATTTCATTTTTATGAAAATGACAGTTAAGGGCACAAAAAACCTAAAAAGCTCAAAACGTTGCATAATGATACCGTTTTTTCGATTTATTTTACAAATTGAGCTAAAAAATGGCATTATTATGCAACGTTTTGAGCACTTCTGGTTTTGTGTGGGGTTATATATTTCGGCATTTCGTATTGACTAGGTGTTTCATCGTCTTTCGACATGATGGGAAACAATACGGATTAAGAACGATACAACGCGATCGGCGAACGATTTTAACTCAGCGGCGAAAGACAATGAACTGTGCTAATTAGATCCCACCCCCTCCACCGAAAAATCCTTCTTTCTTCTTTTGAGAAATTCCATCATTACTGCTTAAAATAGGGGCGGGGCATCCTGGCACTGCAAACAAGGGCTCTTCCTGCAATATTAATAGTAATCCTTTGACATATACACTTAGGAGGCCCAAAAATATTGATTTTTTAATAATTTCTCCTAAGAAGACTTTTTATTTTTTTTTAACTAAAATTCTTTCCACATATTATATGGCATCTTTTAGTTGTGTTTTACCGTTTGTTATTTATAAAAATAACTTCTTTTAACGGTGTTCTAGCTTTTTGAGAGCTCCTTTAAAAAAAGGCGTCCCTATTGCGAAATCCCATATGGGATCCTATAGGAAACCATATGGTGTTAAGGAGTGGGTACCCACATAGGTTTCCATATTATATATGGGAACATATGTTATGTAATCTCATATGGGAACTAGGGTGGTCCATAAAACCAAAACTCGAAATGTTATGCTCCTACCCCCCAAATTTGTTCCAAATTGAAAAAAAAGTTACTCCTATTTTTTTATTTTGAAATCGGACAATGTTTAGAAGTGGCGCAAAGCCTATGAATTTTCCCATGTATTTTGCATGGGGAAAACGCACTTTTTCGTAAATTTGCAATAAAATCGTAAAAAATCACTTAAATGATAAATGGACCAAATATGCTTCTAAAAAGTGTTTCAAAACAGTATTTCATAATTTATTTATTAATTTGTTGATATTAACTATTTTTTTTGCGATTTCAAAATACCAAAAAAATTCAAAAAATTAATAATAGTTAATATCAACAAATTAATAAATAAATTATGTAATACTATTTTTTAAACACTTTTTAGGAACTTATTCGGTGCATTAATAATTTAAGTGGTTTTTCATGATTTTATTACAAATTTACGAAAAAGTGCGTTTTCCCCATGCAAAATACATGGGAAACTTCATGGTCTTTGCGCCACCTCTAAATATTGACCGATTTCAAAATAAAAAAATAGGGGTAAATTTTTTTTCAATTTGGAACAAAATTGAGGGGTAGCATAACATTTCGGACTTTTGGTTTTTATGGACCACCCTAATGGAAACCCATATAGGAACCCATATAGGAACCCATATGTTTTTGCACGTGATCTGACATAGATTCCCATATAAGATCCTATTTGTCTTTTTTACATATAGGATCCCACATGGGTACTGATATAAGTGGTTTGCATATATCACATAGGAACCCATAGGGGATCCTATATGTAAAAGAAGACAAATAGGATCCAACATGGAAACCTATGTCCTATTTAAAAATTATCATTTTCTATAAAGACGCTGACAGACATAGAAACACACATCGTCGCTTGGGTGCAGAACTACGCCAATTCAGAGTAGAGCTGAAAACTTTGCCATTCCAGAAAATATTTGAAGAACATGCCATTTCAGAAATCGCATTTTTCTTCTCTTTTTAAGTTGAAATTATTGGGAAAAAAAGTTTGTTAATAACAGTTATTTATTTCTTAAGTTTTCACTTTTTGAATGGTATTGTTATATATATTTCAAGCTAAAATAAGAAGAAAATGGTAATATCTGAATTGGCATGTTTTTCAACTGTTATCTGGAATGGCTGAGTTTTCAGCACTACTCTGAATTGGCGTAGTTCTCCATTCATGCGACGACATGTGTTCCTTTTAGCGTATTCTATAAAAAAACATAAAACAACCATTTTTTCCAAATTATTCCCAAATGGGAGTAAAATGTACTGTTAAAGTCATATATCTATATGACACGGCATTTATTGCCATGTGAGGAATTGTATTCTCACTAAATTACTGGTCTACGTGGACTCGCTCTTCTTATAATATTTACGCCTTTAGTTAACAGTGAGAGATCCTGATAATAGCACTGTCATATGGCGAGTGTGTTAACTCGCCATATGACGACGAGTGTTAAAACACTCGTCGTATGGTAGTGCTATTATCAGGGTCTGTCACTGTTAATCAATTCATAAAGATATTAAGAAGAGTGCGTCCACGTACACCAGTAAATTAGTAAGGATACAACTTCTTACATGACAATATATGCCGCGTCATATACATATATGACTTTAACAGTACATTTTATTCCCATTTGGGAATAATTTGGAAGAAAATGTTTTTTTTTATAGAATATGCTGAAAGGAACACACTCCTATGTCTGTCAGTGTCTTTATAGAAAATGATAAGTTTGAATGGGACACAGGTTCCCATATAGGATCCTATTTATCTTTTTTTACATATAAGATCCTATATGGGTTCGTATGTGATATATGCAAACTGCTTACATGCACTGAAAGAAAAGATTGGCTTAGAGAACCTTAAAATGGTCGTGCCATCCAACTTTGTTGGACTCTGGGGCGCCGTCCAATTAGCTGGTTGAGTCACCCATTTTTAATGGCTGGCTTAAAGTTGGTCGTGTCACCTTTCAGCTTGGCTGTCTCAACCACTTGCACAGACTGAGACAACTATCATAATGGACAGAGAGTCCAATGAAATTGACCGTATGATAAATAAAGTAGTTGTTTCAGTGAATGCTTGAATTTGAAAGAATCTTCTTTTGCCAGAATTTGATGTGGGATGAGTAAATGCTATATTTAATTCACTTTAATAATATTTATTTTTATCAATAAATATAAAACATATCTTACAAAGACGGTTAACAATAACGAGGACTAAGGAGGATAAATTTGAACTTTACTGTTCTCGGAGGCGGTTCATTCTAATCTAACGCTATTGTCTCGTGCGAAAGCGTCGCATCATGCCCTGGAACGCCAAATTCATGCCCAAATATGGTAATATTCGAGGAGTCTATTTTACAGTAGTGGGGGTGATGTTCGGCCAAGGATCTAATTAGAATAATTCTGCGCAGCTGCACTGTATCTATGAGACGATGACGTCCTTTTACATTAGTTGCACGGTTGTTTTTGAGTAAATTTTAATTTTATAAAGCAATATTTCCAAATGTATGTTTCATTATCTCAAATATTTTGTTATATGATAACAATTACAAAATTAGAATAATATAAAATGAACTAAGTGTTGACCAAAAATAATGTTTGATTTTTAACAGTTTTCAGACAGTACGCAACATTTGTCGGCCTCCTTAAACGAGTGTCGTTCTAAATAGAAGTCAAAATATCAAGCAAATTAACATTGCAATAGTGTGAATAAAGAAAACAAAGAGTTGAAAAAAAATTAATTTAATTGAAACGCGATGGTTGTAAGGAAGAAAAGAACTTATTTCTATAGGTGTGCGCTTTAAATTTAAAGTTTATGATAATGTCTTAATAAGGTTCACAAAGTCTTTTTAATAATCACTTCCGTGATGTAATAATGGAAGTGGATACATTCTTTTTAAACTACGCTTATAGACACCAGCGTTTGTTTTTACTGTTACTACTCGCACTATGTTGTCTTGTCCTGGATGCACTTGAAGGATACGGCCCAATCTTCACTTCATAGGTGGAAGATTATCTTCCTGAATTGATACCAACGTTCGGATGTCGATATTTTCTTCTTTAGTCGCGGCTTGCCATTTGCTGCGACTAGTCAGTTGATGAACATACTCCCGTTGCCACCTTGCCCAAAAGTGGCTTCTCATTTGTTGTGCCAACTGCCAAGTTGATAATCTTGCTGACGGTATGTTGAGTAGATCACTTTGTGGGAGGCTGGTCAGAGGACTACCAATCAGGAAATGAGCGGGAGTTAACGGGAGAAGATCATTTGGATCGGATGAAAGAGGAGTGAGAGGCCGAGAATTGAGGATTGATTCGATTTCTGTCATGTATGTTTCTAGTTGTTCGTAAGTAAGTACTTTATCGCCAACAGTTCGCACCAAATGGTGTTTGAAAGATTTGACGGCTGCTTCCCAAAGGCCACCAAAATGTGGCGCTCTGGGTGAAATAAAACGCCAACTAATTTTTTCATTTGATAAAAAGTTCTGAACCTCTGTTTTGTTTTGGATTTCGCGAATATTACGACCGAGTTCCTTTAATTCATTATTTGCTCCGACAAAATTCGTCGCATTATCTGTACAAATGCTGATAGGTTTACCGCGGCGCGATACAAATCTTTTTAAACTTCCAATGAAGGCTTCGTTAGTTAAATCGCTCACCAACTCTAGATGAACGGCTTTACTTACAAGACATACATAAATTGCGACGTATGCCTTGATTTTACTGCGGTTTCTATGACGCCTTTCTTTGATAAAAAATGGTCCACAATAATCGATTCCGACATTGAGAAAAGGTCGAGTTAAAGACAATTGGCTCTCAGGGAGATTTCCCATAATGTAATCTGCGCCACGTGGTTTGGCTTTAAAACATGGAATGCATTGACGAATAACATGTCTTGTGACATTTCTTCCGTCAATAGGCCAATACATTTCGCGGACTCCGTACAGAGTAGCTTGTGTTCCTGCATGCATTCGCCGCGTGTGCTCTTCGAAAGTAATCATTTGAGTGACGTGATGATTTCGTGGTAAAATCGTTGAGTGATTTTGCGTTTTTGGAATGCTTGCGTTCTAAAGTCGACCACCGACTTTCAAAACGCCTTTTTCTAGGAATGGATTCAATGTACGTAATTTACTTTTATTATCTATTGACTTTCCTTGTGTTAATGCTTGTGTGTCTTTTTTGAATTCGGATGATTGAGTCAATTTAATAATGAAAGAATGAGAAGTGTCGAGTTCAGTTTGCGATAACGGACCTGAGATTTTTTCTTTATGTCTTGTGTTATGAATGAAACGAAGACAATAATCCACAACATGATTCAACGTTCGAAAAGATGAATATTTTTCAAGTAGATCCCATTTTGAAATAGTAATTTTAAAAGACACTGTCATTGCATTTATTCTTTTTTCAGGATCTTCGCCTTGAAAAAATTGCATTGTTGGCCAATTGTTTTCGTTTTGACAAAGCCATTCAGGCCCGTGTTGCCAAAGTGTGTTTTCCTGAAAATCTCGCGGTGCTTGTCCGCCAGACAGGCTATCGGCTGGGTTGTCGTATGTAGGGACATGCCTCCAATCGAGAGGATCTGTGAGAGTTTGAATTTCGCCTACGCGATTAGCAACAAAGGTATTTAATGTATGTGATGGACTGTTTATCCAGTGTAGTGTGATGGTGGAGTCGGACCACAAACAAACCTTGTTTTTTATTTTTTCAATGCTTTAATCGTGATGGTCAGAAGATTAGCTAATACAAGCGCTGCGCATAATTCTAATTTTGGGATTGAAATCTGTTTTAAGGGTGCTACTCGTGATTTTGAGCAAATTAAAAACGCCTTGTGTTTACCCTGGTTGTCAGTAGATCGAAGGTACAAACTTGCCCCATACGCTTTCTCACTGGCGTCGCAAAACCCGTGAATTTGAAGAGAAGTGTGATTTGGAATGCTAATGCATCGATTGAAGCGAACATTTTTTAAAAGATTTAATTGGCTTTCGTACTCAATCCATGATTCACGAATTTCGGATGGGACTTCTTCGTCCCAGGAAAGTTTTATTTTCAAAAGATTTTGTATGAAAATTTTTTCTGAAACAGTTACCGCGCTTATCAAACCTACAGGATCAAAAAGTTTGGCGATTTGAGAAAAAATAAAACGTTTTGTTAGACGATAGAATGGAGTTAAATTCACAGTGTAAATAATCGAATCTTGACTAGGATTCCAATAGAGACCTAAGGTTTTGACTGTTTCTGATGGATCTAATGACATGTGTGTGTCGTTTGCTTTATTTTTAAAATTTGTAATTAACGCGGGCTCATTGGAATTCCATTTTCGAAGGTTAAAACCTCCTTTGTGCAAAAGTGTGATTAAATTGTCGCGAAGTGTTAGAGCTTCTTCAATAGTATTAGCACCCGTTAACAAATCGTCAACATAAAAATCGTGTTTTAAAACTTCCGCTGCTTTTGGATAATTGTTGCCTTCGTCTTCTGTCAATTGATGCAGCGTTCGAATAGCAAGAAACGGCGCTGATGCTGTACCGAATGTGACTGTGTTTAAAGTGTATGTTTTTATAGGCTCCAATTTTGACACAAGCTTCTTAACCCTTAGATGCATACATATGTATGAGAGTCACTGATCAAGAATCCGAGGTCAGATTTTTTGAATTTTTATAATTCGAAATGGCGGATTCAATACCCTACCGATAGAAAATCACTGAAAAATTATTGCATTAGGGTTTATTGCTACACTCAGGCTAGGTCAAAATTTATTACCCGTTTTGAGCTAGTCCTTTTAAATTTAGTTTTAAAAGAAATTAAAATTATATTGTCAGAAACCATCTGTGGCTCTTTATTGAACAAATATTTTTATGTAGATTTCTTAAAAAAATATTTTTCTGAAAATTCAATATACATTATGCGAGTATACTGCCGTGCTAAGGAAGAACTTACGTATCTCCATTTCATAAGAAACTGAGAAAATTGAGAAAAACCGTTTGCTTCAAGAACTCTGTTTTAAAATTAAAAATGTTAAAATTTAACTTCACTTCATAATGAAAAGTGTATATGCTCTTTCTAATTTTGCAAAAAAAAAATAATTATTTAAACATACTCTATGCAAAACTGGACATGCGATGTCCAATTTTTAAAAATAAGAAAGAAAAAGTTACAGAAAGTGACATGCGATGTCTCGACCAAACGCATCATCGAGCTCGGCGAAGTTTTAGAAGGAAGAACTTACGTATGTCCGAGCTCGGTCTGAGTATGGAGATGCGTTGTTTTTATTTCTGACGGAAGGGTCGTGCTCGACTTCCTTTCAGAAAAGGGAGACATCGCAAGTTAACTTGCGATGTTTTCCCACTTTTGGCATAGCCAACCTCGCTGACCCGTACGTTTTTACGAGCACGCATAATACTGTGTGTAAGTTTTTATCAAGTATTTCTTCAATTTCCTCACATTTCGTGATTTTTAATTATTGTTTTTCTTGGCCATTAATTAACATTTTTAAATTCTATTAACACAGTTAGATGCAGTTTTTCTTCCTGCGTTTATCGATACCAAAAACTCAATTTTGTCAAAAATGGCACTTACGTAAGTTTTTCCTTAGCACGGCAGTATATACCTATATTAAAAATTGTGTCAAAAATATAAAAATATAATTATTTACAGAGAATAATTTTAACTAAAAAGCTAATTATGATTTAAAATTATTAATTAATTTTATTGTTTAGGAACTATAATATTAGTTTTTGCAATTGCAGTTTTCTATAAAAAATATAAATGTCTATAACATATATTTTAATAATTAATTATTCTTTAAGTATTTTATTGATTATAATTTTAATTTAGTAGTATACATTTTTGAAATGAATTTTAGAAATTCAGAATAGTGGAATATTGAAGATTTCAAATTTTGTATTGCAGTCCTCAAAAACTAAAGGTAAATAATTCATTCTATCGGACTCAAACTTGGACAAAATGTAGTCCTTTTGAATAGTAATAAATACAAAAATAATCTTGACTATAGAAGAAATATATTTAGCGTGGGAAGGGGATGAAATTTTTGATTTTTTTAAGAAAACTGTTTACTTTGATAATTTGTTGTTCTTCTAATTTTAATTGAAAAAAATTTTGTAATACCAATTTCAATACATTTTTTATGCTCTTTCGATTGGTCATATTATTTTTTACAAGAAAAAAATTTTGATTCCTAAAAATGGAAAATAAAAATAAAAATGACTTTTTCTTCAAAAAGGACATTTTTTTATTTTTTTTATTTTTTTAAATGAAAGCCCTACTTTTTTCCTATAAAAAATCTTTGGAGTAAAATGTTGGATGAGAACTCCTAATCACCGAAAATAAAGGTTGAATAGAACCTAACGCCTATGACGCTCGCTGCCTCCAGCAGCGGCACTGGTGCAGCGCGGCGGATCACTGCGTTGAACCAAAGTGCCAAAATCTTATTGTTTATTTACAAAACTGTAATAGACCTCAAGTTACATTTAAACGCTCTCTGGATTTACAGGGTTGAGATTTTCATTATTGGAATTTACTAAAAAATTTTGAAAAAATTGAAAAATGTTTGATATAAAATTATTCCGAAAAATGAATAAATTTGATCGAAAAGATGAAAATTATATTTATACTTGCATGTATTAACACTCCTGGATTTTTTAATATCTGAGTTGTAATCTATTTGGCAAGTCTAGTACGCTTTTTATCTTTTGGGAAGTAATCACATTTAGTGTCACAATTTTTTTGGAAACTTCTTTTGATTTAGGAAGCAAATAATAAAAACTCCTAATGTTTATATTATCTTAATGACGTTAATCTTAGCTTAGTCCGCTGTCATTATCAAGCTAATTTATCTGAAAAAATGCATTAAGGGGGGGGGGGGTAAGGTTAATTCGTGCAAAAAATACAGTTAGAATCAGTTTATTAAAACTTTTTGGACATTGAAGTACATTATTTGAAGAATGTTTTGTGAAATTTGTATTAAAAAATATTCGAAAATAGAGCAATGGCAGCAGTTTTTGTGAGACACCTCAGAAAAAAGATGATTTGCGGTGCCCCTCATAACTAGGTGCAGAATCATCTGAAATCAAAAAACCAAAGATTTTTCGTTAAAAGATCGAATTCCCCAGGTAATGTCGTGGGGGATTTTCGAATTTTTTTATTTTTGGGAGAACTTTGAAATGAAAAACGCGATTTTTACCCAAAAAATCGACTTATTTTTGTTTGTAAAAAAAATAAAATAAAAAAAGGGCTTCTTCACTACCTCGTAAATTTTGTACAGAAATATTGTTCCGAATTTCAAAAGGATCGGTTAAGTAGTTTTTGAGCTACACGAGGGGCACCGCATTTGAAAATGTGGTTTTTGGGAAAACGGCTTTAAAGTTTTGAACACTAAAAATTTGAGAATAAAAAGTTTAAAAGGGAGTTTTATCGGCTTACCTCACACAGAATCATCAATGCCAGTTTCATAAAGTATTAAGGCACGTTTGTACTTGCTTCGCAGTTTTTATGAAGAAAGGTAGAAAGTAAGGTTAGGCTTCACACACAGAACGAAACTGCAGCCACGCAAAAACAGCGCGCCCGGGCTGGTCAGGCAGAAAAATACGAATATTTTAAAATAAACATAACTTTTCCAATTTTGCTCGGAACGACTTGAAATTTTGGCACAATATTCTTGAAATATCATAGATTCAGAAAAAAATTTAAAGAAAAAACCGAAAAAAAATTTAAAAACCCTACCCCCCTTAAATTATAAAGTTATAATTATTTTTTAAACTAGATGTGAATTCTGTCTATTTCATGGACACTTCGCTTCCAAGGAAGCAAAACAATTTGCTTCCTCAAATATTTTAAATATTTTAAGTTAATAAAAACAAAAATTAAAAAAACATAAATTATTTTGATTAAAAAGATACTAAAACAATTTGATTAGTTAATTTAGAAAATCCCTAAGTTCAAATTTAGATATTTATGATTTTAATAACCAATTTAAATTTTATGGAAAATCCTCTACAAAATACTTTATGCACGCATACACATTTACCCACACATATGTACGTATACATAAATACACATACACATAAATAAATTAAAATTAAATTAAAATTTAATTTTGATAATATAGCATACTTTTACATCCAAAATAGTCTCAGAAAAAAATTGGCACCGATAAGTAACAAATATTTCGATGGGTTGAAATTTCTCAGGTGACTCCACTTAATGAACCAAATTTGATGATTTTCATTTCTCCCAAAAAATATGTTTTTTTCAGCCAATCAAAAATGACTTAAACAGACTTAAGGTACATGTTTAAAGCTTAAAAAATCCACTTAGAAATTTTATTTATGTCTATTTTTGGTGTTACTATAGCTATTTGAAAAAAGGACTTTTTAATAAAGTATCTTTACATTTCTTGAAATATTTAAAAAAATATTAAAGACACATTAATTTAAGCTAAATATTCTTTTTCTACAGGTTCTGGCAATAAGTTTTAAAAAAAAGACGTCCCGATATGTTCATAAGGCTCTGAGCAATCAGCGTTTGAAAATCGCTCGGGTCCCGTAGACCCAATCTAGCAGTTACGTTAAATCCCGATAGTCTAGCAGTTGAGGGTTAATATTATTAGTAATATTATTATTATTAATATTATCATTATTTTACTAGTTGAAAATTATGTCCATTTCGTGGATATTTCATTTCAAAGTTAGCAACAAATTTGCTTTCTTATAGAAAAAGCAACATATTAATAATATAAAATTTAATTCGAGAAATTCTTTAAAAAAAGGAATTTTAAGTGCAAAAAAATGAAAAAACATCAATTAATTTACGAATTTTTGATCAATTATAAAAGTTATATAGGTCAATCGATTCGTTTTGAGATAAGGAATATGATTTTTTTATTCATTAAGTTGTATTTTTAGCTTGGAAAAAAATTTTGGCAAAAAACGATTTTTTTCGATGAAAAAAGGTGCTCAACAAAATTTGATTGGGTATTTTCAAAAATCCCTGTGTCCAAATTTAGATACTCACGAGCTTAAAAAGTCATCCAAATTTTATTGAAATCCGTTGAAGCGTTCTTGAGATATCCTGGCGACAAAAAACGCTATACACACACACGTACACACATACACACACACACACACACACACACACACATACATCTGGACATTTGCTTAGGAATGAAAATTTAGCCTTTTTAGATGAAAATGAGTCGATTTAAACTATTTTTGGAAAATCGAAAATCTTAACGATCACAAAGCTTCCTCTATGAGGAAGCAAAAAAATTGTTCTTCATACTTTTTAATTGTCAACATATAATTATATGTTGTTACTAATGCAAACATTTTGTATTTTCCAAAACATCTAAATTTAACAGTTTTAAAAAATTTAGACTAAGAAATTCTGTGAAAAAAAATTTTAGTAATTTACTAAAAATAAAATTCTCTAAAATATATATGTGTCTATATATATATCATGGCCGTATGAGGCAATAAATCTGTGAAATTGTATCTGACATGGACCTCTGTAGCTTAGTGGTTAGAGCATTCAAGCGCCAATTGAAAGACCCGAGTTCGAATCCCGGTGAAGCTAAATGTCCAATATTTTTTCACAGAATTTCTTAGTCTAAATAATTAATTCTTGAAAATAATGAAAAATTCATTTGAATTTTCGTTTTCAATGTGATTTAAATATCGATAAAATCTTCATGAATTTGCGAACTAAGAGTCGATATAGTAGGTTTCTTGAAGGCACGAATTGTGCAAGAGCTTACTTATGATTGGCGAATTTAGTTCTACATCAAAAATTCTGGGAAAATTTGAATTACTAAAATTAAAATTCTCTAAAATATATATGTGTCTATATATATATCATGGCCGTATGAGGAGATAAATCTGTGAAATTTTATCTGACATGGACCTCTGTAGCTTAGTGGTTAGAGCATTCAAGCGCCAATTGAAAAACCCGAGTTCGAATCCCGGTGAAGCTAAATGTCCAATATTTTTTCACAGAATTTCTTAGTCTAAATAATTAATTCTTGAAAATAATGAAAAATTCATTTGAATTTTCGTTTTCAATGTGATTTAAATATCGATAAAATCTTCATGAATTTGCGAACTAAGAGTCGATATAGTAGGTTTCTTGAAGGCACGAATTGTGCAAGAGCTTACTTATGATTGGCGAATTTAGTTCTACATCAAAAATTCTGGGAAAATTTGAATTACTAAAATTAAAATTCTCTAAAATATATATGTGTCTATATATATATCATGGCCGTATGAGGCAATAAATCTGTGAAATTGTATCTGACATGGACCTCTGTAGCTTAATGGTTAGAGCATTCAAGCGCCAACTGAAAGACCCGAGTTCGAATCCCCGTGAAGCTAAATGTCCAATATTTTTTCACAGAATTTCTTAGTCTAAATAATTAATTCTTGAAAATAATGAAAAATTCATTTGAATTTTCGTTTTCAATGTGATTTAAATATCGATAAAATCTTCATGAATTTGCGAACTAAGAGTCGATATAGTAGGTTTCTTGAAGGCACGAATTGTGCAAGAGCTTACTTATGATTGGCGAATTTAGTTCTACATCAAAAATTCTTGGAAAATTTGAATTAACAGTTTTAAAAAATTATTTGCACAATTAGGCATTATACTTTGTGACGTCAGAGGTTGATGACGTCGATCGGTGGAGGGACAACAAAGCACTTCAACCAATAAACGACGAGAACGATTTCAAGCTAACCTCAAAAACTTATGTTTGACAGCTACCTGACCAATGGCAATGATGTTGTTTTTGTCCCTCCAGCGATCGACGTCATCAACCTTTGACGTCACAAGGTATAATGCCTAATAAAAAGTATTTTTCAAAATAGACATAAAGTGAAAATAAATTCCAGTAATGACAATCTCAACCCTGTAAATGCAGAGAGCGTTTAAATGGAATAACATACAGAAAATGTCCGCTATACGTCACACGTATATCTCAAGGGACACATATGACGTGAGGCGGCCATTTTCTGTAGCAAGTGTGTCAGTTTTATTTCCGTTTTCGTTTTTTCTGCTCTTGGAAACATCCAATCGTGGAAAAGTTATAATTTTCAAATTCCGTATTACCTACGATTTCGTCAACCAGAGCGATTTCATGGAAAAAGTGTTTGTTTTTTTTTAATAAATTGTCAAATTGCACATTTTTACCAAAGAAAAGGAAAGTCTTTGACAAACACTGTCGAATTTGTCCATCGATCGTCCTTAAGGGTATCCAGTGGGATTTCCCTTTGCCATAAATCAGACTCAAAAAACTCAATAAGTTTTAAGTGAGTAGCAGTAAATGTTTCAAATACTATCTGAAAACGCATTGAAATGGCCCAAAAAACTCAGTGATTTTCGGCAGTGAGTTTTCCAGTGAGTTTGTATCGGTAGGGTATGGCGGACGAAAAATTAAAAATTGATCGGATTCGCTTGAAACTTGTTACTCGAGGATTTTCGGAGTCACTGATTACAAATCTGGTTTTATTTTTTAAAAATTCAAAATGGTGGATCTAATATGTCGGACAAAAAAATTAAAAAATCGGGCAAGTTCGAGTTACACTAGCACTAAAATCGAGGGTTCCGTACACAAAAAAAATAATTTTCAATATATTTGATAATATTAAATATATAATATATAAATATATTATACATATTATATATAATATAATATATACCGTCAAGTGGGGCTATTTTGTGCGCCATGGGGCTATTTTGTGCACGCGAGGTTTTTAATGAATAAAATCTTTATATATAGTTGTTTAAGTTTGCTATTTAGTATAAATATTTTCTGATATATAGACTACAGAGAGTACTAAATAAAATTACTTAATTCTTTATCACAAATCAGAAAAAAAATCGTAAAGTCGTGAAAATCGAGCTGAAAATTTTCAAAGGTCTCAAAATTCTGTTTAGATCTCCGGAAGTTTAAAAGTGTTTTTAAAACTATTAATAATACTTGTTGACAATTTAGTTGTGATGGTGTACACGTGATGCGCTAACTTTTTATTGCATATTTTAAGAAAAAAGTGTAAAAAACTAAAAAATCAGAATTTGGTGGGATATTTTGTGCATCCTTTAAAATCAATTATTTTTCAAAAATTGGTTTTGTAGTTAATAAAAAATACTTTATAATTTAGTTTTAGAACATATTTGTTTTATTTTTGTTATAAAAACCGAGAAATAAGCATAAAATTTAAAATTTACACACGGTGCCTTAAAAACCTCAAAAATGTAACTTTAATAATTACATGCTTTTCAAGTTAATTTTGTAACTTTTTTTCTTAAAATAACTCAAGAAATGTAGTAGAAGTTTTATTAAGTAAGATTTACTTAAAAAAATAACTATTTTGTAAATCTCCATTTTTGTAAAATTTCAAAGTTTTACTTTCAAATTAGTTAAACAATTACTAAAAAAAAAATATTTTTAACTTTGTTTTTATTTATTACACCCTAGAATATCTAGAAAAAATACTTCATACAGTAAAAACAGTTAAAAAAAAATTTTACCTATCTTTATAAATAAACAAACTTTGATGCACAAAATAGCCCCCTACGTGGGGCTATTTTGTGCACAACTTTGAGTTTCTATAACTCAGACAAAAAATTTTTTCTTGTCGGCTAACTCATAGGACACCTTTAGAAGGATGTCTAAAACATAACTGAAAAGTTCAATTCTTTATTTTTTCAAATTCTGAATTTTAACCAAGCATAGAGTGAAAAAAGAGCGGTTTTGTGCACAAAATAGCCCCAGTTGACGGTAATGATTTTTTTATAAAAAATGTACCACCCCCCCCCCCCTATCTTCAAAAATATTTTACTTAGAGAGTTCAAATTTTGTATAGGAATATATTGTCAGGTGTAAATTACATAAAAATTATAGAGAACGTGATGGTGATTGCGCTGTCAACGAAAAATCCAGAGATTTTAGCAAATATCCATAAAAAATACTCAAAAATCATTTTATTTCCTTAACAACGTTATGATCAACTTCTAAAATCATGTTCTCTACAATTTTTCTATAATCTTCACGTGAAAATACATTTGTGTACCAAATTTGAACTCTCTAAATTAAATTTTTTGGAAGTTATGGAAGGGGGGATACGGTCATTTTTTATCATTTTTTTTTAATCGTTGGTTTCTGCTTAAAAACACTATGATAACGATCTGCAACAAAGTTTTCTACAGTTTTTTTGTAATCTATATGGCAAACTACATATGTATACCAAATTTCAGCACTGTAAGTACAATAGTTTGGCAGATATGGAGGTGGAATTGTACACTTTTAATGCATTTTTGCTAAAAAAATGACCGTATCCCCCCCCCCCCCCTTATCTTTCAAACTATTTGACTTAGGATGCTGAAATTTGGAACACGTATGTAGATTTACGTGTAGATTACAGGAAAATTATAGAGAAAGTGATGATTATAGCGCTTTCAAAGTTATAACACTAAATTATGGCCCATATGTTAAAAAAATGCTCAAAAATATTGTTATTTCCTTGACAACGCTATGTTCAACACATACAATCATGTTCTCTATAATTTTCCTGTTATCTATACTTGAAAATACATTTGTGTACTAAATTTGAACTCTCTAAGTCCAATAGTTTGGAAGTTCAGGGGGGGGGGGATACGCCAATTTTTTAGCATTTTTTTAAAAAACCGTTTTTTTCTGAAAAACGCTATGATAACAGCCTGCAACAAAGTTTTCTATAGTTTTTCTGTAATCTACACGCCAAACTACATATGTGTACCAAATTTCAGCACTCTAAGTACAATAATTTGGCTGATAAAGGGCAGGAATGGTACAAATTATACGCATTTTTTCAAAAAATGACCGTATTGCCCTCTTATCTGCCAAAATATTTGATTTAGAGAGTTCAAATTTAGTACACAAATGTATTGTTATGTGTAGATTACAAAAAAAATATAGAGATCGTGATGGTAATAGTGCTGCAAAATAAAAGGCAAGAGTTTTCAGCCAAAAAATATCAAAATTTCTTAAAAATCTTGTTATTTCCTTTACAAAGATCAAACCCTAGAATCATGTTCTCTATAATTTTCCTTTCTTCTACACGTGAAAATACATATGTGGGCTAAATTTGAACTGTTTAAGTAAAATAGTTTGGTGGCTAGGGGGGGGATACGATTTTCGACAAAGTCTTTCCAATAGGGTTCCGTGCATACACTTGTGGTGTACGGAACCCTAAAAATTGATCGGATTCGCTTGAAACTTGTTACTCGTGGGTTTCGGGGTCGCTGATTATGAATCTTGTTATAGTTTTTAAAAATTAAAAATGGCGGATCCAACATTGCGGACAAAAAATTAAAAATTGATTGGATTTGCTTGAATCTTGTTACTCGGGGGTTTTAGGGGTCACGGATTACGGATTTTACCATTTATTTTTACAACTTAAAATTACGGATTCAATATTGCGGACGAAAATTTAAAAATTAATTGGATTCGCCTGAAACTTGTTACTAGAAAGTTTTCGAGCTCGCTGATTACGGATCTGACCTTGGATTTTTAAAATTTAAACCCAAATAGCACGATAGTTTGCTGTAAAGTCACTGTAAGGGTTATCCGTACAGGTTGTAAGGTTACAAAGTAAGCCAGTAGTCCCTACTGAAAAAACTCATATGAAAACTCATGTTCATATAGGAATTTATATGTGATCTCATATGAGATCGTATGTAAAATCGTATATGAAATTGAGACACGATTTGATATGTGAATTCATAGGGGAAATAAGTGTTTTTGACAAGAGATCTCAAATAAGATAGCACATGAGATCTCATATAAGATCACATATGAGATCTCATACAAGATCACACATGAGATCTCACATGAGATGACACATGAAATCTCATATGAGATCACACATGAGATCTCATTTAAGATCACACATAAGATCATACATGAAATTATACAAATGGACATGTGTTTCTATATCGAAACTTATGTGGATTCCTATTCGATTTCGTATGTGAATTCTTATGTCAAATCTTATATCAAATCTCATATGGAATCCCATATCAAATCTCAAAAGCCCTTAATGAACAACAGATATAAATGTATTCGTCATATCCTTATCTGACAAGTATTATTTCTCTGAAAAGAGTTTGTTTTTCCATGATTTGGGTCTCTATGTTCTAGTTCTTCTTATATATATTTTCCTCTTCATGTTGACAGTGAGAGAGGTTAAACATACAGCCACCTTGTGACACTTGTCTTAACTAAGTCCTACATGAGAACTTATATGAGATCTCATGTAGAATCTCATGTGGAATCTTATGTAGGTCTTAGTTAAGATAATCGTCGCAAGGTGGCTGTATGTTCAACCTCTCTCACTATCGACATGAACAGGAAAAGATATATAAGAAGAACTAGAACATAGAGGCCCAAATCATGGAAAAACAAACTCTTTTCAGAGCATTAATACTTGTCAGATAAGTATTAGACGAAAACATTTATATTTGTTGTTCATTAAGAGCTTTTGAGATGTGATATCGAATTCGGTATGAGATTTGATATGAGATTTGACCTATGAATTCAGATACGATATCGCATAGGAATCCACATGAGTTTCTATATAGAAAGTAGAATCTGATGTCTGATCTCATGTGTGATCTTATGTGAGATCTCATGTGTGATCTCATATGAGATTTCTTGTGTCATCTCATGTGAGATCTCATGTGTGATCTCATATGAGATTTCATGTGTCATCTCATGTGAGATCTCATGTGTGATCTTATATGAGATCTCATATGTGATCTAATTTGAGATCTCATGTGCTATCTTATTTAAGATCTCTTGTCAAAAACACATAATTATTTCCCATATGAATTCATATATCAAATCGTGTCTCACTTTCATATACGATTTTACATACTATCTCATATGAGATCACATATAAATTCCTATATGAATATGAGTTTTCATATGAGTTTCTATATAGGAAACCACAGGTGATCTCATATGAGATCTCATATGAGTTTTTTCAGTAGGGGTAAGCATACAGTGGACTTAAAATTTCTGCCTCACAGTAAACTTACAAAGTAAGGTCGTGGTAAGCTTACACCGTAAGGTTGCAGTAAGCTTACGCCGTAAGGTTGCAGTAAGCTTACGCCGGAAAGTTGCAGTAAGCTTACAGTGTAAAGTTGTGTTATGTAACCTTACAGTGTAAGTTTGTTGTAAGCTTACAGCAAGTTTACGATGTAAAGTTATCATTTTTAAATAAAATCAAATTAATTAACGGCTTTTTGCGGGACGCCGTTGAGGATATGTTCACTTAACATATTGAAGAAGACATTAATTATAATATTAAAAATCTTGACGCCAACGAGTTTCCAACCTATCTAACCCAAACTACCGAACCTAAACGCGAGCGCATTAAACCCCACGGGTATCAAGGACTTGGAATACATTTCATAAAATGTAAATCATCTGTTACCAGAGAAACCTCCAAGGTAAAACATCATTTACATTTTCTGGAATATATTCCAAGTCCTTGATAGCCGTGGGGTTTAATGCGCTCGCGTTTAGGTTCGGTAGTTAGGGTTAGATAGGTTCGAAACTCGTTGGCGTCAAGATTTTTAATATTTTAATTAATGTCTTCGTCAATATGTTTAGTGAACATATCCTCAACGACGTCCCGCAAAAAGGAGTTCATTAATTTTATTTTATTTAAATATGATAACTTTACATCGTAAGCTTGCTGTAAGCTTACAACAAACTTACACTGTAAGGTTATATTCTACAACTTTACACTATAACCCGTGCAGAAATTATATTCTATTATATATAATTATATTATATATATGATATTTTAGTTCGGGCATCATAAGGTTCAGATAAGGTTGCCTTATTATTGTCAGGGTTCCTTTAAGGAAAACCTATGCGGACCCTATACTATTTGTCCCGCAGCAGACTATCCGTTCCCTATTGAGGACCCGAATCTGGAAAGTCCTTTTAATTTTTTGAATAAAATACCATTATAAATTAAAATCTAGGTTTAAAAATAAAACAAAAAAAATATTAATTTTTAAACAGAATTTGTTTAGGTATTCAATTTACGTATGAGAAGATACTCCTTATATTTTATTTATTTATTTCTTTAATCAAAAAGTTCAAAGTCCCTAGGGTAAATTTGCCCAAGGAACAGGATACAATAATAAACTTCAATTATTATTAAGTTACTATATCAAATGTTTATAATAAATAATAATAATAATAATAATACTGAGCAGAAATTAACTTAATGGTGATTACATGTGTTAGTTATTTATACTTTCGGCTTATATACCTGATTATGATTTCAAATCACTATTAGCAGTTACATTTCCCGGCGTGTTTCTATATTTACACAATAATAGGTTCAAATTGATTCTAATGTATTATAAATTATATAGATATTTATAATATATATACTGGGGTGGGCCGAAAAAAAAAATTTTTTTTTTCCCTTAAGAGCCTCAGGCCCAAAAAGTTTCTATTGATGACCAATAACTCACACAAGAAGTAACAGATTTTTAAAAAAATATTTAAGGGGAGCGCAGAGACCATTTAGCTGAAAAAGTGAAAAAACTTTTTGAATAAGCAGGCAAATTTAGAGATAATGTTTTTATTTTATATGCGCAATGTTTTTCCATGTATTTTTTCCTCCTGAATTCGAATCTGTAATTTAAAATTACATGGAACTTCAAGTTTTTGAGAAAAATGGAAATAAAAGCATAAAAATATTGATTTTTAACATTTTTTAAACTTTTCTAAAGGATAGCTCAATGATTCGAAGTGCTAGAGACTTCGGATTATGCTCAAATTAAAGCTTATAGTATATACTACAACTTTCAATTATAAAAGAGCCAAAAAGATAAAAAAAATCATGAAAAATTTAATTAAAAGTTTGAAAATGTTGATTTTTGTCATTTCTTAAATTTCTATAAAGGATAATAATTCAACAATACGACATGCTAGGCAGTTCGGATTACGCTTAAATTAAAGCTTGCTAAATGCACTACAACCTTCTTTGATAAAAGAATTAAAAAAAATTTGGAAATCATTTGTATGTCTTTTTTAGATGTCTGCAAAGCTGGAAAAGTAAAAAAAAACATTGTTTTTAAGACCTGCCTAATAAAATGTTTATATTAAACGGTATTGACCATTGTTTGACATCATAAAATAAATAATGCAACCTTATTCGCGGAGCCATTTCTTAGATCAAGGAGGGGATGATGTTCACTCGTAGAAGCGCGGTCTCAATTCATTTGAACAAGTATCGAATATAATTATGAAGGAAGCTTCATAGTGATTCTTCTAAAGAGCACAAAAATGAATGAAAACGTGATTTTTACATTTCAAATTGGTAGATTTTCTAAAAAATGATAATAATACTTATTTCTTAATATACTTGAATTTATTCCCGTTACTGAGCTTTGTTGTCAAACCTTAGCATTTTTATTTCGATCATAGTTATTTAATTTTTCCTTACTCTTGGAATAACACACAGCTTCAAATAATTTTTTAGCGTTTTTAAAATTTTATTTTCAATTAAATGTTTGAAATGAAGTGTAAAAAAAGGTTAAATTAAAGTCAAATATATTTTTAATATTATCTTTAATAGAATGTTATGACCAATCTTGGTTAGGGGAATTTCAGGCATTACTCATTTGTTAGAATGTTTGTTTTTACAGGTTACTTTATCATACCCTGTTATTTTTAGATTTATTATTTGTGTAAATATTATGTGTGGCATTATGCAATGATATAAAAACGACATTTTTCAAAATAGACTTTTTCTTAACGAAAAAAAATTATCAACTTAATAGGTAAGCTTTTTATTTCTAATTGCGACATTAAATTTTTTAATGACATTCTTATATTTTATCCTAGGTTATAATTTTCATGGCGTTAGTTTCTTTAAATGAAATGGCTTCATCTGTAGACATAAAATGCTCTATTTTAGGAGTTTGTAAAGGTTTGAGTGGTGTAAGATTACCTACATGTTTGGATTTATTACGATATTATTATTTCATTTGCAAGACAACAAAATTTCCCAACGCGACAAACATTGTCGTAACTGAACTTCAAAATATTTGGAAGAAATGCTTGATTCCTACTGTTACTCATCAAAGAATTACAAAATTAATTTTGAAGGAAATCAATAAAGTTCAAAATTTTAGAAAAAGTTTCACAAGAGATGAAAATAAACCTGAATTTAAAACAAAAGTAAGATTATATCTTAAAGAAGCAGATAAATTATTTGACATAGCTGCTTGTAAATGTCAAGAATCGCTGTGTATTTGTGGTTTAGAAAATTAAGTCCCTTCTGTGATGAAGACCTTTTTGTTTGATCAACGTAGCTTGAGGTTAATGCGAATTTCGTCAATTTTAAATGATAGAAGCCAAGTTCAGGAAAAAAACACAGTTATTAAATTTGATGAATCATTTGTGGGAAACCGTAATGCTCAGTGGATGGAAGAAGCAGAAGTAGAAGATGAAGAAAAAGAGAAAGTGGAAGAAGAAAAAGAGGAAGAAGAAGAAGATAAAGAAGATAACAATGTATTACCCGTTAATGACAATTTTGACAATGCTAATATTAGCAGAGAAGATATTGACGATATTACCGATGATGAATGGTTGCCCGTTAATTTTAAAAATAGTACACAAACTAGACAACAATTTCCCACTTTCTTTTTAGCATGCGACCGGCATGGAATATCCGACAGAGCTTCAGCAGATCTTGCTTCAGCTCTCATGCATGATCTTTCTTCACAGGTGCCTCAGTTAAAAGCCTTCATTGTTGACAAAAACAAAGTTAGGCGGGAGAAAAAGAAAACTAGAAGAAATCTTGAGTTAAAGCAGGATCTTAAAGATTTACAACTTAGGGCCCTATATTTTGACGGTAGAAAAGATAAAACTTTATTCATAGAAGAAACAGAAGATGGTGTTAAGCCCAAAAGGATACATTCAGAAGAGCATGTTTCTTTGATTCAGGAACCTGAATCGCTTTATTTAGGACATGTAGCTTCATCATCTTCAGGATCTGAAAAAGTTTCTCACGAAATTCTCTCTTTTCTATCTCAGAAGCAAGTTGATACGTCTATATTATCTTGTATTGGATGCGATAGTTGTCCTACGAATACCGGAAAACACTCTGGCATTATTCGTCGCTTGGAGATAGGGCTTCAAAGACCGATGCAATGGGTAATTTGCCAGTTACATAGCAATGAACTCATTTTACGTCATATTTTTGAACAACTAGATGGCAAAACATTAGGTCCTGACCAATACTCAGGCCCAATTGGGAAAAGTCTATCCACCTGCCATATGCTTCCCGTTATCGATTTTGAAATTATTTCCTGCACCTTCTCAGACGTTGATCCAAATGATATCAGTACTGACCAGAAGTATCTCTTCGAAATTTGTAAAGTTGTTTCAGTTGGTAACTGTAACGAGTTTCCAGGATTCGAAACCAGATGTCCTGGCAAAATGTCAAACGCTAGATGGTTAACAATGGCCAATAGAATTCTTAGGAAATACATTGGGACAGTCAATCCATCAGACGCACTGAAAACTCTGGCAAAATTCGTGACTCAAGTTTATGCTCCTATGTGGTTCTCTATTAAATGCAACGCAAAAATACAACATGCTCCAATCAATCTTCACCGAAGCATCATTTTAAGTAGACCTTTTGATCATCATCTCAAGGAAATAATCAATAAAGTCATACAAACGAATGCTTTTGCCGCGCATTGCGAAAATATCCTGTTTGCTATGCTGTGCGATAAAAGAGTAAATGTAAGACGAAAAGCTGTGGATCATATTAAGTCAGCAAGAAAATCCTGTTCCAAAGTAGTACGAAAATTTATTGTTCCCAATCTTAATTTCAACGCTAAAGATTATATTGATCTCATTGATTGGGATACGTCTAAAGTGACTGAACCTCCTTTGACAATGCACTTAAGCGACAGTGAAATTGGAAAATTTCTATTAGACGATATATCTGATTTGTTAAAAAATGACATCTTCCAACTTCCATGTCATACTCAAGCTGTTGAAAGGTGTGTGAAGGATGTTACAGCTGCATGTGCTTCAGTATGTGATTCCAGGAGTAGGGACGGATTCATAAGAGCTCGGTTAGAAGCTCGAAAAATAATGCCAAAATTTGACAACAAAGCTCAGTATCGAGCACCTGTTTGACAAAGATATTAATGTTTACTATTGTAGAGTTTAAAGACAAGTTTTCATGAAATAAATAATATTCTTAGACCAACAATCAAAAAAGTTATCATTTAAATTTTTTGAGGAGGCTTAACAGCTTTTACACTTAAAAGTGTAGAAATGAATTTTTACTAGGGAAGGTTTGTTCTTCTGAGAATCACAATATAATTTCTCTTCAAAATTATATTCGATGCTTTTTCAATCGAACAATAATTTATTAATTGTGGTCAAACAATGGTCAATACCGTTTAATATAAATATTTTATTAGGCAGGGCTTAAAAACAATGTTTTTTTTTACTTTTCCAGCTTTGCAGACATCTAAAAAAGACATACAAATGATTTCCAAATTTTTTTTTATTCTTTTATCAAAGAAGGTTGTAGTGCATTTAGCAAGCTTTAATTTAAGCGTAATCCTAACTGCCTAGCATGTCGTATTGTTGAATTATCCTTTATAGAAATTTAAGAAATGACAAAAATCAACATTTTCAAACTTTTAATTAAATTTTTAATGATTTTTTTTATCTTTTTGTCTCTTTTATAATTGAAAGTTGTAGTATATACTATAAGCTTTAATTTGAGCATAATCCGAAGTCTCTAGCACTTCGCATCATAGAGCTATCCTTTAGAAAAGTTTAAAAAATGTTAAAAATCAATATTTTTATGCTTTTATTTCCATTTTTCTCAAAAACTTGAAGTTCCATGTAATTTTAAATTACAGATTCGAATTCAGGAGGAAAAAATACATAGAAAAACATTGCGCATATAAAATAAAAACATTATCTCTAAATTTGCCTGCTTATTCAAAAAGTTTTTTCACGTTTTCAGCTAAATGGTCTCTGCGCTCCCCTTAAATATTTTTTTAAAAATCTGTTACTTCTTGTGTGAGTTATTGGTCATCAATAGAAACTTTTTGGGCTTGAGGCTCTTAAGGAAAAAAAAAATTTTTTTTTCGGCCCACCCTAATATACAATATATCTAGAAAAAAGAAATAACAAAAATAACAGAATAAAATTCAAATTGAATATAACAAAAAGTAGCATATAACAAATATTACCAGTATGTAATGTCAAATATTCCATTATTTTCCCTAAATAGAAAATCGAAAAATAATTTTTTAAAGTATAGTTGCTTTGATAAATCTCTAATCGTAGTTATTTTGTTCCATAGTCTTGCACCCCTGACAATGAAAGAACCTTGTATCTTACAAGTTCGATGTGACGGTATTTTAAGTTTACATTTTCTTTCTCGAAGCCTAGTACTAATTAAACCATTAGAATTTGTATATTCAAAATAATTATAAAGGTAAACAGGAACTTTATTATTAAAAATCGAGTAAAGCAGATTTACCATAAAGAATTGCCTTCTGGTTGCAACATTTAATAATCCAGACTTAGTTCTATGCTGCGTAATATGTTCAAACTTAGACAAATCGTAAATAATAATCGTAATAAATATCATTATATTTGTATTTTATCATATTTACAACACCTTTATTTTATTTATTTAATTAAATAATTTTTTTTTTTATACGTATACTTACATTTAATTAACAACTATTACAGCTGAGTAAATAAATTATGAAATAAAATTTTAGGAGTCCAGTGGGATTGAACCCACGACCGCACGACCCCGAGTCGAACACGCCGTCCACTCTGACATGCCAGACTTGATATCAAATCGCAAAAACTCCTATTTAAGCTGTAGGTAGTAAGATATTGTTGGATTAAGAATATCTGTGTTGTATTGAGTAAAAGATGATTCAAAGCAGATAAATAAAATTATTCTGTTTAAGAAACAAAAATTCTCGAAACATATTAGAAAAACATTATAAATATGTTAAAGCATATCTGGCGATCATATACGGACCCGAATAGAAACGTAAAAAGTGACCGCATTTTCATACCTTATTTTGCCCTGATTAATAATTAAGGCAACCTGATTGGGGAATTACAGGGTCCTCATAAGATTAGAGGGAAATTATAATAATAGGGCAACCTTATAGAGACCTTTCAAAATCCATATTAATAACAAGGCTATTTAAGGCAGTTTCTGCACGGGAAGCTTACTGTGAGCTTCCCGCAACCTTACGGCGTAAGCTTACAATAACCTTAGTATGCACGCTTATTGTAAGCTTACAGCAAGCTTACGGTGTAAGCTTACTATGACCTTACTTTGTAAGTTTACTGTGAGGCAGAAATTTTAAGTCCACTGTATGCTTACTACTGGCTTACTTTGTAACCTTACAACCTTTACGGATAACCCTTACAGTGGCTTTACAGCAAACTATCGTGCTATTTGGGAAATGTCACGTCGGTTCCAATATGGCGGGTTTTGTTTAAAAAATGGTTTGATTTCGCTCGAAGCTTATTACTTTAAGGTTTTTATAGTCGTTGATTACAGATCTGACCATAGATTTTGAAAACTGAAAATGTCGATACAAATATGGCGGACGAAATATTAAAAATTGATTGGTTTCGCTTGAAACTTGTTACTTGGGGATTTTTGGGGTTGCTGATTACGTATCTGATGCCAGTTTTTAATAATTCAAAATGAAGGGTTCAATGTGGCGAATGTTTTTTTGATAAATGTTCGAAATCGCTTGAAACTCGTTACTCGGGGGTTTTCAGGGTCGCTGATTACAAATCTGATGTCAGTTTCTAAAAATTCGAAATGGTGGATTTAATATGTTGAAGAAGCAATTAAAAACTAAAAGATTATTATGAAACTCTGAAATACCAGATTTCTTCAATTTCAGATTAAAAGTTTTCTGAGTATCATATTGGAAACGCCACTTTTAATTTTTTGAAAATGATTTCATATACGTTATCAGCGACCTCCAAAACCCCCTAGAACCGACTTTTATTTCAATTTATCAATTTTTTATTTTTTAAGTCCGACATCTTGGATCCGCCATTTCGAATTTTTCAAAAATGACGTCAAATTCGTAATCAGCGATCTCGGAAACCCCTTTACCAAAAATGGAATTTTGTTATTTAAAAAACTTTGCTTAAAAATGAATCTCTCCCAAAAAAAATCGTTTTTTTATTAGTTCTTATTGTTTATAACAATATTTTTTTATTAATATGGACAATTGATCGTGATCTTTATGTTCATGCAGGACTTCTGTATGACATGTAAGAAAAAAGAATTTTTTAAATATCTTAATTTAACTTTTATAGCAGCAAATGTCTTGAAAAATAGGTGGTCAGTGGGACTGACCACTGCACAATGGGGAAAAATCGTAAAGTAGGGTTTTAATTGATTTTATATAATACCTTGCGTCAAGAACTCTACTAAAAAGTCTGTTTTTAGAGTTCTAGAGATTAAAAGGAGGAGAATCCTACTTTTAATCACAGTTATCCCCACCAGCAACGCCATTCAAGCACGCTTGCCAACCTAAACATCAGCTGTCGCGTCACGTGTTAGAACAGCAAGCGTACTTGAATGGCATTGCTCGTGGGGTTAAACTGTGATAAAAAGTAGGATTCTCTTCATTTTAATCTCTAAAACTCTAAAAACGGCGTTCTCAGTAGATTTCTTGACACAAGGTTATTATATAAAATTATGTGTGGAACACGAGTCTCGATTCCCCTACAGATGCGCCCTTGTTACACAAATAACTATTTTGAGCCCAAGTTTTAACCGATTTCAATTTTTTTTAATATGTTCACAAAAAAATTCTTAAGAGATCTGTGAGAGCCGATTGTTTAATTTTTGCATTATAAACAATTTATGTTAATGCAAAGTGTAAAAAAAGTGATTTTTAACATTTTCTGATCTCATTTATTGTAAAAATTTTCTCTGTATGCTTTATACTTCTTATGTGTAGTGCTTAGGAGAGTACAAAAAAAAGTATGATTTAGGAAAAATTGTTATAAACAAACAATATAAACAAATTCGCTTTTTGGACATGTGTTAGTAAAAAAACAACTTTTTTTTCTCAAAATATTCTTTTAATATGCAAATTGGAACTTTTAATTACAAAAAATTTATATTGCAAGCTTCTTTTATAAACAATTTTTATAAACAGATGCATTATTTAGCTACTAGCAAAATATAACGCGCGCGGGCGCGCGATTAGTTTTCCATTTCACAGTTAAAAATTTTGTTTAAAAAACGGTCCACACATTCTTTGTGTTAATTTAACATAAAGATTGTGCGAATTTAACATTAAGATTGTTAAATTAACATATAGTTTGTGTTATTTTAACACAAATTTGGAGTGGACCGTATAACATAGAGATTAGATCACTTAACCAAAGCGAATTTTGCATTGACTCTATAATTAAAGTATTGGTTTGATTCTCAAATAAAACCGGACTCTCTCTGTGCTGATAAATTTGACCAATCACTAGATTCATTCGCGGTATTGCTCTCAAAAAATTTAATTTCGCTTTTCACAATTTCCCAAAATTTGTGGACAACTCTGATGAGCTTTCTCAAATTAACCCCACTCAAAAATTCCAACAAATTTCAACAGCCTTTAATATTTTCACAAACTCGAAAATTAAATCTTTTCTCAACATACACGGCTTTCACTCACGAAATAACTAGAAAGATTTTAATAATTAATATTAATTTCCACTTTACACAACATTCGTAAGTTTTCACGATTCCGTTGATCGAACAAACTTTAAAAAGATCCACGAACTGATTTTCGCGCACGTGTTGACGGAAAATTTCGAATCTTTTGTAAAAATTCACACGTTGAATTTTTAATTGAGAATATTTATTCACTTTGCAGTTGACCACAAACCCGCTTAAATTTTGCAATTAAAATTTTTAATCTCTTTCCACTTTACGGTTTTTCAATAACGGAAAATTTTAGAAGAAATTTTCCTGAAAAGTGAAAAATCACTTAAAAAAATTTTACTCTAAGCTGATCTCAAATAGAAAATCCACGAAAATCCATTAGAATATCAGGCAAAAGAAAATATAAAATACACAAATTTTTATCACATGAAATTAAATAGCATTGATTTAATTTCCTTCAAAATATTTTTCTGCTAATTACAACGGATTTGTCTCTACTCTAAAACCGACAATTTTTTTTCTGCCCTCGTGACGTACTTCCGTGCACGTGGCGAAAATTCCGTGAAATTTTCGATAAAAACCTCTAATTTTCACCCCAAAGAAATCGTTATTTCAAAACACACGCTGATCCCCAAATTTTTCTCTTACTAAACTCAAAAGATCGTTTCAATTTACGCGCGATTATTTCGTCCCCCTATTTTCCCGAGTTTACACTATGTCCGCGGATTTTTCACAATATTTGCACCTCGCTGATCTTCGAGAATTTATGAAATTTGTCCATCTCAAAGTCTCAGCAAAAATTCCCCACCAGAGATGCCATTTATAACATAGAGATTAGATCACTTAATCAAAGCGAATTTTGCAAAGTATTGGTTTGATTCTCAAATAAAATCGGACTTTCTTCGTGCTGATACCAAGACCAAAATGGAGGATTCTACTGAGGCCCGACGCCGCTATGCCGACGTTCAGACGAACCAAATTTCATATTCAAATATAAACCAGTGACTTACCAATCTCGACGAAACGTGACCAGCAAACGAACTGAACCGCTACTACCAAATCGGGAGTATCGGGACTTATTAATAGAATACAACTTAAACACTTATTTTAACACAACTGGATATTTATTTTAATTTGTTTATCAAATTCACATTCACTAAAGACACACTTAAGATCAGACTTCGGCTACTCAAAATCATCAACTCCGCACTCGAAATTAAAAAAAATAGAACTCTCGAAGACGGTGGAAAAGGTAATGGACTATCACCACATAATCGACCGGCACAACTGATTTTCCTTCGTTCCAATCCTTCCCTCTCCAGATGTCCTTCTTCCTCTCTCCGTCTCCCTTGCTCAGCCGCTACGGACATCTCGGACCCTCGCAGTCATACCAATAGAAAGGCGTTACCTGAAAGAAAGAATCGAGCTTTCCCGCCGACCTTCGCGCTCCTTCGTGAACCTGACCTACACCAATCAGAATCAACGACTCAACAAAGGACAACAATAGGGAAACGCTGATCAAGAGAAAGACAACTAAACTCCCATTCCGCCTCACGAACCAAAAAGCAATAATCGGCCTCAGGCCCGTATATATATATCCACTCAACGTATATCTTCACTAATTAATTAAAATAAAATAAAATAAAGATATTCCTAAGGGAAGGCACCAAAAAATATATCTTGACGATATACATCGTCACAACCGTTTCGGACATTTAATTTGTGTTAAATTTACACAAAATTTTTAACTGTATACATTTTAGAAATTAAACTATAATAATAAATAAAAAAATCGATGAATAATATTTATCCAATAAGGAGGGCTGCCAGTGGATTTGCAGATTGAGAATAGAGAATAAAAAGACTTTTTAATTTAAAAAAGTGAATAAATAATGAGTTTTTAAGTGAAAAAAGTGAGTAAATAGTGAACTTATAAATAAAAAAAAGTAATTAAATAGTAATTTTTTAAATAAAAAACGTGAATAAGCAATATAGAGTTTGATATTACTGATATTAAATTGGGGGTCCGGGTGCCAGCAGGAAAAGCCATTCAAATTTGAAAAAAAAACAATTCGAAAATCGCAAAAACAATTTAAATATGTAGAAAATAATTAAATAATGACGAAAATAATTCAATTTGAAAAAAAAGTTGTAAATGACATAACTAATTGAGGCAGTTGGTGCAGAAACAGCACAAGTCCATAAACCGAAATTGTTCAGGAATCAATAAAAACTGATTTTCTTGTAATTGAGAGAATTTTTTTCAATTCTGCTTTTTGCATTATTTTCTACTAACCTATAAGTTTAAAAATTCAATATGATTGATTTATATTTTAATTAACATAAGGTATAAAAAAATAAATTAACTTTTGGACTTGTGCGGTGTCTGCACAAAATGAAATGAAAAACACAGAAAATATATTGAATCAAGTGAAGTATCACAGTTTTACTAAATATTTAGTAACATTTATTAAAAAATTTTAATTTGGATAATTTATATTAACATTTTATAAATAATAAACATTTTTTAAAAATCACTTTTCAACATTTTCTTAACAAATATCACATAATTCACTATTACTATCTTCTGCCTCGTTTTGAGTGAATTTTATTTATAATATGAACAGTTTAATATAAATTATTTAACAACGTCTAAAACATGTCAAAAATATCATAACTGAATATTACTTTATCCATTGCGCATCTTTGTGCGCAGCTTGCAATCATGGACATGTGTTGTTTTTGCACGAAACTGAAATTTGATTATTTTTTTAAAAGGGTTTAGAGTTTTATAACATATGTAATATTTTAGTAGATCGTAGCCCTGCTAAAAAATCCGGACGAAATCCGGATGAATTCCGGACGAATTCCAGACAAAATTCCGGACAAGTCCGGATTAATTCCGGATCTGGAATTAGTCCGAAAGTGTCCGATTTAACGTAGGTTTTTGGCACGAAATTTAGTCCGGTCTTATCCGAAATAAATCCGGCCGTATACAATCCGGATATAGTCCGGTACAGTCTGGAACAAATCTGGTCCGAAGTGTTGTTTAAATCCGAAAGTAGTCCGGTACAGTCCGGAACAAATCTGGTATGGAGCGTTGTTTAAATCCGAATGTAGTCCGGTACAGTCCGGAACAAATACGGTCCTAATCGTTGGTTAAATCCGGATGTAGTCCGGTAGAGTCCGGAACTAATCTGGTTAAACTTTTTTTGTAATCCGGATTTAGTCCGACTTCATCCGGAATTAGTCGGAAAAGCAAAAAAAAAATTTTTTTTAATTGTTTAAGTCATTTTTAAACAATGTTTGGAACTTAACATTACACAAATATTCATACATTTATTACAACGATTATATACAACAGTTATATTAAAGAAGAAAAATCGCACGCATGAGGGGAATCGAACACGGGATGTTACGCACGCAACGCAGAACCTAAACCGACTGAGCTATAGGAGCTCTGAGGTTCAACTTGTTAAATCAAACATACATGTAATCTGTGGATTAAATCCGGAAAGAGTCCGGTAAAGTACGGATATAATCCGTCACTAATTCTTAATTCCAAATAGAACCCGGAGTATGAACGAAAATAATCCGACATTTGTTTTACAATCCGGAAAGAGTCCGGTACAGTACGGATATAATCCGGCACACGTTTCAAATCCGGAAAGAGTCTGGTTTAGTATGAAAATAATACGGCAATCGCTTTCACATTCGGATAGCGTCTGGTTTAGTATGAAAATAATCCAGCATTCTTTTTATAATTCTAAAAGAGTACGGCAAAGTACGGACATAATCGGGCACTCGTTTTTAAATCCGGATAGAGTTCACTTTATTACACTGTAACAAGGGAGATATAGAAAATACAGTAGGACCCACGTATATCGGACCCTATATATCAGATTCCCGCTTATATCAGATATTTTTGCCGGTCCCTTGAATTTAAATATAATGAATTTTTACCCGAATAAATAGAATTCCTGCTTATATCGAAAAAAATTCTTAGACCCTTGGAATCCGATATGTGAGGGTTTTACTGCAAATAAAAAATGGATTCGGAATCTATTTATAGCTCAAGTGTGAAATTCGTTTTTAGACCGGTCAAGTTCGGCAACTATCCGGCACAAACTTTACAATCCATTTTAAGACGGGTTTTATCTGGAATTAGTCCGACAATTCATTTAGATATTATTTTTAGTTAAAGTGAAGTCCGTTTTTAGTCCGGTCACGTCCAGAAACTGTCAGGTACAAATTTCACAATCCGCTTTAAGTCTGGTTTAGTCTGAAATTTATCCGGTACTTAATTCCGAATTTACTTATAGTCTAACTAAAATCCGTTTTTTGTCCGTTCACATCCGAAAATTGTACGGCAGTCAATTCCGAAATTATTAATGGTCAAACTGAAATCCGTTTTTTGTAATCTGTTTTTTTTGTCCAAATGTTACTTTTATTTATTATCATTTTCATTACAACGACACATCACGACATGGCTAAACGACCTCAAGAAAAAATTGTTTTAAAAAATGTGTTTTCTATTTTCTTAATAAATCGTACTATAATCTAGATTTAAAAACAAGTGAGGGATAAAAACAGTATAGAATCGGATTTCACTTAGACCATAAATAATTTCGGAATTGACTGCCGGACTAATTCCAGATAAAACCAGACATAAAACGGATTTAAAATTTATGCCGGACAACTGCCAGATGTGAACGGACTAGAATCGGATTTCATTTAGACCATAAATAATTTCGGAATGGACTGCCGGACTAATTCCAGATAAAACCAGACCCTAAACGGATTTAAAATGTATGCCGGACAACTGCCGGATGTGACCGGACTAGAATCAGATTTCACTTAGACCATAAATAATTTCGGAATTGACTGCCGGACTAATTCCAGATAAAACCAGACATAAAGCGGATTTAAAATTTATGCCGGACAACTGCCAGATGTGAACGGACTAGAACCGGATTTCACTTAGACCATAAATAATTTCGGAATTGACTGCCGGACTAATTCCAAATAAAACCAGACTTAAAACGGATTTAAAATTTATGCGGGACAAGTGCCGGATGTAAACGGACTAGAATCAGATTTTACTTAGACTATAAATAATTTCGGAATTGACTGCTGGACTAATTCCAGATACAACCAGACTTTAAACAGATTTAAAATTGATGCCAGACAACTGCCGGATGTGAACGGACTGGAATCGGATTTTTCTTAGACTATACATATAATTTTGGAATTGACTGCTGGACTAATTCCAGATAAAACCAGACTTAAAACGGATTTAAAATTTATGCCGGATAACTGCCAGATGTGAATAGACTAGAAGCGGATTTCACTTAGACTATAAATAATTTCGGAATTTATTTCCGGACTAATTCCAGATAAAATCAGACTTAAAACGGATTTAAAATTTATGCCGGACAACTGCCGGATGTAAACAGACTAGAATCAGATTTTACTTAGACTATAAATAATTTCGGAATTGACTGCTGGAGTAATTCCAGATAAAACCAGACTTAAAACGAATTTAAAATTTATGCCGGACAACTGCCAGATGTGAACGGACTAGAACCGGATTTCACTTAGACCATAAATAATTTCGGAATTGACTGCCGGACTAATTCCAAATAAAACCAGACTTAAAAACGGATTTAAAATTTATGCGGGACAAGTGCCGGATGTAAACGGACTAGAATCAGATTTCACTTAGACCATAAATAATTTCGGAATTGACTGCCGGACTAATTCCAGATAAAACCAGACATAAAGCGGATTTAAAATTTATGCCGGACAACTGCCAGATGTGAACGGACTAGAACCGGATTTCACTTAGACCATAAATAATTTCGGAATTGACTGCCGGACTAATTCCAAATAAAACCAGACTTAAAACGGATTTAAAATTTATGCGGGACAAGTGCCGGATGTAAACGGACTAGAATCAGATTTTACTTAGACTATAAATAATTTCGGAATTGACTGCTGGACTAATTCCAGATACAACCAGACTTTAAACAGATTTAAAATTGATGCCAGACAACTGCCGGATGTGAACGGACTGGAATCGGATTTTTCTTAGACTATACATATAATTTTGGAATTGACTGCTGGACTAATTCCAGATAAAACCAGACTTAAAACGGATTTAAAATTTATGCCGGATAACTGCCAGATGTGAATAGACTAGAAGCGGATTTCACTTAGACTATAAATAATTTCGGAATTTATTTCCGGACTAATTCCAGATAAAATCAGACTTAAAACGGATTTAAAATTTATGCCGGACAACTGCCGGATGTAAACAGACTAGAATCAGATTTTACTTAGACTATAAATAATTTCGGAATTGACTGCTGGAGTAATTCCAGATAAAACCAGACTTAAAACGAATTTTTAATTTGGTCGGGTTAACTTTCGGATGTGAACTGACGACAAATGGATTTCACTCAGACTATAAATAATTTTATACATTACTGCCAGACAAATTCCAGACTAAACCATACTTGAAACGGATTTAAAATTTATGCCGGACAACTGCCAGATGTGAACAGACTAGAATCGGTTTTTACTTACACTATAAATAATTGCGGAGTTGACTGCCGTAATAATTCCAGGTAAAACCAGACTTAAAACGGATTTAAAATTTATGCCCGACAACTTCCGGATGTAAACGGACTAGAATCTGATTTCACTTAGGCTATATATAATTTCGGAATTGACTCTGGACTAATTCCAGATAAAGCCAGACTTAAAGCAGATTGTGAATTTTGTGCCGGACAGTTGCCGGACTTGACCAGTCTTAAAACGGTCTTAACTTTTACTAACATTAATTTCTAAATGGACTGCCGGACTAATTCCAGATAAATCCAGACTTAAAACGGATTGTGATTTTTGTGCCAGACAGTTTTCGGACGTGTCCGTACTAAAAACGGACTTCTCTCTATCTAAAAATAATTTCTGAATCGAATGCCGGACTAATTCCAGTTAAAACCAGACTTAAAGCGGATTTTAAATTTTGTGTCGGACAGTTTTCGGACGTGACCGGACGAAAAACGGACTTCACTTTGATTATAAATAATTTCGAAATTAATTGCCGGACAAGATTCGGACTATTCCGGATTAATTTCAGATCAAATTTTTTGTGTCAGACAAATTTCGGACTAATTCGGATCATTTCCGGACACATTTCGGATTAATTGCAGATAAGACCGGACTGTTTTGTCTGGAATTCGTCCGGAATTCGTACGGAATTAGTCCGGATTTTTTAGTAGGGAGAGCTTCACTTAAAGATAAATTTTCCAGGGACTGACACGAAAACCGATTTCTGTTTCTGTTTTGAATTGACGAAACAAAAATGTACAATCAATATTGTTTTGTATTGAGCCTGAAACGAAAAGGCTCTGAATTACGTTTTCTTCTCATGCCCGAAACGAAAATCAACTCCGAATTTCGTTTCAGTCTCATGCCCGAAACGAAAAGGCTTCGAATTTTGTTTTCGTTTCATGCCCGAAACGAAAATCCGCTCCGAATTCCGTTTTCGTTTCTCATAAAAAAGGCTCTAAATTTCACAAAAACAATTTTAAACACAATTCTTTTCTTGCAGGAGACGAAAACGAAATTCAAAACCGAAACGAAACAAAAATAAAATACATTTTGTTTCGGTTTTCGTGTCAGTCCCTGAAATTTTCCATAAAAAAGTAATTTTCGAAAAAAACGAACTTGTGCGGTTTGAAACTTAAAAAAAATAGTCTAAAAATATCAAAAACATATATATGTGTAGAACATAGTTGAATAATGACAAAAATAACTGAAATTTAGAAAAAAATTAATGAAAAATGAGAAATATATTCAAAAATAAAGTAAAAAAAATGTAATATATTAATTAAAAAATTGTATAAAATAATTGAAAAATTAACGATATAATTAAAATTTGAAAAAACTGATTTAATAATGACATAAATAATTGAAAACTGATCTTCAGAAGTTAATAAATTCATGACAATAATAAAAAGATTGAAGAAAATGAGATTTAAAGAAAATAATTCCAAAATGTCAAAAATAGTTGGAATTTGAAAAAATAATTGGAAATGACAAACATAATTAAACTAACTATGGTAACCACTCACTAGTTAGTAGACTTAGTAAGGAAGCGAACTCGATTTACTTTGAGATAGATTTGTTTGATCCAAGTATAGAGAGATTTCCTTTTTCATTACGTTGGCTTCTTTTTGAAAACAAATTATTATAATTTATAGAATGCCAACCTAGCTAAATTTTGATAAATAAATATTTGTAATATTTGTAATAATTTATTGCGGTCTTTGCAATTATTAGATTATAGGAATACTCTGTATGAAAGGGAATGTCCCGTATATTATGTAAATAAATAAATAAATAATTAATAACATTAAATAATTAAAAATTTGAAGAAAATACTTGAACACTTGTCAAAACAATTGAAATATTAAAATAAATAATTCAAAACTAGTGTAAAAATTAAAAAATTATAGACAATAATTGTTAAGTTAAAAAAAATATTATAAGTTTGAGGAAAATAATTAAAAGTTGAAGAAATTTATTGAAGTTTGAAGATAATAATTGAAATTTGAATAAAATAATTCAAAAATGGCAAAAAAAATTCAAATATGAAATAAATACTTAAATTTTGAAGAAAATAATTGAAAAAGGTGTAAAAAAATTAATAATTTCGTGACAATAATAAAAATAATAATGAAAATATTTGTGTAGAGAAAATTTTTTCGATTTTCGGAAGGATTCAAAAATAAAAAATAAACTATGTAGTTATTTTTTCATTGTCAATTGAAAACAGGTGTAAGAAATTTAAAAGTTGATGTCAATAAAAAAATTGTATAAAATAATTGCAATTTCTAAAAAATGATTCTAAAATGGCAAAAATAACAAAAATATGAAAAAAATAATTGAAAAATGACAAAACTAATTGATTAATGACAAAAGTAATTGAAAGTTAAATAAAATAATTGAAAAATAACGAAAGTGATTCGAACTTTTGTAAAAAATTTGAATATTCCTGACCATAATTTGAAGATTGAAGTACACAATTAAAATTTTAAAAAAAAATTGAAAAGTTTCAAGAATAATTGAAATTAAAAGAAGATAATTGAGCAATAACAAAAATAATTTATAATTTGAAAAAAAATTGTGAACTGGTGCATAGAATTAAAAATTTACAGACAATACTTGAAAAATTGACCAAACAATTCAAATTTTAAGAAAATGTTTTATTAATCACATAAATAATTGAAAGCTAGTGTATAAATAAAAAATTTATAGAGAATAATTAAAGTTTGAAGAAATTAATTGATATTTGTTGAAATTAATTTTAAAAAAATGTACAAATTTAATAAACTCATGATAATATTCAAAATAATGAAGAAAATGATTGAAATTTGTAGAAAATATTTGAAAACTAATATAATAAATTTAAAAACTCATGGCAATATAAAATATTGAATTTATTTATTTATTATTTACCGGTAAAAGTTTATTACAATATAAAATTTAAAAATGTATTTCAAATAACAATAAAAATAAAATTTGATATAACAATAATAATTAATATATTAAATATTAATAGGTCGCATTCAATAATTTGAATGAAATAATAATTGAAATTTGTAGAAAATATTTCTAAAATTGCCAAAATAATAGAAATATGAAGAAAATAATCGTAAAATGAGAAAAATACTTGAATATTCACAAAAGTAATTGGAATTTAAAGAATAATATTAAAAATTAGTAAAAGTAGAATAGAAACTGGTGTTGAAAATTTAAATATTCCTGTCAATAATTTAATGATAGAAAAAAATAATTGAAATGTTGTGAATATAATTGAAAAATCACAGAAGTAAATGAAAACTTGTGTAATAAATTTAAATATTCATGACAATAATTTAAAGACTGAAGAGAATAATTGATATTTGAAAAGATTAAATTCAGAATCGCAAAAATACTTGGAAATTAACAATAATACTTTAGAGTTGACAAAAGTACTTTAAATATGACAAAAATAATTAAAAAGTGGTGTAGAAATTACGTATTTGTAAATTGTAATTAAAAAATTGACGATGTAATTGGAATATGAAAAAACTAATTGATTTATAAGGTAAATTTTTAATCAGGGACCCAATATTAGAAGACTCCCTCCCCCCGCAGTTGAAAAAGACATTTTATTAAAAAAGTGAGAAAAGTGAGTTTTTTTAAAAAGTGAGTAATAGTAAGCAATTTTAAAAAAAGTCAGTAAAATTAAAAAAGTGTGTCACTGATAGCCCTACAATAGGAAGAAATAAATATGTATTTAGGGATTGTAAATATAACTTCATTGAAACCTTGTCGCAACCTTTCCGGAAGTTCCCAAACTTGCAGCAAACTTGATGAAAGTTTCGGAACTTGAGAAATGGTTAAAAAAGTTACAGAATAATTTAAACTGTACTTAATTTTTTAATTTTAATTTTTTGCAATAAAATAAAATAGCGTCATTTGAATTTTTCATAAATTCGACTATTCCCCTACTGAAAAATCCTATATAGGATCCTACATAGGATCCTATATAGAATCCATATGGATTCCTATGAGAATCCACGTAGGATCCTATATAGGATCCTATATAGGTATTGTCTTATAGGAATCCACGTAGATTCTCAAAGGAATCTATGTGGATTCCTATAGGTCGCCTATAGGACAAGTCCTATATAGGATCCTATGTGGACTCTCCTATAGGAATACATGTAGGATCTCATATAGGATCCTGCATAGGCGTCCCAAAAAATTTTTGTACACCCTCCTACATATGATCCTACGTAGGTTCCCATATAGGATCCTATATGGGAACCCATATAAGATCCTACATGGGTACCCCCAAAAAAATTTTGTGTACCCCTTCCTTATGCGCAGTCGTCTTTTACGTATTCTACAATACTTACGCCTGCGCAGTAAATATTTTTCGTCCTTATAATGGTGCTTAATGTATATTTGAATAAAGTTGTTAAAAAAAAAACAATTAATTCTGTGTACATAATTTTTTTTGGGCGCCCATAAAAGATCCTATATAGGATCCTATATGGGAACCTACGTAGGATCCTATGTAGGGGGGTTTACAAAAATTTTTTTGGGACGCCTATGTAGGATCCTATATGAGATCCTACATGTATTCCTATAGGAGAGTCCACATAGGATCCTATATAGGACGTGTCCTATAGGCGACCTATAGGAATCCACATAGATTCCTATGAGAATCCACATGGATTCCTATAGGACAATACCTATATAGGATCCTATATAGGATCCTACGTGGATTCTCATAGGAATCCATATGGATTCTATATAGGAACCTATGTAGGATCCTATATAGGATTTTTCAGTAGGGTCGACACTTCAAATTAATCTAAATTATTATTAACATTCATATAAGTGTGTAATATATAAATTATTGTTAGTCATAAGCAATATCTCGTCAAGATTTTTAAGTATTTTTCTGAAAATTTAAATATTTTCTTCAATTTCTAATTATTTTCATTTGTTATCAGAATTTCAAATTTTTTTATTAATTATCGTAAACAATTATTTTTAGCTTTCTTCCAAACTTTTCTTCAATTTTTAGTTTTTCTCATTTTATAAAATTAATTTCTAAAATTTTTTTAAGTAATTTTCTCAAATTTCTATTATTTTTTTTTCAATTTTTAGTTATTTTTATTTGTTTTCATAATTTCCAAAAACTTTTTATTAATTATCGTAAATTTCAATTATTTTTAGCATTCTTTCAGTCTTTTCTCCAATTTTTAGTTATTCTCATTTTCTTAAATTATTTTCTAAGATTTTTAAGAATTTTTCTAAAATTTCAATTGCTTTCTTCAATTTTTAATTATTTTAATTTGTTTTCATAATTTCAAAATTTGTTTATTAATTATCGTAAATTTCAATTACTTTTAGCTTATTTCTTCAATTCTTTTCTCCAATTTTTAGTTTTTTTTTCTTTTTAGGGTTCCGTACACCTTCGGCGTTCGGCGGAACCCTTATAGCGAGACTCGTGCGTCCGTAGCCAAAAACCATTCCCCCCCTCCTTAACTTCTGAACCATTTGACCTAGAGGGCTGAAATTTGGTACACTTATATATTTTCACGTGTAGATTGCACGAAAAATATAGAGAACATGATTCAAGGTGATGTTCATAGCGTTGTCAAGGAAATAACAACTTTTTTTTAGCAAAAATGAATTAAAATGGACCATTCCCCCCCCCCTGAACTTCTAAACTATTTGACCTAGAGGTCTGAAATTTGGTACACATATGTATTTTTACGTGTAGATTACACGAAAAATATAGAGAACATGATCTGGGCCCTTATCACGTAATTTTGAAAACGAAACCGAAAACGAAAACGAAAACGCAAGTTCGAGTTTCAAATTTTTTGTGAAATGTCAGTTTGCCTTTATGATCATCATGATCATTGTTTATAATTTGAAATCGTCACTATTTTAGGGTTAAAAGAATTTTACAAGATTATAAAATTAACCACTTCGGCGTGAAGTGTCCCAGAGCTGTAAAAAATGAGCAAAATGGCGTCATAACTATTTCTCGATTATTAATGTCTGTTGTGATTTTTTATGTTTGTAAACATAGTATTCTTATATTTTAAGATTCGGTGATTAGGAATAAAATTCTAAAAATTCAATTTTTTAACGTCTTTATTGTTTTTTAGCAAGTTGCATATAGACGATTTGCAATCATTTTCGCGAATGGCGTCATATGTTTATTCAGTTATTGTCCTTGATTTTCAGTTTATTTTTTTTAAAAAACTTATTTTTGGCAACAAATATGTTGTCTCAGGATGACCCAGCGGGGGTCATTTGTATGTGGGGGGGGGGCTACTTGCACCCATGTGAAAATTCAAATCAAAAAATTTAATACTTATTTTTGTCAACAAATATCCCGTTTTAGGATGATCCGCTGGGGGTCATTTTTATGCGGGGGGTGACTTGCACCCACGTTAAAATTAAAATCAAAAAATTGAAAACTTATTTTTGTCAATCGGGGGAAGGGGCAGCGGGAGCATTTCTATGTGGGGGTAGGTAATGCTGTACGCTATATTTGCTGACAAAATAGGTTTTTAATTTTTTGATTTTAATTTTCACGTGGGTGCAAGTCCCCCTACCCACATAAAAATGACCCCCGGTGGGTCATCCTGAGACGACATATTTGTTGTCAAAAATAAGTTTTTAATTTTTTGATTTTAATTTTCACGTGGGTGCAAATCACCCCCCGCATAAAAATGACCCCCAGCGGATCATCCTGAAACGGGACATTTGTTGACAAAAATAAGTTTTCAATTTTTTGATTTTTATTTTCACGTGGGTGCTAGTTGCAACCTCCACATACAAATGACCCCCGCTGGGTCCTCCTGAGACGATATATTTGTTACAAAAATTTTTAAAGAAAATAAACCAAAAATGAAAGATAATAACTGAATAAACGTATGACGCCATTCGCGAAAATTATTGAAAATCGTCAATATTTAACTTGCTAAAAAACAATTAAAACCTCAAAAAATTAAATTTTTAGTATTATATTCGTGATCACAGAATTCTAAACTTTAAGAATACTATGTTTAAATACATAAAAAATCACAACAGATTTTATTAATCGAGAAATAGTCATGACGCCATTTTGAATCATTTTTACTGCTCCGGGACACTTCGCGCATGACGCAAATTTCGGCGTCATACCGCCGAAGTGGTTAATTTTTTAAACTTTTGAAATTCTATTAACCCCAAAATAGTGACGATTTCATAATACAAACAATGATCATAATAATCACAAAGGCAACCTGACATTTCACAAAAAAAATTTGAAAATCGTACTTGCGTTTTCGTTTTTGTTTTCGGTTTCGTTTTCAAAATTACGTGATAGGACCCCTGGATTGATGGCCATAGCGTTGTCAAGGAAAAACTGCAAATTTTGGAAAAAAAAGTTTTTTTTCTCTAACTTTGCCATTATTTGAGCTAGAGGGCTAAAATTTGGTACACTCGTGTATTTTTGCATGCAGATTATGGAAAAATTATGTTTGGAAATAAAATTGAATATTATGAGGTCACAAAAAAAAATTCAAAAAATCACAAAAAAGAGGTTTAGACCCCTATGCTAGACCTCACCCTAATTGTCCTACAGTACCCCTCAAACCAATAAATTTTTTATTTGTGTACTCAGAATTAAAAAAATGATATAAAACGCAATTGAAAATTGTTATCACTTTTTTTTCAAAATAATTGAAAAATTATGAAAAAAAACAAAAAAAATTTTTTAATCTTATACAAGGCTTGATCAAGGCTGCTACAGGACCTATAATCAAGACTGTTATAAGCCCTAAAACCCTATAAAAATTTCAGGGCCTCCCCCTAAAAAAAAATTCTTGATTTTTATGTTATTTATATGAAATACAAGCCTGTACCCTTAAGCAAAAGTTTCATGTACTTGAAGGTAGAAGTATTTTCATAATCTGAACGTTCTTAATTAATTTTCTTAATCTGTACACAAAAATATACAAATATATCAAATTTTAGCCCTCTACCTCAAATAGTTTCAAAGTTATGAGGAAAAAACTTTTTTTTCGAAAATTTGCAGTTTTTCTTTTTTTGACAACGTTTTGACTGTCAATCCAGATAATGTTCCCTATAATTTACCTGTAATCTACACGTAAAAATACATATGTGTACCAAATTAGAGCTCTCTGTTTGTTAATAAAGTATATCTTTGTTTCGTAAATGTACGGAACCCTAGATTTTGGTACGGGTGTAACTCGTACTTGCCCGATTTTATTGGAAAGACTTTGTCGAAAATCGTATTCCCCCCCCCCCCCTAGCCAACAAACTATTTGACTTAGAAAGTTCAAATTTGGCCCACATATGTATTTTCACGTGTAGATGAAAGGAAAATTATAGAGAACATGATTCTAGGGGTTGATCATAGCGTTGTCAAGAAAATAACAAGATTTTTGAGAAATTTTGATATTTTTTGGCTGAGAACTTTTGCCATATCTTTGACAGCGCTATCACCACAACAATCTCTATAATTTTTCTGTAATCTACATATGATACTACATTTTGTACCAAATTTAAACTCTCTAAGTCAAATATTTTGGCAAATAAGAGGGGAATACGGTCATTTTTTCGAAAAAATGCGTTTAATTGGTACCATTCCTGCTCTTTATCTGCCAAATTATTGTACTTAGAGTGCTGAAATTTGGTACACATATGTAGTTTGACGTATAGATTACAGAAAAACTATAGGAAACCTTGTTGCAGGCTGTTATCATAGCGTTTTTCAGCAAAAAAAAAAAGATTTTTTTTAAAAAATGCTAAAAAATGGTCATATCCCCCCCCCCCTGAACTTCCAAACTATTAGACTTAAAGAATTCAAATTTGGTACACAAATGTATTTTCACGTATAGATTACAGGAAAATTATAGAGAACATGATTGTATGTGTTGAACATAGCGTTGTCAAGGAAATAACAATATTTTTGAGCATTTTTTTAACATATGGGCCATAGTTTAGTGTTATAACTTTGACAGCGCTATAATCATCACTTTCTCTATAATTTTCCTGTAATCTACACGTAAATCTACATACGTGTAATAAATTTCAGCATCCTAAGACAAATAGTTCGGAAGATAAGGGAGGGGATACGGTCATTTTTTTAGCAAAAATGCACTAAAAGTGTACAATGCCACCTCCATATCTGCCAAACTATTGTACTTAGAGTGCTGAAATTTGGTATACATATGTAGTTTGCCATATAGATTACAGAAAAACTGTAAAGAACTTTGTTGCAGATCGTTATCATAGTGTTTTTAAGCAAAAACCAACGATTTAAAAAAAATGCTAAAAAATGACCGTATCCCCCTTCCCATAACTTCTAAACAATTTGACTTAGAGAGTTCAAATTTGGTACACAAATGTATTTTCACATGTAGATTACAGAAAAATGGTAGAGAACATGATTGTAGAAGTTGATGGAAATAAAGTTAAGTTAAGGAAATAAAATGATTTTTGAGTATTTTTTATGGATATTTGCTAAAATCTCTGGATTTTTAGTAAAAAATGCAATCACGATCACGTTCTCTATAATTTTTATGTTATTTACACCTGACAATACATTCCTGTACAAAATTTGAACTCTCTAAGTAAAATATTTTGGAAGATAGGGGGGAGGGTGGTCCATTTTTTATAAAAAATTTATTATATATTCTATTTTATTTATTATATTATATGTAATATGTATAATATATTTATATATTATATATTTAATAGTATCAAATATATTAAAAATTATTTTGTTTTGTGTACGGAACCCTCCATTTTAGTGCGAGTGTAACTCGAACTTGCCCGATTTTTTAATTGATTTCTAAGATCTTCATGTAGGGGAGAGTTATCAGAGTTGGATATAGTTTTGACTTTTCTCTATAAATTCTCTTGTAGGACGAATTTCGCAATGTCTTTTATATTATTGGGAAGTTCTACTAAAATGCAATGTTTTTGCTAAACATTGCAAAAAATATGGAGCAAAAGTTTTGGAGTTATAGTCAATTAAAAAAAAAAGGTAGTCAGAGTTGAACATGGTAGTCAGAGTTGGGTTACTGTAGAAAATCAATGAAATATGAAGATAAATGATTGAAAATGACAAAATCTTTGCCTTCACATGATAGAATAACACTCAAATACATTTGGAAATGACAAAAGGAAACATGAAATTGAAATAAATCATATTTCCTCTTGTATCGCGAAATTGATCTGAAAGTGAAAAAGTATTACCAAAAATTTGAATTTTCTTTCTTTCCAATAGAGATGAAGTTTTTGACACCTTTTTAAGTTAACAAATTCATTTTCATTGCAAAGATGCTTTAGAATTTGCAAAATTTTGGGTGTACCAATCTTGACTCAAACGTCGTTTAGCTTCATATCACACACACACCATGAACGCTTTCTACAAACACCAAAATACGTTCCACATTATTGTATAACATTTTAATGAACAATTTTAGTCAACTTAATTTGTCTTTGGCATATTTCTTCTACATTTAATTATCTAATTTTGAACTTACAGAAACGTTTTTTGTTGAGCGTATAACACGGACTCGCTTAATACGTCTATATAGTTCGCACACTTCACTGCAATCCATGTAAAAAGTTTGCTGGCATTGCTAACAAGTATTTACACACAACGACATAAGGGTCTACTGTAATAGAACAAAATAAACGCGATGATTTAACTCTGACCACTGTCCAACTCTGACTACTCTCCCCTATTTTTTTCAAATTTTAATTATTTTTTCTTTATGTAAAAAAAATTCTGTAGTTTTTTCAATTAACACACTTAAATGTCATTTATTTTTTACAACTTATCATTGTTTGTATCATAATTTAATTATTTTCGTTAAGTTTTAAAATTTAAAAACATTTTTTAATTATTTTCCAAAATTTATTTTCTTCAATTTTCTATTATTTACATTTGTTTCATAATTTCAAAAAATTTTAACTATTTATTTTACTTTTCAATTATTTCATTATTTATATTATTTTTTATATTATTTTCTTCAAGTTTCAATTACTTTCGTTCTTTTTCTCGTTCTTTTTTATAATTGTCAAAAAGCTGTTCCTTATTTCTCTTGAATTAAAACTTTTTCTGTTCAATTTTAAATTATTTTTATCTTTTTTCATTTATTTTCTCTAATTTTTAATTATTTTCTTTTATTTCAATGAACTTCTGAAAGTTTTAAGTATTTTTCCCAAATTTTGTTTAACTTTCCTTTATTTAAAATATTTTATGTAATTTGTTTAATTATTTTCTCAAATTTCAATTATTTTTTTTAATTTTAATTTATTTATCTCTTAAATTTTTAACCATGTTTTTTCAATTTTCAATTATTCTCTCTAATTTTTCAATTTTTTTTAAATTTACTTTTAAGATTCTTAAGTATTTTGCTCAAATTTAAATTATTTTCTTTATGTTTAAAACATTTTTATGATTGTTTAAATTACTTTCCCCAATTTTTAATTGATTTCATTTTTTTTCAATTAATTTGCAAAATTTGCAATTATTTTGTTTAATTTCAATTATTTTTTGCAATTCGTTTTAATTCTAAAATATTATAAATTTTGTCCTAAATAAATATTTATTTTATTGTTACGTTCTGATGTACAAAAACCCTTACAATATTCCCTAGTTCCTCCTTTTAAATCAATTTCAATTAAGAACTTGATTTGGGATGAGGATTAAGTCAATGAGAGTACTAAAGTATGTTGAATAATATTTATTTATTAGATAATTATTGTGAGTTGTGAATTTACAAAGGTGATTTTATAAATTGAGTCTTACTTTTGAGAGATGAAAAGATTGCCGTTCGAACTCGAAGATTTGTTTGTTGAAGACAAGCGATAAAGGAGTAGTAGGCTTGAAGTAGATTAGGCTCTGAGTAAACAGACGGTGATCCTAAGCACTGGACGTCGATGCAGGTGATTTTTCGTAGAGATTAGAGACTTCTTGCAGGAGACTTGTAACTTGTTTTTCTCACGAAAATGTGTGAAATTCCGTTATTATGCGGAATGACAACTTGGATCAATTTGATTGAAATTGAACTAATTTAGCGTAATACTACAAATAAACTTGAGTATTTAAATGTCAGTAGTCACAGACGAGATGGTAAGACCGTGATGTGAAAACTCAATACTTATTGATGATTAAGAAACTTCACGACTTGTATAGACTCAGACTGTTGATGATAGATTAAACATTTTTGTAAACTCGACGAACTGTTGATGATTAAGTAACTTCACGACTTGTATAGACTCAGACTGTTGATGGTAACGTAAACCCTTGTTTAAACTCGACGAACTGTTGATGATTAAGTAACTTCACGACTTGTATAGACTCAGACTGTTGTTGGTAACGTAAACCCTTGTTTAAACTCGACGAACTGTTGATGATTAAGTAACTTCACGACTTGTATAGACTCAGACTGTTGATGGTAACGTAAACCCTTGTTTAAAGTCGACGAACTGAACTGGTCAATCTGATGCTCCAATTTATATATCAAAAAATTGAGAATCACAATAGTTGATAAAAAGAGAAAATGCCTCGCTTGTCCTTTGTCTCCCCTCTCTTTTATGCAGAAGTGAAAGTATATCGTAGTTCTTGATATTTGGAAAACGTTTGTCTTTGCTTGCCTCTTCTCCCCGTTCCCTTTACCGCTGACAAAACTTATGTATTTCCCTCCTCTATAGCTGTTGGAGAAGCTTGTCTAGACTTGTATATGTGTAATATGTAAACATGGTCTTTTCTCTCTTAAAGCGTTCTCAATTATAAAATCAAATCTACTTTTGTTATACAATATTAAGCAAAATGATATACAATGATGAAAATTCTTATATTAATAAGAATTGAATATAAACATAAATAACAATGTATATAATAATTTATATATATAAGTTACGTATGTAACACCTCCCCCCTTTAGATCGAGCATGAGAGAAAAACGATACATGCTCGATTTTTATAACACGGAATAACAAGGACTATTTTCAGGGAGATATTACAAACATGTACATTTTTCATAACCCATTCTTATATTTATTCTTTTATAAAATATAGTTATTATTTAAATTCAGTCATAAAAAAGAAATGTTTCAATTCGTTTGTCATTACATACATATTTACTGATTATTAGAAAAAATCTAGTTTTTATTTTTTTTCTCATTCATACTTATTATAGGGTTAAAAAATATAGATATATTGAAACAAAATTATAAGTTTTTTAAGTTTGTCAATATTTCAATCATGTTCAAAGTTAAATATATTTGGATAGATAATTGTAAAAGTTTATTTTGATTTTCATCAATATTTTGAATTTGCATGTTGTATTTAAGTTTGAACTTGATTTGAAGAACATGTCTTAAATTTGCAACTTTAATCAGATTTGTTGTAAGTTTTATATATATCAATATTCTTATCCTTCTTTTTATTAAAAAAGAAAATAAAACAAGAATAAAAGAAAAGAAATTTGAAAAGAAATAAGTTTTACATTTAAGAATCGCAAGGTACAATTATTTTTTATACCAGTGGACCACTATTCTCACCTTTAATCATTCATTCTTTTTTCGTTCGTTCCTAGAGGAAAAGAAAACAAACTTTGATATCGTGGCAACGAAAGAAATTTTGCTAGTCCTCTCGAGTTTCCGGCGAACCCCGAGTTTCTAGGATTTTGATAAAAGACCGTGGCTAGAGAAAATGAATATTTTTTTTTCTTTAAGTTATTCCGATTGCGTTTTCTGCAGTTCCTGTCTACGAGGTATTATTGTTATTAGAAAAACATAAAATAAATTAATCATTTTTATTCTGAAGTCCATTACCTAGAACAGATAACTTGTATTATTAAAAGTACACTTATTATTTCATAATAATTTATGAAAAATGTTATTTTTGTGAAAATCACAACAATTATACTTTTTTTTTATTTGGTTGGATTTGTTAGTTAAAGGGAGATATGAATGATTGTTATTATTTGCTCTAGATGATTTTTGTTAGCTGTAAATGTGATTTTTTTATGTCTCGTTTGTCAGATTTTTAGTAAAATTTGGTATCTGTTAATATTATGAATTTTTACTTATTTTTCTGGTATAATACGTGACAGTTTAAGTCTATTTATATGTACTATTTTTGTTTATTTTTCACTTGTATTTTAATATTTCCTTTATTTAAAATTTCTAATACTTTATGTGGTCCTGTGTATTGATTGCCAAATTTGTGGATTTTTCCCCCTTGAAGTAAGAAAACTTCATCCCCTATTTTAAAATCTTGTGGATTGAATTTTTTATCATAATAAATTTTTGACTTTTCTTTTGCTGATATTAAATTTTCTTTTGCAATATTCCTCATTTCATGTAATCTTGTTATTAAATCAGTTAAATAATGATCATATGTTTTTAATTTTTCGTGTTCCAGTGGTGGATCACTAGATGGTAACCGTGCTAATTTTCCAAAAATTAATTCATACGGAGTACATTTGGTACCCTCGTGTACGCTGGTATTGTATGAAAACATAGCGAGTTCTAACCAGTCGTCCCATTCTTCGTTTTTATTTATAAATTGTTTCAAATATTCCCCTAACACGTGATGTGATCTCTCAATCGAACCGTTTGATTGAGGATGAAAAGCGGTTGTTTTAAATTGGCGAATTCTGAATCTTTTTGCTAAACGTCTCATTAAATTGCTTAAAAAGTCTGTCCCTTGATCCGTCAAAACACCTTTAGGTGATCCGTAAATACAAATAAATTTCTTAATGAAAGCATCAGCTATTGTACTAGCTTGATGATTTGGAAGTGCTATTGCTAACGAATATTTTGTAAGATTATCCTGGATTGTCAATATATACTCATTACCTGATTCAGTTTTTGGAAGTGGACCAACAATATCCATTGCAATTTTTTCGAATGCCGTGCCTGGTGTGTCTGTTATGATCATTGGATCCTTTGTTTTTACACGAACTAATTTTTTAAGCTGACATTGTAAACAATTTTGAATGTACTTCTGAATATTAAGTTTCATATTTTCCCAATAGTAATTCTGTCGTATTCTTTCATATGTTTTTGTAACACCTTTATGACCGCCAACTGCACTAGAATGTGCTTCTTCTATTAATTGCATATATTCTTCTTTAGTTGGATATTTCGTAATTCCGTTACATATTATTATTTTCACAACCGAATTTTCAAAAACACATTTAAACATAGATAAAATTTCTTTCCAATTTATGTTATTGATCTGAGCAGTTTTTGCTATACTTATTGTTTTTAACTTTAATTTTTCGGCCTCATTTTTTAATGAAATAATTGATAATTTTATATTTTTTAAAGTATTAGACATATTTTCTTTTATTTCGTTTTCAATAGGAAGGGCTATGTGGTAAAATGCACCTTTTTTTATATTTTTTGCTAGACCCAATTGAAGGTTTCCAAAATTAGGTAATGTTGCGCGTTTTGCTAAAGACCTGGAGCCATTATCTTTAGGCTCTCCATTAACTGAAATAAAATAAGCGAAATTATCTTTACGCATTGGTAACTGATCCCTACAATCGATAATATATTTTTCCTTCTTGAGGTTGAAATTTGTGCAATTTTTATTTTCTTCTAGAGTGTCTTCTTCTTCTGATGATTCAGTATCTGTGTTTTCATAACCAAGATCAATTTCTTCCTTTTGAGTTTTTTGATTTCGTTTTTTATATTCAAGATCTGACATAACCTCGTCAGAATATATTTCTTTGTCGAATTTCTGTTTCTTTTGAATTTGTTTTTTATTTCTTCCTTTTTCTTCTTCATTTATGTAATCAGGATCTGACATATTTTCGTCAGAATAGACTTCATTATAAAATTCCATTTTCTTTTGAATCTGTTTTTTATTTCCTTCCTTTTCTTCTTTATTTTGTTGATTTATATATTCAGGATCTGACATAAATTCGTCAGAATAGACTTCATTGTAGAATTTCTTTTTCTTTTGAGTTTGTTTTTTATTTTCTTCACTTAACAATTTTTTCGGCCTTCCTCTTTTCTTTTTGAAAAGGGAGGTATTAAAATGAATATCCTTTTTCGGTCTTCCTCGTTTCTTCTTTTTTTCTTCATGTTTATTTGATTTATCTAGAATCTTGACTTGCTTATTTTTTTCATTTTTGTTTAATGTATCTACTTTCTTCATTTGATTTCTTGTAACGACATTGCAGACACTAGGCAATGTGTTTTGATTTTTTGTACCTGATAACATGTTTATAAATATTAGAAAGAGATTAATTATAAGATGAACACCTTGTTCAATTTTTTCTTGGACACTTCTTTGAGTGTATTCTTGATTAACTTTTCGAATATTTGTTTCGATTTCATTGATACTTTCTTGATTTATATTTTGGAATTTTTCTTCATTATTTTCTTTAATATTTTCTTTTTCTATATCTTCTTCGACTGGATTTCGAGACAAAGCGTCAGCGTTGACGTTTGTTTTACCTGCTTTGTAAATAACATTGAAATCATACTCTGCTAATTTTAATTTCCATCTCGTAACCCTTGAGCATGGGTCTTTTGAATTTTGGAACCAAACCAAAGGTTTGTGATCCGTAACTAAAGTAAATGTTCTTCCATAGAGATATGGTCGAAAATGTTGAACGCAATAAATAATTGCCAATGCTTCTTTTTCGTACGTATCGTATTTTCTTTCTGTTTCAGTTAAAGTTCGCGAAGTATATGCAACTGGTTGATCTTTGCCTACTTTTCCTTGTGATAATATGCCTCCTATTGCAAGGCCTGAGGCGTCTGTCGTTAGAATAAATGGTTGAGAAAAATCTGGTCTTTTTAAAAGTGGTTCTTCGCAAAGTTTACTTTTTAATGTATTAAATGCCGTTTCTTGTTTTTCAGTCCAAAGGAAAGGAATATCTTTCTTTAAAAGTTAATTTAGAGGGTTTGCAATCTTGGAAAATTGTTCTATAAATCTTCTATAATAACCGGCGAGTCCTAAAAATTGTTTTATATTTTTGACATTTTTTGGTACTGGAAATTTTTGCACTGCTTCCACTTTCTTCGGGTCGGGTCGTACTCCATGTTTATCGATAATATGTCCTAAATAACATACTTCTAACCGTAAAAATTCGCATTTGTCGGGCTATAATTTCAAATTTGCAATTCGTAGTCTTTCCATGAATTTTGAGAATTTTTCTTCGTGTTCTTCTAACGTATTTGCATAGATAACAACGTCGTCTAAATAGACAAACAATTCAATTCCTTGTAAACCTAATAGTACTTGATCGATTAATTTTTGAAAGGTACTCGGCGAATTTTTTAAACCAAATGGCATTCTGTCGAATTCATAATGCCCATATGGTGTTAAAAATGCGGTTTTATGCGCGTCTCTTGGATCCATTTTAATCTGATGAAAACCGGAAGCTAAGTCGAAAACGGAAAAATATTGAGCGTTTGATAATTGGTCTAACAAATCGATTATATTTGGCAAAGGATAAAATTGTCCTACTGTGCGTTCATTCAATTTTCTAAAGTCTAATACTAACCGCCATTTTTTGTTTCCTTGAGAATCGTCCTTCTTCGGTACTATCCAAATGGGTGTGTTAAAGGGTGAATCGGAAGGTTTAATAATTTGTTGTTCTAATAATTCGTTTACTTGACGTGTCATTTCCTCTTTGTGTACAGGTGGAAATCTATATTGTTTTGTTATAATAGGTGTGTCATCTGTAGTAATAATTCTGTGTTTAATAAGATCAGTTGCTTCTAAATACTCTCCTGGTATATGAAATCTATCCGAGTATTTATTTACTAATTTTATAACATGTTCTAGCTCTTCTTTGTTTAAATGGTCTAATCTAAGTAACTTTTTCAATTCTTCTACTCTATCTGTTCCTGTGATATTAAAAATTTTTCCTGATTTGTCATTGTTTGTAAACACGTTAATTATTTCTTCTATTACAATATTTTCATTGTTTTTGAAATTACACTTTTGGTTTTCATTTTCTAATTCTTTAAAATCTTCCAGTTTTATATTAGGAATAGGTATTTTTATAGACTCGTTGCGTGTGTTAAATACCTTTATATATGCTTTTCCTTCTGTATTTGTTACAACTGCGTTGCCTGAGAAAACACCTTCTGCTACTGACTGTTTAGGGATAAAACCTATCTTTTTATCTTTATTCAAAACTTAAACATGAATATTATAAACTGATCTAGCTGGTATTGTAAAATAATCATTTGATTCAAAGTAAAATTTTTGATTATTTATTTCTATGTGTCTTTCTTCATAATTTATTTTTACTTTATTATTGACAAAAAATTCTGTTCCTAAAATACCGTCGTGTTCAATTGGTACATCATTAGATAATAAATTAAAAATTGTCGGAATGCCAAAAATATTAAGTTTTACTTGTCCTAATGTATAAACTGGATGCTCATTAATTCCTGTTAATTTGATGCATTTATTTTTATCAATTTCTTTATCATTATGAAGTGCTCGAAGTTTTAACAAATTTGGTCCTGCGCCTGTATCAATCATCATAGTTGTAGATGTTTTAAGTCCATTAGTATTTACACGAACGTATGGTATTGAATTAGATTTTGCTAAATTTATATGTTCTGTAGGGAGTTTATTATTGCCGGATGCATTAAAATTTTTCAATCTGTCCTCGGAGCATCCTACTGAGGAAGAATGTTGGAGTTTTCCGAATTTTCTACTGGAACTTGCATTTGTTGTTGGCTATTGTTATATATTCTTTTCCTGCATTCGCTAATAACATGTCCCGGTTTTTTGCAATAATTACATGAAATATTTTGATTTTTGTGGGTGAGGTTTGTTGGTGGAATATCTCTGCTTGTGCTTGGTCCTTGTTGTTGTGTTTGTTCGTTTTGTTGATTCTGATATCTGCTATTATATGAATTTTGATATCTGTTTTGATTTTGATATTGATTCTGATTTTGATTGTGATTTTGGAATTAATTTGGTGAAGTTCTATACTGGTTTTGGGTTTGATTTTGATATTGATTTCGCGGAGGGTTTTTATAGTAATTTTGATGTTGGTCTTGAGATGCATTAAATGGTTGATTTTGATTTCTATTACTAAAACGATTTTGATATTGATTTTGATGTGCAAAAGAAGGTTGATTTTGATTTCTGTTGCTAAAACGATTTTGATATTGATTTTGATGTGCAAAAGAAGGTTGATTTTGATTTCTGTTGTTAAAACGATTTTGATATTGATTTTGAGATGTAAAATTTCGTTGTGAATGCATAAAATTTTCTTGCCTTTGTCCTAGTAATTTATTAATTTGAAAACAATTTACTGCAAAATGGCCTTTTTTTCCACAGAGTAAACAAGTAATAATCTCATCCTGAGCAACATTTATCTTTGTTGTTTTAGCAAAATCTTTATTGTTTTTAAACAAATATTCATTTTCAATTTTTTGCGTATTTTTTCTTAGTTCATTACGTGATAATAATTTTCTTTCTACTTCTATTGCTTTGTTTACTGCATTTTTAAATGTGTCTGATATTCCTACTCTTAATTCTAATTCTGGTCTAAGTCCTCGCGTAAAACAATCAACAATGGTTTCTTCTAGTCCTGTTTTAAATGTTTCGTCTACTGTATTTTCGTTATTAATTCTGTGCGCATCTAAAATTCTTTCTGCTGCTTCTGCAATTCTTGACCCATAAGATACTATGTTTTCATGTTCCCACATATACATTGCCCCTAATTCCCCTTGTAACTGATATACTGATTTCGCGGGTGCATAAACTGTTTTTAGTCTTTCTGCCAATTCTTGTACTGTATTAAAACTATGCCCTAATATAATTTTCCTTGCTTCACCTGAAATTCGACCCTGAATTAATTTTACTAAATTCTTTTCTACATCTACATTTTCTGGAAGCATTGATTTTGCTTCTACACAACCTTCAATGAATATCGATAATGGTATATTTTTTCCGTCGAATAATGGAATTGTTTCCAAAGCGTCGCGTAAAGAAACTTGCTGGTTATTCGGTAAAGCCATATTTTCTTGATTAAATGAAATTTCAGAATTATTGGAAGATGTGTCACAATTATGTACGGATTGATTTTCAAAATTATCGTCAATTTCTTCTATTAAAGTTTTATTTGATGTAGACTGATTATGATTAAATCCAAATTCTTCTAAATTATCTAAATGACTTTCAATTAAAGTCTTTTCCGCCGTAAGTTCTTCGCTATCACTATTATCACTGTTAGAAGTATCGTCACTGTCAAAAAGTTGAGTTGAAATGAATCCTGAATCCGATTGTTTTTCTTTTTGTGAAAAATTAATATTTGGATTTGTTTTAGTATACCTCGGTGTACTAGTAAATGGTTTTGATTTGATATTAGGAATTCCGGAATTTAAGGATAGTTTAGGATTTTCTTTTATTTTTGAGCTAGTTAAATGTTGAGAATCAGTATTATTTTCATTTGAATTAGACATTAATTTCGAGTTGCATGATACTTAAAATTACAAGTTTTATAAAAACGAAATTATTTGCATAAAAATGTAATAAAAGGAAGTATTTTATGCAAAAGATTTAATAAATAAATATTCTCACTCTTCTAGAAAAAATGTCAATAAACTTGTATTAACGAATAAATGGTAATAAAGATAAATAATTAAGTTGTACAGATTCTACCGTATTTTTAAGAGGACTCGAACCCCTATTTACAAATAAACTTTTAGGATTTACAATTGTAAATGCACCTAGCAAATATAAGGGAAACGAACCCTTCTTTACAAATATACCTTTAATAGTTTAAAATTGAAAATGCTCCAAGCTATTACGGATCATATACAACAATAAAAATTTTCTTATACAAAAATAAAGATTTTTAATAATGGTATTAAGGATTTTACTTCAAACATATATGTTTTTATTGACACTTTTAATTTAGTTAGCTCATTGATTAAAAATAAATCATTCGGTAAATTTGAATTTTAATTGAATTTTAAAATTTTTCATGGATTTTTATTATTGACTTATATTTTGATTCTAAAAAAAAAATTTTACAAATTTTTTCTCATCGACTTATATTTTATTTCCCGGGCGGATGCACCAAAATTGTGAAGGACTTCTGTTACGTTCTGATGTACAAAAACCCTTACAATATTCCCTAGTTCCTCCTTTTAAATCAATTTCAATTAAGAACTTGATTTGGGATGAGGATTAAGTCAATGAGAGTACTAAAGTATATTGAATAATATTTATTTATTAGATAATTATTGTGAGTTGTGAATTTACAAAGGTGATTTTATAAATTGAGTCTTACTTTTGAGAGATGAAAAGATTGCCGTTCGAACTCGAAGATTTGTTTGTTGAAGACAAGCGATAAAGGAGTAGTAGGCTTGAAGTAGATTAGGCTCTGAGTAAACAGACGGTGATCCTAAGCACTGGGCGTCGATGCAGGTGATTTTTCGTAGAGATTAGAGACTTCTTGCAGGAGACTTGTAACTTGTTTTTCTCACGAAAATGTGTAAAATTCCGTTATTATGCGGAATGACAATTTGGATCAATTTGATTGAAATTGAACTAATTTAGCGTAATACTACAAATAAACTTGAGTATTTAAATGTCAGTAGTCACAGACGAGATGGTAAGACCGTGATGTGAAAACTCAATACTTATTGATGATTAAGAAACTTCACGACTTGTATAGACTCAGACTGTTGATGATAGCTTAAACATTTTTGTAAACTCGACGAACTGTTGATGATTAAGTAACTTCACGACTTGTATAGACTCAGACTGTTGATGGTAACGTAAACCCTTGTTTAAACTCGACGAACTGTTGATGATTAAGTAACTTCACGACTTGTATAGACTCAGACTGTTGTTGGTAACGTAAACCCTTGTTTAAACTCGACGAACTGTTGATGATTAAGTAACTTCACGACTTGTATAGACTCAGACTGTTGATGGTAACGTAAACCCTTGTTTAAAGTCGACGAACTGAACTGGTCAATCTGATGCTCCAATTTATATATCAAAAAATTGAGAATCATAATAGTTGATAAAAAGAGAAGATGCCTCGCTTATCCTTTGTCTCCCCTCTCTTTTATGCAGAAGTGAAAGTATATCGTAGTTCTTGATATTTGGAAAACGTTTGTCTTTGCTTGCCTCTTCTCCCCGTTCCCTTTACCGCTGACAAAACTTATGTATTTCCCTCCTCTATAGCTGTTGGAGAAGCTTGTCTAGACTTGTATATGTGTAATATGTAAACATGGTCTTTTCTCTCTTAAAGCGTTCTCAATTATAAAATCAAATCTACTTTTGTTATACAATATTAAGCAAAATGATATACAATGATGAAAATTCTTATATTAATAAGAATTGAATATAAACATAAATAACAATGTATATAATAATTTATATATATAAGTTACGTATGTAACATTATTTATATTAATTGATTTTTAAATATTATATTTAAAATATTTATTTCTTCTTATTAGATAAATAGTATTTACCGATATTTTATATTTATTATTGTATTTTATAATTTTTAAAATGTATGAAAAACTAATCACGCGCTTATGCGCGCGTTTTATTTTGCTAGTGATGAAAATAATTGAAAACAGGTGTAAGAAATTTAGAAGTTTATGACAATAAAAAAAATTGAATAAAATAATTGCAATTTGTAAAAAATAATTCTAAAATGGCAAAAATAACAAAAATATGAGAAAAATAATTGAAAAATAACAAAAATAATTGATTAATGACAAAAGTAATTGAAATTTGAAGAAAATATAATCGAAAAATAACGAAAGTGAATTAAACTTGTGTAGAAAATTTGGATAGAAATTTGGATATATGTTCTAATTTCTATAGAAAATTATCTTTAAAATAATGCCAAGAACATAAAGAGATCTTGATTATTTTAAAAGTTATTAAAAATTGAAAAATACGCTGTAATTTACACTTTTTTACAATAAATTTTTTTTTAAAGTAAAGAAAACAACTGCATCCTAAAGTAATTTTATTTAAAATGTAGTTACTTTTGAACCAATTGCAGAGAAAATATTTTATTAGAGAATTAGATCGAAGAAATTATTAAATGGTTACGTAATTCTCATGATTTAATCGAATGTAATTTAAATTTTCATTGATTGATTTAATAAACATTAATATTCCTGTTATTCGAAAAACTGGTGTTCTTTGAAAAAATAAAAAATTGTTTTTAAACAAAAATTATTTGTTATTTAATTTAAGCGTTATCAAATTTCTTCAATATTTGTTATTTTTTTAATTTATAATTATTTGAGCCTAAATATGTTTATGTAATTAATAATTAAAAATAAATATTAATAACTAATTAACTTACTATTAACAATTACCTAACTGTCAATTACAAAAATATTTGTATAAATTTTTTTTTCTTAATTTTGACCTTTCTTTAAGTTTTTAACTTTTAAATTTCTTTCATCTTGATTTTTGAATCATGTCATTCTAAAAATCTTTTTAAAATTATTTTTATAATAAATAACTTTTAAGAATTATTATAATATAAATAATGACATATATTTAAATTAATGAAACCAACAACATTCTTTTATAAACTTTCCTGAATTATAAACTTTAAAAAATAGAAAATCGATTTAAGGGTAGGGATCGGGCACATTTTCGGTTACATTAGAACATTTTTCTAAATGATTATGAAAATTATATTTATATAAATTTGTTCGCGAAACAACACTTCAAAAAAACATCACATAAAAAAACTTTAACCAAGAAGTAAACAAAAAGACTCTTGTTTGTAAAAAAACATTCAGACAGTAAAGTAACCAATTACAAACCGTACCAAATTAAAATTACATCCTGATCGTAATTAAACATTGGTCTTTTTTACACTGTATACCTCATCTGCATATTTTATCTGTAAACTGAAACAATTTTAATTTCCTGATAAAGAAACAGGGACTAAGTTCACTATGGATTTTAAAACGCGGACAGAAAAAGATGAATAAATATGAAAATTAACGACCAATTTCACTTCAAGTTTTAAAGCATGGACAGAAAAAAATGAATAAATACAAATAGTAACTAACTTCAGGAGTTTACGGAGATTATTATTATTTAATTATTTAATTTTTAGCCTAAAATTGTCGCGTTTTCTGTTAATTTTCACTAGATGAATATAACAATTTTTTTAAAATAAAACTTTTTTTTCATTTCGTAGCCTCCTAAGCACTGCATATATAAAGTATAAAGCACAGGGAAAATTTTTAAGATGAATGGAATAAGAAAATGTTAAAAATCACTTTTTTTATAGGGGAGACCGAGGAGGAAAGTAACAAAAATCAGTTTTTTGATGCTAGCATTAAAACTATTTGTTGGATAAGTTCTGTAAACATACTGATAGAAAGCTTGGATTTTCACCTATTAAATAAAATTGGAATTAAACATTAATAATACTTTGATAGTTCACTGCAGGACTTTTTAATCAGCTCTTTATTTGTTACTTTCCTCCTCACCCCTGAGTTGGAAAGTAACAGCACGAAGGAGGAATGTAACACTTTAAAATTAAGGCTAGCATTTCAAATATAAAACTGCTATTAATTTAAATTATTTTTATTATGAACATATAAAAATATAAAGTGATATTAACTACATTTTGTACATAATTGGCAGATATTTTTGCACTTTTTTGAAATCAAGTTTTTTTTTATCTATTTAGTATTCGTTGAATAGCAATGACATTAAAAAAGCATCGTTTCTTAAAAATTCAAATCAAAAGTCCAATATTTAATCTTTAAAATATAAAATAAACATATAAAATCACATAGTTACAAAAAAGGAGGAGGTTTATAAAAATAAAGCATTAGATGAGGAGGAAAGTAACAACGTGTTACTTTCCACCTCACCCCTCTTTTCCTTGGATTTCAAAAAACAAGTTTAAATTACACAAAAGTATTTCGCATTTTTTAATTATGCACTAGCACGACTTACAGATAAATAAAGGAGTTTCAAAAAAATGAAAAGCATATTTTAAATATCTATAAAATCAAAAAAATATGATATTTTGAAAATTTAGGCAAAAACTTACTTTTGACGTAATTTTTGCACAAAATGTCAGTATCAGATATATAGCTTATGGTAGACCCCTAACATAATTTGGGGGAGGTAGAGGGAGCAAAACTGACTAAAAATTATTTAAGAACTATGTCTGTCCGCTCATTGGTTTAGAAGTTATAAGCGTTGTTACTTTCCACCTCTGTTACTTTCCTCCTCGGTCTCCCCTATATCCATTTTTAATATGTTTGTCAGAAAGTGGAGGTGGCTTATTTAAATTGTCGCTCGTTCCATATTGGTAACCTCGAAGTCGAAGATTTAAATCATCTAATGAAAAATAATTTCCTTCTCCATATATAAAATAATATAAGACCAGAGCTAAATCATATCTCAAAACTCCTTCCAAAATATCATGTTGAATATCAACCCAAAAATTTCGTGTGATGTGAAAGTCGTTAATTTGATTGAAAACGCAAGTTTCTTTAATACCAGAAATGAAGGGATTATTTTCTTGTAAAAGAAATTCATAATTTGTTTCAACTCGAAGTTCACAATCGCTTTCGTTAAAAATGATTTCAAAATCTTTGCGATCCGTCAAACAAAAACGACAGAATTTATTGCTAGAAAAAGATTCATTTAAACCAAAAATTGAATGTAACCCTAAATTGTCACCTAACACAAAATCAAATCAAAATAAATCTCAAATTGCTGATTACCAACTGTAATTGATATTCCTTTATGTTTCAATTTTTGTAATTCTTCAATGGCTTTTGTAAATGTTATTTTATTAGAAAATCTAACTCGATGTTTACTGTTAAATAACATAAACATAAAAATTATTTTCTACTTTTGAGCTGAATTAAGGTGATAAGATTGGTAAATTTATATAGAACGCTCCACATTTATTGACTCCTTTGTGAGAACCAAGCGGATTATTATTTTCGTAATCGTCGAAATAACATTCAATAAGAAATCGCAAAGTACCAGGATATTTGTTTGCTATTTTTTTTCAAGCAGTACATTGTGTAATATTACGTATAATTTCGGAATTTTTTTAAACTTCATCTAAAAATTCTACTGTTTTTTTTTTAAATACGCCCGCTAATTGAAAGATCAGTGTCAAAGCTTGTTGAAGTGGTATAAACTGGGCGACAAAATCTATGTGTTTTAAAAGTTTTTCTCCTTTTTTTTCTACAATTCCTTTTACTTCACCGAGCTTTACACTTTCAGAAGGTATAAATGTTCCACATTTTTGAAATAGTTCAATCGTTTGGTTTCAGTGTTAAAATCTTGAAAAGGTGGTAAAAATGTATCCACTGTATCACCAATCTCTTGAATAGTAAATGACTTTTTACCTAAATTATTATCAATTAATTGGATTTCTTTTTTAATGGAATGTGCACTCTCTTCAAATAATTTTGAAACATCGGATATAATTTCGTGCACTCTTTTCCTTGATATATCTGGATATTTATATAGTTTTGCAACGAACAGCGCGCTTTATCAAAATATGCGTTTAAAGTGTTTGAATCCGATTTCTGTTCTGTAGTATGTTCATTAAATAATATCTTATCTACGTCAAACAAATCATCTTCGTCTGACAAACTATCATATTCCACCTCTAACTCCTTTTGAGAAAAACTCCTGCAACTCTTAGGTGTAACACACAAAACAGGCTCTGTTTCGAAACCACCTGAAACATTACTTAGAGCATTTTAAAACACATTCCTTAGATATCATCGGTTCCGCATTTTTTGAAGCGAGAGATGCATATTTTAGAAGGCGATGCTTTTAATATGAATCAAACAATATATAATGATTTGAGTAACTTTGTTCTAAACAAGTAAAATAGTTAAATAACTTATGAAAAAGTTCGAAATGTTGTACAAGATTAGTATTTTGATCAAATTTTAAATCACAATGGAAGCAAAGAAACATTTTTATAATTATATAGTACTTAACTGGATTTATAAAAATATATATATTTCAGTTTTATATACCGTCAACTGGAGCTATTTTGTGCGCCATGGGGCTATTTTGTGCATGCGAGGTTTTTAATGAATAAAATCTTTATATTCAGTTGCTCAAGATTGCTACTTGGTATAAATATTTTCTGATACCTATACTACAGAGAGTACTAAATGAATTTCTTTAATTCTTTATCAGAAATCAGAAAAAAAAATCGTAAAGTCGTGAAAATCAAGTTGAAAATTTTTTCAAAATTCTGTTCAGATCTCCGGAAGTTTATTTTGTGCATTCTTTAAAATCAAGTTATTTTCAATAATTTGTTTTGTAGTTAGTAAAAATTACTTTAGAATTTCATTTTAAAACATTTTTGTCTTATTTTTATTATATAAGATAAGAAATAAGCATAAAACTTCAGTTTTACACATGGTGCCTTAAAAACCTCAAAAAAGTAACATTAATAATTACATGCTTTTCAAGTTAATTTTGAAACTTTTTCTCTTAAAATAACTCAAGAAGTGTAATAGAAGTTATTTTAAGTAAAATTTTTTTGTAAATCTACATTTTTGTGAAATTTTAGTGTTTTACTTTCAAATTAATTAAACAATTCCTAGAAAGAAAATATTTCTGGCTTCGTTTTTCTTTATTGTACTCTAGAATATCTTGAAATAATACTTCATACAGCAAAAACGTTCAAAAAAATTTTTTACACAACTTTATAAATAAGCAAACTTTGATGCACAAAATAGCCCCACCTTGGGGTTTATTTTGTGCACAACTTTTAGTTTCTATAACTCAGACAAAAAATTTTTTCTTTTCGGCTAACTCATAGGACACCTTGAGAAGGATGTCTACAACATAACTGAATAGAAAAATTCTTTATTTTTTCAAATTCTGAATTTTAATAAAGCATAGAGTGTAAAAAGAGTGGTTTTGTGCACAAAATAGCCCCACTTGACGGTATTTTAAAGTGGACAAATCAAACAAATAGCAGATATATCTTATTTCTTTTGCCTCTTAAGAACTTCTGTGATTTGTTTCGAAATCGTTCTTACTTTAAGAGCAACTCCTGTGGCAGGGAGTGTAATTTCATAAATAGCAGATTGAATTAAGTACCAGATATTCGAACAGTGAGCTGGATATTGGCAATCAAACACAAAGAACGTTTTATTCAAATCAAACGATTCAATAAAGTACTATTTATTTACACGTATATATGATTAGAATTTTGAGGTTATGTTATTTGTTTTTTAGGATTTTCTTAAAACAATTCGTTTCATGAAATAAAATAAAACAAAACTGAAAGAGTGATTCACAAATTATTCAAAAAATAATACTTACGAATAAATTTATCACCTCGGATATCAATAACAGCGATAAACACCAATGTGCATAAACGTTATTTTACACTGATCTTATACAACTGCATGTGCATACCGCATCTGAATATTATGAATAAACTATCTGATGCGCAGTATGAACTGCGCATGCCAATATCAGGAAGGTTAATTAACAGTCCATAGCAGTTGGCGATTCCTTCGTGAACTCGTATCGTGACCACTCATTTCACGTTTCATATACTATTCTAACCTCAATCATTTACAGTTGTAAAACTTCTTATACAAAATTGATGAGTTTTTAAAAATTGAATTGAAAACTATTCAATAGAAAATAACGCTCTGCTCTTTTTTTACTTCTTGTAATTTAATTTGACATTATATTCCTAATAAGTGAACCCGGAAACCCTGTAACTGTCACTTTCTTAAAAATATATTGCTTATTGTCAGAGTTAACAGTTGATTTGACAGCTGCCAACTGTCAAAATGGCAGCTTGATACTATATTCGTAATCAGCGACCCTGAAAACCCTATAACTCTAATTTTTATAAAAATAAATTGCTTTTTGATAAAATTGACAGTTCATTTGACAACTGTCAACTGTCAAATTGTCGATATTTGAAATCAGGGACCGCGAAAACCCTGTAACTGTCATTTTTATAAAAATGGAATGTTGCCTGAAAATTCATTTGACTATTTTAAAACTTGAAATGTTAAGGTCAGGCAAGTTTCAAGAAATGTCTTGTGCTGTATGGGTTGTTAACCAGTGGCGGATTTACTGTAAGGCTTATAAGTCTTTTTCTAAAGGCAGCAGGTTTTGGGAGCGGCAAATTTTGAAAGAATAGGTATAAAAAAAATTTCTTTTTTATTTGACTCCGATAGAAATTTGACAAAATGCTCCTTTGATTAGACGTCCATATGATTTGACACTGAAGGTAAGGGATTGTAGGGTCAATCGCCCGATTTCACACGCCCGACTGGACCTTTACCCTATTGACTGTCGCCCGGAAAAAAGTGCCCGATTCCTATCGCCCGATCGTACTTTTCGCCTGATTGCAAATAAAATAAGTAGAAGTTCAAATAAGAAAGTTTATTATCATATAAAATTAATAAAAATCTGTCAAAAAAGTATTAAATCTCTAAAAAAAAAAGTGTTAATTCTCTCAAAAAAATATAAAGCCTCTAAAAAAAAGTATAAAATCTCATAAAATAGTGTAAAATCTCTAAAAAAAGTTAAGAAATTCGTATGTTGTAAGGCATTGTGTCTAAATATTCCAAAATGTTGTTTGCGGTCTAGTAGGTTTCGTATTTCTCTACAACGCGTCACATTCTTTTCTGGACTGTAATCTAATTTTTTTTCGGTGCTGCTTTTACAGATTTTCCCATATTTAATTCAATTACAGACGCCTTAGTATCCCGCTGCTTTATTTGAAATTTAAGAAGACAGAAATATAAATCAGGATGTTTCTTGCGATGACTAACCTGAAACGATTGTCCACCCCTTCACTAATATTATTGGTTCGATGTAAACCTAGAAGGGTGGCCTCGTATTGGTTCCGCAGTTTTATTGGGTATCTTGGGAGGACTGCTTTTGCGCGACCTCGGCGTAGACGTCCTCTGACGTAATTATCATCAAAATCGTCGCACACTGGAATAAATTCGTCTGGCACAATGTTGGACAGCAACTCAAAAGCTACAACAACGTCTTGTACTGGAACGATAGCTACAGCAAGCATCATATGTGACGCTCCGCGAAAGAAGGGACCTATCGCTGAGAAAGCAAACTTTAAAGGATGGACAGGCAAAGAGGAGGAAGAAAAATTGAGATGCTTAACATGCCCATGTTTAAAGCTTCATAACAAGAAAACTAATTGCAGGAATCAAATTTTGATTTTTGGAACTCAAAAAGCACCTCAAAAACTATCAATTACCATAAAAAATCAAAATTATTAATTGTTAATTTCACGAGACGGTAGTTCAAAGAAAAACCAAAAAAGGCGATACACTTTGTACGCCTACATTTGACACATAATAACCAAAAGTGTAATTAAAAAAAAAAATTTGAAACATGAAAATGAAAGAACAACTCAAAAACTATCTTTTAGCATAAAAAATTTGAAATTGATTTTTTCTGCGATAGGTCCCGCCTCTGTAATATTTCATTGGAGAAATGTAAGAAGCAAATAGTGGGACGTTAACCTATTCATTCATAACCTAAAACTATCACTTTCAGAACAGTTTCCAGAATCACAATGAAAAGGAGGATGTAGCACCAAACTTTGATCAAAATCAAAGTCGATGAATTTTTCTTTAAAGAAAAATTGAGGGCCCGGATAGAAGCAGTGACTCTTTCCCTTCATGTAAACGAATTGTCTAAGTGTTTCAAAGTTGTAAGAATAAAATTTGAGACATAGAAGGGAATTGAGGACGTATTTAAGCACTTCGGCAGTAAAACGCCAAAATAAGTAAAAAACCACTAATTTAGATTTACAAAGCAATTTGAAAATGAACAAAATACACTTATTAATTATTCAACATGCAACATGCTATTTCATAAACAAATTGTGTACATTTAAACTTGTATAAAAGTTTAAATAATTATTTCTTGTGTGCAATGACAGGTCTGTTGTGACATTGCACAAGTTAGAAGCAGCCCGGTAAGAAGGCTTTCATTAAAAAGTATTAAAATGTTTAATAAAATTTTATCCCTGATTGTGTCAGACGTTTTAATGCAAAGAAAACGAATTAAATCAGTTTCAGTTTAATGCATTTTAATCATTTACTTAAAAATGAAAAAAAGCCGAAGCTATGAGACTTAAACTCGTGAACCCTCGCTCTTTAGTTCTGAGCTGTATCCATGAGGCCATTGACGCACTTACAGATCGTTGCAAATACGTTGCTTACAATTTACGGTTAGGTGTATGTCTGGGAACAGACAATTAATTAACTCAGATGCTAAGGTTAATGACAAATTCAACAACTTTTAATATTAATTGTAAACACATAAATTTAAACATTATTTTCCAAATAACTATAATTATAATTTTTTTGTTTTAAAAAAGAGTTAATTACTTTTTCAAGTTTCAAACATAATTTTTAAGAAATAATATTTATCTTTTTGCTACATCAATAACATTCGGTTACTCCACTTGTGCGACTCTATTATTTCTAAATTATCGACAGCTGCTAATTTATATTGTCTTTTACGATCGAGAAACGTCAAGTTGAAATCAGGTAAAAGCATTTTTGTTCACATCAGGTTCGATCGCTTTCTTAAATGCAAAAAAACACTATTAGAATGCATTAAAATTTCGTATGGAGCTTTCAAAATTCAATCCTATTAAAGCTTATTTTTTAATTATCAGTATTTTACATAAATCGTATTAAAATATCCATATTCATACAGTTATTTAAAAGTAATAAAATGAGCTACATTTATTACCTTAAAACGGCATTAAAAAGCAATGAATTCTCAAACAATGATTCTCAATTTCAGGTATTAAAAGTACTTGGCACAATCAGGGATTAAATAATATTGAATTGCATTAAATTTGGCATTAAGTCTGGAAACTTTAATACTCACTAATGCAAGACTTGTTACCGGGAGTGTAAAAGAAATCGAACGTTTGGAATTAATATCAAAACAAAAAATAAAATATCTGCTCTTCGGGAAATCTTCTATCCGCGAGAAAATTTAAGCATCTTGAAACAGTCCGATTTTCACTTTTAATATATCTGTCAAAAAGTTGCTAGAAAATAATGAAAACAGAATATACAGAAGTATACGGAAGGTCGTTTTTCAAAAAAAAAAACAAAAAAAATTGTTTTGCACAGGCTTTGAAATAGAACAAAATATATCTAATTTTTGTCCAACTTTGAAAATGATCGACTTCAAGACTTGATTTCATACAAAAAGTTATGGAAAAAATTTAAAGAACCAATTAATTATTGATTAATTCCTTCCCAACAAAGTCATATTGGATGTTTAAAAAAAGTTATTAGTAATGTCTTTATTTACAATAATAAAAGACCATGCTATTTTCGATTCTAACAGGACGATTTGATGAGTGAATCAAATTTTAAGCTGTAAATAATAAATCCTATATTTATATAAGATTGCAATGGTTGACTCCGAAAATGATTCAAGAATCAGACTATGATATTCTGATAGGTTTTTTTACCGCTGAACACGAATCTGACCTCGAAAAGTGCCCATCACGCAGAGATTTTGAGAAAAATGGACTCAAAGTCTCAAAAAACCCTGTTTTAGTCCTACTTCGATCATATCTAGAAAGTGATTCTGGCGTTCTAGAAGTCTCTATTTAGGCTTAAATTAAAGCTTGAACCTTCATTTAACAGAATAAAATTGAATAAACGCTGAATCAATTCCAAAATTTTATGTAGCACCACTTTTTCATGTGCGCGCGCACTCTACTTGCACCTATAGAGCGGTATACAGAGGCTCACTTTTTGTTAATTTTTATTTATGGATTATACTGTTTTTGAGGTTGGTAAATACAAATATGATGTTAAAATTAGAGAATTAAAACTGGCCGATCCTGATCCAGCGGGCAAAAATTTCCAAAAGACGTCTTAAAGACGTCCTTTGGACATAAAAGCCGACATAGGGACGTCTTTTGGACATGTGTGCCCACTGGGGAATGGGGAACCTCAAAAATCTCTAAATACTAAGTTTCAATATAATCCATAAATTTTCAAAATTGTTGTCCGCCATTTTGGATCGGCCAGTTTTAATTCTCTAATTTTAACAAAACATATTTGTATTCGGAGACCTCAAAGACAGTAAATTCCATAAATAAAAATTAATAATAAGTGGGCCTCTGTATACCGCTCTATAGGTGCAAGTAGAGTGCGCGCGCATATGAAAAAGTGGTGCTACATAAAAATTTGGAATTGATTCAGCGTTTATTCAATTTTATTCTCTGAAATACTTAAGTACCTATCCGATATATAGGTCTTTTCCGGTCAACTTTTACAGGAGAGTAAACCTTAAAATGTAAAAAACAACACCTCAAAAGTAACCAACCAAAGTCCAGGTATTTTCCGGTCAACTTCTTCAGGTAAGTTAACCTCTAATTGTAAAAATCGACTTCTACCAAGTGCCTAAGTACCCGACAGATGTCTAGGTCATGTCCGTTCAACTTACGCAGAGAAGTAAATTTAAAAATGTAAAAACCGACTTCTCTAAAGTCCCCAAATACCCTGTCGATAGAAAATACCTTAAACATATCTAAAAAATGACTGATTTAGTGTTCTTCAGTCATTTTTACTCTTACAATACAGGTTACCATTTTTTGCTTTGCATGGGTAGTTCTCTTAAATGTCGCGATTACTTATTTAAGTTTCAATAGGATCATAAATCTCCGTTGCTACCTGTTTTTTTTATGGTTTATGTTACCCAAAAGCTTTATGACTCAAAAATTTTGCAATCTGCAAATTTTAAATTGAAGACATAATAATTGTAAATTTTTTGTTTTTGACGATTATGAATATATCTAAAAATTTTCTTAAAATTAATCAAATTAAATGACAGCGAGTTATTATAAATATTGTTTTTTTTTCATTAGAAACAAAAGTTTTGGGGAAAAATTTAGAGACTTAGAATCGTTAAAACAAGTAGAATGCAAATTCTCAATTTATAAATTTCTAATTACAAAATTAGAGAAATTTTAATTTCTGGTTTGTAATTCTTTTCAGATGTTTCAAAGTTTGACGATGTCTTTCGACCGTTTTTCGACATTTGAAATTTAACAAATGTACTGGTAAAAGAATTTATTTCTTATTAAATAAAATTGTTCAAATATTGAAGTTAGAATTATGGTTTTTTAAAATTGAGAATCTGTAAATTCTAGTAATTACGGCGATAGAAAATTTTTGGTAAAAGCTTTACAATTAAATAAATAGAAACGTAACTCTTAATTAGTACCCACACAGAACCGAAAATCCTCTGATTTTTTCCTAAATATTGGTCCACATTTTCCGAATATTCGAACTTAGTATACAGTAAAGTTTCGTGGAAGAATTAAAATGTCCGCCATGGGGAATATTGGACGCGAAATTTCGCTGAAAATATATTTCTAATTTTCATGGAATTTCCGCATCTAATATTCCTTCAGTATTCATAGTATGTATTCGTGAATTCACTGTACATGATGCGCACTGGTCAAACTTGGTTTCTGTGACACTTACGGCTGCGCAGTAGTTTTTAATTTTTTAGAATCCTACGGGTATCAAATGTAAGAAATAAATTTGGTCAATTACCAGATCAAAAAATATTTGGAATTTTTTTTAACTTTCCTTGAATATTGTAGGAATATTATTGAGATGAGGAAATTCCCTGAAAATTAAAAATATATTTTCAGGAATAATTTGCTTCCAATATTCCCCATGGCGACCATTTTAATGCCTTTACGAAACTTACTTGAATATTAGATTCGAATATTCGGAAAATGAGGACCAATATTTAGTGGATATTCAGGGAATTCTTGGTGCTGTGCTGTGTGGGCAGAAGATATTAAAAAACTGATATGAATGCGCTCTTCTACGTTTTCTAATTATCGCAAAACAAAAATTTTAAATGAAAATTTGTGTATTATTTCATTTACTTCAACATATGTATAAACTATTTTTGTTGAAAATCGCATAATAATCGCTAAAATAGGAAAAAGAGATTTTCAACCCCAATGGTTTATGGATTTTTAAATTATAAATCAAGAAATAATAATATTAGAAAAAAATGTTTCAAACAAAAACGATTAATAATGTTAATCTGAATAAAATTAGTAAGAAGTATTTTTTGCGTTAATGCTCTAGATTACGAGATATGTGTGATACGAAATTTCACCACTTTTTTCAAGATATCGGATAAAATTACCACACCTCGAGGTGGCATACTTGAAGTTAAGCTCAGAGAATATTGTGCTTTCGATGGGAAAAAATTCTGACCTCGGAATTAATGCAAAGCAGTTAGTGCCTAAGTACCCAACCGATGTTCATTTTATTTCCGGTTAACTTCGTCAAGGAAATTGACCTCATAATGTGAAAATAAAAACTCTGCATAAACTAACATACCGACACTGCAAAACCAAATGTCTCATTTTGAGACGTTTGGTCTCCATATTTAAAACATTTAAACTTATGTTAGTTTATTCAAAATGGTTTAATTTTACATTTGATTGTGAGGTTAACTTTCCTAAGAAAAGGTAGGATACGTAGCTCCTTCATAGTAGTCACTTTTCACATTTTAAGTTGTATGCCCTAAAGAAGTTGACCGGATATGACCTAGACATCGGTTAATTACCTCAGTATTTTGGAGAAGTCGATTTTCACATTTTAAGGTTAACTTCCCTGAGGAAGTTGACTGGAAAAATTCAGTTATGCTTTAGATACACTAAGCCCAGGCAGCTCCTTACTATTTTTTATGTTTTCATTTTAAAAAAATTAGTCCTTCTAGCCACTGACCAGAAACCAACTTGTATTTGGGCAAACTCGGGCTATTTCTACACGGATACCTCACTCAGGAATCACTTTTCCCACATATTTCAATCACTTTTAAATCAGTTTTTAAACAAAACTGCAAACGCTATAAAGCAAAAGTAAGTAAGCACGTGCCAATCAAGACAACATAGAAGCTGCAGAAACAAAACTAACCACGATCCAATGAGTGAATCGATAAGTGGCATCAATTACATTCAACTGGCCAATCGAACACGTCATTTACTTCCAACTGCCCAATGGCATACATTAGGCTTTCATGTCATACAGCCAATAGCAATCATAACACCATATAGGACTGGACAATGGCAACCATAACGCTATATAGGACTGGCCAATGGCACGCGTTACGATTCATGGCAAGTAGCCAATAGCACGCATAACACTGCTGATTTTATACATACTAGAAAAAAAAGCGCGCGCTAAAGCGCACGTCAAATTTTATTATTTCTTAAAATGATGTTTCACTTATGTATAATTATATGAATTAAAACAAATACATAATATAATAAAAAAAGAAAATTAATGATAAAAAGACATTGCAACAAATTTAAATTGATGTGATCTTTGATTCATCGTGTATATCAATTTGTAAATTTTGAATTATTAAAAATTAATTAAATAAAATAAAGATAAAGAATAAAATAAAGAATATGAGAAATAATTATAAAATAATTCTGATATACCTAATACCATTTCAAAACTTTACTTTAAAAAGTTTACCGATCAACACTCTCAGCCCTTAATATTTTAGAACCTTCTTCCAATATAACCAATAAATGAATGTGTGGTAAACCACGCTTTTGAAATTCAATAACATAAACATAAAACTTTACTTGTGCAAATAGTTTTTCATCTACTATAGTTTCGATTAATTTTTTTATTTTTAAATGAAAGACTCTTGCAACCGTGTCAGGTTTATTAGAAGCTGACTGATTAAATAATAAATTTTCTTACATTTCTTTCCATTTTGAACTACATGTCATTGTAATAAATAAATCTGGTCTACCATAAAAAGCTACATAATGGTCATTGCATATTGATCTTGTTTTAACATGTTACATGGTGATCCTATAAATGTTGAAGGCAGTATCAACATCTTGCCAACATGTACATTATTTTCAATTTCTTGATTATCTAAATGATCAATTAATCCTCTGTAAGTTTCACTTCTTAATTTTGTTTGATTATTTTTACAAAAATGTAATCTAACTTTTTCAAATTTGACATAATTATCAACTAACCATTGCCGAAACATTCTTCCACAATATAAAAATTGATTGAAGGTATGATCTCTTACTCCCATTTTATATTTTATATAAACAGATCTGGACACAGTTAGATTTCTGGTTGGCTTGTAACTATCAGTACGAATTATATCGAGACCATAACCCTTGCTTCATAGAGGATAAATTATAGGATATATCCAAGGTTCAACATTAGGATATAAATTACTAACCAATTGCAATTGTTTAATCGATGTATTATAAATCGTTACAGAAGACTCTGGTATTAAACTTTGAGCATTCATATGAAAAATAGCAGCAACTTTATTACACCTTTAAAAATTTTACCTTCCTTTATCCATCTAAGTTGTCATGTTTGTTAATTATATAGCAAATTACTTCTTCTGAATCTAACAGGAATAATTGACCAAAAGATGAATCATTATCAATTTCAGGAAATAGGAAATTGTTGATTTGATAATAATTTTGACCTTGAATTATTTATCAAAATGGTCCCACACTTCTATTATTGAAATTAACTACATTAGCATTTTAAGATGCAAAAGCAAATGAATTATTGTAAAGACTTATATTATTCCTAAAATGGCCAGATATCTTATGAGATCCATCTAGCAATTTTTTTAATTCATGAGGGTATTTTTCTGAAGGCAACGATACCCCACCTTGACTGCAATAATAGTTATAAGTTAATTTCTTTTGAACTTTTTCTTTTTCAAATCGTTAAGCCATGCATCTTTTGCAAAAAAAAAACATTTTACCTAGATAATGTTCGCTATAAGTTGGAACATGTATGCTGTTAATATTTTTTTCTGCATAAGCAAAATCACGAATATCAATGTTCTCATTTGCATAAATGACTCCATTTTTTTACCTGTATGTTCCGAAACATCTATTTTTCCTCATCGATTACGTTTCTTTTTAATTTTAATCTTTTATGTTATTGTTTTTGTTATTTTGCGTGACTTCTTTTCATTTTCTCATCACAAATTCTTACATCTTTTTCCTGCATATCTTTTAATAATAGTGTTTCATTATTTTCATCCTTATCATGGCACATCTTCTGTTCCAATTTCAATCTTTGAAGATAGCTTTTTTTTATATTCTGCTTTACTTTTTTTTAATTTTCTGATATTTCTGTTTCTTTGTTATCAATTTTTTTTCGTTTTAATTTCATCATTTCACTATATCCTTTCTAATATTCTGCTCTAGTTTTTCTACTTTTCTCATTAGCATTGCTAAAAAATATCTTCTTATTACTATTGTTTCTTATATTTTATAATTATTACCTTCTTTTAACTTAGGACTTTTACAATACATTTTTTTATATTTGGTACTGCTTTTTTTAGTTTCTTAGTCAGGAATAGTTAGCATTATTCACTTTCCCATTATACACATTCAAGTTCTATTCATTAATAACTTTCACTACCATGCACTTCCATACCAAGCAATAATGTATTTATTTTTCTTTTCGTTGAAGCTCGAAAATTTTTTCTCTTTTCCAAAACCAATTATAACACTCATTATGCAAGGGTTGGTTCGAAAAACGAGGGGCTTGTTTAGTCTATTGTTTGTATTTAGAAAGAAAAATTTAAATTTCATAAATCCGTTAACCCTTGTTATACAAGGGTTTGAACGAAGGATAATGACACCCTGCAGGTAGTCTATTGTTTGTATTAAGAAATAAAATTTAAATTTTAAGGTAATTTGTATAATGACCTAAGAGTTTCCTGTTCCGTAAACTTTAAACAAATACCTTCTCTCCCTAACCAAGGAACCAGATATAAAATATCCTTTTTTGTTTACTGTTAACGCTTTTCCGTTAACTTTTAACGCTTACCTTTAGTACTCGTTTCTTATATAGGATAAGGAGAATTCACTGCTGGATCTTGGTATGCTGTTTGCAACCTCTCACTTTGAATTCTACGATAAGTTAACTGTCCTAAATGGAAGAAACAGATAGGAATGTCCGGAAAAGATGCAGTAACAGCGTTGACCACATTGACTGAGCTCTGTGCGCAAAAACTGAAAAAGAAGAAGTATGAAGAAATAAATTGATGGAAAAAAATGTACATAAAATTAAAAATATAAATATATTAAAATATAATATTTATGAATAAATTTCGAAACTGTGCTGGTGGAAGCTCTGGATGTTCTTTTGCTTCTCTTTTCAGATTTTCCTGTACGATTTCGGCCTTAGCTTCCTCCGGGTCGGGAGGATGCGTGTGTATTGGTTCTTTATTAATAAATAATTATAATTAATCCGTTATCACCAGGAATACTAATGACCCGAGCGTTGTTTGTTATGACGTGAAGTTATCTATTGATATAAAAATACAATCGTAAAATTCCAAATACACTATCGTTAGATTCGAAAAATTAGAAATTGGACAAAACGTACTGTCGGGAGATAGGAATCGGACCCAAGGCGTTGGGCAATAAGTATCGGGTTAATTATATAGTCGGGAAAATCGGGCAGATAAAATAGGGCGAATGTGCGGCAACCCCATCTGAATGAAAGCTATGATGTCTTAAAAAGTATTTTTTTTCTCGTAAGAATTTTAAAAACTATTCCCAACGCAGTACCTAAATATTATGCGCTCCGTTGACTTTGGATTCTTTCGGAAATCGAAGGATGACAGAAGAAGTAAAATAATCGCGAAGCTCGTAAATGTGTTTTTACATTTCAAAATGTAAATTTTCCATCAGAATACTGTATAAACTAAGAAAGCGCTATTAAAGCTTCTATTCACAAAGAAAAATTTTAATTAAATGCATTTTCAAGTCTTACAAATGACAAAAAAGACATTTTAATTTGTATAGACTAAATATTCTCAATCTAGAATATTAGATCCTTTTTCAAAACATGTATCTCTCACAAAAATGTCAAGATATTACACTTTTAAATTATTTTAATGTAAAATTTACTGCACAACTTTTCTCAGAACACACCAGAACTTGTATTATACACTGACAGAAATAGATGCTACGAGGTACCATCTAGATGGTACCAGATACCATATCTGATCTTAAATATACGGACAAGAATCTAGATGGTACGGGATAGCATCTGGATGGTACGGGTTAGCATCTGATAGCATCTGGATGGTACGATGTAGCATCTAGATGGTACGGAGTAGCATCTCTGATGGTAGAGTGTAACATAACCTCTCTACCATTAAAGATAGTAAAGTTCTTACCATCTATTTCTCTCAGTGTACGGAACTTTTTTATTAGGAAACTCTAGGTGCTAATGCGGGACGTGGTGGGAGGGGGGGAGCGGAAAAGTTGAGTTCGACTTATGCAATTCACGATCGCACCTATTGGTGGATCCTTTCACCCCAATCGCTAGAGCTTCATTTTTCCGAACAAGCCTAAAATTTTTTGTACGGCCCTGCATGTTTGCGCGTTTTTCGTCATGTTGACCTTTCTTGTCAATTTAGACACACGCCCGAGCTGTCCGAATAATACAAGTTCTAGTGTATATGTTTTATGTAGGTATCTACATAGGATACTATACAGGTAACATTATAGAAAACATTAAAGAAACCTTCAAGGAATTTGCAGTAGGGTAGAAACCTGAAAATCATGACCTTTTACTTTTGTCCTATTTTTCATGAAATATTTCGAAATATCTTTTAAAAAAATTACTATTTTCATTAGACAATAACATCTGAAACTTCTTTTATATTAGGAAAATGGATCAAATGATGGATTTCTTCGTCAAGTTTCTGTACCTATTGTGGACCATAAGGTATGCGAAGCAGCTTACAAAAGTATAAATCCTATTACACCAAGAATGATTTGTGCTGGATTGCTGGAAGATGGAGGAAAAGATTCTTGCCAAGGGGACTCAGGAGGTCCTCTTACAGTTAATGGAACTCTTTACGGTATTGTTTCTTGGGGCTTAGGCTGCGCACAACCACATTTTCCTGGAGTTTACACCAATGTAGCTAACTTGCACATGTGGATTAAAAATGTTACTAACTTATAAATTAGAATTCTTATTTGCATGTTTCAATGAACGGACGTGTTGTAACTATTAACAACGAGATTAATCAATCAAAAATTTAATTTACTGTAGTGTACATTAAACAATTTCGTTACAAAAAACATAAAAAACAGTATTACATTTTCCTTACCATCAATGTAGCGGACTTTTTCAAAGCCATATTACACCGAGAATAGTATATTATCCATCGAGGGTTGGAAGGCCGTGTTTTTTTGCCAAGCACAAATGTTCGAAGAACGAGTGGGAACGAGTTCGGAGAACATTTGTGCGAGGCAAAAAGTCGGCCTCCCGAGGTGCATATGCTATTTTCTACCACATATGTACAAGAAACTTATGTTTTGTACTCGTTAAGCGATGCAGTACTCGTAGTTTGAGGTTTTTCACTGCTTGGAAATTTTTTTTACCTCAAACGCTCACTAACCTAAAAACTGCGAGTTCTACCCCGCTTAACGAGAACAAAAACATGGGTTTTTTGTGCATGTGTGGTAGAAAAAAATATTCTTCTAATGAGAGTAACATTCCTTTCGTGAAATCCTCTAACGTTTTTACATTTTTTTTAGAGTGTCTACTACTTTTCAGAGGAAAATTCGCATCAAAATGAGAGGATTCCTTTCATACCAAGTATATTTTTTTCGGTGTATTTATTCAATTTTACTAATTTCAAGTACTTTCATGCACTAAAGAGAATGCCTTACTGCATTTTTCTTCAATTCCATTAAATCTTGTCTACATCTGTGAGTTATAAGAGAATTGTAAAGAATTATAAATTTAGCTATGATGAATCAAAACTCAAAATGGTCATCAACATTATTTTTATATTAATTTTTCGCAATATAAATTTTTTTGACCATTTTAGAAAATTAAAACCTAAAATATAAAAAGTTAAAAAAAATGTTTAAATATATTTTTTTAATTTCTACATGGAAAAAGGAGAAATTCATGTTTTAGAACGTTTTTTTTAAACCTAGCCGTTCTTGAGTTATCAAATATTGAAAAAAATGACAATTTTTTTAAACAAATAAACATATTTTTGTTAAAAAATATTGTTAAAAAATTTTCAAAAATGGGTTTTAAAGGTGATAAAATTAGCTTTCAAATGATATAAGTGCATATAAAATGTGATGATTTTCTAAAATCTCTTATTATATTAAACCGAAACCTTTGTCGTCAACAGAAATTCGTCGTTCAGTCGTTCTTCCCCTTCCACTTGGTTCACTACTTTTCTTCACAAGCAACTTTTAAAATCAATTCACCTATAATCTTTTTGAACTACTAACATTTTTATAACGTAGGCACTTATACAATTAAGTGTAGTAGTGTGCCATGATAGTGACGCATGCGCACTTGATCAAAATGGTCCATTTGTATACGCAGTAAATCAATATCATTAATTCTTATGCGCACATGATCATTATGTTCATGACGCTTGCGCACTAGATGTTTATGGCAATTACACATGCGCTGTAATGCTCTATGACAATAACACATGCGCAATAATGCAGTGTAAGATCTAACTAAGCTTAGTAGTTGTTACCTCAACTCCCGCCCCCATCTTACTTATTTTGTAAAATTTGTGAACTTTGCTGAAATTTTATATTATTTTAATTAAATTTAAAAACATTTTAAAATTTGTAAAATATAAATTTGTTTTTCGTCTAACGACAATAAAATCTAATAAAATTGAACACACATGTTTTGAAATGCTGATTCTTTACGTTTTTCTTATAATTAAAGGGATGGAGAAGTAAAAAATTTATCAACATACTATCAGAATATTATCATGTCAATTAAAAAGTGAAAAATATTTTCATTGATAGCCGTATTTTCTTTATATACTTGACATAAAATATATGATAAACCACCGGTCTTTTCATACTTTCAAAAACCTTTTTCTAGAAGTACGCGGGGGGGGGGTGGGTTAAGAATTAATCAACGTACTATTAGAAAATTTTATGTTAATTGTAATGTAATTTTTTTTTTTTTAAACATTCACTTATTTAATTAGAAAAAAGGGTTTTAAAATTTTCGAGAATTTCTACGTAGTTATCTCTTATTATATTAAAACGAAACCTTTGTCGTCAACAGAAATTCGTCGTTCAGTCGTTCTTCCCCTTCCACTTGGTTTACTACTTTTCTTTATAAGCAACTTTTAAAATCAATTCACCTATAATCTTCTTAAACTACTAACATTTTTATAACGTAGGCACTTAAACAATAAATCAAAAAAAAAGTTTTTTCCCTATAACTTTGACGCTATTCGAGCTAGAGGGCTAAAATTTGGTATATTTGTATATTTTTATGTACAGATTAAGAAAATTAATTAAGAACGTTCTGATTATAAAAATACTTCTACCTTCAAGTACATGAAACTTTTGCTTAAGGGTACAGGCTTGTATTTCATATAAATAACATAAAAATCAAGAATTTTTTTTTAGGGGGAGGCCCTGAAATTTTTATAGGGTTTCAGGGCTTATAACAGTCTTGATTATAGGTCCTGTAGCAGCCTTGATCAAGCCTTGTATAAGATTAAAAAAATTTTTTTGTTTTTTTTTCATAATTTTTCAATTATTTTGAAAAAAAAGTGATAACAATTTTCAATTGCGTTTTATATCATTTTTTTAATTCTGAGTACACAAATAAAAAATTTATTGGTTTGAGGGGTACTGTAGGACAATTAGGGTGAGCTCTAGCATAGGGGTCTAAACCTCTTTTTGGTCATTTTTTGAATTTTTTTTTGTGACCTCATAATATTTAATTTTATTTCCAAACATAATTTTTCCATAATCTGCATGCAAAAATACACGAGAGTACCAAATTTTAGCCCTCTAGCTCAAATAATGGCAAAGTTAGAGAAAAAAAACTTTTTTTTCAAAAATTTGCTGTTTCTCCTTGACAACGCTATGGCCATCAATCCAAATCATGTTCTCTATATTTTTCGTATAATCTACACGTGAAAATACATATGTGTACCAAATTTCAGACCTCTAGGTCAAATAGTTTAGAAGTTAAGGGGGGGGGGGAATGGTCCATTTTAATGCATTTTTGCTAAAAAAAAGTTGTTATTTCCTTGACAACGCTATGAACATCACCTTGAATCATGTTCTCTATATTTTTTGTGCAATCTACACGTGAAAATACATAAGTGTACCAAATTTCAGCCCTCTAGGTCAAATAGTTTAGAAGTTAAGGGGGGGGGGAATGGTTTTTGGCTACGGACGCACGAGTCTCGTTATAAGGGTTCCGCCGAACACCGAAGGTGTACAGAACCCTAAAAATGAAATTGTTTACATTTATTATAAGATTATCCTGTTAGTGATCGAAGGATTTGAAGAAAAAAAAATATTCGACAAAATGGTGACCTGTCAAAGTCAACAGTATGATTTTCGTTAAAATAAACGGTCGATTTTCAGCTATATAAAAAAAAGTTTTGCATAAAAAAAATCCTTCGATCACTTACTCGACTTAGATGTGTAAATTAAGCAAACCAAATTTCAAGTAAATCGGTTTAATGGTTTTCGAGTAATCGTGATCACCGACTTTGAAAATGTCATTTTTAGAAAAACGCATTTAAAGTTTCAACGTAATTTTTTGTTAAATACTTGAAATGACCTTTGCTTCTCATATTATTCTTTCTGTCCTCAAAATTATGAAGGAAGGGTACAAAAACTGTAAATCTAAGCGTAAAACAAAAGGCGAATAGCCATTGAGCACCTGGTGTAAGTGTTAGCTGGTCTAAAGCGACCTTGGTGCGCCGCCGCATAGTGCTGTATAACACATTTATTTTTCACTGGATCCACTTAGAAATTAACAAAAACATTTTTAAATATGTATACTTTAAGAAAATGCAAAAAAAGAAAAAACGATTTTTCGAAAGTTACAACTGGTGTTCCCCTCTTAAAACAATGTTTCATTTATGTATAATTATGTAAATTAAAATAAATACATAATATAATAAAAAAAGAAAACTAATGATAAGAAAACATTGCAATAAATTTAAAAGGATGTGATCTTTGATTCATCGTGTATATCAATATGCAAATTTTGATTAATTAAAAATTAATTAAATAAAAAAAAGATGAAGAATAAAATGAAGAATATGAGGAATAATTATAAAAAATTACGATAAACCTAATACCATTTAAAAACTTCACTTTAAAAAGTTTACTGATCAACGCTCTTTGCTCTTAATATTTTAGAACCTTCTTCCAATATAACCAATAAATGAATGTAAGGTAAACCGCGCTTTTGAAATTTAATAACATAAACATAGGACTTTACTTGTCCAAATAGTTTATCATCTACTATAGTTTCCATTAATTTTTTTACTTTTAAATGAAAGACTGTTGCAATCGTGTCAGGTTTATTAGAAGCTGAATGATTAAGTAATAAATTTTCATAAATTTCTTTCCATTTTGAACTACATGTCATTGTAGTAAATAAATCTGGTCTACCATGAAAAGCTACATAATGGTCATTGCATGTTAATATTGTTTTAACATGTTACGAGGTGATCCTATAAATGTTGAAGGCAGTATCAACATCTTGCCAACATGTACATTATTTTCAATTTCTTGATTATCTAAATGATCAATTAATCCTCTGTAAGTTTCACTTCTTAATTTTGTTTGATTATTTTTACAAAAATGTAACCTAACTTTTTCAACTTTGACATAATTATCAACTAACCATTGCCGAAACATTCTTCCACAATATAAAAATTGATTGAAGGTATGATCTCTTACTCCCATTTTCCTATATAAGAAATCTGGTAGCCTTTGAAATGTAACGCTGGTCGGAGAAGGAGTGAGAAAGATATATTAGGTAGCTTGAGAAAGAAAGATAGTAGATAAAGTTTGTCCGTTTGTAATGCAGAGAGAGAGAGGCTATTACTAAAAGAAGAAAGATGAAAGATAAAATTTGTCAGTTTAGCTGCAAGAGTGAGAGAGATAGAGTGAGCAAAAGAGTGGGAGGTAGGGAGAGAAAAAGGTAGAATAGAGACAGAGTGAGAGAGATAGAGAGAGCAGGAGACTGTGAGGTAGGGAGAGAAAAAGAATAGCAGTTTAAAGACTGGTAATATCAGTATACAAATTTAAGTTGAAGAAGGTGTATGGTTGGCTGTAACTTGTCTTATTCTGGAATAGGTAAGTTAATTTTTTAATCTATTTTTTTTTTATTTCACATTTGAAAATTTCTATCTTTTATTTGTCATTTTAAAATTTCAATTTTTTAAAAATATTATAAAAATTAATATTTGTTTATTAATTATTAATCGTTCTATTTTCCTCATAATATTTTTAATTGTAATTTCTTTAAAAAAAGTGTAAATATTATTATTGTTCTTTACAGAATATGGAGAATCAATTATCTTACTCTTCTAATGATATTTTGGATGCTATTACACTATGGGACAGAACTGTGTAAGTTAAATTCTTTTATTGTTTATTTTATAATTTAACTCAATGAGAATAATTTAAATATATATAATTCTTTGTTTAATATTTTCTTACAGCGAAATAGTTGTATTTGTCGACACGATTTGTCCTCGTAGAAAAACGGCTGAAAGTGAATTCTTAAAATTCTACGTGTCCAATGATTCGGGGAAGAAGGTGCAGTGTGTTATTTGGGGAAAACACCTCATCGACAAGTTTGAATCACTAATCTCTGTTAACATGGTAAGGCATTTTGAATAATGATCTTTCATAGAAATAGTGAACAAGGGATTTTTTGGAGCCCTATAGAAAATAGAATATTGCTGTACAGTGTTTGAAAAGTTCCATAATGAATAAAAATTTGCATTTCTGTAGCTTTATTTAATAAAAAATTAATAATTAAAAATATAATTTGTTTAAAGAAAGTTTTATCTCTGTTGCTTTATTAAATAAAAAATGTATAATCAAAAATAGAATATAAAATTAAACAATAAAAGTTGTTTAAACAATTGTTAAAAATATTATTGTAATTTTTCTCTTTGTGTTTGGAATATAATTTGCTTAAACAAAGTTTTATCTCTGTTGCTTTATTTAATAAAGAATGTATAATCAAAAATATAATATAAAAATAAACAATAAAATTTGTTTAAACAATTGTTAAAATTATTATTGTAATTTTTTTCTTAGTGTTTGGAAAATTTCATCTCTGTAGCTTTATGTAATAAAAAATTGATAATCAAAAATATAATATAAAAATAAAGAATAAAATTTTTTTAAACAATTGTTAAAATTATTATAAATTGATAATTAAAAATATAATTTGCTTACACAAATTTTTGCTTATACAAAGTTTCATCTCTTTAGGTTTATTTAATAAAATAATATAAAAATAAACAATCGATTTTGTTTAAACAATTGTTAAAATTATTATAAATTGATAATTAAAAATATAATTTACAGCTTTATTTAATAAAAAATTAATAAACAAAAATATAATATAAAAATAAACAATAAAGTTTGTTTAAACAATTGTCAAAATTGTTATTGTAACTTTTTTGTTGGTGTTTGGTTGTAATGGCCTTCATAATTTGTATATTAAATGAATAGTTGAAACTCTGCAGCTCAATTTCCGAATAAACTTAAAATAAACAATAATTATTTGTTCAATGAAAGTAGTATTTACATGGAATTAAAACGATTTTGTCGAATGGGGTTTCTTTAAAACCCTATAAAAAGTAGTTAAAATTAAAAAATGGTCAAATGAAGAATTAGGTATTATTGTTTGAAGTTACTTGAAGAGAAATAGAGTTTGTCGATTGATAAATAATGATTTTATAGTTAAAAACTATTATTTTAAAAGTGAAAACTCGTTTACCATTTCAAATAGTAATTTTTTACTAATACTTTAGTAAAAAAATACTAATTTAATTAGTCGAAGTACTTTTAGGTTATGTTACATTACACTGAAAAAGTTATTAGTAGATTTGACTTCTTTTTAACTGAAGTTCTTAGTTCAATAAGTCCCCATTATAACTTTTTTTTGCTGTTTGGCTGCAATGAAGTTACTTGAAGAGAAATAGAGTTGGTCCATTGATAAATAATGATTTTATAGTTAAAAACTATTATTTTAAAAGTGAAAACTCGTTTACCATTTCAAATAGTAATTTTTTACTAATACTTTAGTAAAAAAATACTAATTTAATTAGTCGAAGTACTTTTAGGTTATGTTACATTACACTGAAAAAGTTATTAGTAGATTTGACTACTTTTTAACTGAAGTTCTTAGTTCAATAAGTCCCCATTATAACTTTTTTTTGCTGTTTGGCTGCAATCTCCTCGATAATTTGTAAATTAAAAAGAAAGTTAAAACTCTGTAGCTCAATTTGCGAATAAACTTAAAAGAAGCAATAATAATTTGTTTCTTTGAGAAGGAACTGAAAATACAGAATAATAAATTTTAAATTGATAATTAAAAATATTATTTGCTTATACAAAGTTTCATCTTTGTAGATTCATTGAATAAAAAATTGATAATCAATAATATAATAATTTGTTTATTTGAGAAGGAACTGAAAATACAGAATAATAAATTTTATATTTATAATTAAAAATATTTTTTGCTTATACAAAGTTTCATCTCTGTAGATTTATTGAATAAAAAATTGATAATCAATAATCTAATATTAACATAAACTATACAATTTTTTTAAAAATAATTTCAAATTGAATTAAATAATGAAAATATCAGCTAAATAGTTTAAACTTTTTGGAATTATGAGAAAAGTAATGGAAAGTAATTTAAAATTGAAGAAAATAATAAAAATAAACAATAATTATTTGTTCAATGAAAGTAGTATTTACATGGAATTATAACTATTTTGTCGAATGGGGTTTCTTTAAAACCCTATAAAAAGTAGTTAAAATTAAAAAATGGTCAAATGAAGAAATAGGTATTATTGTTTGAAGTTACTTGAAGAGAAATAGAGTTTGTCGATTGATAAATAATGATTTTATAGTTAAAAACTATTATTTTAAAAGTGAAAACTCGTTTACCATTTCAAATAGTAATTTTTTACTAATACTTTAGTAAAAAAATATTAATTTAATTAGTCGAAGTACTTTTAGGTTATGTTACATTACACTGAAAAAGTTATTAGTAGATTTGACTACTTTTTAACTGAAGTTCTTAGTTCAATAAGTCCCCATTATAACTTTTTTTTGCTGTTTGGCTGCAATGGCCTCGATAATATGTAAATTAAAAAGAAAGTTGAAACTCTGTAGCTCAATTTGGGAATAAACTGAACAGAAGCAATAATAATTTGTTTATTTGAGAAGGAACTGAAAATACAGAATAATAAATTTTATATTTATAATTAAAAATATTTTTTGCTTATACAAAGTTTCATCTCTGTAGATTTATTGAATAAAAAATTGATAATCAATAATCTAATATTAACATAAACTATACAATTTTTTTAAAAATAATTTCAAATTGAATTAAATAATGAAAATATCAGCTAAATAGTTTAAACTTTTTGGAATTATGAAAAAAGTAATGGAAAGTAATTTAAAATTGAAGAAAATAATAAAAATAAACAATAATTATTTGTTCAATGAAAGTAGTATTTACATGGAATTATAACTATTTTGTCGAATGGGGTTTCTTTAAAACCCTATAAAAAGCAGTTAAAATTAAAAAAATGGTGAAATGAAGAATTAGGTATTATTGTTTGAAGTTACTTGAAGAGAAATAGAGTTGGTCCATTGATAAATAATGATTTTATAGTTAAAAACTATTATTTTAAAAGTGAAAACTCGTTTACCATTTCAAATAGTAATTTTTTAGTAATACTTTAGTAAAAAAATACTAATTTAATTAGTCGAAGTACTTTTAGGTTATGTTACATTACACTGAAAAAGTTATTAGTAGATTTGACTTCTTTTTAACTGAAGTTCTTAGTTCAATAAGTCCCCATTATAACTTTTTTTTGCTGTTTGGCTGCAATGAAGTTACTTGAAGAGAAATAGAGTTGGTCCATTGATAAATAATGATTTTATAGTTAAAAACTATTATTTTATAAGTGAAAACTTGTTTACCATTTCAAATAGTAATTTTTTACTAATACTTTAGTAAAAAAATACTAATTTAATTAGTCGAAGTACTTTTAGGTTATGTTACATTACACTGAAAAAGTTATTAGTAGATTTGACTACTTTTTAACTGAAGTTCTTAGTTCAATAAGTCCCCATTATAACTTTTTTTTGCTGTTTGGCTGCAATCTCCTCGATAATTTGTAAATTAAAAAGAAAGTTGAAACTCTGTAGCTCAATTTGCGAATAAACTTAAAAGAAGCAATAATAATTTGTTTCTTTGAGAAGGAACTGAAAATACAGAATAATAAATTTTAAATTGATAATTAAAAATATTATTTGCTTATACAAAGTTTCATCTTTGTAGATTCATTGAATAAAAAATTGATAATCAATAATATAATAATTTGTTTATTTGAGAAGGAACTGAAAATACAGAATAATAAATTTTATATTTATAATTAAAAATATTATTTGCTTATACAAAGTTTCATCTCTGTAGATTTATTGAATAAAAAATTGATAATCAATAATCTAATATTAACATAAACTATACAATTTTTTTAAAAATAATTTCAAATTGAATTAAATAATGAAAATATCAGCTAAATAGTTTAAACTTTTTGGAATTATGAAAAAAGTAATGGAAAGTAATTTAACATTGAAGAGAATAATAAGAAATTGGAGAAAAATAATAATCTTAGAAAATAATTTAAAGAATATAAGATTAATTAAGAATTGGGGAAAATAATTGAAAAATGATTTGAAAATATAAAACTTGAAGAAAATAATTGAAATATGATAAAAACAATTATAATAAAAGAAATTGTTATCCATATTTATAAAGAAACAAACTCTGATGGATAAAATAGCCCTATTATTGAGACTATTTGATGCACAACTTTTAGTCTCTATAACTCCAAAAAATGATTTTTGACGGCTAATTCATAGAACACCTTCAGAAAGATGTCTATTACATAACTGAATAATTACATTCTTTGTTGTTTCAAATTCTTAATTTGAATAAAGCATAGAATTAGAAAATTAAATGGCATCGTCAAATGAGCGACATTTCATTTTTGTTTTCTCTTAAATTTCGATTTTCTCAACTAATTTTGTATTTGTTGTTTGAGTTTCTCTAACTCTTTTATTTCTTGTTGATGTATTATACATTGTTTAACGTCTGTGTAATGATTTTAGATTTTACATATAGATGGATGTTTTGCCAGGGCGCCATCTAAACCCGAGTACAATCGGGGCAATGTAGTTTACGAACTACAAATGTTTGAAACAACCCAAATCTCATCATTAGGAAGACACGTTCCTGCCGAAGATTTTGTTAATGACATTTTGAAAGTCGATTTTAATGATGTTGTAAAGTGGGAAGACAAAGGGTTAATAAGTAAGTACAATATCCTAATATTTTCAAAGAAATAGATATTAACTGAGAAAGCAAGATTTTTACCAGTTGTTTTGTTTGTATTGGTTACTATTTCTGACTGGCTTTCCTTCATATCCCTGATTGTTAGCAGTATGTCAGGCAGGAAAAAAGCTAGGAAATAATTTTTGAAATCCAAACAAGGATATATCATTTAGTAGCTTATCATTTGCACTTTCAAATGTACAAGACCTTTTTGTTTTCTCTTTTATAGTTTTAGCTCTAGATATCGGCTCCTCCTCTTAGGCAAATCGATAACTCCTATTTTTTTTCGAAAAAGAAACAAGTGCATTGACCTTTATTTTATAATATGAAAAGTACCTACATTCTTGAGGTTGAATCAATAGAATGACATTAAATTTCGTTTATCCATCTAAAATCTTGAGATCTATATTTAATAGCGATCTTTCCTTCCTAGATTCTCATTAAAGCCTGAAATCGCTAATGAGCCAAAAAAAATAATTTTTATATTTTATTCTGAAAGCTTTTATTTTTCAATTTGTGGTGTTTCATAATTATTACAATTAGAATGAAATAATATAATAATGTCCATGTAAGAAATCTATGTTTAATTTACATGTGTCATTTTTATTTAACGGTTAAAGTAGAATATTTTCACGAGTGCGTTGAAATCGGAATGCGATATTAGCAATTGTTAAAAGTATAGTATTTGTATTACTTGTAGAAGTTGAAGGCTTCATCAAAATGGTTTTTGTGAAATATCAGCCTCATGGCTTGAGCGACAGTGCTGCTTATGGATGTGGGTCGATAACAAATGGAACTCACAAATTAGAAGTTAGAATTGCTTCATATGGCGGTGATTTACGCCTTAAAAAAGGACAACCAGTAATTGTAACAGGAAAAATCTTATCTCAAGGTAATATCCTTTAGTAATTTAAAATTGTATAATAGTTGTACATTTCAATAGTTCTTGAGGTCATATGTAAGGTATTAATTTCAACAATTTGTATTTTTCAAGGCAATCTTGGAATATGGTTAAATAATAATTTTAAAGGACAATTGAAATAACAATTATTCTTACAACTTTTTATATATAGTGGAATGGGTTCGGTTGTTAGCACTTTTTTTCTTTTTGACCCATCACTTGTGTCCAAGAAATATGACATGGATATTAACATATGTAGCGTAAGTTTGAGATCTTAGGTAACTACTGACGGAGAAAAGAAATATCTTCTGTCGAATAGAAAAAGTATTTTTAACAATTTAAGAAAGTGGTCACTTTTTACAAGAACTAAAATTTGCTTTTGCTGTAGACAGCCTTAAAAAATTTTCTGAAAATGGTGAAAAATGAATGAAAACCACCTGAAATATGGGAAAGAAACGTAATTTTTAATGTAATGATTAATCGTGAAATTATTTCAAGTTTAATTTGAAAACTGAAACTTATTTATTGTAAAGGTTTTCAGCGTCAAAATTACAGCATAAGGTAGAACTTTTCACATCCACTTCACTTATATTTCACTTCCACTTCAAGTCCACTTCAATTCCGTTACATATTCACTTTACATCTACTTGTTTTTTAAGTTTATATTAGTTATATTTTATTTCCACTTCAATTACACTTCATTTCCATTTCACTTTCACTGAACTTCCACTTCACATCACTATACCTGTCTCTTTTTGTCTTCCTCTTTCATGCATAGAAGCTAATACGCACAACTATACTGTAATTGCACGACGGACGCTTAAGTCTTGTTATAAGAATTTTTTCCCTAGATCACTCCCAGGAACTATTTAAAATTCTTAAAATTCGTAAAACACTTTTAATAGTTGTGAGAAATTACTTATGATTTCAACTACGATGATATTTCGCGATTTCTCTAAGAAATAGTATTACCTGGAACGGAATAGATTTGAGTGCTTAAAACGGAACTTTTCACTCATTTTAAAATGTCCTGAAACAAATTGTAGTTGTAAACATTGTTGTGATACTGGGTATTGGATGATAAAATATATTATATTTACTGTCTGAATATGCATTAGACATACATATTTGTTAAGTTTTTAAAAATATTTAAAAAAAACTTTTAGTTTAATTTGAACGTGTAAAAACTGAATGTATTTGTAGCAAAAAGTACAGGTGTCTGTTTCATTTGTTATTCTCATAAGAAAGTACGTGCGGTTATACCACATAATAAGAAGTTTCGCAGTGGTGCCCACAAATGAACCATGTTCACAACCGAACCTATTGCCTTTATATTTCGGTACCTCCGAACAAAATAACCCAAATAGTACGTAATATTGCAGCAACGTTGCCTGAATTTTGTCCATGTACACATTGCTGTAACGTTGGCCTGCAATGTTGCTGCAACGTTGCACTGCAATGTTGCTGCAACGTTTCCCTGCAATATTGCCACAATGTTGCCGCAACGTTCAATATATAGCAGTTCACAATTTTATAAAGGCTTCATTAACTTTTAAAAATGGTACTTAATAAAGATGACAATTACGGAATAAAAGGGAAAGTTGAACCAATGCAAATTACGTTAATTATTCATTTTTTTGTATAAGCAACGTTGTATTTCAGCGTTGTATTGAGCAACTATATTATTGCAACGTTGCAGCAACATTGCAGTGCAACGTTACGGCAAAATTGGAGGGAAACGTAGCAGCAACCTTGCAGTGCAACATTGCAGGGTAACGTTGCACCAATGTGGACATGGACAACAATAAGGCAACGTTGCTGCAATATTACGTGCTAATTGGGAAACCATTTTCGCTTTATGTGCCTAAAAACTTCTCTCTGACGTTGGTTGTCTAAAACAACCACTGTCTTTTTTTGGTTAAATAAAATGTCAAAATGTTTCAATAAAAATCAAAACATTATTTGAAATAGACTAACTTTAATTAACGGGTCGTTCTCTGAGAAAGTACAAATCACAAGTTCACGATGTTTTTAAAGAAAAATAGTAAAATTAATTTAACTTATTAAAAACTTTGTTAGCCATACGTTAAAATTCAGCTATCTTCAGTTCAATCACAGGAGAAACAAATAAAAAGTGTGAAATAAACTGAAATATCTTATAAACTGAAGCACAAAAGCTGTACTGCGTGACTGGTCACGCAGTTGACTTTTTGCGCTAGAATTTAAACTATATTTCAGTTCATTTCACAATTGTTTTTTGTTTTTGCTGTGATTGAATTGAAGATTGCTGAATTTTATCGTATGGCTGACAAATTTTTTATTAAATGAAACTAATTTTAATATTTTCCAATGAAAACATCGTGAACGGATGATTTGTACTTTCTAAAAGAATAATATACAAAGTTGCATTGAGATTTAAAATTTTTTAAGTTTCTTTAACTGCAAAAATTAATTTCCTGGAAGAATTGGAAAAACAAAGTGTAGTTTTTTGACGTGCATTTCAGCAGTGGTTGTTTTAGACGACCAACTTCAGAGAGGAGTTTTGACGTGTATAAAGGGAAAGTGGTTTCTTTTACTCGGAGGTATCGATTTCGTTACACAAAAGAAAAATGTTGAAGAATCAAGGTATTGTAATTGAGAAAGAATTAATTATTTATGGAATTGTACTTTAAATATATAGGGGAAAGGTTATTTATGCAAGTGCAGGCTGAGGATCATATAGAAGTTCTTAAAGAAACGACCTTGCCATTATGTCAACTCCTCACTGCAACAAAAGATTTGCAACGTATTCCTCAGGAAGAAGTACGAAAATGTGATGGACATTCATAATGTTTTTCCTATCTTCTGGAAGTATTGTTCATTATAAACTGATGTATAATAATATTATAATATTGGTAGTATTGAAATATTATTTATTTTTCTTTATTAAATTCTGTTTTTTTTTCACAAATGTATCAGCGTTTAGTTTTACTACATTTAGTTAAGAATACATTTCGTTTCATATACATACTTTATTAGTCTTCCAATTCTTCTATTTCCTTTAAATTGTAATTTCTATGTTACCAATATCATAATATTATAAATGTACATATATATAAAGTGCAATGTATATAATACTTTTATACATGACTTCCTCAATTCACAAATGTTATATGAACTTTCGGTTCCTAATTGTAAATGTTTCTTTTCAATATTCACTATTCCTTTGAAATCGAAATAGGAAATTATGGTTAATTTACTTATTGTATTTATAAATTATACTAAACATGCGATAATAGTAGTGGTTATGAAGTAATAGTAATGTATTAAATATTGGACTGTGTCACAGTATTACGATTCATGCATTCTTTCAAAAATGTTTAAAATTATTGACGAATTCTTAATTATTCTACGCTTCAATATTATTGAATGACATTTCATATGGCTGTGAAAGTAGATTGATAAGATAATAATGTTATTTTTTACTAAAGGATAAGGATTTTGTTCAAAATATATCTTTTCTTGTTTTCTATTATTTTCAAAGCATAATAAAATCATTTCGATTTTTTAAGGGCACGTAATATATTATGACGTCATTGGTTTAAGTTAAATTTGTCCGTCAACTTTCTTATAAAATAGTTCATATTTTTTGTATGGAATTTGGTAAATTTAATTAAAATGTTATTGAGAAAGCTTCTTTGACTCTAAATTGTTTCCACTTTGGTTAAGAATGAATTATATCATTATAATTATATTATTATATATAATATTATTTAGAATTAATAGATTTCTTACAAACATAAAACTGTTAAATGAAATTATTAGTAATGAGAATGACACATTACTTTGGAGCAGTGCACTGAGAAAAATGAGTTAGCTACTAAATGGATAGCTAATTTTTTGCTGTGGTAGCTAATATTTAGCTATTTCAGCAAACAAAATTAGCTGTGAAAGCTAATTAATAGCTGTGTTAGCTAAAAAATTAGCTATCCATATAATAGCAATTAAAGTTAGTTAAGGTAGCTAAGTCTTAGCTTTGGCTGTTAATTTTTTTTCACCGTGTGAGTCATGTTTAATCATATTTAAAGTAAATGTACGTTTTGTGGAAAAATATTCAATAATTGATGAGAAAGGAAATTGACAAATTTTGCGTATATTGCTGACATCATACTCCATCACATGCCGTTTATATAAGTATTATTTTTTATTGTTTTAATTAAACTTTCTATCTTTCTACATAGTCATATTAAAAAGATGAATGTCACTTTACAAAGTGTATATTTAGTTATGTGTATATGTGACTGTCCATGACAAAACGTGCCTTAGCTCCAAAAAATAAATTTTGATTTTTTAATGCCAACCGACAGATGTTTATTTGCTCTTTCATTTCCAAAAATAAAAATTGTTTGTTTTAAAGAAATTTTGGTGTTATTAAGCAAGAAGCGTAGGCGCGTTACATTGGCTTCAATGCATTGCTGCAACTTTAAACGCTCACCCTGTAAAGTTGACGTTTGGGAGCTAAGGCACGTTTTCTCATGGACAGTCACATATGTACAATATGTGCGTAGTTGAATGAGAGTACGACTTATAAATACCAAAGAGTGAATATTAACTTATTCATATTAGGAAGTGAATATTTCTGCAAAGTATACTAATTGTAATAATTATATATGTTTAGTAATCTTCATGAGATAAAAAATATTTCTTTCGTTATTATTTTCATAAATATTTTTAAGAGTGATATTTTTGTTTGTAAGAAAATAAAAATTTGTTTGCAGTTTCTTTTCTTTGTATTTTCATTAAAAGTGACTAAACCCTCTATTCCTTTCCATTATATTTCGTATTAGAAGACAAAGGTGTATATATTTATTTTTCTTCATTAGTAATAAGTCTCTTAAACTAGATGTTTTTCTCGTAAAGTAGTTAGCATTATTTCTTCTAAGAACTTCCTTAAATTCAATCAGCAAATTTTACTATTTTCCAATATTAGTTATGTAATTCTTTGAATTGAGTCCTATTAGATAAGTGTTCTTGAATAACAATTGTTTAATTTTCTTTTATTTTCTGATGTTTTATGACGTGTCAATTCAGGCGTATATACTGAAAAATAAGTAATTAAATGAAGTAAATGTATTTACTGTAGGTACTTTACATTAAACATGTCTATATTTCTTAATTTAAAAATTTTTATTTTCTTGACCCAAGAAGATATTAGTATTAGAGAAAGTAATGAAAGTAAGAAATTCAGGTTTAAAGAAAGTAAAATATGTAATTATGTCGAATAAACTATTTTATTTGTCTTGACTAATTTTTCATCTCTTCACTATGGAGAAAATGAAAATACATGGTTTTATATTAAAATTACATCCACAGTCAATGGGTTAATGAATACAATACAGATATTCTTTATCCAAGAGTATGTTTAGAATTTATACCGTAAATAGAATTTTTCTTTTTATTTTATGAAGCTTTGCTTATAAGTATTGACAGCGTAGACATTGGTACAGCTGGAAAGGTATGTGTAATATTTCATTTCTTTAAATATAGCAGTTGCTAATGAAATGGACTTCTATATGTCAAAATAAATGATATTTAAAGCAACATTTAAAATAAAGAATTATACCTAAATATTAAAAAAGTATAAATGTTATTATGACAAAAATATGAGAATTGGGTGAGGTTAAAAAATATGAAAGCAAATAATTATTCTTACAATTCAAGAAGAAGATAATTACAGATAAAGAAACTATGTTCTCCTGAAGTCAATCACCAAAAGTTATATTCCTTTAAATTGCAGGAAAGGAAGTTAAGATATAATATTGATTATCCAATTTGTCTTTAATGAAAAGTTAATAAGGAATGCGCATTGGTATATATTTCAGGGATCTATTGCACATGTGTAATAAGTATTGATTACTATGACGTATTTGCTAATATGAAGAATACATACATTCGTACAGTTTGTATTGTTTGTCCATTTGTATAAAAGTTTTTATCGGAGAGAAAAAGGAAGGGAGAAGTAAAAATCGGTCAGAAAACTGTTGCCGCATTCACATCTTACTTAACTAAAGTAGGAATTAACTAGAAACTAACCATTTCACTGTTGAAAACCAGGAAAATCTTGAAAATACACTTTACACATGCAAAAAAGTGAACTGTAAGTGAGAATATCCTATACAAAAACTCTATTATTTTTCAAAGAAATGTATAAACTTGCAGTTTTTCCTTCCTATTTACTTTCATTTATCACCCATATTTAAATTGCATTAAAAAATATTGACTTTTGCAATAATTCTTGGAAATTTTGAAAAAATTCATTTTTACATTCTCATCTTCAATGAGAATGTGTTCAATTTGTGCCATTTTGGATTTTTGCTAATTCCCTCGTTTCTCGACGTTTTGAGACCTCCTGATTCCGAGAAAATAGGTTTTACGAAAATGTCTGTGTGTCTGTCTGTGTACTACAGGTTTGCGATTGGATAACTTTAGTAAGAATTGTCGTATCAACTTTAACTTTAGTATACTTTCTTTAGGTACAAAAATATAAGTCGAGTTCGTTAGCCACCTATTTTCCTCCAAAATTATTAAAAATAGAACATTTTTAAAATTGAAAACAATTTTAATTTTCCAAAAAACATTGTCTCTAATTTTTTGCTTAAAGAGGAAGTAAAATCAAACAAATTTTGTTTATAAAAGTTTCCGATATAATGCAACCCCACAAATATATACATTTTTAACTTCTATATTTCTATAAAAGTCTTGTTTTGTTAAGTGGGGGTAGGGGTGGTGGGAAAGTAAAAATCGGTCAGCAGACTGTTGCCGCATTCACATCTTATTTAACTGAAGTCGAAATTAACATGAAATTAACCATTCAACTGCTAAAAACCTGTAAAATTCTCGAAATACACTGTACACATGCAAAAAAGTGAATTGTAAGTTGGTCAATCCTATACAGAAACTGTATTATTTTTAAAAAAAATGTATAAACCCCTGGTTTTTTCTTCTTATTTACTTTCATTCATCACGCATAATAAAAGTGCCTTAAAAATATTTACTTTACCAGTAATTTTTGTAAATTTTGAAATAACTCATTTTTACATTCTCATCTTAAATGAGAATGTCTTGAACTTGTGCCATTTTGGACTTTTGACAATTCCTACATTTCTCGACGTCTGAAGACGTCCTGATTCTGAAAAAATGGGTTTTACGAAAACGTCTGTCTGTATGTCTGTCTGTCTGTCTGTCTGTCTGTCTGTCTGTATACTAAAATTTCGCGATCGGATAACTTGAGTAAGAATTGTCGTATGAACTTCAACTTTGGTATACGTTTTTTAGGTACAGAATTACAGGTAGAGTTTGTTAGCCAGCTATTTCCCTCCAAAATTATCAAGAATAGAAATATTTCAAAATCCAAAAAAATTTTAATTTAAAAAAAAAAATTTCTCTACTTCTTTTCTTAAAGTACAAATAAAATCGAACAAAATTTGTTTCTACAAGTTTCCGATATAATGCAACCCCACAGAGATATGAATTTTTTAAGTTTTACATTTGTATAAAAGTCTCGTTTAGGAGGAGAGGGTGGGGGATGTAAAAATCGGTTAGAAATCTGTTGACGCATTCTCATCTTACTCAAATGAAGCGAGCGTTTAGGAGTAATGGTTGCTACGCTATTGGAATATCAAATTTCAAATATTAATGTCTCTTCTTTTTGAGGTTTTACAAGGAAAGTAGTTACATAATTTGAAGTTCCTTTCTTTTCCTCTTTATTTACTTATTAAAAATAATAAATCCCATACAAAAAGTATTTATGTATGTCTGGAGAGAGAGAGAGAGAGTTTATTGCTATTAGTTAGAGATAACGAAGAATATTGTTGAGGATATAAACAAAGGCAGGTAGTGAGAGCTATAAAACCTATTTTGGTCCTATCTCTCACAGTGATCATTAACTAAAGTTATTTGTATTAGGAGAATATAATTGAATAACTCAGTCATTCTTCAACTTTCAGTTGACGTTTACGTTCCTACTGCTTACTCAATAACAATTTCTTACCCTTTCTCAATTTTGTAATTGAAAAGAAGGATTTAGTTATATAATTTTTTTTCATTGTTAATTAAACATTTGTAAATTGGGGAAATTGATAAAATGGTAAATTGGCATTTTAGTTAATTGGCATATTGTTAAATTGTGATATTGGTAAATTGTGATATTGGTAAATTGTGATATTGGTAAATTGTCATATTGGTGAACTAGGAAATTGGTAAATGGTTCATTGGAAATTTGGTTAATCAATTAATTAGAAAAGGTATATGTGAAGATTGGCAAATTTGAACATATTTCATTGTAATATTACAAAAATTGTATAATGGAAAATTAATCAACTGGTAAAATGGTAAATTGATAAGTTGGTAAAATAGGAAATAGAAAGAAAGTTGTGAATTGGCAAATTGGATAATTGGTAAGACAAATCTGAAAACTTGAAAATTGCAAAATGTATAAACTATGAAATTTCAAAATTGGAAAATTTGTGTAATTAATTTTTGATAAATATGGTTTTCAATATTAATAGTGGTTATTGAGAAATTATAAAATTAATAAATGTTCAAAAATTGTTTAAAAGTTTTTGGCAAATTTATACTTTTAAATTTCCTCACTTATTGTATTAAAGAAAGTGTTTAATAGACGTTACGTAAATGTTTTAATTGGTAATGAGATAATTGGAATTTCTCATTGGGTACTTCGTATAGATTATTGTTTTTTTAAAAAATTTGTATACTTTTACATCCATAGTCTTTCTATTTAACAGATATCTATTATATGAATAAAACATGGAGAAAGAAAACAGTACAGTAGATGAATCAAAAATACAAAATGTTTTTAACTTGGATAACAATCAGCAGCTTCATCATGTACATTCACCAGTTGTAATGTCTTCAACGTCTTCTGTCTATATTTCTCACTGTGATAATAATATTGGAAATTTACAGGCTTCTCATGATAATGATAAACAAATGTCTCCTTCTACATCAAATGATACAGAAATATTACAAATTAATGATTGTAGTGGAATAGAAATGAAGCATTCTAAAGTTATTGATAAAAATAATAAAAATTCAGAAAGAGTGAAGCGTCATCGTTCAAGCTTAACAAAGGAGAAAAAAATGGAGATTAATAATTTAACAAAGATAAGAATGAGAAATTATCGTGCAAATTTAACAGATGAAAAGAAAGCAAAGATTAATGAGTTAGGAAGGGAAAAAAAGAAGTGCTATCGTACGAAATTAAGACAAAAAAAGGATTCAGAATGTTGTAACGCAAAAGTTGATAATTCGTTAATGTCTTCTATGCCATCAACATCCTTTCATAATGTTTCTCCCTTAAAGAATTTAAAATTAAATATTGAACATTCTAATACGGTTGATAGTTCCACTATTTGCAATGAATCTAAAGGAGAAAATGAAAATTTTAATCATTTAAAAAAACATGAACTACAAAGTATAAAGCGCATTGCTTCAAACGCCTCAAATATTGACGGAGTAAAGCGTTTTAAATTGATAAATGAAGTTTGTATTGATAACCAAACTAATAAATCTAAATGTATGCTTTCTGATAGGAAGAATAAAGGATCAACTCCAGTAGTTCAATCAAATTTGCTTAATTCTATGAAATTAGATAAAAATCATGAAGATGATGTACATATTGCAATTCCATCTTCAATGTCATTTGCATCAGTTTCTGACATTAAGATTACAACTTCAAATAGTTCAGAAAGAGTCAAGCGTTATCGTGTAAAAGAGGAGAAACGAGCAAAGAATGATCACTTAGTAATGGATGAAATGAAGTGTCATCAAAAGAAATTAAATAATAAAAATGATTTTCAAAAAGTGGAAGAATATAACTGTAATGCAAGTTTTGAAAATTTTTCTGTCAATTCAATGGCATCAACATCCTATCAGACTGTTTCTGACTTTCAAAATATACAAGAAGATTATGAACATTGTATTGAGGATGACGATTCACTTGATTTGAATATTTTATTACAGCAAAATGAATCGGAAGATAAAGAAGTAAAAGAGAGTATTACAAGGAAAGTGAATAAAAGAAAAAATACTAATTTACCAGATCCTACGATGAGAATTAAAAAACCTCGACGTTTGTTACATACAATAGATGAGATTGAAAATAAAAAAAATGTGACTAGGGAAAGAGTTAAGCGTCATCGTGCAAAAAAGAAACAGCAAAATATAGAGAAAGAATTAGAGTATATCAAAATGACAGGGGAGAATGAACTAAATATTTCTCACAATGAATTAATGTGTAATAATATACATTTCCCTACTTATACAGAAGATTATCTTGGTAAAATGTCATTTAAATGCATTTCTTGTGAGGCAAAACATTTTGAAGATGAACAAGTTGGTAAAAACTGTGGTTCCTTTAATGATTGTTGCAGTCATGGAGGTGTCAAGTTAGAAAAATTAGATTATCCAACTCAATTAAAACATTTATTAGATGGTTCGCATAAGGAATCAAAGCATTTTCACAAGAATATAAGATGTTACAACAATTCATTTGCTTTTGCGTCATTTAATGCTAATGTTATTCATTTTAGTGGTAGACGAAGAGGACCGTATTGCTTTAAAATTCAGGGTCAAATATATTACCAAATGAATAATGCTTTATACCCTGAAAGTGGTGAGGACCCGTCTTACGGACAGTTGTTTATTTACGATCCCGATGATGCAATAAATTATAGAATTCATAAAAATGAAAGATTGCACAGACATGTTTTACGGGAAATAGAGGGTGTAATGAGAACACATAATGTATTCACTAAATCATTCAATATGATGAAGGAAGTTATAGAAATTGAAGAAGCGTTGGCAAAAGAAAAGGATGAAGAAATTCCAGAATTACAGTTATTATTTACATTGAAGAAAGGAATGGATCCAGGAAGGTTTAATTTTCAGAGAGTTAGTGAAGTGGCAGCAATATTTAATACAAATTCTGATGGTGAAATACCTGAATCCTACGTTACACTTTATAATAAAGCAAATAAAGAATTGCAATTAGTTAGTAGTTTAGACCCTTCTGTAGAAGCTTTTATATATCCTATATTTCATCCGTTTGGAGATAAAGGTTACCGCATAGGTATGATTCGTAGCGATGAAGATAAAAGATTAAAAAAGAAAAACATTTCAAGAGCAGAATATCTTAAATATAAGATAGCAATTAGAGAGAATGTTTTTAATCAATTTTTATATGGTGGTAGATTATTTCAACAATGGTTAGTAGATAATTACGTAAAAGTTGAGAAAGATCGACTTCAATACTGTGCAAATCATCAAACAGAATTAAGAAGTGACACATACAAAGGGCTAATAGATCATATTAACAATACAGCTCAAAAGAATAAAACATCTGTTGGAAAATTAGTTGTATTACCATCAACATTTATTGGTTCTCCTCGCAATATGATGCAACAATATCAAGATGCTATGGCTATTGTGTGTAAACACGGTAAACCTGATTTATTTATAACTATGACGTGTAATCCACAATGGAAAGAAATAGTAGAAAATTTATTACCCAATCAAACTGTATCAGATAGACCTGACATTGTTGCTAGAGTATTTTCTTTAAAAGTAAGTCGTTTGATGAAACTTATCATTAAAAAGAAATGTTTTGGAGATGTTAGATCGTATGTTTCTGTTATAGAGTTCCAAAAAAGAGGATTACCTCACATCCATTTGTTGGTGATATTGAATTCTAATTCAAAAATTTTATCACCCGAAAGTGTTGATCGGTATATCTCAGCAGAGATTCCTGAAAGAAATGTTAATTCTACATTGCATGAAATTATAATGACGAATAACATCCATGGTCCTTGTGCAGATTGGTGTTTAGTTGATGGTAAATGTTCTAAAAATTTTCCAAAGAATTTACAGGATGAGACGATAATGGAAGATAATTGTTATGTTTCATATCGCAGAAGAAATGCAGACAAAACGTATGAAATGTCAAATGGATATATCGTTGATAATCGATTTGTTGTACCTTATTGTCCTAAACTTTCACAAACATTTAATTGTCATATAAATGTGGAAGTTGTTTCGAGTATAAAGTCTGTGAAATATATATATAAATATATTTATAAGGGTCATGATTCAGCATCTATTATTATAACAAACAGTAATGGTGAAACAACTATTAATCACAATGAAATTAATCATTATGAAGAGAATAGATATGTTGGTCCAGTCGAAGCAGCATGGAGAATTTTGAGTAAACCTTTATCAAAAAGAAGTCATAGCGTATGTCGCTTACCTGTACATTTGCCAAACGAGCAGAATATATTAATTCGACAAGGACGATCAGATAATGAAATATCATTTGATTTAAAGAAAAATACTAAATTATTAGATTACTTTAATTTAAATGTACGTGATATAAATGCTCGTAAATATTTCTACACTCAGATACCTGAATACTATTCATGGGATAAAAAGCAATGTAAATGGTACAAGCGAGGACGTAAAGAAAATGTAGTAGGAAGAATGTATTCCGTTAGTCCATGTGATATAGAATTATTTCATCTTAGATAATTATTACTTACAATTAAAGGTGCGATTTCTTTTCAGACATTAAGAACGGTTAATGGAGTGACACATGAAACATTTACGTCAACTTGTTTAGTATTAGGACTTATAGAAAATGATAATGAGTGGAAGGAGACGTTAAAAGAGGCTACTGTGTGGATGATGCCTCAATCGCTTCGCCGATTATTTGTAAGAATTTTAATTCATTGTCATCCATTAAATGCAGGTGAACTTTGGGAACAATTCAAAACTTCTATGTCCGAAGATTATCATACACAATTTGCAAATCATTTAGCCGAACAGAAGGCATACATGAATATAAGAAAATTGTTATTTGAAGAAGGATATGATTTAGGTGATTTCCCTGGATTGCCTACTATTGAGGATAGAAGTTCCAATTTTGAAATTGTTGATTTTGTGAACGTTAACGAAGAAAAAAAATTAGGAATTGAAAAATATGATAAATTGAATATTAAACAAAAAGACATTGTTGACTTTGTTTTGAATATATTGAATGATAACAGTGACAATATTTGTCGATGTTTATATGTTGATGGACCTGGAGGATCAGGAAAAACATTTCTGTACGTCACTTTGTGGCATTTATTAAGAAGTGAAGGTAAAAAAGTTTGTAATATTGCTTTTACAGGGATAGCCGCTACTTTACTTCCCATGGGTAAAACAGTTCACAAAGTTTTTGGTTTACCTGTGCCATTATATAGTGATTCATCATCCAGTATCAAATCGCAGTCTACACAAGGATTGTATTTAAAAGATGTTGATGTTTTCATTTGGGATGAAGCTCCAATGTCACCAAGATACGCTTTAGAAATTATGGATAGAACTCTAAGAGATATTATGCAAATAGATGTTCCTTTTGGTGGTAAAATAATAATTTTAGGAGGCGATTTCAGACAAATTCTGCTAATAAAAGAAAGAGGTACGAGATCAGAGATTATCAATTTATCAATTAAAAATTGTAAATTATGGAAATATTTTACAAAATTTACATTGTCTGAAAATATGCGAGCATTGCCGGAAGAAACAGAATTTATAGATTTTTTATTACAAATAGGAAATGGTATACTTAATGATGAAAAAGATTATATTCAATTGCCGCAGAAAATAATTCAAGAAGAAAATAAAGATATTGTTCAAGATATGTATGAAAACTTGATTAAAGAAAAAAGATTCAAGGAGTTGGCATTATGTGCAATTTTAGCTCCTAGAAACATTGATGTTGATGAAATTAATAATCGAGTAGTACAATTATTAGATAGTGATAGAGAAAAGGTATATCATAGTATAGACTGTATAGATAATGGAGATGATATTAATGAACATGAAGTGATTTTACCAGAATATTTAAATACCTTATCACCACCTGGCTTACCACCATATATATTACATTTAAGAATAAATTCTGTTGTGATGCTTATAAGGAATCTTAGTATCAATGAAGGTTTATGCAATGGAACAAGATTACTTGTTTTAGACTTATTAAATCATGTTATTAAATGTCAAATATTGTCGGGAGATAAATGTGGTAATATAGTATTTATACATCGCGTATTGCTATATTGTGAAAATATTTATCCTTTTACATTTAAGAGAAAACAATTTCCAATAAAAATAGCTTTTGCAATGACTATAAATAAATCCCAAGGCCAGACTTTTAATAGAATTGCTATTGATTTATGAAAAGATGTCTTCAATCATGGACAACTTTATGTTGCATTATCAAGAGTTCGTTCATTTGATTCAGTTAAAGTTTATTTAGGCAATCAACGGAGTGGAAATTGTGTTAAGAATTATGTTTATAAAGAAATTTTTGAATAATTATTGTGGAAATATAATTTCTTTTACTATAATAAGATACATATATTTCTTATAGTACCCTGCTCTATAGGAAGGAGCATGTTTAAGAATGTTGTTAACACTATTTCAATGCACACTTTGGTAAATATTTTACATTGATACAATATTATTTCAGCACATTTCAATTGCATGTCGTAATATAATTATAAATTTTAGGAAAAATAGACTGATATTTATAATATGATCTAGGAATGACAAAATTCTTAGTATATTCATTATAAAACTTTGGAATAATATAAAAAAGATGTTGTGTCTCCCCTTCATTATTTGTTATTTCATCTTTACCCCCCCTATATCCATTGCAAGAATTGCCACTTTATATAACACCCTACATCCTCGGTATCCGTTTCAACCAGAATTGTTTGCCTCTAATTGTTTAAAAGTATGTTAGATTTGTATAGTATTCTATAAATAGATTTCTATTGTTTTCCAACTCCACTTATATTAATTAAATATGATCAAAAGTTGAAAGAGGCTTTCTAAAAATAATAATTCTCGTGAATGATCCTGAAAAGGAACTTACATGGGATCCCATAAATTTGTTCCCATTTTTGTTTATCGTGGGGATACACTGACATAAGAAATAGAGTTTGTTTTACGTTAATACATTACATTTAAAATAAATGTAATGCAAATGTTCAGTTGGGATGCTATGTCAAGTAGATAAATTATTTTCAAGGCAAAATATTACGTAGGCAATATTTTATTCATTTTACTAAACTATTGTGTAATCCTTTATAAAAAGTAAGTATTGGGTTTAGTTTTGGATTAACTACTGGGAGTAAGTAATTCCTTAAATCTTGGAATAAAAAAACAGTCAACTAACAAATTTGAAGCAAATAAAAAATTGTTCGATATATTGTAGCCGCTATTTTATTTTTTTATTTATTTATTTATTTATTGATATACAAAGTTATTAGGGCTAATGAGCCCATCGAAGAACATTATGTGATAAATTATAAGAGATATAACTGTACATGGCCGAACATGTTGTTGGATAACCAACATCCAAACAAAAAGAGTAAATAAATGAAACGATTCATGTAAGAAAAATAAATGACAGAGTCGAAACTAAAACTAAAAGTAAAAGTACAGACCAGTAGAGCAAGGTGATAAACACACAGTTAATATCATAATTAAGATTCGCATACCTTCTAACTGACTGGATGACAATAAGTTACCAGTAAGTGATATCAAATAAACTACAATCTAGGTGAAACAAGAATTTAAATAAATGTTTTTTAAATATATTCATTAAGTTGGAACTCCTTAAGTATTTCGGAAGTTTATTCCATAATCTGGATCCCCTAACTATAAATGATCGCTGAAGTTTACAAGTACGATGAATCGGTATTTTAAGTACAGATTGTCTGTCTCTCAATTGCCGTTCATTTGTCCCAATATTTTCTCTGATAGAGAAACATTTAAAAAGATATTCTGGAACCTCAGTCTGTAATATAGAAAAGATTAAATTGCCCATGAAGAATTACATTTTACATATTTTGTAGAATTACATATTTTGAATTTTAAAAATCTGTCATCAAATTCGTGGTAAGCGACCCCAAATACCCTCAAGTAAAATTTTTTAAGTAAATACATTTAATTTTTAACAAATGGTACGCCATATTAGATCCGCCATTTCAATTTTATAAATTTTATAAACATGACATGGAATTCATACTTAGTTATACTAAAAATTCTTTTTATTATTTAAAATTCCTTATATTTGTACTCCTTTTCTTTTCTATTATTAAAGTTTTGTCTACTTGTACTTAGTTTTCAAATATAGAAGAATTCACTGAATTCAAGCAATTCTTTTGGAAAGATTAAATCTTCATTTTTCAAATAACTTTCATTTTTTATTCAATATTTTTACTTTCCTACATTTTGTCAGACTTTTTTCTTTAGTATCCTTATATTAATATCTTTACATTTGTCAAGAAATATGTTTAAAAATATTTGTTCTATAGGTTTTCCTATGCCTGTAATATTTTATAAATTTTTTAAGTTTTTAAAGAATGTTTATCTTTCATTTTTAACATGTAAATTTGATAATAAATTTTCATGAATTTGTTAGAAACATAGAAACGGCTAGACACAAGCTTATAGACAATACTACGATTTCCATTTTTTAAAACATTTAAAAGACTTTCAAAATTATAAAAGTTTGAAATACAACTCTGAAAATGAGAATTTTTTAAAATTTTTTAACTTCTATAAATGATAATTCCATGATAAAACGTTTTAGGGACTTCGGATTACGCTTGAATTAAAGCTTTTTGCTCTCAGTGCAGTATTTATCAATATTTTGTAATGAACATTTCATTAAATATCCTTTAAAAGTTGTGCATATATATGACCGCTACTGAGAAAAAGATGCTTATGACCAAAAATATCATTTCTTTGTTTTTGACGCAGTCACATATAAGCCCAAACATTTAATAAAGGAATTAGAAGGGTTTCATTTAAATTAATTCTTAAAGAAAAGTTCTATTTTTAAACCTATTATTATTGGATTTTGAAGATGGAAGAGTATCGCTGTTGTATGTAATATTCCAGTTTTGCAAAAAACAGTTATCTCTTTATGTTACATGACCTCAAATATATCTAAAAAACGAATCTTTTGCACTTTTAGGCTAAAATATCATGGACACCTAAAGTGTAGGGTTCAAACTGAAGCCGGACTCGGATTCAGCACGTTGAAAACCTTTGGAAAAATATTGTCTTACCTAGGTTAGTAAATCTTGTTGGCCTGTGTAATTTATATTTTGATACCAAGTTCTGGTCAATTATTTAAAATAGAATGAAAAAGCTATTTCTGTCTTCAGTTTTTTTAAATTTTGCCTTCAAGTTAATTTTTTGAAGAATTAGTTGCTTTTTGACAAATGAAAGAAATGAACGTTAAAACCAAATTTAAACAGAATTGGGTGTGAGAAACCTTCTTAGTGATATTTTCAGTAATTCTACAAACTTTGGTGTCAAAATATTTTTTATTCGAAGAGAAAGTTGACAGACACAGTTTGCTTGTACCAGTGACGTCATTATTCATCATATGAGCCTCCGGATTCTATAAGGGCACATAACTATACCTCCATGTGATACTGTTCTATCTTTCAGTAGCTCTTAGTAACGTCCTATCTCAATTGTTTTGGCTAACCTTTTTTGCAACTTTCATTGCTTTCAATTTTTTAAAATAGTGATTGATTAAGGGATGTTGTTAATAAAATCTACTTCATATATATTTATTATCAGTTTCAGTTACAAAAAATGTTTTAATTCAATACTCACATAAAATAATCAAAGCAATAATAGATTCAAAGTAGGTTATCAAAAAACTTGAGATAGGACGGTACTAAGAGCTACTCAAAGATAGAACAGTATTACACGGAGGTATCGATAAATTTTCAATAGCGGTGTCAGCTATTCCCCCACTACCTTGAAATTGATTTTTAAGAAACAAAATTTTGTAATTACTATCTTGTAGGAAATTTTCTGGTGCATCTTTTTTCTTCAGATCTATCTGAAGAAAAGAAGGTCTTCTATCTCCTACCGTTTTTGAAAAAAATCCAAAAAACTGAATTTTTCAGGGAACCACATTTCAATAAAATTTTCACTTAAACTTTTCAACTTGTTCAAAGCCATCTAAGGATTTAATTACAGCGTTAGGAAAGCTTGATTTTTGTTATTTGAACAGTTTTATTTAAAGCGAAAAATCGATCATAACATGCTTGCTGAAAGCTAGCCACAGCCATCTGTGTGTTTTCCTACAATTTTCCAATAGCTATCTCAACATTCCAATAAAACTTTTCAGACATTCTATCAAAACTTACGATTTTCGATTGGGATGTTTAAGAACGTTTACTGAAAAATGTATAGCAGTTCCCAATTCTGAAATCAATATTTATTACAGTACTTAATGCAATACTTAATCGTAGTACTTACTACCAGTATTTAATTCAATACTTAATGCAATGGTTACTTCCTATAAGGGATAATATAACTATTCACAATATTCATGGTTATTGACAATTTTTTATATTTTTCATAAAAGTTGCTGTCTTTTCGTAACAATTGTGTACTTTTATGAAATGTGACTTTTTATAAAATCTAGAAATTTTGTCTTGAAATTGTTTTGACATTTTCTATATTTTATAAAATAAGGACAAAAAATGGGAAACATTAATTATTGAGGCTTCTTTTTATTTTAAAAGAATAATACAGAGTTTCGGTGCAAAATGCATATATGATGAATTATGAATTTATATAAGATTTATATTTTTTGTTTAAAGTATTTTTAAAAATTTGAATATTTCATGAGATAATAACAGAAAAGCGTGAATTATTATGGTAAGTTATTGGGAAATGCAATTATTTCCAAATAATCTAAACATCCATAATTCACATCTTAATTCGTCAAAATAATTTATAAGATTATAAGATTCAGAGAAAAAGGAAAGATAATCAGGATAAACAAATTTGTTTCTTTTCTATTTATTTACAGATCTTTATTAAAGGATATTGTAAATTGATTTAAAAAGAAATTCATTGAGATAATACCCACTATAACCGAATGTCTCAATGTCATTTCAGAGAAGGATTTTCAACGTATCAATGTTTTCATTTATGTAATGTTCAAAATAATCGTCCTCTTCGATTTATATTTGTATTCAATTATTTTGAGATTACATAACAATGTTGCTCTTAGGATGTCTCTGAATAAGAGACTTCAACGTTGGCGGTAATTTTGAAATGTAATATTTTCAAATAACTTTAACACCTATAACCCACATCATAATTTAGAAAAATAATTTCTAATACTATGATACTTCAGTATGATTTTTAGCAGGATAATTAATTTTGCGCCAATTTTCATAATGCTCTTTGTAATCAGAACATCAAAATATGTAAATTTATATACTTTAAAATAAATCAGGCGTATGTGCTAATGGGAAGTATATGTAAAAGAGAGAAAAACAGAAAGAAATAGAGAGAAAAAGAGAGAGAGAAAAAGAGAGAGAGAAAGAGAGAGAGAGAAAGAGAAAGAGAGAGAGATAGAGAGAGAGAGAGAGAGAGAGAGAGAGAAAGAGAGAGAGAGAGAGAGAGAGAGAGAGAAAGAAATAAAGAAAGAGAGAGAGAGAGAGAGAGAGAGAGAGAAAGAGAGATAAAGGAATAGCATTTTAAGTATAGTTTGAGGACTGGTGATGTCAGTATACAATTTGGATAGGTTACAAGAAGGTGTATGGTGAAACGTGCCTATTAATACAATAAGTAAGTTTATGGATTATTTAATTAGTTTATGATTATTGTAAAATTCTTTTGAAAGAAGTAATAAAATATTTTTTTTACATTTCAAAATTTTAATGTTTTAACAATTTGAAAATTGCAATTCTTTTTAACATTTTGAAACAATAACTGTCACTTTTTTAGTTTCTTAATGGTTATATTTAAAAAAATTTGTAAAAATATTAATTTCATTAAATCATTAATCGTGATATTTACATAATTTTTATTCTTCACAGAAAATGAATAATCAATTTTCCTACTCCAGCAACGATGTTCTGGATGGAATACAATTGTGGGACAAAACGGTGTAAGTTCAATTTCTAATTTTGAATTAAAGTACATTATCTATATATCCTTATAATATGAATAATTTATAGATATATTTTGTTACAGAGAAATAATTGTTTTCGTGGACACAATGTCTCCCCGCAGAAAGGTGGGTGACACGGAGTTCTTAAAGTTCTACGTGAGTAACAGTTCGGGGAAAAATGTGCAATGCGTCATTTAGGGAAAAAATGTTATCGAGAAGTTTGAGGCACTAATCTCTGCAAACATGGTATGGAAAATTATGATATTATATTCATTACGATTGTATATCTTTCATTACTGAAATTGTTTAAGACTAATATAAAGCTTCATGTTTTATAAAAAATAACTAATCAAAAGGGTGTTTCAAACGAAAGAACATTAAATTCTTATTGTTCTTGCACTGTACGACTATTCGTATTTGAAAGGAAGATAACCTTATTATTCATATTTATTAGAACCTGTTGAAAGGTCACTAAGAAGGTTAAAACTTTCCTATGCATTTACCATACGGGAGAAAAAACTGTTTTGTTAGAATTCTGTTGAATCTTTGACATTCAATTTCTTTGAATCGACCAACTTTTTTATTTTTATGAGTATTGCAACAACCATCATAAATTGCTTATTTAATCGTTCATTATTATTAACTATTTTTAGGCCTTCCTCCATCCAAAAATTAAACTATTTTTGTTACAACTTTCATGAAATAGTAGAAATTAATATTTAAAATTTGATTCATGTAATTGATAATTTTTTGAAACAAATTATTTGTTTTTATTTGTAATTATTTATGAATTCAAGTTACAGTTTTGTAACTTTTTTTTCAATTTTAAAATCATTGACCATGAATAATAGTACCTATTAACAATAAAGTTAAAAAAAATGTTAAGAAAATATTATTCAAACAGCAGAATATCTTACAAGAACCTCACATGAAGCTCACATGGCAGATTCGGAAGCTTACGCTCTAGGTTGTTTTATTGTGAGCTTAAGATGATTTTTACATGTCCGCCATACACCGAGCCTACAGGAGAAGTTCACTTGAAGTTAACAAGTTAAGGTTATGGTAAATTTATGGAAAGCTTATCAACATATAATTTATAAACTTATTTAAACAATAATTCGTGCGCAGTAGTTTTTTATGGGACCTACAGTTTAGCAGTAACTTTCATTAACACACTGTATAAGATGTTTAGAATTATTTTACAAAATATTTCATTTTTTAAAAAAAAATTGTTAAATAATATAGGTATATTACAAAAAATTTATATTTTTAAATACATTGTTCTATTTTAATATGACACAGTAAGCTTCCGGCAAACTTACCGCAAGCTTTTGGTAAGCTAACAACAAACTTACCTAAACCTTACGATGCAAGCTTCTCGGGAACTTTCCTTTTTCGCAATATTTTACAAAAAACCACAATTCTGAAAATTTCTTTTTAAATAATATATATTAGAGTGGTTCAAAAAATGGACATTTTTGAGTTTTGTTTGAGGAACAAAAGAAATCGACTACAAATGGAAAAAAAAATTACCCCTATTTTTTTATTTCTCGATCCGACAATATTAAGGGGTGCCGCCCGCACCCCCTATTTTCCCATTGAAAATGCATGGGAAAAATGGATTTTTTTAAAAACTTTTAAAAAAATAATGAAAATATTAGTCAAAAAGGCTTAGAAGTTTATGAGCCCTTGCAAAATGTTCAAACTTGAAGATACCGTCAATTATTATTATATTTTTACAAATACACCCCTTTGTGAGGTATCCTAAATAAGCAATCCCCAAACGTAAATTTAGCATTTCAGCTTAAATAATTCTGAAATATTACTTTTTTACGCCTTTTTTTATTTCATTATTTTTAATTAATTTCTTTAAAATCTTTATTAAATTTGTTCCAATGAAATATATTAATATCCAACTGTATTTTTAATAACTGAAGGATCAAAAAAATTTATTGACATACTCCTCATTTGTTTAAACAATTAAAATTGTTTGAAATCAATTTGTCATGAAATTTACCTAGAAGCTTGTAGTCTCTTGCATAATTTATTAAAGAATTATAACTCGTTTATTCATCTTCAATTGGAAACAAACTTTCAATTCTTTAAATATTTTTAATTTGTTTAAATAATTTTAATTTATTTAAAGAAATAACTTTTTGCATTTTTTTCGTTTTCCATAAAATATTTTATTACTTTACGATCTTCTTAGTAACTTATAAGAAAAAAAAAATTAGTGATTGATTGCTTATTTCTTTAAACAGTTGTAGTTGATCATGAGAAGCTGATTTTAAACAATTTTAATTGTTTAAAGAAATAAACAATCAATCACTAATTTTTTGTATCTCATAAGTTACTAAAAAGATCGTAAAGTAATAAAATATTTTATGGAAAACGGAAAAAATGCAAAAAATTATTTGTTTAAATAATTTTAAATTATTTAAACAAATTAAAAATATTTAAACAATTGAAAATTTTGTTCCAATTGAAGATAAATAAATCAGTTATAATTCTTTAATAAATTATGGAAAACACTGCAATTTTCTAGGTAAATTTCATGAAAAATTGATTTTAAACAATTTTAATTGTTTAAACAAATGAGGAGTATGTCAATAATTTTTTTCGATCCTTCAGTTCCTATAAATACAGTTGGCTATTAATATATTTTATTGAAACAGAATAAATTAATTTGTTTAAACAATGTAAAATTGTTTAAGTAATTACAAATTAATTAACATCACTGAAGTATAATACTACTGGAACAGGCACTATGCATGTTGAGCTGTAAGAGAGCATCGTTAGTGAGGCAGCTAGAGGGGGGGGGGGCATGCTTTCTCTCTCACGTGTCTAGCGATTGACACGAGCAAACTTCTCAAAAGAATTGAAGTGTAGAAAGAGAAAACATGCCCCAAACGCGTCCGAGTTTTCGTTGCAGTGAGCGTTCCAGTGGTACTATAGTTCAGTGATTAACAATCAATTGAGGGTTGTAATTTAATAATGTAATGAAGCCTGTAACAAAACGGGGTTAAAAAGTAATATTTCAGACCTATTTAAGATGAAATGCTAAATTTACGTTTGGGGATTGTTTATTTAGGATACCCCACAAAGGGGTGTATTTGCAAAAATATAATAATAATTGACGGTATCTTCAAGTTTGAACATTTTGCAAGGGCTCATAAACTTCTGAGCCTTTTTGACTAATATTTCCATTATTTTTTTTAAAGTTATTAAAAGAATCCATTTTTCCCATGCATTTTGAATGTGAAAAAGGGGGGGGGGGGGTGCGGGCGGCACCCTTTAATATTGTCGGTTCGAAAAATAAAAAAATGCGGGTAATTTTTTTCCCATTTTTCGTCGATTTTCTTTGTTCCGGAAACAAAACTCAAAAATGTTCATTTTTTGATACACCCTAATATATATGTTACAATAAATATATATTTTTAAATACATTTTTATATTTTAATATGACTCAGTAAGCTTGTGGTAAGCCTACCGCAAGCTTCTGGTAGGCTAACAACAAACTTACTTCAACCTTACCATGCAAGCTTCTCTGGAACTTTCTATTTTCGAATTATTGTACAAAATACCACAATTTCGGAAAAAACATTTTAAATAATATATAGTAGAATAAATTTATATTTCTAAATACATTTATATATTTTAAAATGACACAGTAAGCTTGTGGTAAGCTTACCGCAAGCTTCTGGTAGGCTAACAATAAACTTACTTCAACCTCACCATGCAAGCATCTCGTGAACTTTCCCTATAAGCTTACTGAATGGCGAACATGTGAAACTAATCTGAAGCTTACACAAGGGTAACAGTGTAAGCTTCAGAAACTTCCATGTAAGGTGCAGGTGTGCTTCTTGTAAGATATTTTGTTCTGTACGTAATCCAATGGATTTCAAGTTTTTATGAAATTGGGATACAGAATTTAAAGTTTTTCTCCATTTTGTAACTTTTCAAATTTAGTGATATTATTTACTCAGAAACTACTAACAATAACCATTGTTTTAATTGCTGATAGCAATTTTTGTTTTTCAATTTCAAATTTTTTTCTAATTAGGTAAAAAGTTGAAATTTTTCTCAATTTTGCAACTTTACAAGTTTAATGATTATAAAAATTAAAGCGAAATGTGTATCACATGAACACGATGATCTGGATATTTTTATTAATATTTATATTTTTACAAATTAATTTTTACATTTTTTTTTTTAGTTTCAAATCAGTAGCTTTCTTCATCACGTATTTCATAGTGCAATAATATTTTATATTTTTTTTTAGATTTTACATATTGATGGCTGTTTAGCGCGAGCAACGTCTAAACCGGAATACAATCGGGGCAATGTTCCTTATGAACTACAAATTTTAGAGACAACTGAAATTTCGTCATTGGGAAGACACATTCCTGCAAATGAAGTTCTTCATAATATCTTGAATGTCGATTTCATTGATGTCATTCATTGGGAAGACAAAGGATTAATAAGTAAGTACATTATGGAAATAATTTGTTAGTACTTCCGATATCAGTTCACTTTAAAAACTGCTGTGTTCTAAGTGTATTATTTTAAGACATTTTGGTATTTTTATTGCGTGTAACACGCAATAAGTGTCTTAAAATGAGACATTTTTCGAGTATTAGATACAAAAAAGAGACCAAAAAGTCTTAAAGTAGGACACTTAGAAGACAGCAAGTTTTCCAGTGTTCTCACTGGCCCACAGTGTGGCCAAGAGCACTATTTTTGGATAAAAATCAGCCGAAAACTCAAATATGAACCAACTGTAATTATTTTTTTTACAAAATACTCATTAATGTTTGTACTATAACGCTTAACTGCTACAAAATCAAGATTTTTTTAATTAACTAAAATAAATGTTAATAACTTTTAAAAAGAAAAAATTGATTTTTGAGAAAGTGATTGCCAGATACTTTGATGCAAGAAACTATATTATAAACTTATATATCTTACACACAAAATTTGTCTTAAATATTTTTAAATGGTTCCAGTTCTAACACAACAATTTTTAATTTGTTTAAACAACCTTAGTGAAAAAATAAATAACTTCCAAACTTTTTCTACTTTAGACTTCGTTTCTTTTGTAAAAATAATTAATTATTACTGGCCTAGAGTTCTAATACAATTGGAAATAATTACGAACAATTTTCCAATTGTTTAAACAATGTTAGTTAACAAATAAATTACTTTAACAGTTTTCTTTATTTAGAGATCGTTTTCTTTTTGTAAATTAATAATTAATGACTATTGGTCAAGAGTTATAATACAGTTCAGGATGTTTACTAATAATTATCATATTGTTTAAACAATATCTTAATTAACAAATAAATTACTTTGACAGTCTTTTGTCCTTACATTTTGTTTCTTCTGTTAAGTTCATTATTGTTTATTACTGTGCAAACAATCTAATAATTATTAGTAAACAACTTGAACTGTATTATAAATCTAGGCCAATAGATATCACTTAAGCTTGCAAAAGAAAGGAAACCTAAATTAGAAAAACTTTTAAAGACATTTATTTGTTAATTAAGATATTGTTTTAACGATATATTAATTATTAGTAAACATCTTAAATTGTATTATTAATCTATGCGAATACTTATTAATTACATATGCAAAATAATCGGAATCTAAAGAAACAAAACTTTCAAAGTAATTTATTTGTTAACAAACATTGTTTAAACAATTTAAAAATTGTTAGTAATCATTCCCAACTGTATTAGAACTCTAGGCCAATAGTAATTAAATAGTTTTAGAAAGGAAACGAAATGTAAGGTAGGAAATGTTTAGAAATAATTTATTTGTTAACTAAGACATTGTTTAAACAATTCAATAATTATTAGTAAACATCTTAACCTCTATTATAATTCATGACCAATATTCATTAATTACATATGCAAAACAATCTAAATCTAAAGAAGGAAAACTCTTAAAGTAATATATTTGTTAACTAAGATTGTTTAAAAAATTGGAAAATTGTTTGTAATTATTCATAACTGTATTGCAACTCTAGGCCAATAGTAATTAATTAGTTTTACAAAAGAAACTAAATCTATGGTAGGAAATGTATGGAAGTATTTTTTTCGTTAACTAATATATTGTTAAAGAATATAATAATTATTAGTAAACATCTTAAACTGTATTATAAATCTAGGCGAATACATATAAATTACATATGCCAAAGAATATAAATCTAAAGAAGGAAAACTTTTAAAGTAATATATTTGTTAACTGAGATTGTTTAAACAATTTAAAAATTGTTAGTAATCATTTCCAACTGTATTAGAACTCTATGCCAATAGTAATTAATTAATTTTACAAAAGAAACGAATTCTAAGGTAGGAAATATTTTGAAGTAATTTATTTGTTAACTGAGATATTGTTTAAACAATATATTAATTGTTAGTAAACATCGTAAACTGTATAATAAATCTAAGCCAAAAGTTATCATTTAAATTTACAAAAAAAAATGAAATCTAAGTAAGAAAAACTTTTAAAGTAATTTATTAGTTAACTAAGATCGTTTAAACAATTTAAAAATTGTTGGAAATCATCCCCAACTGTATTAGAACTGTAGGCCAATAGTAATCAATTAGTTTTATAAAAGAAACGAAGTCTAAAGTAGAAAAAGTTTGGAAACTATGTATTTCTTAACTAAGGTTGTTTAAAGAAATTAAAAATTGTTGTGTTATAACTGGAACCATTTAGAAATATTGTAGACAAGTTTTGGGTGTAAAATATATAAGTTTATATAGTTTCTTGCACAAAAGTATCTGGAAATCACCTACCAAAAATCTATTGTTCACTTTCTAAAAGTTTTTTAACATTTCTTTTAGTTAATAATAAAAATATTGATTTTGTAGCAATTATGCGTTATAGTAGAAATATTCATGAGAATTTTTTAAAAAAAAGTAATTAAAATCGGTTCATTTTTGAGTTGTCGGCTGATTTTTGTCCAAAAATAGTGCTTTTGGCCACACTGTGTGGCCTAATAGTATATTTTAATTATTTTTTATAAAAGACATTAATTATAATACAATTATAATTATTTAACTTTACCACAAAAAACATTATTTCTCTATTATTTTTGCATACTTAACAATTATGTTAAAATAATATTTAGTGCTTTCGTAAACTGAATAACTGAACAATCGGTTAGAAATGTAAATTATAAACAATTTTTAAGCAATAGGCCGGACTGATTGATAAAAATTTTTGTAAAAAACAATCTATTTTTTCCATATTTATTTAACGAATTCTGAGCTATGTAGAATCTTCTGATGTAGGAATTGTAAGAAAAACATTGCATTCGAATATTTTTATAATGTTTCTTATTTATATTTTCTGCAGAAGTTGGAGGTTTCATTAAAATGTCATTTGTGAAATATAAACCTCAAGGTTTAAGTGACAATTTCTCTTATGGATGTGGATCAATTACTAATGGAACCCATAAATTGGAGGTTAGAATAGCTGCATACGACGGTGCTTTACAACTTCCGAAAGGACAACCAGTTCTTATAACAGGAAAAATCCTATCTGAAGGTAATTTTCTTACATAATTGCAATTGCTACAACTTATGAATAGCATCTGTAAAGCGTCAATAATTGGAGTGTACTAAGGATTTTCAAGGTTCATATTTTTAGAAAATTTATAATTTTTATGACTTATCCAGCCTTTCAACATCATTTTCTTAAAATTACAGTAACAAATTTGCATCGGTTTTCATACATTTTTTATATAGGAGAAGTAAAGAATTGGTTAAAAATAAGAATAAGAAGTTAATATAGTTTTTATAAAATGAATTTGTTTCATAAAAAATTTGAAGAAATAATAATTTCAATTTTAATCTTCTAACAAAAATGGAATATTTTTATATTAGTGAAATTAAAAAATTATTATAAAATCAACAAACTATTTGAAGGTTCATTTCTACTGCATTTATTGGAAATATTTCATTCTTCATGATGCAATGTAGGGGAGACCGGGGCAAAGATGTTAGTTTTATACATTTTCCTTCATATAAATCTAGGTAAACATGGTATTGAAAGAAACTGTTATTATTATAAAAATTTAATTGTTACTCAACATTTGTCAACAATCGTTTCGGATTTTAGAAAAGTTGAGATGAAATAAAAATGTAATTTACAAAAGAGTACATATTATTACCATAAACCCAGTTCTCTGGACAAAGGTAATAAGGCTTCTTTTCCTGAAAGTGTAAATATTTTGGAAATTATTATTTCATATTATATTTCCTTGTTATCTAAACCAGTCAGAAAGTTTATATAAAACATATTTGTAGTATATTTGCGGTAATTTTTATAAACAATAGTAAAATGTGTAATTTAGCATTACATTTAAAAAAAGCATGTCAACTCTGCTTGACGTATGAATGTTTACAAAACCATATGAATTGTATACTTTTTAAATATTCATTAATTTCACAAGGAAGATCAAATTTTCCATAGAAACATGAGTTTTTAATATTTTAAAAAAATTAAATTTTAACTCTCCTACTTACTTTAACGGAGTTGTTAATATAAACTCTTTAAAACAATTTTAAAATAACGTTGACATACGTTCAATGTTGACCTACAATAGATAGGTATAATTTCTACATTACCATCAAACTATTATTTTTACTTATTATCATTACCTCAAACTTCAAGTGTTTTTTATATTGTAAATGTGATATATTTAAACTTTGAATCCAAGTTCAAATATATGAATATATGATAGGTGGATGTTTAATTTAATAGAACATCAAACTTCTTGAACTTTAACCTTCTTTAATGTCTTAAAGACATAATATAAGGGAACATCAATTTTTCGTTGCTTTCTGCCTAAAATAGTTTATTACTAAAATTTCTTGATTTACATTAGAATTTAACATTTTTATCTTCATAGTATAATTTCCCTGATAAAAATGAAGATTTGTATATAGAAGAAAATTTTGATACATAAATATTAAACATATTTTGATTATTTTTTTTACCTCGGTTAGCACCAGTGCCCCAGTCTCCCCTAATTTTCTTTATTAATTATATATTATTTTTCATTTTAATATCATAGAGAACATGAAAGTTAGTCTAAAATATTATAAATTATTATTTATTATGATATTAACATTGAATCGAATATGTTTTGGTTTACAATTTTTTTCTTTTCTGAATTGTTATTTATAATAATTTTTATTTTACACTTACTGCATATCATATTCATTGTTGAATAATAATTGTTATTTGTGTAGAAATTTATATATTGCCATATTTTTGTTTCTAAAATTTTAATATTTCAAAGGAAATCATTCGAAAGTAGCTCATTTACATGATAAACATGTTCTGAAGAAAATGTAAAAATGATAAGGAATTTATCAAAAATAGTCTTCTCACGTATCAAATACAAAATTAAGTTTTATGAATCACTGACTTGGTCAATCAAAAATTATCGTAACGGTTTTATGTTATCCAAAAAATTATCATGATTGGTTAATTGTTTTGTTAATTAAGGCAGGTAATGTTTCCTGCTCCCACTTCTCCTTACGTTAACGAAAAACTGGTCCGCTTAGCGGAACATCGTGTTAATGCAAAGTACTAAGCAAGAACTCACGTAATCAAAAAACGAAGCAAGAACGTACCTATCCATAAAAAGAGGCAAAAACGTAACCACTCCGAAATTTACCTCTTTTATTAAATTTCAAATGTCAACAGCATTAATATTTCATATTATTAACTTTTGCCTGATAATAATATAACATGCGTATAGATGAGGTATGCAAATTAGCATAAAATTGAAGTAATTATTATTTAAATTTAATATTATACACACAACTTCAAGTTTGACAAAAAAGGATAATTTCTAAGTTGTTACGTTCTTGCCTCTTTTTATTAATAGGTACGTTCTTCCTTCGTATTTGGAGTAGGTACGTTCTTGCTTTGTTTTCTGAATAAACACGATGTCGCGCTAAGCTGACGTATTGAATTTCATTGTAAATCCGTGGAATAGTTAATTTCTGATCAGCATTTATACACTGCTTTGAAATTGTTTCACAGTTTATGATGTTTAAAATGTGGAGAGTGGGAAAGTGCAATTTACCAGATTTCTAAATATAAAATACACTGACAAATTAACTTCTTAACAAGTTGTACAAATAGCTCTGTAAAAATAACGTATTTCAAACTACATAAGATATAATTAAAAGGAAATAAATATCATTTGCTGTCACAATCGAGTTCAATTTCACAAAATGCAAGCAACCTTTGCGTGTTTGAAAAGAATTTTGTATTTCATAAAAATGAAGCTTTTTAAATGGTCACGGTAACCAAGTATGTCTTTAAGCAACTGACAGTCAGCTACCATAACCCAAACAATTGACAAATGTCAACAAACGCATTCACTTAGTTCGATAAAAACTTTCGTTTTACACGTATTCTTCTAATAGCTTCAGATAGTAACATTTAATCGACAATTTGTTATATTTAGGCATTTCATTTTCTCACTGCAAATGTGTTAAAACATTTTATATAATTTATAGACTATTTTTAGTTTTCCATACAGAAGGATTCTATAGTAAGTGATAAATAATATTATGCTTTTTATAGGAGGACGACTATATTTGAAAGTGCAGACAGAAGATTATATAGAAGTCCTTGAGGAGGAACTGTTACCACTATGTCAAATCCTCAACGGTACCAGAGATTTAAAACGTGTTGCCGAGGAAGAACTGAAAAGGGATAATCGAAAACAATAATTACCAGTTCATATGCAATAACTGACGTTTTTATTACAAATATTTTTGTACTTCTTCATAAAATTCTTATCGTGTGAAATATGTTCTTCGTATTCATTCTTTTTTCTTCATTCTTTAATACACGATTGTTGAGAGCCATTGCAGCTATTATAAAAACTTTTCCATTTTAGGTTTAATTCTCTAAAGTAAAGGAGGTTGATATACAGTTTCCCTCTATTACTTAAACATACTCTGTAAATTTTAATCAATGAACTCTCACTAGCGACTAAGTGCAAAATAAGTCTTAACTGAGTATCAATTAAACTAAACTGATTCTCATTGAAATATGGTATTGATTAAAGCAGTAACCTCATTGAATCAATCAGTTACAGTTTATCTAAGAATAAGTGAAATTCCATTGAAAATTTCAATGATTCAAATCAGTGGCATAATTCTCATTGATACACAGTGAAATTTCACTGATTGACATTTAAGAGAGTCATTTCCCTATTGACACATACATTATATGTACTTATTCAAATTATAAATCATATTAAAAAACTTTTGAACAAACTATTCTTCTTATCATCTTTATTTCGTTAAATTTTATCCTAACAACTACTCATGTCTTCGGACTTTACATTGGAGAAGTTATATTGAACAAATATTTAAATATTTCTCTACACATTTTTTTACCAATCTTATCTTTTGCAGCTGTGATATTCACTTGGCGCGCGTAGCGCGCATTTTAGTTGTTCTAGTATATTTTATATAAACAGATCTGGACACAGTTAGATTTCTGGTTGGCTTGTCACTATCAGTACGAATCATATCGAGACTATAACCCTAGCTTCCTAGAGGATAAAGTATAGGATATATCCAAGGTTCAACATTTGGATATAAATGACTTACCAATTGCAATTATTTAATCGATGTATTATAAATCGTTACATAAGACTCTGTTATTAAACCTTCAGCATTCATATTAAAAATAGCAATTTCATTACAATTTTTTTAATTCATGAGGGTATTTTTCTGAAGGCAACGATACACCACCATGACTGCAACAATAATTACACAGGCACACAAAAAAAAAAAAAGGTCAAATACCAGAGGGCAGACCAACATATTCCTAGGTTTTTGGGGTCGCTGAAACCGAATATGGCCATGAAAATATTATCTGCTTGCCCATTTTCCCCCTAGCCCCCCCCTTACACCCCTCGGGGGGTGACATTTCAGTTTTTCCAAAAACGTCAAAAAGGCAGTCTATTCCTATGTTTTTTGGGGCGCTGAATCCGAAAAAGACCACCAAAAGCCAATCCCCCCCCTCCTGCACCCCCTAACACCCCCTGGGAGGGGGTTGGAATTTCGAATTTCACGAAAAGTCGAGTTCGGTGGCTATTTCTATGTTTTTTGGGGCGCTGAATCCGAAAAAGACCACGAAAAGAAAATTCCCCCTCTCCTTCACCCCCTATCACCCCCTGGGAGGGGGTTGGAATTTCGAATTTCACGAAAAGTCGAGTTCGGTATCTATTTCTACGTTTTTTGGGGCGCTGAATCCGAAAAAGTCCACCAAAAGCCAATTGGCCCTCCCCTTCACCCCCTATCACCCCCTGGTAGGGGGTTGGAATTTCGAATTTCACGAAAAGTCGAGTTCGGTGTCCATTTCTATGTTTTTGGGGGCGGTGAAATTGGAAAAGGACACCAAAGGTAAATTCGTTCCGTTATTCACCTCTTAGCATCTAGTTACTAACACTAGGAGGGGGGTTGATATGTTCTCTTTTATGTGTAATTAAGAAGAATAAGCAATGTTTTTTTTACGCATTTGAATAAATAATAACTAGGTAGGCACCGATGATTACACAAGTATGTACCAGCACAATTTGATGGATCTTGATTTTACTACACTTAGCGCGACCCAGGAACAACGGCGTGGACGTGGTAGTTTTTGTTCCCTTTGGGGTGCTTTTTTAACGTGAGTCCCCTTGCCTCTCACGATTGGTGGCGCTGCTTTAATGTGTTTTTCCTTAGAACGAATTTCGCTCATTTAGTTTTTTTATAGTGATGCATTTGAGCGAGATCTCTTCTCAAAAAGTCTCGAAAAAATGAGAATCTCGTGAAAATTACATTGGAAACAAATGAATGTACTGTTTTCGTCTCTTTTATCTTTTATGAAAGGACAGATTCTCGAAATGCATCACTAGTTTTTTGGCATTCATTTCTGCCTATGGTACCGTACTCGCTTGGATTCGAATGACCTTCTGAGAGGTTTTCTTTTCTGAGCCCTTTTTGTTTCTGGTGAATCCCTTTTTAGTGTCCAACAGTAATCGGCCAGCATATTCACATCCCACTTCCCTTGGTAACGACGTTCCATTTCTTTTAGATCCTGGTGAAACCTTTCACCTTGCTCTTCGCTATAGTCCCCTAAATTCGACGGAAAATAGTCTACATGGGACTCCAGGAAATGCAGTTTCAGATTTATCAAGCATCCAAGTTTTTTGTAGTTCTGCAGCAGCTTTTTTATTTCCTTTTTGTAATTTGGACTTTTCTTATTGCCAAAAAAATTTTCTGCTACATTTACAAAGCTAACCCAAGCATTTCTTTCCACAACTGTCATTGATTTTTTAAACTCAGCGTCGCGCAACAACTTCCGAATCTCTGGCCCATCAAAAATCCCTTCTTTGAGTTTCTGTTCCGACTTTTTCGGAAATTTCTCCTGGAGGTATAAAAAAGCTTTTCCCTCTTTGTTTAAGGCTTTTACAAATTGCTTCATCAACCCAAGCTTTATATGCAATGGAGGAAGAAGAACCTTTTCCGGTGATACAAGAGGATTTTTGAGGACATTTGCCAAGCCAGGAACAAAAGAGGTTCTAGCAGGCCATTGGAAGTTATTATAATGGTTCTTTCGATCTCGACTATTCCAAAGGCATAAGAAGCACGGATGACTTGTGAACCCACTTTGTTGACCCAAAAGAATTGTTATTATTTTCAGATCCCCGCAAATTTGCCAGTTATGTTCCGTGTACTTTATTTTTTCGAGTACCAGCTTCAAAGAATTATAGTCTTCTGACATATTAACGGAATGCGCTATTGGGATCGAGGCTAATTCATTGGTGTTGTGCAAGAGTACTGCTTTTAGACTGCGGGTGGAAGAGTCGATGAAAAGCCTCCATTCTTCACTCTTGTAAATGTTTGGTTTCAAAGAATTTATAAGCTCCCGAATATTTGTGCAGTAGACAAGACTTTCTTCTTTTTTGAAAAAGGGAAGAAATTCTTTTTCCCGATTTCGAAAAGAAGAAACCTTAGTACCTTTAGCCAAATGACCGTCCTCCTTGAGACTCGACGCAAGGTACTCAGCTGCATCTTTGGCTAAACCCAAATTTCTTACCACATCATTGAGCTTTTTTTGATTCCATAGTTTTATAGGTCGATCTCGTTTGAAGCGAACATCTCCTTCATCACTGTCAGAATTCGAGTCAACTTCACTTCCGGAATAAGTACTGTTGGAATCCACAGTTGGCTCATTAAGGTCCATTTGACTTTCAACTTCCACTGTATCAGCAGTGACATCCATCTTGACATCATCATCTGAAACATCATCATCGTCATTATAAATTGGAGGGGTGAAAGATGGAATACTTGGATATATAGCGTGATTAGGAGACATCATACCTTTAAATTTGATGGAGCAAATGTAACATTCCACTTGAGTTTTGGGCTCTTTCCACATAGCAGGAAACTTCAAAAAATTCTTGCCGCTTGAATTGGATGACCCGCGCTGTAATGTACCCCTGCATTTGTTACAGATACTGCTCGGTACCCATGAATTTCCCCGACCATTTTCAATCTGCAATGAAAAAAGAGAATTGTATTTATCCTCATATTTAGAAAAGTCTCTCCGATATTTTTCTATTTCAAACTTACCACATACGTAACAAAACATGGATCTGTCTTTGTTACAGGTGTGAATGGTATTATCTTGAATATCCATACCATTGTCCGTAGGACCATCAGAAGCGCCTTGAAGATTTTCACGATTTGAACGCAAAGCTCTATTTCCATTAATTTTTCTTCTTGAAGCATTTAACTCAAAAGTAGCCAAGTTGCCCACCACCCTAGAGCTGCGGTTGCATGATGACGACGCCTGCGGGCCCGCTTGCTCACCCTGACCAGCCGCCGATACTGGGGTCTCCCTCCCCTGCATCGTAATCTTCTTCCCTACTTTTGCCATGAAGGCATCTTTTTTACCTAGGAACTTAGCCGGTTAACCGTTATCCGCCTTCACCGCGTGGAGGTGTCCTAGTTGCAAAAGTAGATGTGGAAGTAATTCATGAAAATTGAAATTGTAAACCCATCCCATGGGAGGGGGTAAGAGGGTGCTAGGGGGTGAATGAGGGGACGAATTTATTTTTGATCCCTTTTTTCAGTTTCATGGCCCTAAAAAATATTGGAATAGACTCTAAACTCGATTTTTCATAAAATTCGAAATTCCAACCCACTCAAGGGGATATTAGGGGCTTAAGCGGGCGGGAATTAGCTTTTGGTGGTCTTTTTCGGATTCAGCGCCCCAAAAAACGTAGAAATAGACACCGAACTCGATTTTTTGTGAAATTCGAAATTCCAACCCCCCTCCTAGGGGGTGATAGGGGGTGAAGGAGAGGGGGAATTGGCTTTTGGTGGTCTTTTTCGGATTCAGCGCCCCAAAAAACATAGAAATAGACACCGAACTCGACTTTTCGTGAAATTCGAAATTCCAACCCCCTCCCAGGGGGTGATAGGGGGTGAAGGAGAGGGGGAATTTTCTTTTCGTGGTCTTTTTCGGATTCAGCGCCCCAAAAAACATAGAAATAGCCACCGAACTCGACTTTTCGTGAAATTCGAAATTCCAACCCCCTCCCAGGGGGTGTTAGGGGGTGCAGGAGGGGGGGGATTGGCTTTTGGTGGTCTTTTTCGGATTCAGCGCCCCAAAAAACATAGGAATAGACTGCCTTTTCGACGTTTTTGGAAAAACTGAAATGTTACCCCCCGAGAGGTGTAAGGGGGGGGGGGCTAGGGGGAAAATGGGCAAGCAGATAATATTTTCATGGTCATATTCGGTTTCAGCGACCCCAAAAACCTAGGAATATGTTGGTCTGCCCTCTGGTATTTGACCTTTTTTTTTTTTTGTGTGCCTGTGTTATAAGTTAATTTCTTTTGAATTTTTCTTTCTTAAAATGTTTAGCCTTGCATCTTTTGGAAAAACACGACATTTTACCAAGATAATCAGTGGCGCCCATTGAATTTCTAGCAGGGGGGGCCAGACCCGTTTCCAGGATACCTCCCCCCTTTCATGAATCCTAATTTTGACAAGCAAAAAAAAAAAGGTTCTCATAATAAAATTATCTATACTCTCTAAATTTAAGTCAGTGAAATATTACTGATTTGTAGGCTAAATTCTCACTGATTTAAAATTAAGAGAGTGATAATGAGTCAACTACTTTTTTAAAAATGCCTTTGAATTAATCAAAATTTAAATTTATAACTAACAGTTATAATTTTAATTTCATTATCCAATAAATCTATAATTTTTTATTAAATTTTAAACAGTTTTCAATTTATAATTATTCTCCTTAAATTTTACAATTATTCTTAAATTTGCTAAATTAGCTTGCTCTGTTGTCTAATATTCTTAACAGTTTTAGAATTTGTTTCAATTGTCAAATATACTCAACATTTTTCGATTTTTTTTCAATTGTCAAATATTCTCAACAATTATCGAATTTTTTTCAATATTGTCAAATATTTTCCACTTATCTCAATTACTTTCTTTAACATCAAATTATTGTCGTTATTTTATAATTATTCTTTTTAATTTTCAATTAATTCTTCAATATTTAGTAATTTCTGTCTTTTTTCAATCATAAATATTGTTCAAATATTTCAATTCAATTGTTTAATTCTATGACTATTTTCTTCAATTTTCAAATCCATTCTTCAGTTTTCAATTATTTTCTTCTATATTCAAGAATTCACAATTCAATTTTTCAATTACTCATTTCAATATTTAATTATACCTATTTCTAATTTTTCTTAAAATTATCAATTATTTCCTTCAAATTTCATTGAAAATTTAATTTACGATTATTTTAATTAAATTTAAAATTATATTTTTCAATTTTCAATTTTTTTTCAAATTTCAATTCTTTTCTTTAATTTTTAATTAAATTTTCAATAATCAATAATTATCGGCTTTTTTCAATTGCTTTTTTCAATTTTTAATTATATGCTTCAAATTTCAATTCGATTTTTCAGTTTTCAATTAGTTTCTTCTATATTCAATAATTCTCGCCTTTTTTCAATAAATTTTTTGAACTTGAAATTATAATCTTTAACTTTCAATTCCATTCTTCAATTTTCAGTGATTTCCTTCAATTTCAAATTATTTGCTTTAATATTCAATAATTCTTGGCTTTATTCAATTTCATTTAAATTTGAATTAAATTGCTTAATTACATGCATCAATTTTTAATTATTTTCTTCAGTATTCAATAATTCTCGGTTATTTTTAATTATTTTTCTATTAAAGTCGTATAATTATTCATTAATTATTCATTAAGTAATTTTTTAATTACTTTCCTACAATTTCCTTAATTTTTTAATTTAAAATTATTTTAGTTTCATATTTATATAGTTTTAAATAACCAACAACAGTGAAAAGATTCTGGCCCTTGCGGTGCGTTCATTTTGTTATTTCCAATAGGGTACTCTTGAATTTTTATCGGAACATATTATTAAAGATTAAAAATATAATTATTTAATAATTTAATTTTTTATTTATATTTTTTACCATCCTCCTGACACCACCCACCCCTCGACCAGGGGGGGCGGCCGCCCCTCCCCCTGCTCCAGCCGATTGGGCGCCACTGAAGATAATGTTTGTTATAGCTTGGAACATGTATGCTATTAATATTTTTTTCTGCATAAGCAAAATCACGAATATCAATGTTGTTTTCATTTCCATAAATGACTCCATTTTTTTACCTCTATGTTCCGAAACATCTATTTTTTCCTCATCGATTACGTTTCTTTTTAATTTTAATCTTTTACGTTATTGTTTTTGTTATTTTGCGTGACTTTTTTTCATTTTCTCATCACAAATCCTTACATCTTTCTTCTGCATATCTTTTGATAATAGTATTTTATTATTTTCATCCTTATCATGGCACATCTTCTGTTTCAATTTCAATTTTTGACTATAGCTTTTTTTACATTCTGCTCTACTTTTTTTTAATTTTCTGATTAGAGGTGTTAACAATTTTTGTCTGGCTCACTATTCTTTGTAATTTCTTATTCTTATCATCTCCTTCTACTTCTTTAAGATACTTTAACTGACTTTCAACATTTTTTTATATTCTGCACGACTTTTTTTACTTGTCTAATTACAATCGCTAAAAATTATTAATTTGTCAGAATTATTATCTATCTTTTCTTCTTAAACAGCACTATTTGTGTGTTTTTTTTTAGAAAAATTTAAATCTGTTTCCCTACTTAAACATACTTCTTCCATAACTGATATTTCTGTTTCTTTGTTATCAATTTTTTTCGTTTTAATTTCATCATTTTACTATATTCTTTCTGATATTCTGCTCTAGTTTTTCTACTTTTCTCATTAGAATTGCTAAAAAAATATCTTCTTACTACTATTGTTTCTAATATTTTATAATTATTGCCTTCTTTTACTACTTCAATAGAATTTGACGCACTTTCCACATGTTTTTTCTTACAAACATTTATATTCTGTCACTATTTACACTTTCAGGGATCACAGACTGTCCCCTATTCCCCTTTTTTCCCCTATTTTGAAGTTTTGTCCCTACTTCCCCTATTTTAAAGATTTGTCCTCTACTTCCCCTATTTTACTTTTCAAATTTAAATTTATAATTTATCAAAGTTATTTTTTACTTAATTCTGAATTTGTATAATTTAATAATCATTTGTATCATTCAATAATCGCGCTGAGCTATTTGGGAGAGAGGGAGATTGTCCACAGTTTATTTTTGTTTGTCATTTTTAAAAGACTGCAGGTAATTTTAAATCCTAATAAAAAAGGCAGAGCTAGCCGCTTTTTTAAAGAAAATTATAAACAATGATTTAAGAGAATGTATTTATTTTTAGATTTAGAATTATTAGCTTTGTTGATTTTAAACGCTTCTGTAATGTAGAGAACACAAAATTTTATTCATATAATTTGACTGTGATATAATTGACTTTCTTGAAATTCGACCATATACCATGTGCCGTAGAAGTGCATTATGAAAAAAAATTATGTAACACATAGTGTGGGGGGGGGGGGGTAGCGTAACATTACTTTGGTAATTTCAATTATAATTTATTTTCCGCAATTTTTAATTAATTTAAACAATTTTTTGAACTTCCACTTATTCTCTCAAAATTTTATAACTATTCTTCAACTTTTTAAATTATTTCGTTCTCTTGTTAATTATTCTCGACAGTTTCCAAATTTTTTTACATTTGTCAATTATTTTCTTTAATATTTAATAATTTTATCATTTTGTAGTTTTTATTTCAATTATCTATCTGTCTTCTTAAAAATGTAATTTAATTCTTTAATTTTGAATTATTTTTAAAAAATTTAACTAATTTTTTCAGTTTAAAATTATTTTTAAAAATTTCCTTTAATTATCGACTTTTTTCAATAATTTTTTTCAATTATAAAAACTGTTTTAAATTTCAATTCAGTTGTTCAATATTCTACAACTATTTTCTTCAATTCTCAAATGTTTTTTTCAATTTTAACCCTCTGACGGCTGAATTAACTGTCGAAAAATTGTACCGAAGCGGTTAAATTATTCCTGTATAGAAAAATTTTTACTTTCAGGTTCTATTATAGTTTTCGGGGTCGCAGATTACAAATCTGAAGTTAGATTTTAAAAATTCAAAATGGCGGATCCGATATGGCGGACGAAAAATTTAAAAATTATTCGTTTTTTAATTGTTTATAATTTGTTTATTTATAAATAAACAAATAGTTAAGATACATTTCAAAAAATTTTGACGTGGAAAAACATGATTTTACTTTTATCCCTTCTCTAGGTGTTATTTCTTTGATTTAGTCTTTGGTGTAAGTTTGATCATATGTCATAAAAAGATGCATGTATATTATTAACAACTTTTAACACAACTTAACTTTGTATAAATTAATTTTGATTATCTTAATGATTGGGCACTAGAAAACACATATATTCAGCTTTAATTTAAGCTTATGGGGAATTTAATCCGATGTTTGGTTATTAAAATATAAAGAAAAACGTTACCCCGAGTATACTCGGGGTAAACCGTCAGAGAATTAAATATTTCATTCTAATTTCATTTCCATTTTTTAAATATATTTAATGATTCTCGTCTTTTTTACAATACTTTCTTCAATTTTTAATTATATTCTTTAAATTTCAATATAATTTTTAACTTTTCAGTTTAATTCAATTTTCCATTATTTTTTTTCAGTCACAAAAATTGTTTCAAAATTTGAATTCAAATCTTTAATTCTACAACTATTTTCTTTAAATTTTAAATTCCATTTTTCAATTTTAAATTAATGTCTTTAATATTAAAAGATTTTTGCTTTTTTCCAATTATTTTCTTCTATATTCAATAATTCTATTTTTTTTCAATTTCTTTGTTGAATTTTTAAGTTTATTCTTTAAATTTCAATTCCTTCTTGCAATGTTTAATTATTTTCTTAATTTTTCAATTTTTTTCCTCTTTTTTAGGGTTCCGTACACCTTCGGTGTTAGGCGGACCATTCCCCCCCCCCTTAACTTCTAAACTATTTGACCTAGAGGTCTGAAATTTGGTACACATATGTATTTTCACGTGTAGATTATACGAAAAATTATGGAAAAATTATGTTTGGAAATAAAATTAAATATTATGAGGTCACAAAAAAAAAAATTCAAAAAATGACCAAAAAGAGGTTTAGACCCCTATGCTAGAGCTCACCCTAATTGTCCTACAGTACACCTCAAACCAATAAATTTTTTATTTGTGTACTCAGAATTAAAAAAATGATATAAAACGCAATTGAAAATTGTTATCACTTTTTTTTCAAAATAATTGAAAAATTATGAAAAAAAACAAAAAAAATTGTTTAATCTTATACAAGGCTTGATCAAGGCTGCTACAGGACCTATAATCAAGACTGTTATAAGCCCTGAAACCCTATAAAAATTTCAGGGCCTCCCCCTAGAAAAAAATTCTTGATTTTTATGTTATTTATATGAAATACAAGCCTGTACCCTTAAGCAAAAGTTTTATGTACTTGAAGGTAGAAGTATTTTCATAACTTGTACGTTCTAACTAATTTTCATAATCTGTACATAAAAATATACAAATGTATCAAATTTTAGCCCTCTAGCTCAAATAGTTTCAAAGTTATGAGGAAAAACCTTTTTTTTCGAAAATTTGCAGTTTTTCTTTTTTTGACAACGTTTTGACTGTCAATCCAGATAAAGTTCCCTATAATTTTCCTGTAATCTACACGTAAAAATACATATGTGTACCAAATTAGAGCTCTCTGTTTGTTAATAAGGTATATCTTTGTTTCGTAAATGTACGGAACCCTAGATTTTGGTACGGGTGTAACTCGTACTTGCCCGATTTTTTAATTATTTTCTTTAATTTTAATTATTTTGTTTAATTTGCAATCTTTTTTCAATTGTTTGTAACAATTTTTGTAATTATTCTTTTAAAATTTTATAATTATTCTTTAATTTTTTCAATAATTATTTTGTTCGGGTTTGGATTAATCTGGCCATTGTTAGAGTTTTGTTTTAAATTTTAATTTGTTTTTTCAAATTTTAATTAAATTCTTAAATTTTCAATTTATTTCTTCAAGTTTTTATTATTTTCTTGAATTTCAATTATTTTTGTCTATTTTTAATTCAGTTTTTCAATTTGCAATCAGTTCTATAACGATTTTTTTTTATATTAATATGATGAGAATAAATTAAGTCTTGGTAAATTAAAAAAAATCATTGCATTAATCCAATAAATGAAAACATATAAGATCAACAATTGAAAAGACTACTAAACCTTATAAATATTCAATGCGATTTTAGAAAAATAAAGAAATAAAATTAATTTAAATATATTATATTAAATAGGTATTGACCACTATCAAAATTTTATAGATATATATATCACATTACCTCTAAAATAAAAAGAATTAATAAATCACCAAGGTATTCAACACAATAAAAATACAAGAATTAAGAACCTCAAATTCAGAATATAATTTACAAAAAAGTTTATAAACGTTATCTTACAAAATAAAACCCCAAAGATGCATCTCAAAAATATAAATATAACATAAAAAGATGAATCCATATAAAAGACATATAATATCAGACAATGAGGCTCGTGTCAAGCACAATTTTACATCCGAATATCACCAGCAATGTCTCAAATTGAAATTTTTATCAAAATCAGTCAAACATATATATATATAATAAAATCTTATAGAGACATTCATACACAAGAGTCACAAAAAAAAACAAAATTAAAGAAATAATCGAAAAATAATATAGACTTATCGCTCTGAAGATCAGATTTTGATGAGAGAGGTCGGTGAGCACCTGAGCACGTGTCAAATCGAGGACGCTACGTTGAAAATTCCCTTCAAAATTGGCCAAAGAATTTCACGTAAATTTTCTGAGTCAACTAACTCCGTCCACCAAAAGTTGATTTATTTGAAAATCATGGATTTTAACTTTTTTTTTTAGGTCCTCCAGGGCTTCAGGCTCCCGCACTTCTTCGTTTTATAAATTTGCTAATCCACCCTTAATTTTCTGCCACACCTGTTTAATTTTAATACATTCCCAATTAAAATACTATTTTTGAAAATTTACCACAAAATAAAAAAAATATTAAATTTCGAATAAACACAAAAAAAACAAAAAGAAATAAAATGTTAATTACTTATGTATCATCGGCGATGCACATGAGGGTGGCACAAACTTCCTTACAGAATATTTCAGAGCGAAAAGACCAAGAAGCCCTGAGGATTTTCTTTTATTGATTCCCATACCTTTACCTCGCCCTACGGCCCCCCATCCTACCCATGCCCCCATCGATCTCTCTCATCTTGACGGAAACACTATTTCCCATATCCGAAATCAATCGATCGTTCTTGGATTCAAATGATAATCGTCGATGCTCTAAAAGTCATGCGTTATACAGAATATTTTAATTCTCGGCTGAATATTTCAAATTCATTTAATTTTCAGGAGTCACCAATAAATTTCACTCCTTCAGTTCCAACAGTTATTTCTATAATTTTCTTAATTTTTCAATTTTCTAGTTAAAATTTAATGTTTATTGTTTAATTTTTTAAATTATTTTTCTTCAATTGTGTAATTATGTGAATATTTTTCGATTTTTATTTTCAATTGTCAATTATTTTCGTTATTTTTTCAGTTAAAAAGTTGTTTAAAAAATATTTATTTGACATTTTAGGATAAGTAAACACTAAATTTTCGTCTATTTAAAAAGAAAAAAACTATTTAGACCATATTTAACGTCTTCAATCTTTTAATGGAAGGCACCATCATAGACTTTAAAGCGAATTTTTTGTCCCCTTTTTGTCCCCTATTTCAAAAAAAAATTGCCCCTATTCCCCGTTTTTTACTAAAAATAGAGGCTGTGATCCCTGCACTTTCCAAATTTGTTATTTGTCTTTTCCATCTCTCCTTTTAACTTAGGTCTTTTACAATACATTTTTTCATATTTGGTACTGCCTTTTTAAGTTTCTTAGTCAGGAATATTAACAACTTTTTTCTGTTCTATTTTTGTATGTAATGAAGGACTACTACTATCTCCTTTCATTTCTGTAAAGCCGTCATTAGTTGTTGTACTCTTATAAAACTACATTAGGTTAAAATGGATATAAGGGGCTGTTCATAAACTACGTCACACGATTTTTACGATTATTTCCACCTCCCCCCCTTCACATCACAGATCGTCACATAATGCCATAACCCCCCTTGTGCAACGTCACTTTAGGAATTACCCCCCCCCCCACAGATAATTTTTTTTATAATTATTGGAGTAAATTACTTTAAGTCGATCGCAATCACGATTTATTTTTGTTTAAAATAAACCCATGACTTACAAACTTCTGTTAACACATTTTTGAAATATAAATAACGGTAATAAATATATACATTAAGTTAGTCCAAAATCGAAAATTTTGAAATGTTATGCTGTCACTCACTAGGAATGTTCTTTACCGAAAAAATAACCTATTTTTTTAATTTGAAAAATACTTGGAGGTCGCTTAAAATCAAAAATTGCTAAAAGTATCCCATGTGAAATTAGTGGTTTTCTACTAATGAATTACCGAGAAATTGGTTATTATTAAATAGTGAAAAATATCCCTATTTTTACTAAAAAACTACTAATTGATAGTAGAATAATACTTATTTTAAAGTGAAATATTTATTTTATTTTTAATAGTGAATGTTTACTTTTTCAATTAGTAGATATTTCACTTTCAAATTAATAGTTTTCTACTAAATAATAGTGATAATTTTCACTATTTAATAATAACCAATTTCTCGCTCATTCATTAGTTAAAAATCACTTATTCAAATTTAGAGAGTATTTTTATGGGTCCTCCGAGAACTCCGAAAAAAGAAAAAATACGAAAATCGTTTAAAAATATTTCTTATTATTTCCTTGACTATTTTTTACACAATTTTTAGTAAATAGCATAAATCTAGACTTAATAATTGTTGCGTGCAATTGATAATTTATTTTAACAAATTATTATTACTTATTTACAACTATTTATTAGTTAATTGCTACAGAGTTGTAACTTTTTCTTAATTTTGCTTCTTTTTAAGCTTAATGGTCGCAAATTACCAACAACAATTTTACAAGTTGTTTAAGCAAATTATTATTGTGCAATTTCTATTTTTTATCAAATGAAACTACAGACAATTTTTTCTACATTTTGCAACTTTTCAAGCTTAATGGTATAAATTACTAACAATAAGAACTAAAAATAACAATTCTACCAATTGTTTAAGCAAATTATTAATGTTCAATTTAAACTTTTTATTAATTTTTAAACAAATTATTATTGCATAATTACAACATTTTAACAAATTAAGCTACAGAGTTAATTTTTTAAAAACTTTTTCTCAAATTTTAAAATTTCCAAGCTGAATGATATTAATTACTAACAACAAACTAATAATAACTATTCTACAAATTGTTTAAACTGATTATTATAATTTAATTTCAACTTTTTATTAAATTAGGCTACAGAGTTGCAGCATTTTTTCAATTAAGCATTTTTTTATATTTGAAGAAGTAAAATTGACTAATGAACCTAATTATTGAGAAAATATTTTTAACAAAAGTTGTCAGAAGTAATAATTATAATAAGCAAATTTTATCAATTTACAATTATCAATTTACAAATAATAATGTAAAAATAAAAACTTGTGTTGAACATTTGATAATAATAAATTGTTGAAAGTTTAAACTCGATGATTACGTCTTATACAGTCAGTCTTATCACTCCAAAAAAAAAACATGTTTAATTGAGAAAATATTGCAACTCTGTAACTTGAAGGGATGAAAAATTGAAATTAAACAATAATAATTTGCTTAAAAAATTAATACAATTGTTATTTTTAGTTTGTTGTTAGTAAATAGTATATTTTCAGTATGAAAGTTGCTAAATTGAGAAAAAATTACAACTCTATAACTTAATTTGATAAAAATTAAAATTAAAAAATCATAATTTGTTTAAAGAATTAATACAATTGTTATTTTTAGTTTGTTGTTAGTAACTGGTTACACTCGTCTTGAAAAGTATCAAAATTGACAAAAAGTTCCAACTGTCTAGCCTAATTTTACAGATAATTGTAAATAACCAATAATTGTTTATTTAAACAAATTAGCAATTACATGAAATAATTGTTAAAAGGCTGCATTTATGCTATTTATTGAAAATTGTACAAAAAATTGTCAAAAAAATAGTGAGTACCTAATATTTTTTAACACTTTTTTTTATTTTTACATTTTCTTTGCATATACTAGGAGGGTGGGGGGGGGGTTAGAGAGAATAACATTTCTAACTCTTTATTCCATATATTTTTGGACCATTCTAATATATCTTTTTTATGTAGAAGCCATGCAGAAGTTAATTTCTTAAATGTGACGTCACATTTTTTTTACACCCCTCCCCCCCTAACGGCACAAATCATCACAAATCTCTAATTCTACCCCTCCCCCTTTTGTGTGACGTAGTTTATGAACGGCCCCTAACCTGCATAAATAGTCTCTTTGACCTTCATTTAAACATCCTTCATTAAGACTATCATAAACAAAAAGTTAATTTCCATCATAGTAAGTGCAAATCCAGTAACCCAAAAGTCGATATCCACTAAACAATATTTAAATATGTGATTTATTCTTATTAATTGCTTTAAATTCATCTAACATTTATAAATATCCTGTAATTTGTTTTTGGAAACTACCACCTGAATAAAGTTCCAATAATACCTGAAACTTATACATGTGATTGTCATTTAGCATTTCCCAATTACGAATATCCTAATCTTTATCATTTAAATTGAAATATCTCTTCTTTAACTGAGAAATTATTTTTCAAAAACAACTTTCAAAAAAAAAAAAAAAAAAAAATGAATCTTATTTTTTAATAAGATATATTGTTACTTTAGTCAACACATTTTGCACACTTTCATTTTAATCACTGTCACTTTTCACATTTAATTTTTAATGTATGTTTACTATTAGAGTCACTTTATTATTTATTATTTATCACTTACAGTTCATTTCTTTAATAAACACTTTTTGTTTGCCGTATTAAGAACTATTCAACACAAACTCTTAATAAACAATTAGCATATTAATACTATACACTTTCACATTTTTTTTTTTTTTGCGTAGGATGTGAAAACCTGCCTTCAGGTACCCTGTAGCCCGTACTACAAGGTTATGCGGGGGTGGCCATGTTCTGCCGACCCGCTAAAAACACACCCTTTTTTAGGGACCTTAAGACCACTCCTGGCTAGCACTTTCCGCGCGTATCGCCATCAGGAGTGGTCTTATATCCCCTAATCTGCCGCTAAAGCGACTTTCTCCGGTCCGCGGGACCTACTATGATTGACGGTCATGGAGGCCCTCAACACACACAAGTTGGGTCAAGGGACTCGATGAACCGTCAATTCGCTCAAAAAACGCTTTTTTTCTGCGGCCTAGGTGGCTCTTAAGGGACTTTGTCTTAGAGCCTTCTGCCTCTTCGCCTGCTCCAGGATTTTTCTGAAGCAGGCGCATTTCCCTGACCCTGCCACGTGTGACGTTTCTAGTCCTGTGCTGGGATCCTCCGCGCACAGGAAGCAGAATGCGTCCCTAGTGCATTGTGCAAGTGTGTGGCCAGACTGTCCGCACTTGTAGCATGCGAAAGATCTGTCCACCCCTTTGCACTCCGCTTTTCTGTGGCCATAGGCCAAGCACCTGTGGCACCTGGTCACCATTAGCCTCCTTCGGACCTGACAACTCAGAAAACCGACCTTCAAGCGGCCGATCTCTTCGAGCCGCTTCGCTTCTTCCAAGTCGGCGACCGCTATCGCCAACTTCACTCCTCTTCTGTTAGGTCCCAGGACCGACACCTGCCTTCCTTCTTGGGAAGTCTTCAATAGTTCCTCAAGAGCTGCTACCACTTCTTCCTGTTGTGTGAGACCGTCAAGGTCCCGGATTTCGAGTGTTACCCTCTGTTCTTCCGGGGCCCTGACGGTTCCAACCCCAGTAACGGCCTCAGCAACTTTGGCTGTGAACGCCTCCCGGTTTGAACCTCCCCCTAAACAAAGAAGAAGGTTCTCTTCCTTTGTGGGCCTAGCACTTACAACCGTCGTCTGGCAAGAGCCATGGTCAACATCCTTTCTGAGTTTGACAAGGACAGAAGCATACGTCTGTCCCTGACAAACTTGCACCACAAGCGTCGGCTTTCTGGGTCGCACCGTCTCTATTGCTACTTTAGGGAGTGGTAAAGGAACCACCACCTTCTTCTTCTTACCCTGCAGAGCCCTAGCCTTCGAAAGAAGAGGCTCTTCTTTCTTCTGCTTTTTTTTCTGAGCCTCCTCCTTCGGAGGAGATCGCTCCGAGGCTGCTCTCTTCTTTCTTTCGCATTCCAGAACAAGGCTTCTCATTGCCCTGGCCTGGAAGCGCTCCCTTGTCTTTTTTCGGTCAAGCCGACCTTCCTCTACCTGCTCAAGGCCTGTTTCAAATATCCAAACGGCCTCGTCAGCCTCTTCGTGTTTCTTCCTTAATGCAGGAATCCATTGCCCGAATTTTCTCAATCTAGCTTGAATCTCCGCAGCTACGTTCTTTTGAACAGTAAGCTTCGCCAACATGATTTTAAGCTCACTTTCCATCTCTCCTATAATGCCAGCTTCCTCCGCTCGCAACTTTTTAAGCTTAGTCTTGTCTGCCTCGCAAGTACTAAGCCCATAAGCTGTGGCGTTACTAAACGCGCTGCCACAGCTGCTTATGCTTGCTGCACTTCCTCTTTTTAACCTTTGCAGGTCCTCCACAAGTAAGTACGGTGGACCTGCGCTAGCGTCCTTCCTGCCAGCATTACTCGATGACCTCGAGTAACCTCCCGCGTTTTCTGAGCGCCTTTCTTCATCGTTTAATTTAAAATTGAAACCTTCCATGTAATTCCCACGAGCCTTGGAGAAAAAACGGTCCACCCACACAGAGCTCCGATGTGTAGGTAAGGCATTGAATCACTAGGAGGGCGCCCGGTATCCTAGGACCACAGCTCGCGACACCTCCGAGCGTGACACTGACGACGACAGTGCGTCCGCCGCCCAGGCCCCCGGCATCAGCAACCGACGCCTGCACTTTACAGACGCCAAATTGAAGAGCACGTAGGATGGGCGACGTTCGCACTATCCCCAGCAGCACCACGACCGGATTTTTTTACCCAGGTGCCATTCATCCATCTGCACGGTGTAAGAACCTTGGATTGGGGGTGTCGTTGGTCAGATCGGACAGACAACCGGTCCACCGGGCGCCAACCCTAGATCGAGACTACTCCACACCTACTTAGAAAAACCAAGGAGGCGGGAGTGTCCTATTCCTCCCAGAACCCATGTCCTCCACAGCTGACGAGGATGGTTAGCCCCCATTTGGAATCTGAATTAACATCATCCGCACAGGATAGCTAGTGCACAGGTTCGAAAAACGGCGACTACCCGAATTAACGGGGACCCGTTCATTCCCCTGTGCCCAAACTCGCTAATCATCGGGAGTCGGTGAGCCCTGGGAAGAGCCGAACAGCTCGTCTAGTGATGGCACACTCAAGTTATACACACTCAATTAATAACTTTCACTACCATGCACTTCTATACCACGCACTAATGTATTTATCTCTCTTTTCGTTGAAGCTCGAAAATTGTTTCTCTTTTCCAAAACCAATTATAACACTCATTATGCAAGGGTTGACTCGAAAACCAATGGGCTTATTTAGTCTATTGTTCGTATTTAGAAAGAAAATTTTAAATTTGAAGAATATTTGAGTAATGAGGTAAAATTTCAGAATATAATTTATTTTCTCTCTTTTCAATAATACTCGAAAATTTTATCTCTTTTCCTAATGCCAACAACCCTCATTATACAAGGGTTTGCTCTAATGATGATGACTCCCTGCAGGTAGTCTATTGTTTGTATTAAGAAATGAAATTTAAATTTTAAGGTAATTTGTATAATGAGCTGAGAGTTTCCTTTTCCGTAAACTTTGAACAAATACCTTCTCTCCCTAACCAAGGAACCAGATATAAAATATCCTTTTTTGTTTACTGTTAACGCTTTTTCGTTAACTTTTAACGCTGACCTTCAGTACTCGTTTCTTATATAATAATAAAGGATACTTGACATAAAATCTGTGATAACCCACCGGTCTTTTCATACTTTTAAAAACCTTTTCCTTGGGATACGCGGGGGGGGGGGGGGGCGGTGGGTTAAAAATTAATCAACGTACTATTAGAAAATTTCATGTTAATTGTAGTGTAAAAAGTTTTTTTTTAAACATTCACTCATTCAATTATAAAAAAGGGTTTTAAAATTTTCGTAAATTTCTACGTAGTAATCTATCATTATATTAAAAAGAATCCTTTGTCGTCAACAGAACTTCGTCGTTAAGTTGTTCTTCCCCTTCCACTTGGTTCACTACTTTTCTTTATAAGCAACTTTGAAAATCAATTCACTTATAATCTTTTTAAACTACTAACATTTTTATAACGTAGGCACTTAAAGAATTAATTAAGTGTAGTAGTGTGCCATGATAGTGACGCATGTGCAGTTGATCAAAATGGTCCATTTGTATGCGCAGTAAATCAATATCATTAATTCTTATGCGCACTTGATCATTATGTTCATGACGCTTGCGCACTAGATGTTTATGGCAATTACACATGCGCTGTAATGCTCTATGACAATAACACATGCGCAATAAGGCAGTGTAAGATCTAACTAAACATAGTAGTTGTTACCTTTTTGTTTAAGTATGTGAGATATTTATCTCAACCCCCGCCCCCATCTTACTTATTTTGTAAAATTTGTCAACTTTGCTAAAATTTTATATTATTTTAATTAAATTTAAAAACATTTTAAAATTTGTAAAATATAAATTTGTTTTTTCGTCTAACGACAATAAAATCTAATAAAATTGAACACAAATGTTTTGAAATGCTGATTCTTTACGTTTTTCTTATAATTAAAGGGATGGAGAAGTTAAAATTTATCAACATACTATCAGAATATTATCATGTCAATTAAAAAGTAAAAAATATTTTCATTGATAGCCGTATTTTCCTTATACACTTGACATAAAATATATGATAAACCACCGGTCTTTTCATACTTTCAAAAACCTTTTTCTAGAAGTACGCGGGGGGGGGGGTGGGTTAAGAATTAATCAACGTACTATTAGAAAATTTTATGTCAATTGTAATGTAAAATTTTTTTTTTAAAACATTCACTTATTTAATTAGAAAAAAGGGTTTTAAAATTTTCGAGAATTTCTACGTAGTTATCTCTTATTATATTAAAACGAAACCTTTGTCGTCAACAGAAATTCGTCGTTCATTCGTTCTTCCTCTTCCACTTGGTTCACTACTTTTCATTATAAGCAACTTTTAAAACTTGTCATAATACCTATGATAAGCCACCAGTCTTTTCTTACTTTTAAAAACCTTTTTCTTGAAGTACGCGCACGTGATCATTATGTTCATGACGCTTGCGCACTAGATGTTTATGGCAATTACACATGCGCAGTAATGCTCTATGGCAATTACACATGCGCAGTAATGCTCTATGGCAATTACACTTGCGCAGTAATGTTCTATGGCAATTACACATGCGCAGTAATGCTCTATGGCATATTCTGTTTTGAAATTTTTTTAACTGCGCATGTGTAAATTATTTTGAAACCTATTTCGCATCTGTAATACTTACAGATTCTGTTTTACCGACCTAGTTCTGGTGGCCGCCGCTAGGTGGCGCCACTTGTTAATTGACCCAAAAAAAGCGGTTTCTACTGGGTATTTTTAATTTTCCCAGTGTTTTGGCCGCTTGTAATGGGGATTTTGAATTTCACTCGTGTTTTGGTCGTTTATAATGGGGTCTTTTAAATTTCCCCAGTATTTTGGTTTCTTTTATGGGGTATTTTAAATTTCCCAACTCTGTTTTAGTCGTTTCTAACGGGGATGTCTGAATTTCCAAACTGTGGTTTGTGTTGGGGATTTTTTAATTTAGCGCGTTACCGACATTGTTCAAAGGGAAATTTCTCAATTATGTGAGCTAAATTTCCTACTTTACCGCCTTTTCAACCCTATTTTGATAGCTTGTATTCGTGATTTTGAATTTCCCAACGCTGTTTTAGTCGTTTCTACAGGGTATTTTAAATTTTCCCAGTGTTTCCGTAATTTCTATTGGAGATTTTTGAATTCCACAACCCTGTTTCAGCAATTTCTATTTAGGATTTTTAAATTTCTCAACCGTGTGTTAGTATTTTGAATTGGGGATTTTTAAATTTCTTACGTTACCGACAGAACATTGAACGGGTGTTACACATTTGTGTGAGTTTTAAATTTCCCGCGTTACCGACAGTATTTTCAAAGGGGAATTTCCACGAGTGTTCCACCTTACCGACAGCCTAGTTCATGGTGTCTTTGAAGGAGTTTTAATGTCCCAACCATGGTTTTGTCGCTTGAAGTGAAGATTTTGAATGGGGAATTTATCAAGAGCGTTCTACCTTAGCGACATACAGTTTAGATCATGGTGAGCTTGCAGGATTTTGAATTTACCAACTGGGTTTTGGTTTCTGGAAGTAAGGATTTTGAATTTGCCGCGTTACCGACAGTGTTTAGAAAGTGTCGGTAACCATTTACCATCATATCGGTAATACAGATCTCTGACATGACTTTCAACTCAATTGATATGTCAGAGGTCAATCTTACCCACCGAACACTGGTTTCCCATTTGCCTAAGGCTTGTACAGTTATAAAAAGTTTTTGAAATTTCACATCACTGTAGGTAATCGCCATCCATGCCTTTCATGTTAAATTTGAATTTTCCGCAACTTGAATCTGTATTCTTGTTCAATTAAGCCCATTTAATCAGGTAAGTACTACATTTGTTCACATTTATTCGTGAAAGTGGAGGGGCATTAGTGTTAACAATGGAAGTGATTGGAGACATTTTAACAAATCAGAGATAAGAGAAGTAAATATATAATTTATCTATTCAATTGTTCTTTAAGCTTTCTTGGCTTTCAGTTATTAATTTTAACTTTTTTTTAGCTTATCTTTAAGTTTTAGTTTCAAAATTTTGTTCTTTTAATGTCCTATATGAGTCAAATCACGCCAAGTGGGCACCCCTTCGGACTTTTTTCAACCGATTTTGATGAAACTTGGAAGAATTGTTGTACCAATAGGATACATTAAATTTGTAAAATATGGTTCATAAATATGAACGGGTTGCCTAGATACAGGGGGTCAAAGTTGATTTTTTTTAAAACGGTAATATTAAAAAATTTTTAGCTCCAAAAATATTGGTCGTAAAAAAAAATGTTCTAAACATTTTTTGTAGCACATTAGTTGTAGTTTCCAAAATAAAATTAGTATTACCAGAAAAAAATTTTTTTGTTTTCAACATTATTAATTGTTTTAAACAATTAAGTTTTTTTATGCTTTCTCCATCCTCATAAACATCTTCTTTTACATAAAAATGTGTATGGGATATTTAAGTATAGAAATCAACAATAAAATTTAACTGCCCGACATTTGCATAAAAACAATCACAATTTGTTTATTGTGGTGCGCGACGGTTATGCTGTTTTACCTGATGGCGCGTAACCTCGTGATGGTGCTAGGCAAAAGTTTGATTTATTATTGGTTTTCGATTAACTATATTCATAAAAAAACTAAAAGAAGCTTATAATTTCAAATTAATAAAGACTGCATTTCGTAAGAAAATTATAATAATACATTTATTAATAGTTATTAATTTACATTTAAAATAAGGTCAAAATGGTTTTAACCATTTTAAATTTCGAAATTTTAACGATTTATTAATAGTCATTAATTAGCATTTAAAATAAGATTAAAATAGGTTCTAAACATTATAAGATTTCGAAAATTTAACGATTTATTAATAGTTATAAATAAATTTGCATTTAAAATAAGATTAAAATGGTTTTGAATATTAAAAGATTTCAACATTTTAACGATTTTGCTTCAGTTTTTGGTGATGCTTTTAATAGCAAAATGCTGGTCTTCAGAGAAAACTTTACATTATGTAAAATTTTCTTTTTTAAGAAATAAATAAAATTTTAAAATATAATTTTTAAAATAAATATACTTTTAACAGCAAAATGCTTTTCTTCAGAGAAAATTTTACATTTTTTGTACTTTTTACATTTTTTTTACAGTTTGTTAGATTAAGGAAAAGATTATTTCTCCATTTTTCTTCCTATTTATTTCTTTTACATTGTTTAGTTTTTATTTTATAATTACGAATTTTTTAAAACATTTATTTTATGCTTTTTTCTTTATTTTTTAAATTTCTCAATTTACTACCTTTTTGAAAGCTTTTATTCTTTTATTTTATATTATGTAAATTTAATCTTGTATTAAATATTCTCATGTTAACATCGTTCTTCTATTTCATAGAATTTCTTTTCTTTTTCAATATTTTAAAATATTACTGTTTCCTTCTTGTGTTGTTTTTTAATTTTTTCTTTATTTATTTAATAAACTCTTTGTAAATAAACATTTGAAGATTTTACTGATTATATTTTAAAAAAATTAATTTTTGATTGACGTAAAAAAAACATCGGATTTTTAAAATTTTTTAAAAAAGATCATGATGGTTATCAGCCCTGCTTTTAAGAATATATAGCAAAATTTTAATTTATTATACCTAGCTGTTTGTTTATTATTTATAATAAAAATTTTATGTCAGGAAAAAGTCAGGGAAATTTGTAAATTGAGTTTTGTGGCCACCCTGTTTTTGAAAAATGAGTTGTTTTTTTTATTCTTTACCCATTTATTTTATTTAATTAAGGCTTAAGCTATTCTAAATTAATCAGTAAACTCAGGGTGTTTAACGATTTTTAAAAAAATTTAGCTAATTCGTTAAAACAAACAAAACATTTTAATCTAAATCCTCTTCTTCTTTAATAATTTTCAAAGTTGATATTCGGAATTTGATTAAAGAATCAAAAATAGACTTTTTGTTAACATTTTTGTTTTATTTTTTAAATTCAACTTTATATATTAAAAATGCTATTCTTTACATTAAAAAGGATCTATTTACCTATAAAAAGTTTATATTTTTTCAAACGTTTAAAAAAAATCGCAATTATCAATTTTTAAAAAAATTTTCATTTTCATTTTTTTCATTTTTTTTTAAATTCGTTTTTCTATTTTGTCTATTTTAATCATAAATTGATATATCTACTCTATCAAGCAATTTCTAAATTTTCTGGTGTTTTTAAAAAAAATTGTTAGAATGTTCATTTTTTATTCTTTATATCGTTAATTTAAAATGGTTAAAACCATTTTGACCTTATTTTAAATGTAAAACAATAACTATTAATAAATGTATTATTATAATTTTCTTACGTAATGCAGTCTTTATTAATTTGAAATTATAAGCTTCTTTTAGTTTTTTTATGAATATAGTTAATCGAAAACCAATAATAAATCAAACTTTTGCCTAGCACCATTACGAGGTTACGCGCCATCAGGTAAAACAGCATAACCGTCGCGCACCACAATAAACAAATTGTGATTGTTTTTATGCAAATGTCGGTCAGTTAAATTTTATTGTTGATTTCTATACTTTAATATCCTATACACTTTTTTATTTAAAAGAAAATGTTTATGAGGATGGAGAAAGCATAAAAAAACTTAATTGTTTAAAACAATTAATAATGTTTATAACAAAAAAAATTTTTTTCTGGTAATACTAATTTTTTTTGGAAACTACAACTAATGTTCTACAAAAAATGTTCAGAACATTTTTTTTACGACCAATATTTTTGGAGCTAAAAATTTTTTAATATTACCGTTTTGAAAAAAAAATCAACTTTGACCCCCTGTATCTAGGCAACCCGTTTATATTTATGAACCATATTTTACAAATTTAATGTATCCTATTGGTACAACAATTCTTCCAAGTTTCATCAAAATCGGTTGAAAAAGGTCCGAAGGGGTGCCGTGATTTGGCTCATATTCTAGTTCATTTTCTCTGTATTTCATGTGTTCCAAATTAATGATTAAGGTTCTTTGTTTCTGTTTACAGAAAAAGGAGTTGTGTCAACTACAGTTGCATCCAGTGAACTTGTGTCCAATAAAGTTGAATCATCATCAAAAGCAGTTGAGAAAGAGAAATCGTTATCCTCTTCTTCTTTCTTTACCTTTTCCAGCTTAATGTCTTTCAATGGATCTTCTTTTACATTTACTAATTTTTCAAGTGGTACGACTATTGGTTGAAAAGTTTCTTTTAACATTTGTTCTGCAGCTTCTTTACCTATTTTCAGTAAACGATGTTTACGTCTAATAGCAGCACTTGCTTTTGCTATTTGACGAAGCGTTTCTTGCTCTTTTCGATACATGTTTCTATCTTCACAATATAAATTATACTAATTTGAAATTAAGTAAACTCTCTATATTTATAGTGTAATAAAACAATCAAATCCTTTGCGATATCTTCCATCATTCAAATTCCTATCCTTATCAATGACAACAAATCCATATTTATCAAATTTCCAGTATTCAAAGCATAAGTCACGAAATTGAGTGTAGGGCATGTCTGTGTTAACATGATCTTCATAGACATGTTTCAGATTTTTTACATCTTGTTTAAAAAGTACCAATAAATTGACATTCTCTCGAACCAAATGTTTTGAAATACGAGCATACGTTTGACACAAGTAGAAACTATCAACGTTTACATGTCTACCCATACAAAAGAAGGCTCTTACATTGTCTTGCTTCTCACAATCTGTATCATCAAAAATTAATATTGAATTTGGTTTAGCTTCCTTAAGTGATACTACTTCCTCATTGTCTCTGAAAGGAAAGTACTCAACACCGTCTACATTTTTAGTACATTTTCAAAAAATTTATATTTAGGTTGTTCTAAAGACTTTGAATACAGATCAATGTTTTCAAAACTTAGACCATTAGGATGTATGATTAGAGAAAGGAGGGCGTTTGTTTTACCATAATTGGAGGGCCGCAAAAACCAGCTCGAATGCTGTCTGAAAACAAACTGCCGTGATGTTTTATCTTTTTTCCATTAGTTTCAATATCTACACTTGGGATTGGTAGTTCAACGAGTTGTGTTGTAAACAACATATTGACATCGACTGGCTGACGGGACTATAAATAGTGTGCTTTTATAACCTTTCAGTCAGTCTCATACAAACTATCAAGATGTGCGTTTGAAATGATTATACATGAAGTGAAAAAAGGCTTAGTCAACCGTGTTATTAATAATTTGCCATTCGAGTTACATTTAAACGGTTATCAGTTTTGTGGACCTGGTACTAAACTAGCAAAACGATTAGCTCGTGGTGATCAAGGTGTAAATCCATTAGACACCGATTGCAAAGAACACGACATTGCCTATTCGCAAAATCGTGAAAATATAAACGCAAGAAACGCTGCAGATAAAGTACTAGCCGAAAAAGTGTGGCAACATGTTTTATCTAAAGATTCTAAAATTGCTGAAAGAGCAGCTGCTTTAGCTTTATCTGGAACAATAAAGGCTAAATCCAAATTAGGTATGGGGGTGCATGGAAAATCCAAATGCAAGAAGAAACTAACACTACGCAAAGTTGTTGATGATGTTAAAAAGAGTATGATTCCCAGCAATAATGCTAAACAATATATTCGGGCGGCTATGGTTGGTGCACGCAAAGCCATTAATTCCACTAATTCCAATCTTTGCTGGACTTAACGCAATAGGTGCTCTTGCTGGTGGAGTATGTGGAATTGCAAAAGCTGTTAATGATGCTAAAACAACTAAAGAACAACTTGCAGAAGCTCATCGACATAACAAAACAATGGAAGAAATATCACTTGGAAAAGGGTTACACTTGAAACCCTACAGACAAAGACTTGGACTTCATATTAAACCTTTTAATATGGGAAAAGGTTTGAAAACTTCAAGGAAGAAAAAAAACTAATATTGAAGCTACCTCATCGTGTAATGACTGACTTTGATTTGTTGAAATACGTCAAAACTCTAAAAATACCACATTTTCGTGGAGTTTTTACGAGTAATGAGTTACCCGTTAAAGGACCCTCTCAATATGAGTCAACAATTATTAATTTGGATAATAAAGAAGGTCCCGGTACACGCTGGGTTGCATATAAAAAATTAAAAAATTAAACAAAGTACTTTGATAGTTTCGGCAACCTTCCTCCTCCAACAGATCTCATCAAATACCTGGGTGATGGTAGCTTCATAAAATATAATCATGAGAGATATCAAAATTATGATTCATTTATATGTGTTTTTATGTAAACAACTTAATGTTAAGAGCAGTTTTTGGATATATAAGCACATGTAACTTTTGTAAGCTTCAGTGTGAAAACTGAGAGCATCATGAGTGATTTATTTACTTTAACGTTAACGGGAACGTCTTCAGTTCTTGAAGCTAAATACTTCCCACCAATAGAACTCAATCCAAATAAAAATTATGTACTTGGCCTTGTTGAAATATTGACTTTTAATTTAATTCCCAATATTGATGAAAGCAACAACAAATTTCATATAGGTTATAACATAATTACTATACCAACAGGTAGTTATGAAATAAAAGATATTGAAGCATATATACAAAGTGCTGTGACAGATGATTGTACAATAAATATTTAACCTAATAACAATACATTACGCAGTATGATTTTCTCAAATCATCAAATTAATTTTACATATCCAAATTCTATCGGTACGCTTTTGGAATTTACTCATTAAGAATTGGTTGTTAATGAGACACGTACATTAGATTTACCTGTATCTATTTTAAAAGTAAATGCTCTACGTGTGGAATGCAATATTACATCTGGAGCATATATAAATAATCAAAAAGTGCATACAATCCACGAATTCTTTCCTAGTGTTCCACCAGGATATAAGATTGTGGAAGTGCCAACACATGTCATTTATCTTCCGATAGCAGTCAATACAATTCATAATATTCAATTTCGTATTGTTGATCAAGACGGTGATTTGATAAATTTTCGAGGCGAAACTATCACTATTCGCTTACACATAAAATCAATATAATGGGGATTGTATATAATCAAAAAGTTGGAGGAAACTATAAAAGCTGGTCAACATGCAAGAGACAAACCAGTCTAAATTTATCTCGCAGGGTGTTAACACCTCAGAATTGCAGTTTTCTGAAGCAAATAGGTCTAAAAGTTATACCTCAAGGAAAACGACAAAACAATTAATCTATATATTGTTTGGGTGTTGTTGTAATAAAAATGGAAGATCTTCTCAACATTGCAACTCCAGAAAAATTTGTTGAGTTCATAGTTCATTATGAGATTCATGCTCATCAACCCTATGCTTCTTCATCCTTTAATAATAGTGATGAAATTCGAATTGCAGTACAAAATCAAGATTTGAGTATTCTACCAAGTAAGAGTTCATTACACATATTCGGAAAGTTGACTAGAAATAATGGAGTTACTCTAACCGAAAATGTACACTTTAGCAACAACGCCATATGTTTTTTATTTGATGAAATTCGATATGAATTGAATGGTATCGAGATTGACAGATGTAAATACATTGGACATAATACAATAATGAAAAATTATGTTTGTCTAAACCCTCCTCAGCTCAACTGTATGGAAAATGTAGGATTTTTAAAATATATCAGATGATTCAAGAATTACTGTGGATATTGACAATCTCGATGTAACAATACCACTTGGTATGATTTTTGGCTTTGCTGAAGATTATAAAAAAAATGTTATAAGCGCTAAACATGAACTCATATTGACAAGGTCACGAAACGACTTGAATGCAATAATTCAAACAGGACAAGCAGAAGTTGATAAAGAATTCAAAATTACAATCAATAGGATAGAATGGATGGTCCCATATGTCTTACCCGCAGACAATAATAAAATTAAATTATTAAAATTTATTGAAAAAGACCCACTGATCTCAATGAGTTTTCGATCATGGGAAATGTATGAATACCCTTTAGTTCCTACAAGTTCAAAGGTTATGTGGCAAATTAAAACTTCAACACAATTAGAGAAGCCACGATATGTAATACTTGGATTTCAAACAGAAAGAAAAGATAAGCATAAAAGATATGCTTGTCATTTTGATCATTGCAATATTACAAATTTCAAACTCTTTTTGAATTCTCAGTATTATCCTTATAGCAATTTAAATATAAATTTTGATCAAAATCAATATTCACTACTTTATGAAATGTATGCTAATTTCCAAACCTCTTATTATGGAAAAGAATTAGTACCTGTCTTAACAAAAACAACTTTTAAAAATTTGGCTCCTCTAATTGTAATTGATTGTTCGAAACAAAATGAATTTCTCAAACAAGCGTCTGTTGACGTACGTTTGGAATTTAAATCAACTAATAATATGCCAGCGGAAACTACAGCCTATTGCATCATAATCCATGACCGCATTGTAAAATTTAAACCAATCAGCAGCGTTGTTAAGAAGTTGCTGTAGAGGGGGTAAGGAAGTGGTGGGGATAAAGAGTATAAATACAGCTTTCGTCGGCCAGCGAATTATTTCTGTATAAATATTGTACGTTTCAAGATGGAATTTATCGTAGACGTTCAAGGCCTTAAAAGGCCTTACAATGAATTTGTTTTTCAGGAGTTGGCCATAATGTAGTAGATTTAGAAGACTTTAAATGTCCTTCGCTTAAAAAGATAAAATTTGAATCTGCGACCGCTGCTTGTACACATCATTCTTTCAAAAATGCAAATTGGGCTTTAAATAATGCTGTAATTCTTCGAGATTGGTTTCTAAAACCTTTAAATCAATTTATAAGTGTAGTTGCTGATTTGTAGATAGTTTTTGTAAATAGTTTGATAAGTTTTTTGAAAATAAATATTAATAACTTTAAATTTCCAAAGATGTTTCTTAATTTTAAAAACCTATCCTTTTAATGTTTTTCTAAATTTATTGAAAAATTTAATATATCGTTTCACTTGAATATTATTGATTAATGTCTTTTTTTTACTTTAGTCTGTTTTGATTAATTAAATTATTAGGTTCTGAAAAAAGAGAGAAACTAATTCCTAAAAATAAAAAAATAAAATTTCATTTGCATGCATGATGGGAAAAAATAAAATAAAACTCATTTTATAGATCCATTTTTTCTTTTTTTGAATTTGAATCAACCAATAATATGCTACCTGAAACTACAACATCATAATCCATGACATAAGCCAATCAGCGGTGTTGTCAAGAAGAGGGGATAAATAAGTGGGGTTGGTGTGGTGATGATAAATGGTATAAATACGGCAACTCTTGGCGAGAAAATCATTTCAGTTTCAGCATTTTAGGTTTCAGGATGGATTTCATTATAGATATTTAAGGTTTTAGAAGGTCTTACAATGAATTGGTATTTAAGGAGTTGGCAATTCTTCCTCTCCAAGCAGGAGCCCAACCACTTGTACTGTTTTATAAGCCACCTTATGTCTGGAGCCGATTACCTACTGGAGATAAGAGTGAAAACAACTGGCTGACACATAACTACCTTGGAATCAACTGGTCTGACGAAGACATACCATATGATGAACTACATCATATTCTAAAGAGTCTTTGTTAATTACAAAAACAATCTACGTTAAAGGATTGGAAAAAAAACAATGGCTCGAAAAATTTGTATTAAATGTGCAAGATTTAGAAGAATTTGATTGTCCGTCAATTAAAAAGTTAAAAATGCTCTCATCAATGGCTGCTTGTGAAAATCATTCTTTTGAAAAAGCAAATTGAGCTGTCAGCAATATTTTATTCTCCGGGACTGGTTATTAAAATCTTTAATCAAATGTATAAGTGTAGCTGCTCAAGAAGTTGATGAAGTTGATACTACTTTAAAATCTTTTTATGAAAATTGTGAATCTATTTTGTAAATATTTAAGAGTTTTGAAAATAAAAAAATTTAAATTTGAATAATGTATTTTGATTTGAAAGAACCTAACCTTTAATTAGATTTAAATATTATACCTTTATTTAAAGTATACGCTAACTTTACTTTAATGTTACTTAAAGTTTACTTTAGCGTTACTTTAACGTTACTTTAACTTTTCTTTAACTACACTTTAACATTACTTTAACTTTAATTTAACTTTACTTTAACGTTACTTTAACGTTACTTTAACGTTACTTTAACGTTACTTTAACTTTTCTTTAACTATACTTTAACATTACTTTCACTTTAATTTAACTTTAATGTTACTTAAACTTTACTTTAACTATATGCTTCAACTATACTATAACTATACTTTAAATTTAATTTAACTTTAGTTTAATATATAATAAACTATATTTATTACAACTTTATAAGTAACTTATCATGTAAGTTTAGGGAGTAAAAAAGAAAACATCTCTTACAATCTAAAATCTTAATATAGTACTCTGGATCATCCTGGAATAACATAACAAATCTTGATGGCAGAAATGTTATAAATTCCGTTTCTAGCTGCACGATGACTAGGTTCATATTTTGTTCATGGCATGGAAATCTTTCGATACATTTCAGCGATGTCTTGGGTTTGATTTAGAAAAAGGTTTCGCTGGCAGGCAACACTACAAACGACCAACAGCGTTTAACTACACCAAATACATTATTTCCTCTTATACATTCTAGTTTATTTTTCTATAAACAGAAACAAAGAACCTTAATCATTAATGTGGAACACATGAAATACAGAGAAAATAAACTAGAATATAAGACATTAAACAAACAAAATTTTGAAACTAAAACTTAAAGATAAGCTAAAAAAAAAGTTAAAATTAATAACTGAAAGCCAAGAAATCTTAAAGAACAATTGAATAGATAAATTATATATTTACTTCTCTTATCTCTGATTTGTTAAAATGTCTTCAATAACTTCCATTGTTAACACTAATGCCCCTCCAATTTCACGAATGAATGTGAACAGATGTAGTACTTACCTGATTAAATGGGCTTAATTGAACAAGAATACAGATTCAAGTTGCGGAAAATTCAAATTTAACATGAAAGGCATGGATGACGATTACCTACACTGATGTGAAATTTCAAAAACTTTTGTAACTATACAAGCCTTAGGCAAATGGGAAACCACTGTTTGGTCGGTAAGATTGAACTCTGCCATATCAATTGAGTTAAAAGTCATGTCAGAGATCTGTATTACCGATATGATGGTAAATGGCTCAACACTGGCTCAAAAATTCAAAAATCAGTTGTGTAATTCCCCTTTCAAAACACTGTTGGTAACGCGGGAAACTCAAAAATCCCCACTTTAGAATCCCCAATACAAACGATTAAAACATGGTTGGGAAATTAAAAATCCCAATACATACAGGATTTTTCTTATGGAATTAAATAGTGACGCCTTCTTGCGATAGTAGTGGGAATCCAATTGACAAGTCGAGAACGTAGGAAATTTAAAGATTCATCTCACACAATTGGGGAATTACCCTTTCTAAACACTGGCGGTAACGCGGCAAATTCAAAATCCTCACTTCCGGAAACCAAAACCCAGTTGGTAAATTCAAAATCCTACAAGCTCACCATGATCTAAACTGTCGATAAGGTAAAAAAACAAAATCCCCACTTCAAGCGACAAAACCATAGTTGGGACATTAAAACTCCTGCAAAGACACCATGAACTAGGCTGTCGGTAAGGTGGAACACTAGTGGAAATTTACCTTTGAAAATACTGTCGGTAACGCGCTAAATTAAAAAATCCCCAACACAAACCACAGTTGGGAAATTTAAAAATCCCCGTTAGAAACGACTAAAACAGAGTTGGGAAATTTAAAACACCCTATACAAAAAACCAAAATACTGGGGAAATTTAAAATACCTCATTATAAACGACCAAAACACGAGGGAAATTCAAAATCCCCATTATAAGCGGCCAAAAGACTGGGAAAATTTTAAATCTCCAGTAGAAACCGCATTCTTTTTGGTCAATCAACAAGTGGCGCCACCTAGCGGCGGCCACCAGAGCTAGGTCTGTAAAACAGAACACTCCCACAGAAACACAACTTTTTACTATCGCTAAAGTAGAAATCTACATTACCGGCCGTCGGCAACAGGGCGCCGTATCCTCTTTGTATTACTACTAGCACAGTTTCTTTACAGTTAATCTGTACAGTTACTGTATAGTGTCTAGTAGTACTATACAACAACGTTATAAAGACGTGAATATTATCCTCACGGGTTTGTCGAGTAAACCAGGGACGTAACTACCATGCAGCGAAACCCCGCATTGCGGGGGGGGGGGGCCTCGGCTTGCTGGGGGGCCTCGAGCCCAATAACCCTAATGCAAAAAATTTTTTTTAAAAAAATAATAAAAAATAGAAAATATTGACCGAAATTATTTATACACTATTCAAAAAAATATTGGGGGGAGGGGGCCTCCTGAAAAAATTTCGGGGGGCCTAGACATTTGTAGTTATGTCCCTGGAGTAAACACATTTTATTTTTAGTTGTGAATAATGAATTGCATTGTAAACGCAAAATATGGTGCTTATTATGTGTTTAAATGTGACATATAATATTAAATTTAAAATCAATAAGAAATAAACTATTTTGAGTAATATTTAAGGTTGTTGCCATGGTAACTCGACAAAAGGTTCAATCTCAGCAATTGGTTCCATCACCCTATACTGTTAAAGCCATTTTTGCATTTTCGTAGATTTTATTAGCAACTGGAGTTAACTCGAAATTTCTTGGTTTTTTACCAAAAATTCGATTACGGCTTTTTACCACATTATTGAACGATATTTTAGGCGTACTGGTGTTCATTAGTTTATTGTTGACATCACTTGTTTTTGGCGTTGAAGCTAAAAAATTGTTGTCTACAATTCAAATCCAATGTCAATTAAAGAGAAGACGATTTTTTTATGTCCCTTGGAGGAGTGCAAGGTAATGTGTAGGATATAGATATATATGTTAAAATTGCTTTATCAAATTCCACAGTTTTCTTGCTTGATATAATTTCAGCACTAATCTTATCATTATTATTTAGCAAATGTTCATTGTTATTTATTTGTGGTTCATTCAATATCGTCAAAAGGGTTAAAAACAATGTTGGGACCCTGCCGATAGGATATACCTAAAATATATCCAAAATATGACTGGTACGACATTTTTTAGTCATTTTTACTCTAACAATACTAGGTACCATTTGTTGCTCCGAGTAGGTAGTCCCTTTAAATTTCGAAAGTAGGTACTTATTTAAGTTTCAATAGGATCATAAATGCATTGAACTGGAATATATGAATGTCTACCAGGATATTTTTTCATTTATGGCTTCGGTAACCCAAAAGTTTTATGACTAAAAAATTTTGCAATGTGCAAATTTGAAATTGTAAATTAAAAAATTATAAATCTTTCGTTTTTCACGATTATAAATATCTAAAAATTTTCTCAATATGAATAAAATTAAATAACAATTAATTATTATAAATATTGTTATTTTTTATAAAAAATAACATTATCGCGAAAAAAATTAGATACACATAATCATTGAAAGACGTAGAATGCAAATTCTCAATTTATAAATTTATAATTACAAAAATAGAGAAATTTTTATTTCTGATTTTTAATCCATTCCAGATGTTTGAAAGTTTTACGACATAGCTCGTCCCTTTTTCGACATCTCAAATGCGAAAAATGTACTGGTAAAAAATATTTGTTTCTTAATAAATAAAATTTTTCTAACTTTTAAGTTAGAACTTCTGTTTTTTTTTATTTAGAATCTGTAATTTTTGACAATTACAGAGATGTAAAATTTTCGGTAAAAGCCTTACAATTAAAAGAATAGTAGCGTAACTCGTAAACAGTAGAAGATATTAAAAATCTGATATCATTTTTGAATTTTGTTTCAAAATAATATATCTTATCCATATAAACATATACAAATAACTCAATTATTGAAAAACGAGTATAATTTTGCAATAAATAATATAAATAATTTAGAATTGAAAAAAGGGCTGTAAAAGAACCTTTCATTTTATGAGAGGGTAAAAGCATAATAAGATTTTTCAAGGTTTAGAATTTGCGGTCATAAATAGCCATAAATTAACCTTTTGATCCCTTTTTCGTTGGACATTTTCTAAGCACGGAATCATTCAAATCGTACCTCAAAAATGACTGAATTCATTAAGTCATTTTAGCCAGTCATTTTTTAGGTATTTCCTATCAGCAGGGGATTGTTTCATTTTTTATCATAAGCCCTGTATGATTCAAGTCCAGAAATTGATCATTTTCAAAATGACGATAGCAGACTGATTGTGAGAACTTTTTGGTTCGAACTTGTTCAAAGCTTAAATCCTTTAATGCTTTAATACGGGACTATAAACCACCTTCATCTAATTCAAAACAATTACTCGCTCCGCAGGGAAAACAAAAGCTCTTTCATTTCCTTTAGACCAGCAATCAGGTACAATACATTTTTTTAACCATTTTCAATAGATATTGCACATCTGAAACATAATAGTTTTAAAAATATAATAAAAACATCTATAAAAGTATCTTAATCATCATTGAAAGTATAAGAAAAAATAATAAAATCACTTTGGAACAATTAAAATTAAATTTTTCTAACACAGTTCTGTGTATAATAATTGCCGACATGTAAATATTTAATAATACATTTCAAAATACGTACATTATTACAATGATACAAACGACGTTAACCCCACTCACAAACCATTTGCCCATTCCACAAAAACAGAAAGACAAATTGAGAAAAAAAGTTAGTTTCATTTTAACTTTTTAACAACACGCCACGTTATGGTTCTACAGTTCTGTGTAGTTTGGTGAACTTGTTACAAAAAAATCTGTGTTGTATATAAACAAATTTTCCGTTCAAATTGGATATACCATGTTAATTTTTAAAAACAGGTTAGTCTTGCAAACTTTAATAATTTTTTTATATGTACAGAATTAGCATTCTCTAATTCTTACAACAATTATATAAACCCAATAAATTATCCTTTCTTACAACTTTCTTATAACAATATCTAAATAAAAATTTTGAAATAATTACACTTTTAATTCCGATAGATAATTACACATTATTCTAATAATCTTTACATCATTGAGACAATCACTTTTCATACTAATTACTGTAAATAACAACATTATTATTGTACAATATTATCATATCAATGTAAAATATTTTCAGATAATAGAAATTTTTGCACTGATGAAGGCTCACATTGAAGCCGAAACGTCTGCACATATTACAGTGAATCACTACTGATTTCTTCTTTTTGGATCCTAAAGCCCATACAACAATACCACTATATTTATATTGAAAAGTTTTGAAAATAGCTTAATGAAAACAATTAAGTTTAATATCAAATGTAAGAGAGAGAAATGTTATAAATACTATTTTATTTATTTAATATTACATTTTAATTTAATATTAACGCATATTAGTAAATAATAATAAAATTTTATTTTTATGAGTTCACTTTGTTCCGTTTCAAAGATATTTTATTGTCTAAATTAATGTTTAGTATAAATGTAAATAATTCCAATTATTCAATAATATCGACAAAAATAATTATTAAGGCTATTAGAAGGAGAAAATATGCAGTGGTCCTCACACACTTCCCCTCCGCTGCTAAAAAATTTGGACTTATGAATTTTTTTAAAAAAAGCCTGACACTTTTTTGACAAAAGGGCTCTTTATTACCAGAGCATTTGAGATAAGGAATTTTTCAAACCTTTGTTTTACTCGAACCGATGTTCCTACGAGCATCAAACTTATCCCCTTTTTCGACATTGACAGATTTTCTGTAAAAGATGGCCGCCACATGTCACCTGATTACATGGCAGGCCGGAAGTAGCGTCAGCGTTACCATGGATTCCACTCGGACTATGGTAAAATGGACTCCGTACTCTGTTTAAAATCTGTCAATTTTGATGTTGAACGTGGAAATAATTTTCTCGCTCACGGTAAATAGTGTTTCCTAAATTCCTCATTCCCTGTACTTTGTCAAAAAAATAATCTTCTTGTACAAAAGTGTCCAGTGTTTTATAAAACCAACGGCAAAGATTTTCTTCGAAAACAGAGAAAAACAGGTGTTTTTCTTGTTTAATAATTTCATTATTATCCCTTATTTTTAAAATTTTAACAAGTTTCTTCAATCTATCTTTTCTGAAACGAAATTCTTGGCAATGTTTATACTTGATAAAATATGGACATTAGGGTGGTCCATAAAAAACCAAAACTCGAAATGTTATGCTCCTATATATCCCCCAAATTTGTTCCAAATCAAAAAAAAAATTAACCCCTATTTTTTATTTTGAAATCGGACAATGTTTAGAAGTGGCACAAAGCCCATGAATTTTCCCATGTATTTTGAATGGGGAAAACGCACTTTTTCGTAAATTTGCAATAAAATCGTAAAAAATCACTTAAATGATAAATGGACCAAATATGCTTCTAAAAAGTGTTTAAAAAACAGTATTCCATAATTTATTTATTAATTTGTTAATATTAATTTTTTTTTTGCAATTTCAAAAAACCAAAAAAATTCAAAAAATTAATAATAGTTAATATCAACAAATTAATAAATAAATTATGGAATACTGTTTTTTAAACACTTTTTAGGAACTTATTCGGTGTAATAATAATTTAAGTGATTTTTCATGATTTTATTACAAATTTACAAAAAAGTGCGTTTTTCCCTTGCAAAATACATGGAAAACTTCATGGTCTTTGCGCCACCTCTAAATGTTGACCGATTTCAAAATAAAAAAATAGGGGTGAATTTTTTTTCAATTTGGAATAAAATTGGGAGGTAGGAGCATAACATTTCGGACTTTTGGTTTTTATGGATCACCCTAATGGACATTCACAGATTTTCTGCCTCGTATGCTACAATGTGTCAATTTCAATATCAAACTTGAATTTAATTTTTTCACTCATGAAAATGTCCATTCATGTAAAATTAATTTTTCACAAATCCCTAATTCTCCATAGTTTGTCAAAAGAATAATCTTTCTGTAAAGTGTCTAGTGTTTTATAAAACAAACGTCAAAGATCGTGTGAACTTGTGTTATTTGTATAGCACCTTTTTTTTATAAAAGTATTCACACACAGAGAAAAACAGGTGTTTTTTTAATCATTTCGTTACTACCCATAATTCATAAAATTCCAATAAGTTTCTATTTTTCTTTTATGAAACGAAATTTTGGGCAATGTTTTTATCAAGCAGCCCCCTGACTTATCGACCACATGCACAGCTAGCCAATATTTACCGCATATTTCACAATTTGTTTTTTTAAAATCCTGACACTTTTCCAGAAAAAAATCTTTCATTGACAAAGCATTTAAAATGAGGAATTTTTGAAAATTAAAGAAAATTAAAGAAAATAATTGAAAATTGAAATAATGATTTAAAATTAAGATAAATAATTAAAAATTAATAAGAAAATGTAAATTTGAGAAAATAATTGAAAAAATTACATTATATACTTCACATAAAGGAATGATATAGAACATTTCAGAAAAATATTTAAAACTTGCAGAAGTTCGTTAAAAAAATAATAAAATATTTAAAAATTAAAAAATATAAATGAAAAAAATTATCTTAAGTTATTATAAATGAAAAAAGATAAACATTTATTTTTTTATTTATTTAATAATTACAAGTTCCTATGGCTAGTTAGCCCTTCAAGGAACAAAACCATGTCATAATAGTGTACAGCTTTTTGGCAATTGATCAGTACAAAATACAAAATTTAAGTAAAATAACAATCTTAAACAAAATATAAGTCATAAAATTATGACTTACAAAGAAGTAAAACATTAATAAGATGAAAAGTGACTAAACTAAAATTACTTAACAAACGCAATAAAAGGCCAGGTTCCTTTAAATAATTTTCAAAAAATCTAAAACTTTTTCCCCAGTAAATTGCTAGAAAATACGCTTAGAAATAATATAGAATTAGTTTCGAAGGTCCGCACGACCGAGAAGTAGGTAAACAAGAGGGGAGAGCGGTGCGCGCTAAGCGGTAAATCCGGCCGCTGGAGCGGCCACAGACGCGTCTAAAGATTACAGGACTGCAGCAAGAAATGCAAAAATGCTTGAAAATGACACCTATGATGACCAGGAAAAAGTTGTGTACGCAGCCGGATTGGATACATGTGTAAAATCCACTTTTTTACGATTTTTCACGAACAAAAACTTTAATCGCCTTTTTCTGGAAACTACGTTTTTCTCGAAACAACGTTCTTTGAACTAGGTTTCACTCTTATTTAGAAATTATTGCACTTATCAACATGAACTAAACGGCATTTTACTCTTCAAATGTCTCTCGATGGTGTAAACTAGAACCAAAAATATTCATCATCATTTAAAAAATTTATAAACAACTAAATGTGAAAAAAAGGGTCAAAAATTGAAAAGTCCGCCATTTTGTTTTTTTTTTGGTGAAAATGTTTCATTCTAGTTCACACCATAGCCAAAGTCATACAGAATAAGAAACCATTTTGATTTTTGCTTTCAATTGAATGGATCTAGAGGAATTGTGACACCCACCAATAAAAGGAATTTTTTTGGAACAGTATATGAAAAAAGTTTGATTCAAAAATATTTTTTGTAATAGCAATAAAATATGTTTGAAAAAACACGTTTTTTGGAGGAACCTGGGCTTAGCGTAGGAGGAAGTTTGTTCCATAAGCGTGCACCTCTAATCGCACAAGATTTTTGTAATGTACAAGTACGATGCGTAGGAATAATAAGAACTGCCTTTTTTTCTCTAAGCCTGGTCTGCGCAAATGCATTAGAATTCTTAAAAGTAAATAAGTCAAAAAGATGTTTTGGAACCTCATTCTAAAAGATGGAAAAAATCAAGTTACCCATAAAAAACTGCCTTCTAGTTGACACGTTCAAAATGCCAGATCGAATCCTATATTGAGTTACATGCTCGTATTTAGGTAAATCATAAATAAACCGTATACATGCATTTAAAGACCTTTCGAGTTTAAAATTAACTTCATTTGTTATATCATCGTATACAACACAACACTAGTCAAAAAAGGGAGGAATAAGACATTTTACCAAAAGTAGTCTAGTTGAAGTAGGTAAAGAATCTTTGTTCCTTCTTAACTGTTAAAGTATCATAAATGTTATACAAGAGATATCAGATACATGCTCCTGCCAGTTCAGGGTGCGATTAAGCATAAGCCCAAGATCTTTAAGGGTTTCCTGAAACACAATAGGTAACCTATCAATCTTCAGTGAACTTAAATTCAACAGGGTATCCATTGAAGGCGAACTGGAAGGACCAAAAACAATAGCCTTGGTCTTGGTCGGATTTAAAATAAGTCCATTATGTTTTGCCCACAGTGCAATAATGTCAATGTCAGTTTGAATTTCTTTTAACAAAGCTGGTAAAAGGGCCAGAGGGCCTGAACGATTAAATTCAAAGTCGTCTGCGAATTTGAAATACTTACTGAACACTGAACAGCAATTGCATTCTAAGATCAGTAGTAAAGAAATTGAATAGCAGTGGGCAATCTTACCGCATCTTACCTCTCCCCAATTAGACACTTCGCCTCTACCATTTACAACTATTTGTGAGTGTGAGATAAGAAAAAATTGAAACCAAGTGCATACTGATTTAGATAGTTTAAAGGATTGGAGTGTCTGTAAGAGTAAAGTATGGTCTACCAAATCAAATGCTTTCGAGAAGTCGAGAAATACAGCGACAGTAATATCTGTTCTATCTATAGCAACTTTAATATCATTAATAAATTTGATGGATGCGGTACAATTACTATGTTTTGCACGAAATCTTGACTGTAGTGGATCAAATAAATTGTTCTTAGTACAGAAAGTAGTCAACTGTTTGCATACTATTCGTTCTAAAGGTTTGCAGAGCGCGCAAACTATAGAGATTGGTCTGAAGTCGGATATACTAGTTGGGTTAGGAATTTTAGGGACAGGGCAAATAGAACTCATCTTCCACATTTCAGGAAACACACCGATGCAACGAATAATTATATATATGTAAGAGAACCGTAAAGATCACTGGAAGAGATAATCGAATCATGTTCATAGATAACCCATCAGGTCCCACTGCATTAGTTTTTAAATCAGATAAAAGTTTGTAAGTGTTTCTGGGCCGATATCCCCGAAAAGAACTTGTTGTCATCAAAATTTTCGAAAGAATCAGGTAGGGATGCAGATGGTTGCGAGACTAAGAGTGGAAAGTAGGAAAAGGTATCCAGAAATTTATTGACCGGAAAATTATGATCTGAATTATTTCTTTAGTATATGCCAAATATTATCAGTCTTGCTCTTATTTTTAATTATATTATAATTGTAGTGGTTAAATGAATCTTTAATTTTGGTTTGTACTAAGTTACAAATTTTTTTGAATTCCATTTGTGTAACCATATTATTTGATTTTTGAGACTACCTTCGTAGCCTGTTTCTCTCCTTAATGGTATCCTAATCTCCTCGGTCAGGCAAGGGGAAGATCTCTTTCGAGTTCGCTGGGGATGTAGGGGTGCAAATATATTAAAGGCAAGTCTTAAGATAGTACTAAGTTTACTAACCTTGCCATTAACATCAGTGTCCTGAAAAATATCACTCCAGTCACAAGTCGATAAGTAATAGGAATACTATTAAGATTACGGATAAGGTTAAAAGTTTGAGAACCCTGAGAACGATCTCCAGCAAACTAAAAAGTAATATTAATTAAGTCATGGCTTGATAGGAAGGATATATGATGTTGCCCGCACGAGAGTATCTTCTCCAGATCATCAACAAACATCATATCTATTCTTGTGTTAGAGATGGCAGTATGGCGGGTGGAATTATGTGGTACGATGGATAGGCCAGCGGAATAAATTAGAGATTTAAGATATTTAGTTTTAGGACAGGTAGCTTTCAGGTCAGTATTAATATCCCCCATTATAATAATATTGTTAAAGTGTGAAATTCATAAGAAAATTTTATTCTCGAGCTCATCCCCGAACGAAGCACTAGGGGGTTTGTAAATAACTCCCACTAATGCACTATCATATAAGGTTTTAAGTTCTAAGAATATAAACTCAGCTGTGGGAAAGGGCCCTTCATTACCAGTTGACACCACTGAACATTTAAGGTTATTTTGGTTATACAAACACACACCACCCCCCCCCCCCCTGCGCAAACACCTGTCCCTGCGGAAAAGCGTGTAATCGATAAGATCAACGTAATTAGAAATAAAAGTAGGACTAAGCCCTACTAAAAAATCCTATATAGGATCCTACATAGGGTCCTATATAGAATCCATATGGATTCCTATGAGAATCCACGTAGGATCCTATATAGGATCCTATATAGGTATTGTCCTATAGGAATCCATGTGGATTCTCATAGGAATCTATGTGGATTCCTATAGGTCGCCTATAGGACAAGTCCTATATAGGATCCTATGTGGACTCTCCTATAGGAATACATGTAGGATCTCATATAGGATCCTGCATAGGCGTCCCAAAAAATTTTTGTACACCCTCCTACATATGATCCTACGTAGGTTCCCATATAGGATCCTATATGGGAACCCATATAGGATCCTATATGGGAACCCATATAAGATCCTACATGGGTACCCCCAAAAAAATTTTTTGTACCCCTTCCTCATGCGCAGTCGTCTTTTACGTATTCTACAATACTTACGCCTGCGCAGTAAATATTTTTCGTCCTTATAATGGTACTTAATGTATATTTGAATAAAGTTGCTAAAAAAAACAATTAATTCTGTGTATATAATTTTTTTTTGGGCGCCCATAAAAGATCCTATATAGGATCCTATATGGGAACCTACGTAGGATCCTATGTAGGGGGGTGTACAAAAATTTTTTTGGGACGCCTATGTAGGATCCTATATGAGATCCTACATGTATTCCTATAGGAGAGTCCACATAGGATCCTATATAGGACGTGTCCTATAGGCGACCTATAGGAATCCACATAGATTCCTATGAGAATCCACATGGATTCCTATAGGACAATACCTATATAGGATCCTATATAGGATCCTACGTGGATTCTCATAGGAATCCATATGGATTCTATATAGGATCCTATGTGGACTCTCCTATAGGAATACATGTAGGATCTCATATAGGATCCTGCATAGGCGTCCCAAAAAATTTTTGTACACCCTCCTACATATGATCCTACGTAGGTTCCCATATAGGATCCTATATGGGAACCCATATAGGATCCTATATGGGAACCCATATAAGATCCTACATGGGTACCCCCAAAAAAATTTCTTGTACCCCTTCCTCATGCGCAGTCGTCTTTTACGTATTCTACAATACTTACGCCTGCGCAGTAAATATTTTTCGTCCTTATAATGGTACTTAATGTATATTTGAATAAAGTTGTTAAAAAAAACAATTAATTCTGTGTATATAATTTTTTTTTGGGCGCCCATAAAAGATCCTATATAGGATCCTATATGGGAACCTACGTAGGATCCTATGTAGGGGGGTGTACAAAAATTTTTTTGGGACGCCTATGTAGGATCCTATATGAGATCCTACATGTATTCCTATAGGAGAGTCCACATAGGATCCTATATAGGACGTGTCCTATAGGCGACCTATAGGAATCCACATAGATTCCTATGAGAATCCACATGGATTCCTATAGGACAATACCTATATAGGATCCTATATAGGATCCTACGTGGATTCTCATAGGAATCCATATGGATTCTATATAGGATCCTATGTGGACTCTCCTATAGGAATACATGTAGGATCTCATATAGGATCCTGCATAGGCGTCCCAAAAAATTTTTGTACACCCTCCTAAATATGATCCTACGTAGGTTCCCATATAGGATCCTATATGGGAACCCATATAGGATCCTATATGGGAACCCATATAAGATCCTACATGGGTACCCCCAAAAAAATTTCTTGTACCCCTTCCTCATGCGCAGTCGTCTTTTACGTATTCTACAATACTTACGCCTGCGCAGTAAATATTTTTCGTCCTTATAATGGTACTTAATGTATATTTGAATAAAGTTGTTAAAAAAACAATTAATTCTGTGTATATAATTTTTTTTTGGGCGCCCATAAAAGATCCTATATAGGATCCTATATGGGAACCTACGTAGGATCCTATGTAGGGGGGTGTACAAAAATTTTTTTGGGACGCCTATGTAGGATCCTATATGAGATCCTACATGTATTCCTATAGGAGAGTCCACATAGGATCCTATATAGGACGTGTCCTATAGGCGACCTATAGGAATCCACATAGATTCCTATGAGAATCCACATGGATTCCTATAGGACAATACCTATATAGGATCCTATATAGGATCCTACGTGGATTCTCATAGGAATCCATATGGATTCTATATAGGATCCTATGTAGGATCCTATATAGGATTTTTCAGTAGGGAGCCATGTATCCGAGACAGCTATAATTTGTTATGAACCTTTCTGAAAAAAATCTCTAAATTCAGCAATGTGAGCAAGGAGTGACTGGGCATTGACGTGGCAAATATTTAAAGACTCCATCTCGACTTGCAACTAAAAGTAGTTATGAACTCTATGTCAGTAGAATGCGTTCCAAGATCAGCAAATACAGACATAATTAAAAACTTAACTTGACAGGCCTCAAGATTTCAAGAAAGAATAACATCAAGAATAACTGAAAGGCATAATGCATACAGAATAAAGAAAGTTAACTTATAATTAATTATCATGATTAAATAAATCTGGTTTTTTTTGTAGAGAGTGCATCAACAAGTAAAAATACATTTTTATAAAATTGTAAATTTTAGAACGAACTTTTAAGAAGTAAACAACAAACTTACGAATTAAAACCAACAACAACACGAAAGTTTGTTGACTATTTAATACATTCAAGATCAGTTAGTTTAGTGAGCAGGATCCTGCGACCATATTCTTCTTTACGGAAAAATATCCGTCCTCCTGATATCCATAAATATTTTAGTTTTTTATCACGTTTCAGAGGAAGAGTTACTGCATAAATTTGACGATTTGAAGATGTCTAAGATTCCCGAAGATAAATGAAAGATGTATCTCCCTCGGGCTATCCTATGTTCAATGTGGAAAAACTTATTTTATTCTTGCGATTTAATATGAGCTTATCCCTAAGGTCCTGGTTAATCAATTTAACAACGACTAAGGATGGCAAATGTGATAAAGTGTTATCTTTTCTAGGAATACGGTAGATGTTTAGTGACATCATTATTATTAAGCTGCACGTCAAAACTACCAGCTATCGCGACGAACGTTTTACGGAGATTTTCATTTGATTTAGCAGGCAAACCATGCACTTCCAGAGATGAGAGTAGAGCAGATTGTTTCTGTACATTTAAACTTTGTTCGAGTTTTCCGATTTTGGATTTTAGACCGGCATTTTCAGTTTTAATATCCTCAATTTTCAAAGACTGGTCTTTTGATCCAAGTTCAAGTTTTTCAATCCGGTTGGATTGTTCAAAGTTATCCTTTTTCATATCCTCAATAGAAGAACTAAGCTGCGTATTGAACTCATTTTGTTTAGTACTGAAGCTTGCGAACATTTCTGACAGTTGCATTTTGAATTCACTAAGCATGGTCTTCTGCCCCTCCTCAACTTCAGCCTGAATTGCTTCCGCAAATCCACAAGGGAAAGGCGGCTGAGTAGGTAATACGGTCATGGAATCGTTTACGTTAGAAGTACCATTATTTCTCACAGAGAGGTCACTCCCTTTAGACTTGCAAGTAAAACTAACAAACTTAACAGTACCTTTTTTTATGTTCTCAAACTGCACGTTTGAAATGTTAACATCAACACAGGAAGAATGAGCTATACCATTACATGTAGAACATGTCACTGTTTCACCTTTGTTTGAGCTTTACATTCGATGCAAATAGCCATGGCCCTTGTGGTGACAGTTCAATAATAAAAATAGAAAACTATCACTTAAAATCTCAGAATGAGACAGTGATAATCTTTCAGATTCACCACTAGTAGTTATTTATTAAGATCACCAAAATACACATTTAAAAAACACCACCAGACTATTTAAATTATGAGATTTTTAACAATGTCGTCAATTATTTTATATTATATTTTGGAAATTATAAAACAAAAGAAAAAAACTAAAGTTTGAAAGAAATACATTTTGGAAAATAATTGAAAAATGATTTTAAAATTTGAAACATGAAGATTATAATTGAAGTATATCACAAACAATGATAAGTTTTAAAAAAAAAAATAACATTTGAGTAAAGTAATTGGGAAATTTTCACAATTTTTTTTAAATAAAAAAATATAATTTAAATTTGAGAAAAATACATGAAGATCTTCGAAATCAACTGTAAAAAATTAAAACAACTAAAAATTGAACAAAAAAATTGCATGGACAGGTATTGCAGCAAATTTATTAATTAATGGTAAAACAGTACATACAACATTTAAATTACCATTAACAATAAGGGAACAAACAACTTGCAACATTTTTTCAAATACAACTGAAGGTAAAAAAATTATGTCTTGCAAAATTATTATTTGGGATGAAATAACAATGACATTAAAAAATGCTTTTGAAGCAGTTGAAATAAACGTGTTTCAAATAATGATAAACAATTAAAGAATTGGCTTCTACAAGTTGTTAATGGCAAATTTAGTAATACTTTTGAAGAAGAGAATGAAGTAATAAAGTTACCTAAAGATATTTTATGTGAGGATGATCTTTTTACAGTTATTTACGGAAATTCGATTAGTTTAAATGACAATGAAATACATGAGAAGGTAATATTAGCACCAACAAATATTGATGTTTTAGAATTAAATAATAATATTTTAGATAAAATGAGTGGCGATTTTAGAGAATATTTAAGTATTGATTCATCTGAAGAAGATGAAGTATATAATACATCACATTCAATAATACCAATAAAATTTTTAAATACCTTAACGCCTAATGAACTTCCTCCACATAAACTTCAAATAAAAATTGGTACAGTAGTGATATATTATTAAGAAATTTAAATTTAGAAGGAGGTTTATGTAATGGTACATGGCCAGTTTAAGCGAGAATTAATATTAAATTGAACACGAATGATTGATAAAACAATTCAACATACATACATTCCTCGAACATTTGGCGGTGTTGACCGATGATGAGTTGACTTAAGAGTTTGAACAACTTAAGAAAAATCCGCAACTAAAAATTACCTCCACAATTGGGTCGACAAGGTAATTTAGTTAGCCATATTCCAAATTGCAAAGATATCCATAGTACCACTCCGGTTTCCATTACATTTAGCGAGGATATCATCAGATAAAGTAGAATAGAATTTTTATAAATATACAAAACGTCACACTGTAATTAAACAAAAATCACCACAATAAAATAAACTATAATATTTCACAATTTCACCATATAAGAATTAATTATATCAGAACAATTTACCTCAAAGGTTCTCGCTAAGACTTTTGAGTGGGACGTGAATAAAATCAGTTAACAAGTGAGACAATGACTCGTCCACTATATTAATGTCTACGCATATTTGAAGTTTTCCGAATTTTTCCTTTAACGGATCGCAATGGAAAGGGAACAAAGCCCCACTTTTCGCAAACGAAAACTATATAGCCAACACATACAAGTAATCGCTACACTATAATAGTTAGCTTTAATGCAAAGTCTGTTGAAAATAGAATTTTTACCGAAGTTAGTTTTGTGATAAGAGATGTAAAAAGGTAATAAGTGACGAAGTGATCTCTGAGGAGCAGAAAAATCAATTAGTGACAGAACCTGGGAACAATTGACAAATCCATTTATGGTTTTAAACATGAACACAAGATCGTTGTAAAGAAATCTAGATTTTAACTCTGGTACTCTTAATTGCGTTCGCAATAAAGAGTAGTCATGATTCTCCATGTCAAATCCAATGTGATATCGTATAATACAAGAAAAATTGATGACAATAATCTAAGTTTGAGTCTAATAACTCAAGTAATTGGAAAATTATAAAATTAATTCAAAATTAAAAAAATAATTAATAAAATTAATTTAAATATAAAAAATTAAAAACAGCAAATAAAATTTGAGAGAAATAACTGATGAAGATAATTAAATTTTCAGATAAATACCTAATTGAAATTTTTTAAAATTATGCCCAATCAATGAAAATAATTAGAATTTGAAGAAAATAATAGAAAATTTGCAAAATTTCTTTTTAAGCAAAAGAAAATAATTAAAAAATAATTTAAAACTTGGAAAATTAATTACAATAACCTACATTTGAGATAATAACTGAAAATTTAGGAAATTAATTGAAAAATAATGAAAATAGTAAAAAATGAAGAAAATAATTGCAACAATATAAAAAGAAATGAAAACTGAACAAAACAATTGAAAATTGAGGTATTTATTTAAAAGTTCAGGAAAATTAATTCACAAATTATTAAAACTATTAAAAATTGAAAATAATACTTTCAAATTGACAAAAATAATGGTAAATTAAAAAAAATAATCTTAATTTCCGATGAACAATGTAAAATTTAGGAATAAATAATTAAAATTAAAAAAGTAATTAAAAAAATATAACAAAATATTTTAAGAAAGTAAATAAAAGATTTAGGAAAACAATTTAAACTAGGTGAGAATTATTTCCATTTCATGAACATTTCGTTTCCCAGTAAGCAAAATAATTTGCTTCCTCATAGAGGAATCAAGATATTAATAATATGTAAGTTAATTGGGAAAATGTTAAAAACAAATTTTTTTAATGCAAAAATATGTTAAAATATCAATTATTTTACGAATTCTTGATCAATTATAAAAGTTATATAGGTCAATCGATTCGTTTTGAGATAAGAAATATGATTTTTGTATTATTTAAGTTGTATTTTTAGCATGAAAAAAATTTTTGGTAAAAAACGATTTTTTTCGATGATAAAAGGTGCTCAAAAAAATTTGGTTGGGTATTTTCAAAAATCCCTGTGTCCAAATTTAGATATTCATGAGCTTAATAAGTCATTCAAATTTTATTAGAATCCGTTAAAGCGTTCTTGAGATATCTTGTACACAAAAAACGCTATACACACACACATATATATACATACACACACACATACATCTGGACATTTGCTTAGGAATAAAAATTTACGCTTTTTAGATAAAAATAAGTCGACTTAGACTATTTTTGGAAAATCGAAAATCTTAACGATCACAAAGCTTCCTCTATGAGGAAGCAAAATGATTAAAAATCGCAGAAAATAATTGGAAAATGATAAAAACTGTCCAGAATTTTTAGGACTCTAAAATGAAGTAAGTAAAAATAATTGAAATCATAATAGAAAAGAGTTATCAAAAAATTACTAATTTTTCTTAGGATTTTATTATTTACTGTTTTTAATGTAGCAGCATAAGAAATATTACTTAAAAATATAAAATTTAGTTCTACATAAAACTTTTGATTTTATCTTCGACGTTTTTGGAAAAAAGTCTTCTCCTTGACTATCTCATTCAAACTAAACACCTTTTTTTAATATAATCAGTATATAAAATCTCCGAATGATTATTAGTAAGTAGTTTATTAAAGAAATGAAGAAAAGTATTTCCAAAATTAATTTGAGTATGGATATTTTTTTAAAACTGAAATATAAAATGAGAATATATAAATAAGAATATAATTAAAAAATCGTTAAAATATAATATTACTAAAGAGAACAAAATTTTAAAAGAAATATTTTACAAATTGAATTGAAAAAATGAATGCAATTTTGGAAAATTTAAAAAAAATTATGAACATAAGAAATTTTACGACATAGAAGTAGTACAAAGTTGAATTTACATAATAGATTTGTGGAAGTTATTCGCTATTTTTGATAATAATGTTAAAAACTCTCGATATAAATTATATCTTTTTTCAATATTTTATTGTTACATACTTTTAGTTTTTTGGTGAGTACAAATTGTGGCGAAGCTAACAGAGACATTTAATTTTAATTGATTAATTAGCGATATTAACCTCGCTCGCTAACGCTCGCTCGCTTAATAATTATTATTTTTCAATTGCTTATTGATGTGAACATATTATAAAATATTAATGAACTTATTTGTCATTGAACTTTTATTAATTTTTAAAAAAGTTTTTAAATTTTAATAATTTATATGGTTATAATTAATTATTATAAAAATGTTATTTTATTCTTCATTATTACACTCTCCCCGCACATGCCGCAGGGTTCGAGAAACCATCATCTTACAAAAATTACAAAAATTCCTTAATCACTATACTTAATCCTATTTCATCTTGACCTTAACCTAAACCTTATCTTACTTCCTAAATTACGTATAACCTAAAAACCAATTTCTCTATCTAGATCCGCCAAGTGCCCGGGCTTCCGTTTCCAGTTCTCTTTTGCCCATTTTGGCTTCGTCATAATTATCTCTATTTAACTTTACTGCATATTTAATGCCTTAAGGCTTCCTCCCTTCTTACTTCTTATTCTTTCATCCATCGTTCTCCCTGTCCATTCTCATCCAAAATCCAACCTATTCTTTCGCCCAAACTCCTTTCATCCCCTTCTACCTCCCTACTACATCTTTCTAGGACATGACTCCAGTCTTCCTCTTCAAATCCACATACTCTACAGATTCTTTGCTCTTCATCCATCCAATACTTGCCTTCTCTCATTCCCTCCCCCATCCTGAACCTCAATATTCTATTTCTCTTGTTCTCTTTCCTTATCGACAAAAGGTACAGGATTTAACAGGATCCACGTGGATTGTGTGCAGTGTTTTTGTTTAGTGTTTCGTGCCCTGATTATTATTATTATTATTTTTCTTTAATACGTGATATTTTATTGTGCTTCAATTTGTGGCACAGTGACACGCTAAGATGTCGGACACCGAAATGAAACAATTAATCGAAACTCTGATGATAAAGTTGGAAGACATAAAAAAGTCACAGGAAGATCTGAGGACAGAAGTACGCGAGGCTTGTGGCAATTCTAAAGAAATTAAAGAGAATGTGGAAATTATTTCCGCTAAAATTAAAAGCTTTGAATCGAACTTGGAGAGAATTGACCATAAGGAGAGAGCTAACAATATTATTGTTTTTGGACTCAAAGAGGTAGAAGGACAACCAGATTTGCTGTCCTGTATTATCGAATTGTTTAGAAAAGTTCATTTGGACATACCGGAGATAGCTATCGCCGACGTATTCAGACTGGGTAAGACCGCAGGTAAACGTCCAGTCATTGTGAAATTTATCGCTTCTAGATGGGTGAATCATGTATTTTCCAAAATACTAGAGCTAAAAGGGCTGAATGTTATTATAGCAAATGACAGAACTAAACAAGAGAGAGAAGCACGTAAGGAACTTCGAATACAGGAACATCGCTTGAAAGGAGTTGGATATGTCACAAAAATCATGAAGAATCAGATCATAGTGGATGATAAGATGATCCCTCTCGACGAGATTGATGCCTTGATTGCAGCTAGGAAGAAACGGAAGGTCCTAGAGGAAGTGGAGGAACCAGATGAATTCATGAACGGAGTAATTAAAACATCTAAAAAGGGCCGCCATTCAAATAGAGAACTTTTAAAGCTTGACAAAAATAATCAAAGCATTAAAACCTTTCTCCCTAATAACTCTGCAGAGCGCAACTCGGAACCCGCACCTTCACGAGACCAGAAGGACCTTATATAACAAGAGGAATCCTTTAATGAGACTCTAAATGAACCTTCACTGGCCACGCGATTCAAAATTATTTTCTGGAACATCCATGGGCTCAGTAATCTGGGGGACGTAAGGAATTCGTTGAAGCAATCGGACATTCTTTGTATATATGAAACCTGGGTGGAGGATGCTGAGGTATATACACGAAACTTTTCCAGTAATATGCAGTTGTTTCATTCACCAGCGTGGAGGGAGGCTTCCAGAGGTAGAGCTAGAGGTGGCATTCTTATAGCAGTAAACAAGGGTATTTTCTCAGCAATTTTATTACAATGTAATCGAGATTTCATATTTCTTAGACTTAAAACAGAAAATTTTGAATGTATTTTGGGAATAATTTATTTATCCCCCCTCTCGAGCATCCACGCTTTTATAGAGGCTCTAGAAGTAGCGCTGTCATCTGCTAGAGAGTTGCACCCGCATTTACCATTACTCGTAGGGGGGGATTTTAATTGCAGAATTGGGAGTTTAAATCAATTAGACGATAACTTGTTCTCAAATTTTAATAACTTCTCGTCAAATAGATCCTCGAAGGACGATACAGTAAATAGTAGGGGAGTAAAATTAGAGGCTTTTATGAGTGACAATGGGCTCTGTGTTCTTAATGGTAGATCCGGGTGGGACTCCCCTGCGCAGGATACTTTTTGCCAAAAGAGGGGTTCTAGCGTAATTGACCTTGTGTGGGCATCTTTGGGCTCTTTTACATTTTTAGACAATTTTGTCGTCTTACCGATTGTGACCAAATCAGACCATTTGCCAGTGGCCGCGATATGCGAAAAGAGAAATTCTTGTGTAAATAATAGGCGTGATACAAAAACTTTCACTCAAAAGCTTGTTTTTAATAGGGATAGATGTGAAGAATTTGTTGAGAAAATGAGATGGAATGACGAGATTGCCTGTGTGGATGAAAGAATAGACAGTTTAAATGATAAAATGTTAATAGCGATAATAAGTACTGCGAAAGAATTAAATATGGTTCAGTACGTGCGAGAGAGAACGGGAATAAAGAATTTGAATAAGCCTTGGTTTGATAGAGAGTGCCGCCTGGCCAGGGAGGGCGTGACTAAGGTGTATAGGAGTTATAGAGAGGGGAGCAGTAGTGATATTAGCCGAACGATATACATAGAAGCTCGAAATAATTATCATAGTCTTTTGCAGAAAAAGAGATTAATCTTTGAAAAAGAAATGGTAGATAGAATTGCAGGGGCACATGACACACCAACATTTTGGAATTTAATAAATAAAAAACAAAATAATAAGTTTAATTCTAATAAGATAGATAAAACCGCTTGGTTCCGCTGGCTCGTCGATGTGTTCCCCAGCAAATCTATTTGTCGAGAACTTGAAGGAAAACAGTCAGACCCCCTGTTGGATGACTGGGTGTCTTGTGACGAGCTTCTATGCAGTCTAAAAAAAGGTAAAGCAAATACTGCCGCGGGGGAGGATCAGGTAAACCATAATTTTTATAAAAATCTTCCGGAAAACTGGGTGTTTTACTTGGAATATCTATTTAATAAAATAATGGCAACGGAAAAGGTACCCGCCTCCTGGGGTAATTTAACTAATTTAATGTTTTTCAAGAAGGGAGATGTAGACGACCCGGAAAATTATAGACCGATTACGTTGGTGAATTGCGTGGCGAAGATCTTTACACAGATTCTTTCGGCTAGAATGAATATATGGTGTGATGCTCGCCAGGCAATTCCAGAATTTCAATCGGGATTTAGGAAGGGTAGAGGTTGTATAGACAACCTTTTTACTCTTCTTTCGTTGATCCAAATACACCTTAGGTACCAGAAGGGGATAGTTTATGCTATTTTTGTAGATTTTAAGAGCGCGTTCCCTTCGGTTCCGCATGACCTTCTCTGGCAGAAGCTGTTTAAATTGGGTATAAGTACTAAGATTATAAATATACTTAAGAATTTTTATGAAAGAGCATTTGTTTGTATTCGTACACAACACGGGTCCACTGACTATGTAAAGGTAACGCAAGGATTGTTGCAGGGTGAAGTGCTTAGTCCACTTTTATTCGCTCTTTTTGTTAGTGACCTCGAAAAATTCTTGAAAGATCAAGGTTGTAGGGGGCTCTCAGTTAATCATATGGTGGAAATTCTTCTATTAGCCTATGCAGACGACCTGGTCTTACTCGCCGATACTATTCCGGAACTATGTAGGAAACTGGACGCTCTGCATCTGTATTGTAAACAGAACGGCCTGAATATTAATGTTAAGAAAACTAAAATTGTTATTTTTCGCAACAATACCAACAGTGGAATATCCTCTTTAAGGAGCTTCAAAATGGGAAATGAAAGTGTGGAAGTCTCTGAAAACTACGAGTACTTGGGCATAATTTTTAATAAAAATTGTAAATTCACAGAAGCTTCGAGAAAAATTGTAGGCTCAGCAAACGCAGCATCCAACGCTGCATTGAACATTATTGAGAGTTCTAAATTAGATTACTGGAATGCGTATGAGAAATTATTTGAAAGCTTAGTGAAAAATACATTATGTTACGGTATTCAGGTATGGGGTCAGACTTGCAAGGATACGATAGAAAGAGTTCAGTTGAATTTTGTCAGAGGGTTGCTACATTTGCCTCGTTGTACGCCGAATTACGCGGTGCGCCTGGAAACGGGTAGATTACCATTATCATGTACGATCCTCTCGAGAACATTGTCTTGGATAGAAAAAATTTCTTTGATGGATTCTTCACGGTACCCAAGGCTGTGCCTCGAGAGATTGATGCATCTGGCGCGAGCGGGTTCGGTGGGCAGATGTGGCAATTGGTTCTTGCAGATAAAACAATATTTTTTGGCTAGTGAGATGCAAAACGCCTGGGAAGAGGCCACTTTAGTTAATTTAGTGGCAGGCTTCAGCAGGCTGTTAACTGGTTTTATAAAAGTTGAGAAAGAAAAAGATTGGAATTCTAGAGCTAATTCAAAGAGCCTGCAAGTCTGGCCGTATCTGGCTTTGTCTCAGGAAGTGCAGCCTTATCTGGCAGGCAGGATGAATTTGATGTATAAAAGAGGTATGGCACAAGTGAGACTTGCAAACTTTCATTCTAAGCATGTAACTTTAAATGGAGAAAGATATAAATTATTTAATGCGGAACAGTGCTTATTCTGCCTGGCAGATGGGGTTGATCTGAACCATATTTTGAACGAATGTCGCAAATATGAGGATATTAAACAGAAATTCTTTCCTGATGTTATGTTTTGTGAAGATCAGACAGTCTTTTGGAAGGAGATTTTACTAGCTTCAAATCAAGCACAATGTAAAAATTTTATAAGAATGTTTTTAGAGATCCTAAATATGTCAGAATCACGTCAATTTTAATTTTAATAGTCCATTTTTGTTTATACACTACGGAGAAATAGGTTAGTGATAAGGCTTAGTAGTTTTTTATGTTATTCTCTGTTCTTAATGTAATAGACGGTAATGTCTCAATAAAGGATATATATATCTTTTTTCAATATTTTATTGTTACATACTTTTAGTTTTTTGGTGAGTACAAATTGTGGCGAAGCTAACAGAGACATTTAATTTTAATTGATTAATTAGCGATATTAACCTCGCTCGCTAACGCTCGCTCGCTTAATAATTATTATTTTTCAATTGCTTATTGATGTGAACATATTATAAAATATTAATGAACTTATTTGTCATTGAACTTTTATTAATTTTTAAAAAAGTTTTTAAATTTTAATAATTTATATGGTTATAATTAATTATTATAAAAATGTTATTTTATTCTTCATTATTACACTCTCCCCGCACATGCCGCAGGGTTCGAGAAACCATCATCTTACAAAAATTACAAAAATTCCTTAATCACTATACTTAATCCTATTTCATCTTGACCTTAACCTAAACCTTATCTTACTTTCTAAATTACGTATAACCTAAAAACCAATTTCTCTATCTAGATCCGCCAAGTGTCCGGGCTTCCGTTTCCAGTTCTCTTTTGCCCATTTTGGCTTCGTCATAATTATCTCTATTTAACTTTACTGCATATTTAATGCCTTAAGGCTTCCTCCCTTCTTACTTCTTATTCTTTCATCCATCGTTCTCCCTGTCCATTCTCATCCAAAATCCAACCTATTCTTTCGCCCAAACTCCTTTCATCCCCTTCTACCTCCCTACTACATCTTTCTAGGACATGACTCCAGTCTTCCTCTTCAAATCCACATACTCTACAGATTCTTTGCTCTTCATCCATCCAATACTTGCCTTCTCTCATTCCCTCCCCCATCCTGAACCTCAATATTCTATTTCTCTTGTTCTCTTTCCTTATCGACAAAAGGTACCTCGGTAATCCTTCCCCCCTTATCCCTCTATACCATCTATTATATTTTGACTGCACAATTCTTTCCCATCTCTCCTCCTTATCTTTCCTTATCCATTCCACTAACCTTTTTCCAGTCACTTTTCCCGCCTCCCCTGCCTCCATTAATGCAGTCTTCCTCTCTCTTTCCCACTTGGACAAGCTTTTAACCTCCCTTCCTTCCTCTTTTTTTATCAAATCCCAGCATATTCTTGCCAATTTACTCCCCTTTCCACTCTCCAGCTTCTCCTCTAATCCCATCGCTCTCTTCCTCTGTCTTATGACCATTTTGTCTCTTTCCAATTCCTCTCTCAACATATATCCCGGACAGAACCTACTCACCCCCATCGTCCATCTTAAGTACCTCTCATGCAATCTCTCTATTCTATTCGTTTTCTTCCATCCACACAACTCCACTCCATAGCTTAACACCGACCATACTAAAACATCAAACAACCATACTCTCTTTCTCCAATCGTTCTTAAATCTTCTTAACCCTATACCCCACACTTGCCCCATAACTCTTCCTGCCCTCTCCAATCTTTTTTCCACGTTCAAGCCCTGCTTTCCACTGTACTGAAACCAGTATCCCAGATAACAGAACTCATTCACTTCTTCCACCTCTCTTCCATTTAGTTTCCATTCCTCCCTCTCAATCCTCTTACACTTCCTAAACCTCACCACTTTTGTTTTTTCCACGCTCACACACAGTCCTTTCTCTCCCACGAATTTTTCAAATTCCCTTAATAGTAATTTCATGCCCTTTTCGTCATCCGCCATTAACACTATATCGTCTGCGTACGCCAACGAGAACACCCGTCTTTTACCCAATATCACTCCTCCTTTTCCTCTTTTGGCTAGCCTCTCCTCTAGATCCGCTATCAACAAATTAAACAAAATCGGGCTCAGAGGGCATCCTTGCCTCAATCCCCTTGCTAACCAAAAAATTTCCCCTATCCTCTCTCCTATCCTAACTCTTTCCCTCGTATCCATGTATAGTTCCTTAATCCTCTCAATCATTCCTCCCTCTATCCCTCTCTCCCTTAAAACCCTCCATAAGATTCCCCTGTTTACTGATGGATACGCCGCTTTGAAATCCACAAACACCGCCACCAACTTTCCGTTTTTGTTCTTCAGATTTCTATTAACCAAAAAATTTAGCGTATAAATATTGTCTACTGTCACCATCTCTCTCCTGAAACCCGTTTGATTGTCAGGGATACATCCCAATTCCTCTACTTTTCGTTCCAACCTATTCCTTATTATGTCTGCGTATATTTTGTATCCCACCGGCATTAGCGTTATTCCTCTATATTCCTCCACCTTTTTCCCTTCCCCTTTCTTTCTTATCGGTACTATCAATCCTGTTTTCCATTCTTTCGGCCATCCCATTCCTTGCCATACCGTGTTTACTATTTTATAAACCTCTTCTTTTACTTTCCTTCCCCCAAACTTAAAACTTTCTCCCTCTAATTCATCCCAACCTGCCGCTTTGCCTCTCTTAATTCTTTCTATTGCTTCATCTACTTCCTCCATACTAATGTCCTCCACATCCACTTCCTCTACCTTACTTCTACCCTCTCCTCTGATCCTACTACTCGACCCTCCACTCAGATTTTTAAAATAATCTGTCCACTCTTCCATCTTTATCTCTCTGTTTATACCTTCCCTATTTTTCCTCTCTCTATTTATTACTTCCCATTCTCTCCCTTCTGATATTGCCCTTTCTACTTCTTCCATGTACCTTATTTTCTCCTTCTCTTTTTTTCACCTAACAGCTTTTAATGCCTTCTTCGTACCCTATTATACTCCTTTCTCTCCACCCATCCCTTTCTCCACGCCTTGATATATTCGCGCACCTCATCCTTACTTTTCTCACACTCTTCGTCCCACCACCCTCTCTTACTCCGCTCTACTTCTTTTTCACCGCCTATTTCTTTCTTAACTTTATTTATAATGTCCCTCAATCTCCTCAGCCTTTCGTTTACCTCTATCCCTTCTCTATCCTCCGATCCTATTCTCTCCTTCTGTATCCTTTTCTCGAACTCCTTTAATTTCTCTTCTCCCCATTCTCCCATCTTCATCTTCTTTTTCCTTCTCTCCCCACAGTACCTACCCCTTTTCCACTCCATCCCTATTCCTTCTAGTCCTACTACTACTGGAAAATGCCCCGATCCAATTTCCCTTGCTATCTCCACGCACTTCACCACTCCTCTAACCTTGTCGTCTCCCAACACATAATCGACAACCGTCACTCCTTTTCCCTCAAAAGTAAGCTCTCCCTCCTCGTCCCCTTTTATTCCTCCGTTAAAGATCATCCACCCCCTCTCTGCCAAAATGCCTAACATCTTCCTACCTTCGCTATCTATTTCCGTGTGTTTTGATCTTCTCAAGAATCTCTCCTCCTCCTCGCACCATTCACCCCCTCCAAGCTCACCTGTCCATGCATTAAAATCCCCTCCTATCAGCACTTTCTCGTGACTTCCCATTTCCATCCAATTCTCCATGATTCTCCATCCTACCTCCTCACCTCTTCTTCTATATATACCTACTATCGATATGTTATCTTTTCCCATTTTTAATCTTCTTGCCATACAACCCTCATGCTCCACACTTCCCTCCCTCAGACTAACCTCTTCTATCCCCTTTTTCACCCCTGATACCATTCCTCCTGCGCTTCTACCTTTACTCCGTTCCCTCTTTGCTCCTTGCATTCGCCATTCAAAGTCTTTTAGCATTTTCCTCTTCATTCTTTCCCAGTCTTTACTTTCTATCCATGTCTCGCTTAAAAATACTACATCCCACTTCTCAATCGTTTTCCAAAAACCATCATCCTTGTTTCCTAACCCCGAAACATTCCAAAATGCTACTTTTATTCCTCCTTTTCTTTTTCCAGCTCCTGCTGCATGTGAAACCCCTCCTTTCTGCCTACCTCCACTACTTCACCCGATACCTCCTCCACTATCCATTTTTCGCCGTTTATCCATATGCAATTTCTTCCCCACCTTACTATTCGACCTTTAAATCTTTCCTCCCTTGCTTTTCTCTCCAGGAGCCACACAATCCTTCTTTCCCTCTGCGTCCTATCTTCCTCTATTCTTTCCACCCTACCCTTTAATTTACTTTTTGCTCTCATTACCTCCCACCTCTCTTCCTCACTTCTTAACTCTACTATCCACACTCTTGGCTTTTCCCTATCTACTCCTCCTATTCCTCTTATTCTCTTTACATTAACATTTACTCCCAAATCCTTCGACAAATTACCCACTCCTTCCGCACCTCTTTTTCTTTCTACTTCCAGCCCTTTTATCACGATATTTGTCTTACTCTTTTCTCTCTCCAACTCTTCCATTTTCCTCTCCATTTCCTCCACCCTTTTTTTCACTGTCCCCTCTTCTACTTTATTTCCTTCGACTCGCACCTTTCCTATTATTTCTTCATCTCCTTCTATTTCTATTCTTCCTACCGCCTCATTAACCCGTTTCATTTGCTCCTCCAATTCCCTTAATCTGCCCTCATCTATCGTCGCCCTCTCTACCCTCTCCCTCTCTGCGTCCTTCCACTCCTGTCTTAACTCCTCCTTTTCCTTTGCCCACTTCTCTTCCCACCCTTTCCACATTTCTTTTACCTCCCCTACCTTCTCCCAAAATTCCTCCCTTTTCTTATCCCTAACCTCTTCTCTTTTTCTACTTTTCTCCATTTCTTTATTTAACCTTTCTAACGTTTCCTCCGTATCCTTTCTTACATTTTCCAACGTCCGTTTATTGTCCTCTGACAACTTATTTATAATCTTAATTAACTCAGTAATTTCTGCTTCTTTTTTCACTTTTTCCCCTGTTTTTTTCCACTTCTCCATCATCGACTGATCGCCCCAACTAAGAGTTCTCGCTATTTTCCTCGGCCTGCCTAATGGTTTCTTTCCCGAATCCCCTCCCTCCTGCTTATTCTTATTTGGCTGTACATCGCTACTACCTACTCGCGCGATTCCACTTTGCAATTCTAAGTCCGCCTGCTTATCGACTAGCTCGACCCTTCTTGCTTCTAGCTGTTTCTCTTTCTCTTCCGGCTCTCTCTCTACCTGCCTGTTCTGTTCCGCCAGCTGCCGCCCTCTCTTGTCCCCCGTCGGACTTCTCAACGTAGTCATTGCAACCTGCTTTATCTATCCTTCTATCTGCATTAATTTCTGTAATATCAGTTGCATGGACAGGTATTGCAGCAAATTTATTAATTAATGGTAAAACAGTACATACAACATTTAAATTACCATTAACAATAAGGGAACAAACAACTTGCAACATTTTTTCAAATATAACTGAAGGTAAAAAAATTATGTCTTGCAAAATTATTATTTGGGATGAAATAACAATGACATTAAAAAATGCTTTTGAAGCAGTTGAAATAAACGTGTTTCAAATAATGATAAACAATTAAAGAATTGGCTTCTACAAGTTGGTAATGGCAAATTTAGTAATACTTTTGAAGAAGAGAATGAAGTAATAAAGTTACCTAAAGATATTTTATGTGAGGATGATCTTTTTACAGTTATTTACGGAAATTCGATTAGTTTAAATGACAATGAAATACATGAGAAGGTAATATTAGCACCAACAAATATTGAGGTTTTAGAATTAAATAATAATATTTTAGATAAAATGAGTGGCGATTTTAGAGAATATTTAAGTATTGATTCATCTGAAGAAGATGAAGTATATAATACATCACATTCAATAATACCAATAAAATTTTTAAATACCTTAACGCCTAATGAACTTCCTCCACATAAACTTCAAATAAAAATTGGTACAGTAGTGATATATTATTAAGAAACTTAAATTTAGAAGGAGGTTTATGTAATGGTACAAGATTAAGAATAATGAAATTAGAAAATTATAATATTTGTGCTCAAATAATTACTGGTAAAGTTAGGTTTTGCTTTAACAATAAACAAATCACAATGTCAATCTTTCAAAAAAGTAGGAATATATCTTCCACAACCAGTTTTCAGTCATGGCCAGCTGTATGTTACTCTACCTCGTGTTACTTCCAAAGAAAATTTAAAAGTATCACTAAATTATCAGTCAAACATTAAAAACTCAATTAAAAAAAAAAGAATGTGAGGAAATATATATTAAGAATATCGTATTTACTGAAATATTAAATTAATAATAACACATTATTATTATAGGCGCAACCGTGATTTTATGTGCGATTCCCACCCGTACGGGTCTATACCACACAGGTCCGCCTACGGTTTCTTCACAGGGATTGATTACGTCAATCAAACGCGGCATTGTGCAGTGCAAGACACCCTGAATTGCAGACGGACTCCTGTTTCCTTTGTGGTCACATTTCGCTAGCCGTTCAACCTAGTTACCCCGAGCTCAACTATGTCACTCGAAACTTTCAGCCTACTAGGTTAGTTACTTTGATCGCCGCCGGGTCAGCCTACCGTGCTGGACAAGACAGAATGGCATTGCAGCTGGACTCCTGTTTCCTTTGTGGTCACTTTTCGCTACCCGTTCAACCTAGTTACCCCGAGCTTAAGTATGTCACTCGAGGCTTTCAGCCTACTAGGATAGGTACTAAGATCGCTGCCGAGTCAGCCTCCTAGGACTCTACACTACCTACCGAATTTCACACTAAGGTGGATTGCCTTTAGTGTGACCCCTCGGTTGGGGGACGGGCCCCTTGCAAACCCTCGCAGTTTGTGCATAACTGCTAAACCGAGTCGAGACATGCAACTCACACATCGACACATCAGACACTGACTCCTTAACGCTATACTCTCATCAGGCTCAAGTGTTCTTCAACATCTTGCTCAAGCATAGAGCTTTCAACCACTGCCACCACGACTCCGACCTCAAATGACCGGGGGAAGGCATACGCCTTCTTGGGCCACCCCGGTCGCCCATGGTACCATTATACCCAGGTGTGGGTACCTAGGTGGGAAGCCGAATCCACTTCCTTATTTCTAGGATTTTACCAAACAATCTTGAAATGTGCATTTCCCCCGCGGCCCTACAAGGGACGAACGAAGAGAACCATTCGCAAGCCCTTGATCGGGTCCTAACACGGCAAGAGCACACACCGCACGTCCATTGACCATTAGCCTATCGATTTCTTCACTTTGACATCAGGTGGCATTTTGGGACGCTAAATTCTTGGTTGGTGGCTGCATAAACAGCAACCAGGATCGTATCCTAAATACGTTCAGGCCATTTTCCCAGTATTTCTCCGATACACCGCGCGGAGACTCTCGCTACAGCATGAATTGGAATGCCCAGTTGCTCATCACAGAGACGCCTCAGCGGACTGAGGCTAATCTCGTCACAGATGTCAACAAGTAGCTATGGCGCTTGCTGATTTCGCTGCAGTGTAAAATACAGTGCATTGACCGAGCGATACCACGAGGAGGTACAGCAAGCACTTGAACATCAGAGGCTATATATTCGCTTGAATGTCCCTATTAGAAATTCGACGGATTTACTCCGCCGGGCTTCGACCGCCCAATAACACATTACAGAAAAAATTAATTAATGCCACAAAATGACCAAGGTATATAAAAGGCTGCGCTGTTTAACAATAGCTGCGCATCACAGTCTCTAAGGTTGTCCTACAACTTTTTATTAAAAAAAATCAAAATTGTCCCAAAATGCTGCGCTAATTGATTATGGCTGCGCCTATATTTTTAATATAAAAAATTAATCATTCAATAATTTAAATCATTCAAGACGCCCACGTCGTGGGAGTCGGGCAACGTTGTAAAAAGATAAATTTTATTGTACAATAAATAAGCAACGGCTAACATTGGAGGGTTAAAACTATATACAATTGATTAATTTCAATGATAATTTTTTTATAGTTAGTGTTATTTCTTTATAATGATAAAATATAAAGATTATATACAAATTTTTCTTGCTATATAAAAATTTTTAAAAAAATTAAGTTTAATGAAAAAAAATTTACTTAAAAATAATTTTACAAATTAAATGCTTCAATAGAATGCATTTAGTATTGCTAAAATATTTTCAAAAAGTTTCTTAAACAATACTAAACATTTGTAAACCAAAATCAGTAACAAGATGTAAAAATAAAAATTAAAACTCATGCGCAGAAGGATCCTTGTATAGCAAAATATGTGTAGTAATAAAAACTTCAAAAAAAAGTTTGTTAAGAAATCTTTCCATGCATGTAAAGCTCAATAAACATGTAAACAGAAATTTCGGACAAATTGCGTACGATATGCATTTTTTAAAAGTAAATCGGGTCTAAATTATTTTACATATAATAAGAAATGAATATTTGATTTTTTTTGGACTTAAAAAAAAAACAAAAAAAAAACGGAAAATTCGAAAGAATTGTAGCAATTACTACGCATCTTTAAATCCAACCGTAATCTCCTAGTGCACTACAGCGCATGTGTAGCATTCATGATTCACTACTGCGCATCTGTAGCACTCAATTTTCCCTACTGTGCATGTGAAATTGACCTAATCAACTACTGCGCATATATAGTTTATACTTTGTAAAATTATAGTACTTGGGGTGCTAAATAAGTACCTTAAAGGGTTTAAAAAAAAAAAATTTTACAAGATATTTGCAATTGAAAAATTGAAATTTGAAAAAATGCCTTTTTTCATGATTTTTTATCTCGGAAATTCTTGATCCTACAGAAAAAAGTCATTTATACAAAGTTAAAGAAAAAAAGTCAAATTTTGATAACTCAAAAAAAAAGTGCGAAAAAATAAATTTTTTCACAATTTGTTTAAACAATAATTTTTCATTGTTAATTAAAAAAGGGAAGGACACGATGGATTTTAAAAAAAAAATATTTTTGTAAAATTCAAACCTTCTTTTAAACATCCTGAAGTTTTTAGAGAGGTGTTTTGTTTTGTTTTCGAGAAAACCAATTTTGAATTTTACGCTTTGAGTGGACGCGTGTTACGCGCGTCCAACACTACTTGTAACCATGCATATTTAGAGACCAGAAGACTATTATTCCTCATGGTTAACAAAGTTCTCTGCTATGTACGTATTTATGTTCATTCTTATAAACAATTTTATTATTTTTAAAAGTTCTTTTAATAATATTATTAACTTCAATTTTTCAATTGCAAATATCTTGTAAAATTTTTTTTTAAACCCTTTAAGGTACTTATTTAGCACCCCAAGTACTATAATTTTACGAATTATAAACAAAATAGGTGATTCACGATTTCCCTTTCCTATGGAACTGCCCATATGCAACTGCGTATAAAAATGCTTCACTACATAAAAGACTTAATATTTTTTAATATACGAACAGGAAAAAGTAGGTTTACTGTGACAAACTAACGAAGAAATGAACGAAAAACTGGTTACATTTTAATATAGTAAAGGATATTTTAATTAAAAAAGTCACTAGCTCAAGGGTTCGGCTCGAGAAGGCCGACACACAAATAGAGGAGCAAGATTTCCAAAACAGGGAGTCACGAGAGGAGAAAAACGAGCATGGCGAAGCACAGGTCAGAATTGAGGAAGACACAAACTTACCTTGGCTCGGCGTGGTCTGGTGGCACAGAACAGTCAAAGCGAGACAAAGTGAAAAGCAACTGACGCCAATATTATTTCCAAAAATTGCCACACACAAAAGTAACAAGTTTAAGAGTTGTTTCATAAGACACAATTCATTTTTTAACAATAATAATTGCCATAAGGCGCACAAAGAACTTAGGGGCTGTTCATAAACTACGTCACACGATTTTTACGATTATTTCCACCTCCCCCCCTTCACATCACAGATCGTCACATAATGCCATAACCCCCCTTGTGTGACGTCACTTTAGGAATTACCCCCCCCCCCCCCACAGATAATTTTTTTTATAATTATTGGAGTAAATTACTTTAAGTCGATCGCAATCACGATTTATTTTTGTTTAAAATAAACCCATGACTTACAAACTTCTGTTAACACATTTTTGAAATATAAATAACGGTAATAAATATATACATTAAGTTAGTCCAAAATCGAAAAGTTTGAAATGTTATGCTGTCACTCACTAGGACTGTTCTTTACCGAAAAAATAACCTATTTTTTTAATTTGAAAAATACTTGGAGGTCGCTTAAAATCAAAAATTGCTAAAAGTATCCCATGTGAAATTAGTGGTTTTCTACTAATGAATTACCGAGAAATTGGTTATTATTAAATAGTGAAAAATATTCCTATTTTTACTAAAAAACTACTAATTGATAGTAGAATAATACTTATTTTTAAGTGAAATATTTATTTTATTTTTAATAGTGAAAGTTTACTTTTTCAATTAGTAGATATTTTACTTTCAAATTAATAGTTTTCTACTAAATAATAGTGATAATTTTCACTATTTAATAATAACCAATTTCTCGCTCATTCATTAGTTAAAAATCACTTATTCAAATTTAGAGAGTATTTTTATGGGTCCTCCGAGAACTCCGAAAAAAGAAAAAATACAAAAAGCGTTTAAAAATATTTTTTATTATTTCCTTGACTATTTTTTACACAATTTTTAGTAAATAGCATAAATCTAGACTTAATAATTGTTGCGTGCAATTGATAATTTATTTAAACAAATTATTATTACTTATTTACAACTATTTATTAGTTAATTGCTACAGAGTTGTAACTTTTTCTTAATTTTGCTTCTTTTTAAGCTTAATGGTCGCAAATTACCAACAACAATTTTACAAGTTGTTTAAGCAAATTATTATTGTGCAATTTCTATTTTTTATCAAATGAAACTACAGACAATTTTTTCTACATTTTGCAACTTTTCAAGCTTAATGGTATAAATTACTAACAATAAGAACTAAAAATAACAATTCTACCAATTGTTTAAGCAAATTATTAATGTTCAATTTAAACTTTTTATTAATTTTTAAACAAATTATTATTGCATAATTACAACATTTTATCAAATTAAGCTACAGAGTTAATTTTTTAAAAACTTTTTCTCAAATTTTAAAATTTCCAAGCTGAATGATATTAATTACTAACAACAAACTAATAATAACTATTCTACAAATTGTTTAAACTGATTATTATAATTTAATTTCAACTTTTTATTAAATTAGGCTACAGAGTTGCAGCATTTTTTCAATTAAGCATTTTTTTATATTTGAAGAAGTAAAATTGACTAATGAACCTAATTATTGAGAAAATATTTTTAACATAAGTTGTCAGAAGTAATAATTATAATAAACAAATTTTATCAATTTACAATTATCAATTTACAAATAATAATGTAAAAATAAAAACTTGTGTTGAACATTTGATAATAATAAATTGTTGAAAGTTTAAACTCGATGATTACGTCTTATACAGTCAGTCTTATCACTCCAAAAATAAAAACATGTTTAATTGAGAAAATATTGCAACTCTGTAACTTGAAGGGATGAAAAATTGAAATTAAACAATAATAATTTGTTTAAAAAATTAATACAATTGTTATTTTTAGTTTGTTGTTAGTAAATAGTATATTTTCAGTATGAAAGTTGCTAAATTGAGAAAAAATTACAACTCTATAACTTAATTTGATAAAAATTAAAATTAAAAAATCATAATTTGTTTAAAGAATTAATACAATTGTTATTTTTAGTTTGTTGTTAGTAACTGGTTACACTCGTCTTGAAAAGTATCAAAATTGACAAAAAGTTCCAACTGTCTAGCCTAATTTTACAGATAATTGTAAATAACCAATAATTATTTATTTAAACAAATTAGCAATTACATGAAATAATTGTTAAAAGGCTGCATTTATGCTATTTATTGAAAATTGTACAAAAAATTGTCAAAAAAATAGTGAGTACCTAATATTTTTTAACACTTTTTTTTATTTTTACATTTTCTTTGCATATACTAGGAGGGTGGGGGGGGGGGGGTTAGAGAGAATAACATTTCTAACTCTTTATTCCATATATTTTTGGACCATTCTAATATATCTTTTTTATGTAGAAGCCATGCAGAAGTTAATTTCTTAAATGTGACGTCACATTTTTTTTACACCCCTCCCCCCCTAACGTCACAAATCATCACAAATCTCTAATTCCACACCTCCCCCTTTTGTGTGACGTAGTTTATGAACGGCCCCTTACAAAAAATAAAAAAACCACGAAAATCGTGGAAAAATCCATTTTACAATTAGGTGCTGATTGAACGGCGCACGGCGTCTATCTGACGAGACATCGGCCGTGATCTATGACACGACCTTCGGGCCCTTTCGTATCTAGGCCGAGGTCGTCCGATTATTTAATTCGTCAGTTGACCGAAGATCACAGCAGGTCCCGCGCTTTTAATTAGAGCGGAAACTATAAAATATAATTCAAACATTAGAGTTCGCACGGCTGGCAGCAAGAAAGATCAGCGTGTTTATTTCTTATATAAGAAATCAGTTAGTTATAGATATAGGTATACTGCTATCCTTTTCAGAAAGTAAGAGAGAATAAGTTATAGAATTTACTTAGGATAGATAAAGACAAGAATAAGTAAGAAACGCAAGGTGAGTTCACAGTTGTGGTACTAAAAGCAAGAGAGAATAAGTTTACCTGGGATAGATAAAAACAAAAATGGCGTGCAAAATGTGAAAGAGAAGAAGGTATAACAGGTCTCTCGGATAGATAAAGGCAGAGTAGAGAGAGAAAATGAGAAAAGAGATTTTAAACGGTGTAAAAATTCTAAGGCATCGTTCTATGAACTTGTAAGAACTACAGTACATAAGTATTGAACCGATGTCCAGGTAATTTCCGGACAACTTCCTCAGTGAAGTTAACTTCAAAATTAAAAATTTTACTTATTAGAAGTACTCCAGTTCCCAACCATTGTACAGGTGACCTCCGGTCAACTTTGGTAGAAGAATTAACCTCAAAATGTAAAAATCGACATCTTTGAAGTTCCTAAGTACCAACCCGATATCCAGGTCATCTCTAGACAACTTCCTCCGGGAAATTAAATTAAAAATGAAAAATTTTACTTATTAGAAGTACCCCAGATCCCAACCGATGTCCACGTCATTTCCGGACAACTTCGTCAGAGAAGTTAACCTCAAAATGTTGAAATCAACTTCTCTGAAGTACCCAAGTACCAACTCTATGTCTAGGTCATCTCCAGAAAACTTCCTCAGGGAAGTTAACATCAAAATGAAAAAATTTACTTATTAGAAGTACCCCAGTTCCCAACCAATATCCAGGTCCCCTCCAGTCAACTTCTTCAGGGAAGTTAACCTCAAAATGTGAAAATCGACTTCACTAAAGTATATTACTACCCAACTGTTGTCCACGTCATTTCTTTTCGACTTCAACAGGGAAGTTTACCTTAAAATGTGAGAATCTACTTCTCTGAAGAACAGAAGTACTCAACCGATGTTCAAGTCATTTACGGACAACTTCCTCAAGAAGTTAACATCAAAATAAAAAAATTTACTTATCAAAAGTATCCCAGTTCCCAACCAGTGTTCAGGTCATCTCCAGTCAACTTCTTTAGGAAAGTTAACCTTAAAATGAAGAAATTTACTTTTCAGAATTACACCACTACCTAACCGATGTCTTGGTCATTTCCAGACAACTTTCTCAGGGAAGTTAACCTTGAAATGAAAAATCGAATCTTCTAAAATATTGAAGTAGCTATCCGATATCAAGGTTTTTTCGGTCAACTTCTTCCGGGAAGTCAACCACAAAATGTTAAATCGACATCTTTGAAAGACCCAAGTACTCGATCAAAGCCCAGGTTATTTCCTGACAACTTCCAGAGAGAAGTTTACCTCTGAATGTGAAATCTACTTCTCTGAAATACTCAAGTACCAGTCTGATATCTAGATCATTTCCAGTTCACTTGTACTGGGAAAATAACCTAGTAAAATGTATGAACAACGCTGAATAAACTAACATACTGACACTGCAAAACCATATGTCTTGTTTTGAGACTTTTAGTCCCTATATTTAAAACATTTAAACTTATGTTAGTTTATTCAGAAAGATTCATTTTCGCATTTTGAGGTTTACTTAACTGAGAAAATTAATCGGAAATGAAGTAGACATCGGCTGGATATTTAGGGACCTCAGAGAAGTCGATTTTCTTATTTTGTTTTTAACTTTCCTGGAGAAGTTGACCGGAAATAACCTAGAGATCGGTTGGGTTCTCTACCTACCCAGGAAATAAAGATAAATTCGAGAGAGACATTTTGAATTGTCAAGAAGGTTTGGTGAACTCGTGGACGCGGTTTGCACAAGTTAATAGGTTTTGTCGAATTCATAACAGCTGTCTGGAATTCTAGCAGCTTAAAACTTACCAATGACGCTGGTAGAGTGTGCGGTGAGAGGAGAGAGAAAGGCTGGGCAGGTGAAAGAACAAGTGACGACAGCGGTGAGAGAATTGGCAGTAGGGACAAGAGACAGATTCGAAAAGATGGAGGAGGAGTTAGAAAATTGTAAAAAAGGAGAGAAGAGTAGGGAGAAACAGTTAAATGAAATACGGGAGGAGATAGGAAAAATTAGAGGGAAGTTGGACAAGTGGGATGAAGGGTGGAAGAAAGAAAAAAAGAAGGTAAAGGAAATGTGTGATAGGGTAAAAAGAGGAAGAGAGGAAGAGGTAGGAAAAAGAAAGGAGTTGGAGAAAAGAATAGAAAAGTTGGAAGGGAGTGAAAAAGTTAGGGAGTAAAGAGAAGAAATAGCAGGTAATGGGGAAGAAAAAAGCGTTGAGAGGTAGGAAAGAGAGGATAGAGGAAGATTTAACGCAGGGGGAGAGAAGAGTGAGCTGGAGGATTAATCAGAGAGCCTGGGAGGAAAGAGCAAAGGGTAAGAGGGTAAGAGTAAGAAGAGGGTGTTTATGGATAGATGGGGAGAAACTAAAATTGGAGGAGAGAGAGGGAGGAGTGATGGAGTTTAGAAGGGAGGGTAGCGAGTTGGAGGAAAAGGAGAAGAGAGAGGAGGGGTTTCAGGAATAAGGAAGAAGAAAGTAGGAGGTATAAGGGAGGACAAAGGTATCACAGTGGTTTTTTGGAATGTAGCGGGGTTGGAGAATAAGGATGATCGTTTTTGCGCAACGATAGGAAAATAGGATGTGGTGTTTCTAAGTGAACCGTAGTCGGATGAAGGAGATTGGAAAAAAAAGTGGAAGGCTTCTAAGGAGTATGTGTGGGAGTTTCAGGCAGCGGTAACGGAAAAAAAGGCAGGGAGAAAGGCAGGAGGAATGGTGGTAGGAGTGAGAAAAAACATAACGTTGATGGAGTGGAAGGGAGAGGGGAGAAGAGACAAGGGGTGTAGGGAGAGGAAAATAAGGATGGGTAAAGAGGAAGTATGCTTGGTAGGAATGTACACAAGAAGGGGCGAGGAGGAAAGATGGGATAGGCTGGAAGAGTGGATGCAAGAAGGTAAAGATAATGTAGTAATTATAGGAGGGGACTTAAATGTGTGGACAGGGCAGATAGGTGGGGGGGTTGGTGGTATGAGGAATAGCAAGCCTACAGTAGAAACTCAAAGCACAAAGAGGTGGACCAGGAGGGAAGAAAATTGTTATGGATGCTTGGAGAGAGAGGGTGGTCGATATTAAATGGTAATACAATGGGGGTTGAGGAGGGAGAATTTACGTTTCATGGAAAAGGCAACTCGGTGATCGATTATATATTGGCGGAGGAGAAAGGGAGGAGGATGGTTAGGAGGCTAGAAGTGGGTAGTGAGGTGGGATCTGATCACTTACCAGTTATGATAGAATTCTGGGCCGAGAAAGGAAAGACGAAAAAGAAGGTAGGGTGGAAAGTTGAAACGAGGGTAAAGAGGATAAGAAAATAGAAGGAGGATAGTTTAAAGAAGTTTCAGAATAAAATGGAAGAATGGAGTTCGGAAGGGACAAGGGAAATTGGAGTCGAGGTCAGATTGGCAGGTTTAAGAAACAAATTAGGGGACGCAAAGGAGGAAATAGGAAGGGAATTAGAGGAAGAATTGTTGGGGTAGGGTGGATGGTGGGATGAGGAGTGTGAAAAGAGTAAGGAGGCGTTAAGAGAAGATATAAGGAACTGGAGAAAAGGAAGGTTAGATAAGGGAGAGTAAAATAGGAAGTAGGACTTGTGTAACGAATGGTAAAATCAACTGACGCTTGTCAGATCTCAATTTTTTCGTTTTTATAAAAACTGTGTTTTCGTTTAAACTAAATGTATTTTACACTTTATTTCTTTAAAACTTTCATTTTTCACACTTCTGTTTACTTATTTAAATTCTCACATTTTAAGGTTAACTTCCTGAAGAATTTGACCGGAAGTGACCTGGACATTGGTTGGGAACTTAGCTACTTTAGAGAAGTCGATTGTCCCAATTTCAAGTTAACTTCCCTAATGAAGTTGACCGGAAGTGACGTGAACATCGGTTGGGTACTTAGCTACTTTAGAGAAGTCGACTGTCCCAATTTGAAGTTAACTTTCTTAAAGAAGTTGACAAGAAGAGACCTGGACATTGGTTGGGTACTGGGGTTCTTCTAAGAAAGAAATTTTTTTATTTTGAGGTTAACTTCACTGAGGAAGTTGACCAGAAATGACCTGAACATCTGTTGGGTACATGGGTACTTTAGAGTAGTCGAGTTTAACTTCCCTGAAGATATTGACCGAAAAAATCCAGTTATGCTTTAGATACACTAACAATAAGCCCAGCCAGTTCCCTACTTTTTTTTATGTTCTCATTTTGAAGAAAATTAGCTCTTCCAGCCACTGACTATGACAATTTCTACATGGGAAATTGTTAACATAAAATATTTGTTAATTGAGAAATTGGAGATTTGGTGATTGGAAAATTTATTAGGAAATTGACAAATTAAAGAAATTGGTAAGTATAAAATTGGACGATTAGAAAATAAAAAAACGAGAAGAGCACAATTTTGCGCGTGTAGCGCGCTTTGGAAGTTCTAGTACTTTTAAATAAATCATTAAATAAAGGTGTTAAGGGACGCCACAAAATGTACCGAAGGGCTTCAAGCCCGTAAATATGTATATAAATATAAACAAATATAAAATAATAGAATAAAAGCTTTTAAAAAAGTAGAAAATTGAGAAATTTAAAAAGTGTAAACAAAAGCATCAAATAAATGTTTTCAAAAATTCGTAATTATAAAATAAAAACTAAACAATTTAGAAAAAGAAAAATGATTTTAAGAAATTTTAGTAAAATTTTATTTAACCAAATTAAGTGAATTCTCTTTGTTTCATTTTTAAATTGAATTTGAATAAAAAATGTCGTACTTTTTTTTGCAAAAATAATGCAGTACATTTGTAAATTCCAATTCAGATTTTAATTCAATTGAATTTAAAGTAAATATTTAAGACAAAATTTTAAATTATTAAAAAACGTCCATTTTATTAAAACTGTATATAACCAAATTAAGTTAGTTTCATTTATTTTATTTGAAAATCTAATTTGAATAAAAATTATCGTCCTTTTATTTTTATTGAAAAAATAATGCAATATATTTGTAAATTCTTTTTTAATTTTAATTTATGTTGATCACAAAGCTCTAAAATTCAGAAAGAAAAATTGGATTACTTCAAAAGTTTGTTCTTACAACTTCGTGTAAGGAAAGTAATAAAAAATATAAAAAATTAAGAAAGCAGTTCCTTAAACCTCTTAAAAATGTAATTATCTTTTAAACAAAAAAAAATAATATTCATTTATTCAAACAGTAAATTCTATGTTTGCCCCATTGCACAGTGGGGCAAACGTGAAATTTACTGTTCAAAACTTTCTACAGCTTGCAATTCTTAAAGGATTTTAAATTATTTTTTTTATTTCAAAGAAAATTAAATTTTTAAGAGGTGTATACATAGGAAGCTACATTTTTTTATTTTCTTATTTTTCATAACATTTTTTTTTAAACAAAGTTGTAAAGGCGAACTTTTGCAGTGAAACGATTTTTCTTTCTGGACTCGAGGCCTTTATTTGTGATCAAAATGAGTTTAAATTATATTATTTATAATCATAGAAGATACATGAATTACTTATAATAAAATTTTGACAGGTTTACAGCTGTCAATTCAACTGTGAACTTTTCCTAAAAGCAATATATTTTTTTTATGAAAATGACAGGATAAGGGTTTTTAGGGTATCTGATAACAAATTAAATGTGAAATTGAAGCGTTGGGTGCAATAAGGGCGTTAGACAAAAAACGACGATCGGAGATATTTTAACTCAAAGTTTTTAAACTTTTATAGATTAAAAACTGTAAATGCGAATTAAATAAACTTTCTATAATTTGATTAACCATTTATTAAACTCTCCAATTCATGTGTTTACTTGACTGAAAGTTGTGATTTACTATTAAAAATGCATTTTTTTCGTAACCAAAACTAACGCCCTTTTTGCACCCAACCACTAAATGTTTAAGGCGTTAGTAAAATTTTGAATTTAAACTTAATATAACTTTAATTTTCAGAAATATTTTGTTATATTTCGTTGTATTCTGTTATTTTTCATAAATTCTTAACTTTAAAACATAATTATAAGCCTTCAATCATTTAAAAAATAAAAATTTTCAATGTATTAAAAATCAAGATTTTTTAAAACTTTTTTTTGTACTTTTTAAATGCTAGAGTAATAATTGTTGATTGGTATAAAAATATTCTTATTTTTTTCTTTATTATTTTACAACTAAGATTTAGGACCATTTCAACTTTTTAAACTATTTAAATCTATGCATTCAGTATATCTAAAATTTTGTAACCTCCTTTTAACTATAAAGAGCCTGCCATGCAGTGTATATTGTCAATTGTTTTTTAATAAACATTGATTTACGAAATTTTTGAAGCAATAAAATTATGTGACATACTTCCAGATATTTATTCTTAGCATCATAAAGAAGCCTTAGATTGAAATGAAATTTTGTAAATATAACCTGGAGTATATTGTTACCATTTGGGATTAATAATATCAAAACGGGCGTTAGCTGTCTAACGCCCTTATTGCACCCAACGCTTCAATTGACATTTTAACACCTGACATTTGTCAATTCAACTGTCAACTTTTCCAAAAAAGCAATTCATTTTTATGAAAATGACAGTCCAAGGGTTTTCGGGGACGTTGATTATAAATATAATGTTAAATTGACATTTTGACACTTGACAGCTGTCAATTCAACTGTCCACTTTTCCAAAAAGCAATTTATTTTTATAAAAATGCCAAGATACGGGTTTTCTGGGTCGCTTATAACAAATTTAAAGTCAAATTCACATTTTGTCACTTGACAACTGTCAATTCAACTGTCAACTTTTCGAAAAAGCAATTTATTTTTATAAAAATGTCAGTCTAACGGTTTTCGGCTTCGATAGTAACGAATATAATACCAAATTGACATTTGGATTATTGACAACTGTCAATTCAACTGTAAACTTTGCCAAATAGCAATTTATTTTTATAAAAATGACAGTGTACGAGTTTTCGGGGTCGCTGATAACGAATATTAGGTAAAATTGAGATATTGACAGTTACTAACTGTCAATTCAACACTAAAGCTGACGTGGAATTTACTATTTAAAACACGGTGGTCTTGAAGGACCAAAAAATGGGATGAAAATGGATCCAAAATCGGGTTGTAGGGGTTGTTTCTAGGTCACTTGTAGGTTCAGAATCTGGAAAATTTGAAATCCTAGCTGCTCCCTTTTTTGAGATATCGATATTTTTGTGTATTTAACCCATTATCGCGTCCAAAATCCTAAATTTTGTTTTCTATTTTGAAGCTACGTTATTATAAACATAAAAAATCAATATTCACCGTAGGTACATTTTCTTTAAGTTTTGAGTGTGCTTTTTTCGAATCTGAAATCAAATATTATTTTGTTTTAAACCAAAATTAAATATGGCGGTTTTAATGTCAAAAGACACACAAAAATTAAAATTTCAATTTAAATTGAATCCGACGAAAACTTAAATTTGTCATCCGCCATATTGGATCCGCCATTTTGGATTTTGAAAATCTAACTTTATATTCGTAATGAGCGACCACAAAAACCCCTGGATAACGAATTTAAACTGAATTAAACTAAAATTGAAATTTGAAATTTGAAATTTTAATTTTAGTGTGTCTTTTGACATTAAAACCACCATATTTAATTTTGGTTTAAAAAAAATAATTTTTGATTTCAGATTCGAAAAAAACACACTCAAAACCTAAAGAAAATGTACCTCCGGTGAAGATTTATTTTTTATGTTGATAATGACGTAGCTTGAAAATAGAAACAAAATTTTTGATTTTGGACGTTAATGGGATAAATACACAAAAATATCGATATCTCAAAAAAGGGAGCAGATAGGATTTCAAATTTTCCAGATTTTGAACCTACAAGTGACCTAGAAACAACCCCTACAACCCGATTGTGGATCCATTTTCATCCCATTTTTTGGTCCTTCAAGACCACCGTGAAAAATGACTACAGCTTGCAATTCGTAACGGATTTTAATTTTTTTGTTTAAGAGATTATTTAATTTTTAAAAGGTTTAAGGAGTTACTTTCTTAATTTTTTTTTTATTACTTTTTTTTACACGAAGTTGTAAGAGCAAACTTTTGAAGTAATCCAATTTTTCTTTCGGAATTTTAGGGCTTTATTCGAGATTAAAATTAAGTATTTAAAATCGTAGAAGATATGTACTTAACGTATTATGAAACTTAATTGTTATAAACAATGATATGTTAACGAATAAACAATATTCATTTATGTAGTTATAAGTTGACAATATATAGTATATAAGTTGACAGTTGAATAGACAGCTGTCAATAATCAAAATGTCGATTTGGCATTATATTCGTTACTATCGAAGCCAAAACCCGTTAGACTAACATTTTCATCGAAACAAATTGCTATTTGGCAAAGTTGGCAGTTGATTTAACAGTTGTCAAGTGTCAAAATGTCAATTTGAGATTATATTCATTACCAGCAATACCGAAAACCCTTAGGCTGTCATTTTCAATAAATTGGTTTTTAGCAAAGTTGACCGTTGAATTGACAGCCGTCAACTGTCAAAATTTTATGATAAGTCAATTATGTATCATCTATGATTATGAATAATATAATTTTAACTCATTTTGAGCTCAAATAAATGTCTTAAGTCCAGAACGAAAAATCGTTTCACTGTAAAAGTTATAAAAAAATAACAAAAGTAGTTTCCTATACGTCTTAAGAATATAATTATCTTTAAAATAAAAAAAATAATTGAAAATCCTTTAAAAATTGCAAGCTGTAGATAGTTTTGAACAGTAAATTCCACGTTTGCCCTACTGTGCGATGGTTACTGTGCACATTTACAAACTCAGTTGGTGAATGTACACTAGGGTGGTCCAAAACAAAAAAGTCGTTTTTTTAATGCTCTCACCCCCTAGGATTCTTTCTATATCGCAAAAAAAAATACCCCTATTTTTTTTTTTTTAATATTTAGGGGTGCCTCAACGGGGTTGAAGTTTCCCATGTAAAATGCATGGGGAAAAAAGACTTCTTCGGAGAATTGGTAAAGAATCCATGAAAATGAATATTTTTCAATCGGCCAACTATGTTTCTCTTCAGGAGACTTCAAAGAATGGTGCTACATTGTTTATTTAAAAATTTTTTAATATAAACTATTTTTTATAGGGTCCCCAAAAAACCCCATAAATCACAAAATTACGAAAAAATCGTTAAAAAATATTTTTTATTACTTTTATCACAGTTTTTCTAATGATTTTGAATAAATAACATAAATAATGATTTTTAATTATTATTCCATGTAAATCCTAATTTGTTTAAACAAATTACATTGTTTATAAGTTGTTTATTCTCAAGATTTGCAAAAATTGAGCTACAGAGCTGCAACTTTTTCTTAATTTTACAACTTTTTTAGGCCATTGGAGCTAAACACGAACAAAAAAGTTAAAATAATTATTTTAACAATTGTTTAAACAAATTATATTGTTTATTATCAAATTTTTATTAAATAAAGCTACAGAGTTGCGACTTTTTCTCAATTATGCAACTTCTCGAGCCCAGTGAAGCCATGTACTAACAACAAACTAAAAATAATAATTTTGACAATTGTTTAAACAAATTATATTGTTTACTATCAATTTTTTATTAAATAGAGCGACCCAGGTACGAATTGTCCGTCGGCCCACGGTCGGGCCAATCTTGCGGCAGTTGGTCCGACTCTGCATGCCATAGGTCGGGCCAACTAGCAAAATGATAACGGTTCGCCGACCAACGGTACTGATAGTCGGCCCAACTACTGAGCCCAAAGTTGGGCCAACCTCAAAGCCCAGAGTTTGGCCAACCCAAAAGTCGGCTAAACTACTGAGCCCAAAGTCGGGCCGACTACTGTTCCCAAAGTTGGCCCAACTATTCATCCCAAAGTTGGGCCAACCAGCAAAATGATAACAGTTCGCCGACCAACGGTATTCATAGTCGGGCCAACTACTGCTCCCGAAGTTGGCCCAACTACTCATCCCAAAGTTAGGTCAACCTACTACTTTATCTAAATTTTATCATTAATTAAAGTACATATAATTACATAATACAATTTATAAATTCAATTACATAAATATTAATAGTTTAAATTACATATATTATCAGAATCTGAAACAGAAAAACTTTTGTAGTCACGAAGATTCGAACCCTGGTCCTCCAGCTGACAGTCCAGTACGCTATGCCCCGTAGTATCACTGATTGCAATAAGAAATTATAAATCAACTATATAGCTTAACTCATTACCGCCTATTCTTAGAGAGACTCAGATATTAAATAATTGAATACTGGTATGATGAACATGGACCAAATAATGATTTTTGACGTTAATAATTGTTTAAAAAATAATTTGTTTAAACAAATTGTTATAAACAAATAAATAAATAAGATGAAAATTATTAAAAATAATTCACGGCAATTGATAGTAAAGAAAAAATTACAAAAGGAACAAAGTGATTTTTTAAAATTTTCAATTCTGTATATTTTAAATAGTTAATAAATAATGACAATGACTCTGTACTCATCTTAGCTTACGCTTAGGAATACATTGATGTTAAAAAACGATTATTGGAAAGAGGAGAGTGGAATAAATGATAACTTTGAAGTTAAAAATTGTTTGAAAATTAATTTGTTTAAACAAATTTTTATAAACAAATGGAAGAAAAACAAAAAAATCAGGACTACTATACTGACTTATCACTTTGATTTAAATCATCGCATCATCATTTATTATAAGATTACAACATTCAATAAATAAATGTAGACATTTGTTTATTGAATGTTGTAAACTTAATTATTCTTTTCTAAACATTTTTGATTTTTAACAATTTTTTAAAATTGATTTTAGAAGTGTTTTAAGACTATTATTATTAAAATCTTTTTGGTTTAATTTTCCTAAACTTCTTATTGTTGAAAGATTTTTACATTTCTTCTGTAGACTTATTTTTATCTATTTAAATTTAAAAAAATTTTTTTGCTACTTTTTAAGGAAGTTCTACCGTAAATCGATTAATCAAACAGATTTTGATAAAACTTAGTTTACTGCTAGATAAAGTTTCTACAATTTTGTAGTTAAATTTTTGAGACCTGTAGGTTTTTGGGAAAAAAGTTAGAATCGATTTATTTTTTCACTGTTTAACCTGTTTAACATTGATTCTTATGAGAATTCATTACTCTGTCACATATATTTTCGTACTAAAAATTATTAATTGACGAGATAGTGATCAAAGTTTGTATAGTTAAACACAGATATGTAATGAACCGATATTGTATTTAAAAAAGGACAATAGGTTCCTGTGAGAGTTGCAATAAATTAATTTGTAAAAATATTTCACGTTTTACACGATCAGTTCAGACGTTCTGATATTTTAAAATGTTGATTTTGATCGCACATGAAAAATAGTCATATTTAAAAAGTAAATAAAGTTAATAAAGTTAATAAATACAATTGTTTAATTGTATATCAGTAAAATTTAATTTAAACCTAACCACAAAATAATGGTCTTTGTTTTGACTAGTATCGTCATACGGTAGAACCTCCTTAATTATGCTAAATAAATTAATAAATGACATTTTTGATGTTTCTAAAAGAAATCAATGATTTTCCCCAACGGTCGGGGAAACTCTGGGCAAGGTTTGGACGACATCTAAAATTAAAGTCCCCCAAACTATGTTTTATGGAGTTTTGCCGACGGTCGAGGAAACTCTGGGCAAGGTTGGGCCGACCTCTAAAACTAAGGTCCTCCAAATTATGTTTTACGGAGTTTTGCCAACGGTCGGGGAAACTCTGGGTAAGGTTGGGCCGACCTCTAAATTTAGAGTCTTTTAAACTGTGTTTTACAAAGTTTCCCCAACGGTCGGGGAAAGTCCGGGCAAGGTTGGGCCGACCTCTAAATTTAGAGTTTTTAACCTGTGTTTTACAGAGTTTCCCCAACGGCAAGGAAAACTGTGGTCAAGGTTGTACCGACCTCTAAAATTAAGGTCCCCCAAATTATGTTTTTCGGAGTTTCCCCAACTGTCGGGGAAACTCTGGGCAAGGTTGGGCCGACCTCTAAATTTAAAGTCTTTTAAACTGTGTTTTACAAAGTTTGCCCAACGGTCGGGGAAACTCTGGGCAAGGTTGGGCCGACCTCTAAATTTAGAGTCTTTTAAACTGTGTTTTACAAAGTTTCCCCAACGGTCGGGGAAAGTCCGGGCAAGGTTGGGCCGACCTCAAAATTTAGAGTTTTTAACCTGTGTTTTACAGAGTTTCCCCAACGGCCAGGAAAACTGTGGTCAAGGTTGTACCGACCTCTAAAATTAAGGTCCCCCAAATTATGTTTTTCGGAGTTTCCCCCAACTGTCGGGGAAACTCTGGGCAAGGTTGGGCCGACCTCTAAATTTAAAGTCTTTTAAACTGTGTTTTACAAAGTTTGCCCAACGGTCGGGGAAAATCTGGGCAAGGTTGGGCTGACATCTAAGTTTAGAGTTCATTAACCTGTGTTTTACAGAGTTTCCCCAACTGTCGGGGAAACTCTGGGCAAGGTTGGTCCGACCTCTAAATTTAGAGTCTTTTAAACTGTGTTTTACAAAGTTTCCCCAACGGTCGGGGAAAGTCCGGGCAAGGTTGGGCCGACCTCAAAATTTAGAGTTTTTAACCTGTGTTTTACAGAGTTTCCCCAACGGCCAGGAAAACTGTGGTCAAGGTTGTACCGACCTCTAAAATTAAGGTCCCCCAAATTATGTTTTTCGGAGTTTCCCCCAACTGTCGGGGAAACTCTGGGCAAGGTTGGGCCGACCTCTAAATTTAAAGTCTTTTAAACTGTGTTTTACATAGTTTGCCTAACGGTCGGGGAAACTCTGGGCAAGGTTGGGCTGACATCTAAGTTTAGAGTTCATTAACCTGTGTTTTACAGAGTATCCCCAACTGTCGGGGAAACTCTGGGCAAGGTTGGTCCGACCTCTAAATTTAGAGTCTTTTAAACTGTGTTTTACAAAGTTTGCCCAACGGTCGGGGAAAGTCTGGGCAAGGTTGGGCTGACATCTAAGTTTAGAGTTCATTAACTTGTGTTTCACAGAGTTTCCCCAACGGTCGGGAAAACTGTGGTCAAGGTTGTACCGACCTCTAAAATTAAGGTCCCCCAAATTATGTTTTTTGGAGTTTCCCCAACTGTCGGGGAAACTCTGGGCAAGGTTGGGCCGACCTCTAAGTTTAGAGTTCATTAACCTGTGTTTTACAGAGTATCCCCAACTGTCGGGGAAACTCTGGGCAAGGTTGGTCCGACCTCTAAATTTAGAGTCTTTTAAACTGTGTTTTACAAAGTTTGCCCAACGGTCGGGGAAAGTCTGGGCAAGGTTGGGCTGACATCTAAGTTTAGAGTTTATTAACTTGTGTTTCACAGAGTTTCCCCAACGGTCGGGAAAACTGTGGTCAAGGTTGTACCGACCTCTAAAATTAAGGTCCCCCAAATTATGTTTTTTGGAGTTTCCCCAACTGTCGGGGAAACTCTGGGCAAGGTTGGGCCGACCTCTAAATTTAAAGTCTTTTAAACTGTGTTTTACAAAGTTTGCCCAACGGTCGGGGAAAATCTGGGCAAGGTTGGGCTGACATCTAAGTTTAGAGTTCATTAACCTGTGTTTTACAGAGTTTCCCCAACTGTCGGGGAAACTCTGGGCAAGGTTGGTCCGACCTCTAAATTTAGAGTCTTTTAAACTGTGTTTTACAAAGTTTGACCAACGGTCGGGGAAACTCTGGGCAAGGTTGGGCCGACCTCTAAAATTAAAGTCCCCTAAATTATGTTTTACGGAGTTTTGCCAACGGTCGGGGAAACTCTGGGCAAGGTTGGGCCAACGGTCGGGAAAACTGCGAGTGCCACAGTTGGCTTGCAGAGTCGGCCCAACTTTGGGAACTTGAAAAAAAATATAGTTAGGCCAACTCTGGCAGACGTAACTACGCATGCCAGAGTTGTGCCGACCTTGGCCCGACGGACAAACTCTGGCTGCCTACCAAAATTTGCACCTGGGTACAGAGTTGCAACTTTTCCTCAATTTTGCAATTTGTTTTGTTGTTACCTGCCTTCCTAGGGTCTCACGTTTTGTACAGATATATTGAACGAGCTCATTTCGGATTCAGATTTTGTGGCATAAGGACGTAGCTTCTTAAAAAGTTTTAATTTGCACAGAAATTGAGGAAAAGTTGCAACTCTGTAGCTCTATTTAATAAAAAATTGATAGTAAACAATATAATTTGTTTAAACAATTTCTAAAATTATTATTTTTAGTTTGTTGTTAGTACATGGCTTCACTGGGCTCGAGAAGTTGCAAAATTGAGAAAAAGTCGCAACTCTGTAGCTTTATTTAATAAAAAGTTGATAATAAACAATTTAATTTGTTTAAACAATGGTCAAAATTATTATTTTTAGTTTGTTGTTAGTACATGGCTTCACTGGGCTCGAGAAGTTGCATAATTGAGAAAAAGTCGAAACTCTGTAGCTTTATTTAATAAAAAGTTGATAATAAACAATATAATTTGTTTAAACAATTGTTAAAATAATTATTTTAACTTTTTTGTTCGTGTTTAGCTCCAATGGCCTAAAAAAGTTGTAAAATTAAGAAAAAATTGCAGCTCTGTAGCTCAATTTTTGCAAATCTTGAGAATAAACAACTTATAAACAATGTAATTTGTTTAAACAAATTAGGATTTACATGGAATAATAATTAAAAATCATTATTTATGTTATTTATTCAAAATCATTAGAAAAACTGTGATAAAAGTAATAAAAAATATTTTTTAACGATTTTTTCGTAATTTTGTGATTTATGGGGTTTTTTGGGGACCCTATAAAAAATAGTTAATATTAAAAAATTTTTAAATAAACAATGTAGCACCATTCTTTGAAGTCTCCTGAAGAGAAACATAGTTGGCCGATTGAAAAATATTCATTTTCATGGATTCTATACCAATTCTCCGAAAAAGTCTTTTTTCCCCATGCATTTTACATGGGAAACTTCAACCCCGTTGAGGCACCCCTAAATATTAAAAAAAAAAAAAAAATAGGGGTATTTTTTTGCGATATGGAAAAATCATAGGGGGTGAGAGCATTAAAAAAACTACTTTTTTGCATTCCCATGTATTTTTGGACCACCCTAATGTACACGCATAGAAGTTCCCTTATAATATTTGTTAAAACTGATTGAATATTTTAGTATTTTGTGTTTCAATTTAGGGAAATTGAGGCTTTGTATTAAAAGTTAGTATATTTTTATGAAAAGCTCGTGTAAAGCAGATTTTCAAAACATTGAAATTACCATTTCTAAATTTGAAATTACTATTTCTAAGTTTGTCTAACTTTTCTCCCACTCTATAGTGAAAAATAGACGATGTATGCGATGCATATAACTACACAATCACAACGCAGTGGCTCGCTTTGATTGGCTTAACTTATTCTTACACTAACTTAACAGTAATACGCATACATATAAACGCAGAATGACGAAACGCTTGTAACATAATTGCAATGGCGCCCATTGGATTTCTAGCAAGGGGGGCCAGACCCGTTTCCAGGACACCACCCCCCTTTCATGAACCTTAATTTTGAGAAGCAAAAAAAAAAAAAAAAAGTTTCTCATAATAAAATTATCTATACACTCTAAATTTAAATCAGTAAAATTTCACTGATTTGTAGGCTAAATTCTCACTCATTCAAAATTTAGAGAGTAATAATGAGTCAACTACTTTTTTATAAATGCCTTTAAATTGATCAAAATTTAAATTTATAACTAACAGTTGTAATTTAAATTTCATTATCCAATAAATCTATATTTTTTTATTAAATTTTTAACAGTTTTCAATTTACAATTATTCTCCTTAAATTTTACAATCATTCTTAAATTTGCTAAATTACCTTGCTCCGTTGTCTAATATTCTCAACAGTTTTAAAATTTGTTTTCAATTGTCAAATATACTCAACAATTTTCGATTTTTTTTCAATTGTCAAATATTCTCAACAATTATCGAATTTTCTTCGATATTGGCAAAGAATTTCCACTTGTCTCAATTACTTTCTTTAATATCAAATTATTGTCGTTATTTTATAATTATTCTTTTTAATTTTCAATTAAATGTATTCAATTATGTATGAAAGGGCACTGCCCGTGAATTGTTAAAAAAATAAATAAATTAATTAATTAATTCTTCAATATTTAGTAATTCCTGTCTTTTTTCAATCATAAATATTGTTAAAATATTTCAATTCAATTGCTTATTCTAATACTATTTTCTTCAATTTTCAAATCCATTCTTCAGTTTTCAATTATTTTCTTCTATATTTAAGAATTCACAATTCAATTTTTCAATTACTTATATCAATATTTAATTATATTTCTAATTTTTCTTTGAATTATCAATTATTTCCTTCAAATTTCATTGAAAATTTAAATTACGATTATTTTAATGAAATTTTAAATTATTTTCTTCAATTTTCATTTTTTTCAAATTTCAATTCTTTTCTTTAATTTTTAATTAAATTTTCAATAATCAGTAAGTATGGGCTTTTTTGAATTTCTTTTTTGAATTTTTAATTATATGCTTCAAATTTCAATTCGATTTTTCAGTTTTCAATTAGCTTCTTTTATATTCAATAATTCTCGCCTTTTTTCAATAAATTTTTTGAACTTGAAATTATAACCTTTAACTTTCAATTCCGAATGTATGACAAATAAATAAATAAATAAATAAATTCCATTCTTTATTTTTCAGTAATCTACTTCAATTTCCAATTATTTGCTTCAATATATTCAATAATTCTTGGCTTTATTCAATTTCATTTAAATTTGAATTAAACTGCTTAATTCCATGCATCAATTTTTAATTATTTTCTTCAGTATTCAATAATTCTCGGTTATTTTTAATTATTTTTCTATTAAAATTGTATAATTATTCATTAATTTTTTAATTACTTTTAAATTGTGTCCATTATTCTGGCCTTTTTGAATTTTTTAAAATATTCAAAAAATATTATCATTTGTCAATTATTTCTTCCATATTCAATAATTCTATGTTTTTTACAATTATTTTTTTTCAAAAATCCTCGAAAAATCCTATATTTTACTCTATTTTCAATTATTTTCTCCAATTTCACATAATTTCCTACCATATTTAATCATTTTCGTCTTCTTCAATTATTTTCTATAAAATTTCAATTTCATTTTTAATTTTTCAATGATTTTCTTAAATTTTTAATTACTTTTTCGATTTTTATTTAATTTTTCAATTTTAAACAATTCTCGGCTTTTTCCAGTTATTTTATTCAATTATAAAAAATAGTTTTTAAATTGTAATTCAATTGTTTAATTCTACAAATATTTTCTTCAATCCTTATTTATTTTCTTTAAATTCCAATTATATGTATTTTCTTTACTATTCAAAAATTCTCGCCAATTTTGAATCATTTTTTCGGGTATCTATAAGTTTCTTTAATATTAAATACAATTGTTCAATAATTTCGTTCAATTTTCTAACCAATTCTTTAATTTTTAATTCGGTTCTTTAGTTTCCAAATAGTTTCTCTTATATTCAATAATTCTCGCCTTTTTTCAATAACATTTTATAAATTTTTAATTATAATCTTTAAATTTCAATTCCATTTTTCAATTTTCAGAGATTTTCTTGAATTTCAAATTAATTTCTTCGATTTTCAATCCAATTATTCAATTTACAATTATTTCCCACAATTATTCCTAGAATTTCCTTACTTTTTTAATTTAAAATTATTTCAATTTAATATTTATATAGTTTTAAATAACCAATAACAGTGAAAAGATTCTAGCCCTTGGGCGGGCGGCGCGTTCATTTTGTTATTTCCAATAGGGAACTCTTGAATTTTCATAGGAACATATTATTAATGATTAAAAATATAATTATTGAATAATTTATGGTTATAATTGAATTTGAAAACCAATATTTCAAAGACATTCTATCTAAAAAACCGCTACAGGAGTAAATATTAGGTTTACAATTATATTAAAATCAAATTAACCATAGTTCATATGTACGTAAGTTCATGGGGTGTTTGAATTCCGTACTTTTTTTATTATTTTGTTACGTAAAATTTAATTTTTTATTTATATTTTTTACCATCCTCCTGACACCACCCACCCCTCGACCAGGGGGGGCGGCCGCCCCCCCTGCTCCAGACGATTGGGCGCCACTGCATAATTGACGCTAAAATTAGAGGAAAGAAACTTCCTTATATACTCAGCAGACATTTCTAAATGAGTTTGTGTGAAACGAGATTCTGTTTAATAATATTTATTAAAAATATTATTTTTTAAAAAGCAATAAAAAATCAATTATAAAATCTCTGTATAATTGTTTATAATTCTTATAAACAGTTTTATACTTTAAAGTTTCTTTAAATAATTTTTATTTTAAAACTGCAGGGTTCTAAATATTAATAATTTTGTACTATTTCTCAAACCAATTTAAAAATTATTAGAATTATAAAAGGATTTTGATTCATTATTTTATTATTGCGAATTAATATTAAATAAATAAATAAAAATATTTTTTTTAGAATAATAATTCTTTTTAAAAATGAAAATTTTTTTATAAACATTTTTTTATTAATAAAAGTTTCTTATATTAAACTTTAAAAAAATTAAAAATATACATCTAGTAATATTAATATAAATATGTCTCTAAATATTTCTTTATTCGGGAGAAGGAAAAAGGAATTATCTTAAATATTATTAGATTAATTATTTATTAAAAATTGTGATAAAGCGAGTTCTTTAAATTTTAAAAATTAAAATTGTGTTTGGAAACGGAAGGTTTCCGCCGGAATTAATAAAAAATTTGTATTTAGAGGCAAAAAAATAAATCTTTAAAAATAATTTTTATATTAAATTAAGATTTGATCATAAATTATTTATGGGATACAAAAAAATCTTTCTATCATTCAAAAAATAATTTTAAATTACAATATTTTATTGAGAATTTAAAATAATAAATATTATTAAATTATTATTATTGTTTTGTATGCTTTGAAAAGCTGTAAACTCTTTTTAAGTTATTTAGCGAATACTTAACTTTTTAAACATTTTATTAAAGATTGGTGGTTAATTAGATTTTAAATTGAATAAACAGACTAAATTTTAGAAATTTAAATTTATTAATAATTTATTTCTATTAAAAACAATGTTTTTAAATGTATAAAAGCTCGATAATATTTATAGTTTTTTAATTATATTATAATTATATAAATTTCTTTAAATTATATATCCAGACAAATCAGTTAATTTAGTAAAAATTATGATTTGTTCTTAATTGAAGGTAGAAAAGCATATAATTACAATTCGTCATAGAAAATATAATTATCTAAGTATTTATTGCAAATCAAAAATTTGAAATTAACGCGCCGCGCCGGCGCGCTGCGTCATTGCTGTTCGTCAGATTGCTCAACCACCTTCGGCTAGCTTCGACAGCTTCCGCCATAGCCCCAGAATTGGTATTTTATTTTCATTTTATGTATGAGTTGTTTAAGATTTTCGTTCTACTTGATTACAAAGAATATAAATACTCTTTTAACATTTCATTTCAATATTTTCTATACCAATTTATAAAATGATTTAAATAGTAAACCTAATTCAAACTACCAAAAAACAAATATTATATTACGAAACTTGAAAAATTCTTATTACAATTTAACATTTAATGTTTTCATAATAAAATTTCAACTTTTCGAAGCTTTATATTAATTTTTGTTTCGTTAAATGTGAAACAATATTATTTTAATTTCAGACATTCTTAAAAATGATAACGATAATTCATAGCATCCTCAATTTCCCTAAAGTGTAACTAAATATAATAAAAATAAACGTCAAAATATTAAATTATGCCACAAGATTTCTTTCCGTGTACATAATTTTATCCTTAATTTAAAATTTTTTCACATTTACCAGTCTTTGTACATTTATCGTTACAAACATTTTGCACTTTTACCTTAATATACATATATATATGTAATATATATAATATAATTTACACGTAGATATAACTATCACCTACTTTTCTTGGCGTAAAAACCAATTTTTTTAATTTCTAATGGTTTTATGCTATTTAAGAGGGTGGGGCATGCATACATGCACACCTATATATGAATGTATATAAATGAATATTAAGATATAAATATATATTAGGGTGGTTAAAAAAATATAAGTTACATATGCTACCTTCAAAAATTGCTCTTTGTAACAAAAAAAGACACGTATTTTTTTATTATGAGAAAAAAATTTTTTTAGAGGTCGCGCTGGTCAATTTTATGTGGAAAAACTGATTTTTTAAATTTTTTACTATTTTAATACATTATTATAGTATTTTAAATTTTTATTTTTACTTCTAATTGCTCTAGTATTATGGTAGAATAAGTACATAATTATATAATACGAAATACATTTTTTTTGCAGACTACATTGAGCTTAAAAGATGAAAAATCGAAATTCTTGTGCAAAAATGACTATAAAAAATTAACTAATCGCTGTATTTAATATAATACAGTTGGAAGAGTGAACTGGCCAATAAAAGGGCCTACCTGCAAAATGATTACAGTTTATTTAAAATTTTTTTTTATTTCTTATTGACTTTAAACTGCAAAATAAAAAAAATGTCCAAAAAACCGCTGCCAAGTTGTACCTTACAAATTTACATTTGCAATGCGTAACTATTTGTGTTCCTGTTCATCTCATAATCTCTTTGCTTTTTCGTATAAGTCATTTTTTTAAATAGATCGATCGGGTACAAACCCGTATCACACTTTTCCCACTACAAAACCTATTCACCGAAAAAAAAATTCTTCTATTGAGAGTAACATTCCTTTCGTAAAATCTTTTTACGTTTTTACATTGTTTTGAGAGTATCTATATTACTTTTAAGAGGAAATTTCGCGTCAAAATGAATGGATCCTCTAGATGCCATATTGTAGAGGAAAATTCGCATCAAAATGAGAGGATTCCTTTCTAATCAAGTATATTATTTTCAGTGTCTTCTCCACAGAAGAGAGAGAGACGTGCTCTCGCTGTACCGTCGTGTGTCCACTTGACAAAGAGGAATCCGCTGGGCTCGTTCAAATCAGTCTTACTGCTTGCTTGTCGGATCGTCGGCTTCCTTGAGTGGTCTTACCACTCCCCAAAGAGAGGTTGAAAGCAGTCTCACTCAGGCTCGGTCAACTCTTATGGAGGCGTGTGGCGAATCCTAACTCTTGGCAAACGGGTAAAGGGGTATTGCGGGGTACTAATTCTGGGCCCGTGCGATAGAGGCGCTGTGCGCAAATTTTTGCCGTGGTTGACGTCTCAAGTATATCCTCGTGAGGTCTTGTGGGTGCGGCCATATTGCTTATGGTGTTTACTTTCATAAAGTGTACACAATTATACACATTTTAATTAATAATTTGTGCCTATTTATTGATTAAAAATAGACATAAGTAAAAAGCTGATGTTTATTTAATAAATGTATAATAGGGTGGTCCAAAAAACCTCGATTTTGGAAAAAAAATTGGACTGATGCACTACCATATTCTAAAAAAATCTGCGAAACTTAACCATTTTTTAAAAATTTTTTAATTCAAAAATTGAATCATCGATGGGCTCTTAAAGATTCTTGTACTTTTACTTCATTAATTTTATTACTCACTTATTGGTTATAATCGATGTGGGTTACAATAGAAAAACGGTAACTTACGGGAGGACCGTGGTCTATTGTAAAACATCTAGGTATCCCAAAATTCTTCATGCATTTTAAAGCGTAAAGTCATAAAGTCCCGAAATTTATTTTCGAGGTCCACTCAGATTTACGAGCAAATTACCTGCTAGAACCCTTCTTTTGTTAACGTTTAAATGACTGTATCTAGAGTAGAAATATTTTTATGAAATTGCGAAATACAAAATTTAAATATGACATCATTTTTATTGTTTTTAATACAAATACAATAAAAAAAGAGCGACAAAAATCGGATGTTATTTGCTTGAATTTATTTGTTTTCAATTTTTATTTTTTTGAGTGAAATTTCACACCCCCCCCCCCCCCACTCACAGAAAAATGCACTCTTGGGAATATTCCAAAAGCTTGTTATTTGATAACTAAAATGATGTGCCTTTTTTGTTTTTATTTTTTCGGATGAGATACCCCCCCCCCCAAAATACTCTCCAGGGGGCGATCCTCAATAAAGATAAATAAATAAATAAAATAATAAATAAAAAGACGTCATGGAAACAAATTTTATGAGCTGGCTTAAAATGCGTGACAAAGAAAAGAAAGTCTGAAGAATTTTTTTCTTTAATCCTTAACCCTTCTCAGTTTCCTCAGTAGCAGTCAGTAGGTCCATGACAAATTTCCTCGTTATGATGGCTATAAACCTTAGATACCAAAAAAACACCAAATTGCAATTGAACAATTCACCCTTTAAATATTAATGGAAAAATCTGATTTTTCATGTACCTGCTGCCAATAAACTAAATTTCACATCACTGAAATTACAAGTCAAACAGTTAATATTTAATGGTAGAAAACCGACTGTGAAAACAGCCAATTTGGTGTTTTTTGGCACTGAATATTAACTAATCATATTAAATTTTGACACATTTTTTTTTTCTAATAACTTATTTACATACATGACTATCACATTACGGTTGGTCAGAATTTTGCGATAATTACAAACAAGTGTACAAAGGTTTGTAGATTTCGTTGCTCATTTTACGTGTTAATTCCCATAAGAGACAAAAAATGCCCATCGATGATTCAATTTTGAATTTAAAATTTTTTTAAAAAATGGTTAAGTCTCGTAGATTTTTTTAGATTATGAAAATGCATCAGTCCAATTTTTTTTCCAAAAAAAGGGATTTTTGGACCACCCTAATGTATAATTTATATTTATATGGCTTATCTTCAATTGAATTCAATTTCAATGAAATTAATGTAGGTAATTGAATCAATTACATACATTAATTTATGTTCAGGAAAAATTATTGCAGAATTAAAGCAATATTAATTGTAGAGTAGAGGATCATAAGTTTGTAAATAAACATATTCTACATTTAATTTGTTTAATTTCTGCAATAATTTTTCTGCTCTTGAAAATTTTTGTTTCATAACCCACACAAAAAAGAATCCATGAATACATATATTCTCACTAATACAACTATATAAAAATTTAGTTACGGGCCCGTGCGATAGAGGCGCTGAGATTCTCCATTTTCAAACATTGAGTTGACCGAGCCTGGTCTCACTGCTCGAATCGGATTGACTATTTCACAGGCGGAAACGTACCTTTATGGTAAAGCGGAGAAACGCGGGCTCACGCCGCCTGAGCGCTGATTGGTCGTTTGGCCGCTCTGATTGTCCAGTAGCGAGAAACCGGGGTAAGTGCAACGCCATTGGTCCTTCCGAAAAAGAAGGGGCATTTCTCGCTTTTGCCTTGATTGATAAAATTCTTTATTGATCATTAAAATATAATTTTTACATAAATGTAACAAATTTGTCAACACTTAAAGTCTCGGTACATGGATCTCGGGATAAAGCGTCTGCAACTTTGTTCAGTGAACCTTTTCTGAACTTTACATAAAAATCGAATTGCTGCAGGAAAACACTCCACCGAGCGATTCTGCCTGCCGGGCTCTGAATCGATTGTAGCCATTTTAGCGAAAGGTGGTCAGTCACCACTGAAAAATGGTATCCTTCAAGGTAATATTTTAATTTTGATATGCCCCACACAACGGCAAGACATTCCTTCTCCGTCGTGGAGTAATTACTTTCTGCTTTATTTAGTGTTCGACTTGTGTAAGCAATTTCTACCTCTCTGTCTTTTTGGACCTGTGTGAGCACAGCACCTAACCTAGTGTTACTTGAGTCCGTTTGCAGACAGAAAGGTTCGTCAAAATCGGGTGCAGCCAATACTGGGTCCGAAATCAACAATTGTTTTAATGAATTAGACGCATTTGTTTGTTGGATTCTCTAGTTCCAACGTCGCTTTTTCTGTTAAAGCATCGTTATAGGCTTTGCTATAGTCGAACAGTCTGAAATGAATCGCCGATACCAGGAGATCATGCCCATGAACCTCCTAAGCTCCGAAACATTTTCAGACTGTTTTAAATTTTCTATAGCCAGCATTTTTTCCGGATCTGTTCTGACTCCGTCTTGCTCCACTACGTGGCCAAAGTAACAGATTTAAATTTTTAAAAATTCTGATTTCGTAGCGTTGACTTTTAAATTCGCGCCTGGTAAACGTTTTAAAATGCATCTTACATTTTGTAGATGTTCGGCTAGAGTTCTGCCCCAAATTATTATGTCGTCGAGGTACACGGTCGCTATTTTATTCAAATCGATCTCAAGAACTTTCTCTAGAGTTCTTTGACAGGTGGCCGTTGACGAGTGCAAGCCAAAGGGAATTACTTTAAATTACTTTCTTCCGATAAAGGAATATTCCAAAACCCATTTTTAATGTCTATTTTCGAAAAATATTTAGAATTTTTAAATTTGTCCAAAATTGAATTTATTTGGGGCACCAGATAAGCGTCCTTTTCCGTGACCGCGTTGACTTTTCGAAAATCTATACAAAAACGGTAGCTACGGTCATTTTTGCGCGCAAGGACTACCGGGGAGCTTTACGGGCTCGATGACGGTTTAATTATACCCTCGGACAGCATTTTATCAATTTCACTGTGAATAATCTGCTGCATGGACGAATTCTTGGGTTTATACGTGAAATTTATCGGTTCTTTTGTGAGCAACTTTATGTGATGCTCACCGTACGTTGTCTGCTCGGTGATGTTGTCAAACATCTTTAAATCATTTAAAATTGTTCTCGTTGCGATCTCTAAATCCGTTTCACAAAAAATTTCATCGCTTTCGCTGCAAAGAAATCAGAATTTATCTGGTATTTAGTTTTTCGAATGACATCCGTTCCGAAAATAATGACAATTTCTAACCTTGGAAGGACTCTTAAAGTCACATCTACGTTTTTGTTGTTTAGCGTGAGTTTCGCGTCAATTAAACCGAGTATTTTAATTTCGCGACCATCCGATAATTTTACCGTAACATTCGTTACTGGCAGGTGGGCCTGTTTTTGACCCGACAAACTCTGACCAGCCTTTTTACTGATATAGGAGCGACTTGCTCCTGTATCAATCAGATCCTACGCGAACGGAATCGTAGATGAGTCCGTCACGTTGGCTGCCATTTCCGTCTTTCGTACGTTTGATATTCGGCGGGCCGGGCGAAGAATCGCCTGCCACGCTCGGCCCGTTTGAAGTTTTCCGATTCGGGACACTTACATTCTCGGAATGTAGTTCCCTTTTTACCACACCAAGAACAAAACGTCTGTATATTGTTAGAGCATGTCTTGCGACAGCAACATTCATAATGATTATACGTATCGTTAATTTTGTTTGAAACTACAGCTAAAGTAGTAGTTTTCTTGGTTTCACGAGGCTTTTGGGCCTTGGACTGCGTCGCCCAGGATTGTGAGGGAGGTCAAAATAGGATTTTTCTTGTATTAGAATCATCACACACTTGATTGTCAATTTAATTAAATCGTTTATACTTTCTACTTCGCGACGTCGGATGTACCTCCTGTACTCGGGTCGTAAATTACTGTACAATCTGTCTAATTTACTTACGTCACTTATTCGTCCGTATCGTCTCATCATTGTCTTTAAAGCCGTCACCTAGTCACGAGCATTTTCGTTTATGCCTTGAGTTCTATTTCGTATTTCTTCTTCGAGTTGACGCTCTCTGTCAACAGGAAGAAAATATTCTTTTAAATCGCCGCAAAAATCTAACCAGATTTGCCAGTCCCGTTTACTATTTCGATACCAAAGTATCGCTTTATCTTTTAGCAAAACTGGTATAAAAGGAATGAGCCCATAAAGACATAAGCCGAATGTCAAGCTAAGTTCTTCCACGCGTTCCATGAATTCTAGTGGATCTATATTTCCGTCAAAATAAAGATTCCACTTACGTAATTGTTCGGCCTGGCTTTCGTTTTGTGGTCGCAGATCGCAAATCTGTAAATGATCATTCGGAAATTGCTCCCGTATTCGTCTTTGAACATTTTTGCTCGCTATACTTTTCGCGACCCGCGATGGAGGACCAGCACCGCCTTGGTCGTTCGGATTTTGTTGATGACGATTTCGATTTTCGCGATTTTGTTCACCACTGTCCTGATTATTTTGATTTCGGTTATTTTGATTTTGATTATCGCGATTTTGATTACCGCGATTTTTTAAATTATCACGGTTGTTGTCCTCGTGATTTTGATCCCCATGTATATTATTTTGGTTGAGGTGATTTTCTTCTAATTCGTTATTATCATCATAATTGCCGTTCACGTTAAAAATAACATTTCTTAAAATGTTTCTTAAAATTTCGCGTGTCGCGCCAGCGAGGATTTCTAAATTTCGTGCACGGAATTCGTTTTCGAGAGCACCTTTATTCATCTGCCATAATTGACCGCGTGTGACATTTCTTGGCTCGTCAGCCATGATAAAGTCTAGTTGAATTTACTTATTTAATACAAATAAATTAAAGTGTAAAAATGATTTAATTTCGTCGTTCCTGTTTCGGGCGCCACGTAATTATCTATAACGAAGTAAGATATTTTCAAAATGAATATTCCTCCTTAAGTTTGCCGGATTTTAACTCGCCGGATCAGGGTTCGAATTTATCAGAGGAGTTAAACTTAGTTACAGAAACTACACTATTCGAGTCAGTTTAATACATGATGTATTTCACAGAAATTGTCCTGCCCCAAAAATAAAATATGACTAATCTATTGCAATTTTTTTTTATGAGTTGTCCTATTGGATAGTAATTTATCTTATAAATATTTAAAAATTTTTTAAAAAATTTGGGCAGTGGGAAGGGGAGAAAGTTTGGGATCTTTTAGTAATTCACTGTTCTTTTTTTATTTCCACTGTTTTAATGAATAGATAAAAAAATTTTATGTTACATGATTTGTATAAATTTTTGCATAACCTTTCGATTGAGAGATTCCATTTTATGTTTTTTCAATAATTTGACCTTGATTTTTTAAAATTAAAACAAATTTGAGTTTTTCTCAAAGATAGGCCTTTTTTATTTTTTTAAAAATATTTTTAAACGAAAACTGAGGTTTTTTCCTATAAGAACCCAAAGTTTCAAAAATGCGTTTTTTTCATTTTCGAGAAATTAAATGATGAATACCGCGTGATGCAGGATCGACTGTAAGGGCCCGCGTCGACGCTGCGATTCGACGTCGATCCGGCGTATCGCGATATTCATCATTTACTTTCTCAAAAACGAAAAAAAACGCATTTTTGAAATTTTGGGCTTGTATTGGAAAAAACCTCAGCTTTCGTTTAAAAATATTTTTAAAAAATTAAAAAGGCCCATCTTTGAGAAAAACTCTAATTTGTTTTTAATTTTGAAAAATTAAGGCCAAATTATTGAAAAAACATAAAATGGAATCTCTCAATCGAAAGGTTATGCAAAAATTTATACAAATCAAGTCACATAAAATTTTTTTATCTATTCATTAAAACAGTGGAAATAAAAAAAGAACAGTGAATTACTAAAACATCTTAAACTTTCTCCCCTTCCCACTGCCCAAATTTTTTAAAAAAATTTTAAATATTTATAAGATAAATTACTATCCAATAGGACAACTCATAAAAAAAATTTGCAATAGATTGGACATATTTCATTTTTGGGGCAGGACAATTTCTGTGAAATCCACTACATATGTGACCCTCCAGGGTGAAAGGGACCTTAGCTGCAAAACATTGGATTTTGATTTTTTATTATGAATCGATAAAATTTGAGTTGATCTTTCACATACAGAAATCAAAACTTGTTTATGTCTAATAGTTTTTGTGTTATTAGCGATGAAACATAGGCATAACATAACAACAACAAAGGCAGGCTCGTCTTCAAACGCCTGTCCTGAAAAATTCAAAACATTCAATTTTAAATCTTTATTATCAATCAAAAGAATTTGAGTTAGTCTTTCACATACAAAAAAGAAATTTTTTTTATGTCTATTAGTTTTTGTGTAATTGGCGATGAAACATAGGCACAACCTAACAATAACTTAGTCAGGCTCAACTTCAAACGCCCGTCCCGCAAAATTCATTTCTTGCAGCTAAGGTCCCTTTCACCCTGGAGTGACACATATATTTAAAGTTTAAATTTAATTTACAAAAGTAATTTACATTTAACATCACAAAGTATGTTACTATTTGAGGACATGAATTTAACAAATTCGACTTTGACAATTTATTTCAAGCGGTTTACGTGTTTCGCGTGAGCCCTTGAACGTTTTAACAATATCGCATTTATTAAAAAAAATAGCAATACTAAATTAAAAAAAAATTAAAGAATTGTAATTTCATGAACGTGAGTTTCACTCACGTTTTAATCTCTAAATTGAGCGGCCTTGCCAGCTCTAACGAGTCTTACTTGTTTTCTTAGGCGAATCTTACTTGCTTCATACAGGTGAGATTTACTCTCCCATTTAGCCCTATTCTAAAATATATATAAAACAAAAAAATTGTGAAACCTAAACCCGTTCGCGTCGCAAGGAATAAAGGAAAAAGGGAAAAGTCAGATCCTTATTAAAAAGTATTTCTTGTCTGAAGAATCCAACGTAAAGAGCTCCGTACTCTTATATTCTTCATCCAAACGTCTCACGTATCGTGAGAGTCTCTGCGTTCTCTGTGGATCGTCGTATCCACAGTAGAGAAAGAGAGAGAGACGTGCTGTCGCTGTCACTTAATGCATTTGATATGAAAGCTGCATAAAGTGGAATCTGCTGCCGCCATCAGGTGTACCCACAAAAAATCAGATTAAAAAAAATTTGGTATCGAGAAGGATAGAACTCGCGCTTCTTTGTCCCACAGTCGCGTGGCATATCCACGACGCCATTGGCAAACCTGAAAATTCTTGGATACGCGTTCATGAAGAACAATTAAGAAGAAAGTGGCTGCGCCATCTAGCGTACCTGCAATCGGGATCAAAGTTTAGATCTTTAACCCCACCATAGTAGGGACCACCGCCTGAGTCTCGCCGCTGGAATCGGAATGAAAATTTCACACGCGGAGACGTACCTTTATGGTAAAGCAGAGAAATGCGGGCTCACGCCGCCTGAGAGCTGATTGGTCGCTCGCGCGCTCTGATTCACCGGTAGCGAGAAACCGGGGTAAGTGCAACGCCATTGGTCATTCCGAAAAAGAAGGGTCATTTCTCGCTTTTGCCTTGAAACTTGTCAGTATCACGGCTGCTCACGCGTGAGGTACATTCCTCCGGCCGCTCAACATTTTGAGTTTTCGTTCGCGCTTATGACAATTTTTCCGGGTGGTTTCGTCACAAATTCTTTTATTTTATGGTCTTATACTTTCACTGTTTTACGTTAAACATATTTATTTTTAAATTTCTTTTATTATAAAATAACCCTAAAAACTAAGTTTATTGTATAAAGTAATGTTTTAACATTCAAACAAAAATATTTTAATCATGACCCAACCTGCCCCGGGCCGGGTCGGAATTGGTCACTTTGGATTACTCCAAAGGCACTGTTTTCCAAAAAAAGGAAATTAATAACGGGACTTTTTCTTTTTTAAATAAAAGCTGCAATTTTAGAGAAAGTTTCCTGCACGATAAGGTTTTCATAAATTGGATATTAACCAAGTTAAATAACGAAGAGTGCAAAAAGGCCCAACCAGCCTCGCTCTCCCCTATATTAAACGAAATGATCTCTGTGAAAAAGCAAAGAGATTATGAGATAAACAGGAAATCAAATAGTTACGCACTGCAAATGTAAACTTGTAAGGTGTAAACTTGGCAGCGGTATTTTTGGAATTTTTTTTTTGCAGTTTAAGGTCAATAAAAAATATAAAAAAATTTCAAATAAACTTTAATCATTTTGCAGGTAGGCTCTTTTATTGGCCAATTCACTCAACCAACTGTATTACATTAAATATACCGATTAGATAATTTTTTATAGTCATTCTTGCTCAAGAATTTCGATTTTTCATCTTTTAAGCTCAATGTAGTCTGCAAAAAAATGTATTTCGTATTATATAATTAAGTACTTATTCTACTATAATACTAGAGCAATAAGAAGTAAAAATAGAAATTTTAAATACTATAATAATGTATTAAAATAGTAAAAAAGTTAAAAAATCAGCTTTTCCACATAAAATGGACTAGCGCGACCTCTAAAAAAATTTTTTCTTAAAATAAAAAAATACGTATCTTTTTTTTTTTGTTACAATGAGCAATTTTTAGAGGTAGCATATGGGGCATTCTCTGGAAAAAAAGCCACCCACAAAAAATTTTTTTCGTTAATGATTTTATGTCATAATATATATAAAAACAAATATAAAAAGTAGGGTGTTAGGTCAGTGTAATGCGTAGTTGCCATATTATTATCAAGGGTTAAATTTTAAGGTAGCATAATTTTCATCTGACAATAACTTTTTTCCTAATCATTGAATTTTAAAATCTTACATATTACATATTACATATATTATAACATATTAATATATAGATGTATATATATTAGGGTGGTTCAAAAAAATATGAGTTATATGGGCGAATCCACAGAACCGGTCGATTTCATGTTACTTATAGATTTTTCTATTTTAGAAGTATCATATTAATCTTTTTCAAATTTCTACCAATTTATAGTATCCTTAATAACCAATTAAACTAAGAAAATTGTGTAAATGCAAACCTTTTCGTCTTATATAAAAAATAAAATAGAGTTAAGTTACTTAAAAATTCAAATTTGTCGTGTTATTTTAGGTATCAATTTTAATTCTTATGGGTATAACTTGTTCGGCATAGATTGGAACAATTCCAAATGATGGTGAATTATACTTTACTTAGTGTAGAATCTATTGAAGGCAGAAAAAAATATGTGCCCTTAATTAAAAAGAAATGGTAGTCGCTGAAAGTAGGGTTACTCATTGTTTTAAAATAATGAAATACCTATACATTTTTATAAATATTTTTTACGGCGATTATTCGATTTGAATTTTTCAAATTGGTACTTGTTGTTTTTTAACAGATGAACAAATCTAGGTATAATAGAACAGTGTGCGATTAGAATTAAAGAAAATATTACAAAAATTAACACTCTATGTTTGATCGTGAACGATTCAAAACTTAGCCTTTTTTCAGGAGCACAACTACAAATTTAAATATAATGAATTAAAAACATGTGTGATTATTTAAAGACATTATTATAATTTGTATATACAAACGCCAAATTCTATTTTCAACTTATAATGTCTAAAAGTTAAAAATAAAACTAAAATTAAAAGAAATTTAACTGCATGAAGGTATTTATAAATATGAAAAATGAAATAACCATTCAGTTGTTTTATTTTCAAACTTGAATCAAAATCCATGTCAATAATGTCTGTTTATTGGTTCAGATAATTTAATTTGCAAAATAAAAAAATCAATGCTAAAATGAAATTATAATTTATTAATTATTATGTTAATTCTAAATATGAATTGTATATAAATAATTGTATTTTATCATATTTTATTATTCAAAATGTTTTGCAAATATTACTAATATATATGCAAAAAACAAAAGAATGAAGTACACATTTTTCATTAAAATTTTCTGAACAAAGATTACATAGGTATTTTCGTTTTTGGCTTTTAACTCAAACGGCATTAAAATAAAATGGATCACGCAAGAAGGTAATTGTTCTTAAATACTTTTCAAATAAAATAAACCATAAATGAAAGGTGTGCTCGTAATTTGAACATTTTTATTTTTATAAGTGAAAATCGACCGGTTCTGTGGATTTTCCCATATATGGGTCATTCTCTGGAAAAAAGCCACCCACAAAAATTTTTTTTCGTTAATGATTTTATGTCATAATATATATAAAAACAAATATAAAAAGTAGGGTGTTACGTCAGTGTAATGCGTAGTTGCCATATTATTATCAAGGGTTAAATTTTAAGGTAGCATAATTTTCATCTGACAATAACTTTTTTTCTAATCATTAAATTTTAAAATCTTATGGATGTTTTTTAAGTAGAATTTTCCAAACTTTTAAATTATATAACTAACAATTACGAAAAATTTAGTTTTGACCAGAAAAATTCAAAAATTATTTTTTAATGGAATTTTTAACACCCGTGCCTACCTACGATTTTTCTAGTATTGTCCAGAAATATTCGTTATTTAATAACCTTTTTACCCCTTAAATGGCATTTTGGGACAGCAAGGTGTAAACAAGCTACAATTGAATTTTCACTTGAAACAACTAACTAATTTGTTACTTATGATTTCGGGCGACTTATAATAATTCCTGCATTGTTTGAAACTGTTCCAGAATTCTTTAAAAAGGAATTCTAACCATTTTTGCGACTACTAAAAAACATTAGATGCAAATTAATGGGTTCCCTGTCGGCTTGGCGAGAGACAAGCAGAGACAAAGTTTGTCCCCGTTTGTCCCTCGTTTGTCTCCGTTTGTCCCTATTTCGAAATTCGTGTAGAAAAATAAAAAAAGAGTGAAAAGTGTTTTCGAGATTTCTTAATTAAGTCCTAGTGCACATTTGTACGTGTTTATTTATTGATAAAAAGTAAATTAATTGATTATTTCGATAAATGAGAGTTAAAGAGAATGTCGATAAATGTGTTTGCTAAAAGTAACTAGATTTTTTCATTATCATAAAATGCGAGAGATGGCGCGACATGGTACTTGTTATCGTTTTTGAAGAATAAAGTGACAGGTGAGAGTGAATAAGTTGTTTATCGTTATTTTCATTTAAGAAAAGATAAATAATAAACAAGTGTTATGAAAAGAAATGTATAAAAGAATATAATAAGGAAGTTGTGAAAAAGGTACGTATCGTGTGTGAGGTAAGTTTTGTTTATATATTTGCAAACGAACAGTTTTCAAATTTGTATTATTGTATAAAAACAAATAATATTTTTGTCATGAGCTGTTTTGTATTTAATTATTTAATTTATTATTTCATAAGTATATTAATATTTTTTTTTGTTTAAATCTTATCCTTTTTTCTCGATTTAATTTAAATAAGAAAAAGTAAACACTAAACACACTTTATATAACCTCAAAATGTCACAAAGTTTTATATATTTCTAACTATCATTAATAAAAGTTAATTTGAACAAATTAGTATCTTTCCAGTAAAATTAGGTTATACATGTGTCTTTCCGACTTGGGAAGAAAAAATCAATTTACAAAAAAATTATAAAAGTTTCAAATTTTTCTGGGAAAAATGAAACAAAATGTTTTTCAAAATTATTTAATTGTATCTTTTTTTGTATAATTAAGATAATTAGTTTTATTTTCTTGATTGTTGGTAGGTACTCTTATATTCCTTAAAAATTTATAATAATATATTAAAAATTGAAAAAGTGGCGACTAGTTTAATAGAAATAAACCAAGTCAATTTTCTCGAAAACAGCACCTTCGAATTATCTCAACAATTCACCTTTTTGAAATATTATTTTAATAATCTGTGGTATATTTCTCTCTTGCAATCTCCACAATAAAATACACAAGAATAAGTTTGTTTCTTGTTTCTTGCAAAATGTAGAGAAAAATATACAAGTATATATGATTCTAATAAAATATAAATCAAATATTTTGGAATACAGAAAACAAAAAATTCCTTTTTTTCCATGATTTTCCTCCAAAAATTCAATTAATTCAAATTATTTTAAAGATATTTCTTTGTTTCAAACATTTTGTATTTAGATCCAAAAAATATATAATTATTTGAATCACACTTATTTGAATTAAAGAAATCTTAATTGACTAAAAAAAATTATTTGAATCTAATAAATGAAATTATTTAACATAAATAATAATTTATATAAAACAATTGATTCATTTATTCCTCTGAAACCTATGGCAGGGTTGCCACAAGTCAGTGAATTTAGGCAAATCAGGGAAAAGTCAGGGATTTACATCAAAAGTAGTGGAAAAATTCAAAGAATCTCTAAAATGTATAAAAAATTAAATTTGCCTGAAATTTACTAAGTAGAGAAAATTAATAAAAAAATTTTTGGAAATCATACTTTAAACATTACTAAAAATAGTTGATGTTTGCAATCTGAAAAATAATTATATTCCACAATTTGTATAATAATTTACAAGTTTCATTCATTCCTTCATTCATTCATTCATTCATTCATTCATTCATTCATTCATTCATTCATTCTGTCCACACCTGACATTTGGCACTAATTTTTTTTTAAATTTTATATAATTCTTCACCTTTTTAAAATTGTGCCAATTTTTATACTTATGGCAATTTTAGTTCCTTCAAACTTTAATTAATTTTAACCTCCATTGATTAAAAATTCAATGAATTACGCGCTTCAAAAATAAAATAGTAAATTGGAAGTAATTTTAAAATTTCTTCAATTTTTAATAATTAATTTCTATTATGATTGCAACTAAAATTTTCAAAATTTTCATCACTTTTCAATTGCTATGTTTATCTTTAAATTATTGTCATTAATATTTAAATTTATTATAGGTACTTTTTTCAATTATTTCCCTCAAATTTCAATTATTTCGGAAATTTTTCAAGTATTTTCTTCAAATTTTAATTATTTTTGAAATTTTTCAATTGTTTTCTTCAAAATTCAATTACTTTCTTCATATTGTAATTACTTTGTTTCCATTTTTCAAATTGTGTTATCATTTTTTTATTTTTATTCAATTTTTCAATTAGTTTTGCCGTTTTACAATTTTTTTGATCCAAAATGAATTAATTTTGTTATTTTACAATTATTTTCTTCATTTTTCAATTACTTTTGCCATTTTCGAAGTATTTTCTTCAAATTTAAATGGCTTTTCTGAATCTTTATATTATTATCATGAATTTATTAATTTTTTACACCTTTTTCAATTATTTTCTAAAAATTTCATTTATTTTCTTTAAACTTAAATTATTTCTCCCCCAAATTTTCGAATTTGTAATTATTTTCATTCTTTATGATAATTTCCAAAATTGTTGTCTAAAATTTCAATTTATTTCTATTATTTAATACATATTCTGTGATTATTTACAATTATTTTCTAAGATTTTCAGTATTAATGTTATTGAAAAATCAATTAATTTATTTTATTTCATAGATATTTTGTAATCTTTTCAATTTTTTTTATCAAATTCCCATTATGATATTTAATTTCATATTATTAATATATTTCTCCACTAATTTCAAACATTTGCAATTATTTATAATCTAGTTTTATAATAAATGTACGAAAAATTTGTTTTAAGAACTCAAAAAAGGTCAGGGAAGAAGAAAAAAAATGGTTTGGAAATCAGGGAAAAGTCAGGGAAAATTGTAATAAAATATTTGTGGCAACCCTGCTATGGTTTTTTTATTTTATTACATTAAAATTAATTCTATTCATATTGAAGACGTAATATTTAATTGCAATTCATTGCATTTTTTCATTGCATTATACTAATTTCATTTTAATTACTTTTTAAACAATTTTATTTATTTAATATAATGTAATTAAATTACTTAAATTATTATTAAATTTCAGATTTAAATTACCTTCTACCTACTTTGTGTATATTGTTCATAATGAATTGTTTATTCAATAATTATGTCTCCCACTCTTCCGTCCACATTCATTACTTATTTAACGTTACTTGATTATTATTCTTAATCAAAGTCTTTTGCAAATTCCGCGTAACATACATTATACATAATTTACTGTTCATTTGTAAATAATTTTGTCGAAAAATCTGTTTTTAAATCATTTCTATGTTAAATAAATATATTTGAATGTTAGCAGTTTCGCGCCAATCTCTTGCAATTAGGTAGTTCAAGTATGGTGGGGAAAAATTCAAGATGGCCGCTTGCTGGTGCCTAAAAATGCATTGTAGTCAATGGAGCAAAATCGGTTATTTTAAAATAACTTTTTAAAAACAAACTTTTGAACCCATGTTTATTAGAAAATTATTTTCCTTTTATCGATAGCTATTTTTTAAAATAATAAAATTTAATAAAATTCTTATATCAATTTTTATTATTTTTAAAAGTAGCTTTCGATGAAAGAAAAATAATTTGCTAATAAACATGGGTCCAAAAATTTGTTTTTAAAAAGTTATTTTAAAAAAACTGATTTTTTACCCATTGCTGGCTTGAACTACCTAATTGCAGTAAAGTGAACTGGGCTGAAGGTAGCCGGATATCAGTTTCTTTTATGTTTTACTCTAATAATTTATTACTTATTTCTTTATTTCTTAGCCGAATTCTTCAATATCGCAAGTTCCATCATAATAATTTCTTCGGAAATACATTTATTTGTTTTTCAACTTCTTTTCTAGCAAATTCCATAAGGTGGACCTAAGGGCCAAAGCAGATAGAAATACGGTACGGGACCAAATCATGAGACAGAAAAGGACAGAAACAGTCTCTGTCCTTTATTATCTCATGCCCTGCTTCCGTAACCGTATTCATTGTGTGTTGCCCATAAGGTCGAGCTACTGATGGGATATCGATATCGAACGACATTAATATCGATATTTGATTTATCGATAATTCAACAAAACTATCGATATTTAAAAATATATAGTTATCAAGAACAAATATCAATATATCGTTCAAACGATATATCGCACATGTGCAAAAGTACTTATTAAAATTAAACGTTTTAGCAATGCTCGACAATTATCAATTTTATATTCTTATTTAACATAAGTTGAATACAAAAAACAAATGAATTGAAAATTATTGAAATATATAAAGATTCTCTAATAATATGTAAATGAAAAAAATCAGTATACATAAATAATGCTATCTCGCTTACTCTCATGGGCCAAAATTATTGATATTGAATATTTTATCGATATTGAGCAACGATATATAATATAAAAATATAAATAGTGTCAATAAAATGTATACTGAAATTAATGGAATGTTAGTAATCTTACCATAAAAATAATTTAAGATGTAAATCGGAATAGTGTAATAGAACTTTTCATCTCGAATAATTTTGTCTCCAAATAATTCGAAATTCCGGTCGGTCATATTTTGTACCCACATGTTAATAACATGGTGAATTTCCGAATATGACCGACTGTCATGGCGGACTGAGCATGCGCATTCACCACTTCCTATTCGAAATGAAAAGGTCTATGAAACACTTGACACAGAAATTCAAATGGAATTTCTTTCATACTTTTTAAACTTAAAGAAATTTTGTAAAATTTTATTTTAAGAATGAATGTTTTTTAAAAAAAACATTACTTTGTAATATAAATAAAAGAACATATTAACAGTTTTCGATTTTGAATTAGATTTACACAAGTGTTTTCTAATTTGTTGTATTTATTCTTGAATATCTCTTTCTGTTGACACTATTATAGCCTTTTATAATTCTACTAAAAACAATAATTATCTTGAATGACGTCTATCACATTTTAAAAATTAACCTTCTTTTAAATTCACTATCGGAGAGTAATCATTCAGGTCTGGACATGAATCACTCTTGTCTAGACAGGGTTCACTACTGTCAATTTCGATAATGTCTAAAAATATTACTGAGTCCTTTCCAGACCGGAATGGTTCATGTCCAGAAAGCAATGAGTGCTGTCTAATTAAAAAATTTTATTTGGACAGGAACCATTCCTGTTCGGAGAGTACTCAGTCATGTTTCATTTTCTCAGTGCAGTTGGCAATTTTTTAAAAATAATTTTCGTAATTACGCATCCAATTATGTAATTACGTAATTGTATGCATTTGTACGTAATTACATAAAGGTACGTAAATGCATACGGGTACGTAACATTACGTAATTCTACGTAGTTACGCCATGTAATTGCGTAATATTACGTAGTTACGTAATGTAAATACGTAATTACGACTGAGTGTAATTTAATTTTGACGTAATGTGGATATTTGGTGGTGATTTAGTTTTTTTGCAATTTTCTCGTAAACTAATGAGTTGAAGTAAAAAATGCATTAAACATCAAATATGTATTTTTGTGAGATCTACAATTTTTGTAAAAAGGAATTTTTGATATTTGTAATATTTAAAGAGATAAACGAAAAAAACCTAAGTTTTTATGATTTTTTATGCACGTTTTTTACCATCAAGGTGGTCTAGTCGCCAATTTTCACTATGATTTTCGTAATCAGCGCATCAAATTACGTAAGTATACCAAGTTTCATTAAAATCGGAGGTGGGGGGTTTTCGGAACTGCACCCAATGATGCATTACTTTATTATACTACGTCTTCTTATCAACATAATTAAAAAATATTTTAACTAAACAAGCATTACATGGGAAGGAAAATATTGTCAACAAATTATAATTTGAGTTTATTTATTTGTGCACTTGAATTATTGATCAATTTTGTTTTAAATATTTAAAGTTCTGTTAACGTATTTTTTATTCAATCAGTTATTTATTATTTTTTATTGATTTCGATCACAATTAGTATTATAAAAACTTGTTTAATTTGTAAATAATGGCATGTAATAGTTTCTTCATACATTAATATTCACTGAGAAAAATGTTTAGTCATAACAATAAAAATTTGGTTAAGCCAACCAAATTATTTGGTTGTTATTTAATGAACCAAACTATTTGGTTGAGACAACTAAATTATTTGGTTCAGTGTTGTTTGTTGGGATAACAAAAACTGTTGGTTGTCACAACTAAATTTTTTTATTCGGGATAACAAAAACTTTTGGTTGGCACAAAAATTTTTTTTATTTGGGAGCTAACTAACCAGGTACGAATTTTCGGTCGGTCAACACATTTAATTACATAAATCACATGTAATAAATTTAATTACACAAATGTAATCATATGAGAATGTAGAAATTCAATATTAATGAAAATCTGAAACAGAAAAATTTCATTAGTTATGAAGATTCGAACCCGGGTTTTCCAGCTGCCAGTCCAGTAGACTACACGGAAAAACATTTGCACCGAAAAAGACGGTGCGTACAGTGTCAGGTTAGAACTCACTGCCTGGCACGGTAAAACATAGTGCAGGCACGAGATTTTACGGTGTCATCAAGACCGCGAACCGAGAATTCGTCTGCTAGGCACTGAGAAAAACCGTGCACGCACCGACAAAGAGAGCCACAGGCCCCGAAAATTAAGCTGCCCACCTTTGCACCCTGTTTTACTGTGTCATGCACTGTCTAATACTCTTCTGACACGGGATTTAACGGTTTAAATGTTTTTCCGTGTAACCACCAGCCCATCAGAGATATGAATGCACAATAAGAAATAAACCTTATAGCTAGACAGTTCAGTAACACAGACCGTTGGCCCAACTATCAGACCCATGTTCGGCCGACCGTCTGAAATTGGTTTTTATTTAGATTTTATTAATTAATATTACGCATGCATAAGCACTTACTTACTGAGATGCAAACTGTTTGGTTGTCACAACCAAATTATGTTTGGTTCAGCCAAATTACGTTTAGTTGTCACAACCAATTTATGTTTGGTTGTCACAGCCAAATTATGTTTGGTTGTCACAACCAAATTATGTTTCGTTCAACCAAATAAGGTCAACAAAATAATATTGTTGCCCCAAACAACTTGTTGTGTTATGCTAAGCATATCATTTCGTTATACCAATCAAAAAATTGTTGTTACAACCAATAATGGTCAAGTAAAAAATATTGTTACTGAAACTAAACTTTTTTTCTCAGTGTTTATAAAAAGTTTAATATGGTACAAAGCATATCACAAATTTGGATGACTTATGATAAGTTCATGAATATCTACATTTGGACACAGGGATTTTTGAAAATACCCATTTACATTTTTTTTGTAACACCCTTTTTTCTTCAAAGAAAAATTGTTTTTTGTTAAACTGTTTTTCCATACTAAACAAACAACTTAAGGAATTCAGGTACAGTCAACCATATTTCTGTTATGTGAAGTTTACCACTTAGAAAAGGTAAATTTATTCTGGTTGAATTTATCTTGCAGTTGGTTACAATAGCCATCAGCTTTTGGTACATATAACTGTATTAACATGATTGACCAAATATAATTATATCAACATTATCCTCACGGTTGTAGGAACCTTTTTACTTTAAATTAGAAAAATAATTATTATAAAAGCTTTTTACCGACATACAGTGTGCAAGCACAAAAGAATAAAAATATAAATTATGCAAAGAGATATATTTTTAAATTATATTAAAAATTTGTGCTGTTGGTATCATATAATTTTATACATATCTATATTTATAAATTTACGAAATTTCTGATAACTCATAGAAACAGAGTAAAATTATTTTTTAGCTCGAAAAGAAAGTAAATTTAAATTAATTTGGAGTTTTTTTAGATCTCTTCCAAACTTAAAGTTACAAAGATATTTACTTTGTAACACCAAAATAACTAACCGTCTCTTCTCGATAAATTTATGTTTTTAAAACAATAAAAAATTTTACATACTTTAAAACAGCTTTCCTAGCTTTTAAACAATATAATCGTAGCGCGCTAACGTCTCTTAAACAAAATGTTGTAGAAGGTACAATTAATAGGGAAATGAAGCAATATTTGCAGAAAAACTTTATCAAATATTATACTTAACAAGTTAGAATAAAAAAAATTTTGAAACTTAAAACTTCATCGCAATGGTTTTTTGCTCAAAGTTTCTAAAACAAGAGTTACGATATTACTTGCTTTGCAATTAAAAATTATTAACAAAATATACTTTTTTATTATTTTAATCATTTTAGAGGAATCAGTGAGGTTTTCTACGAAGGTATGTGAAGTTTAAACTATTTTTCTTCATTGGTTTACAAAATATCACGAGTTTATTATTAAAAATTAATTATTTTAATCCGGTGTAAAAATTTAGTTTTCATTTTTTATCGAGAAAAATAAAAGTCAAAGAAAAAAAATTTTCTGAATAAAAAATGTGTATTTACATATGAGCTCCATTGAGAACAATTTTTATTTTTGCATTTCATTGAATTTGGAATTCCAGATAATTTTGCCGTCATCTTATCTCGCGAAAAAAGAGACAGACAATGCGTTCGAGCGTAGAGGCAGTTGCTTTATCCGGCCCCTCAATTCTCAGAATATCCAACTCTCCAAATGTCCAATTGTCAGTACTTTCAACATTCCAAACCTCCAATTCTCAGAATATACAACTCTACGAATCTCCATTTGTCAGAGCATTCAACATTCCTCACCTCCAATTGTCAGAATATTCAACTCTCCAAATATCCATTTGTCAGAACTTTAAAATTCATAAACTTCCAACTTTCAGAATGTTCAACTCACCAAATGTCCATTTGACCGAACTTTTGAATTCCCAAATTTCCAACACTCAGAATATTCAACTCTTCGAATGTCCATTTGTCAATACTTTCTAAATTCCAAACCTCCAATTCTCAGAATATCCAACTCTCCAAATCTCCATTTGTCAGAATCTTTAACACTCAGATTACTCAGCATACAGAATCTCCGTTTGTCAGACCAAAAGAATGTAGAATTTCTAAAAGAGCTTTCTGATTGGCTGGAAATGTTCCCTGAAAAATTACCACCCAATTAGAAAGCTCTTTTAGAAATTATACATTCTTTAGGTTTGACAGATGGAGATTGTGTTCTGACAAATGGAGATTTTGACAGTTGGTTATTCTGAAAATTGGAGGTTTTGAATGTAGAAAGTTCTGACAAATTGAGATTCGGAGAGTTGGATATTCTGAGAATTGGAGATTTGGAATGTTGGGAGTTCTGACAAATGGAGATTCACAGAGTTGAATATTCTGAGTGTTGGAGATTTGGAAATTTAAAAGTTCGGAAAAATGGAGATTCGGAGAGTTGAATATTCTGGGAGTTGTAAATTTGTTAATTTAAAAGTTCTGACAAATTGATGTTTGGAGAGTTGAATATTCTGAGAGTTGGACATTTGGGAATTTAAAAGTTCTGAAAAATGGAGATTTGGATAGTTGAATATACTGACAATTGTACTTTCGGCAAATTCAATATTCTGACAAATAAATTTCGGCCTTTTGGAGATTCTGACAAATGAGTTTTGGACAAAATAGTGTCGACCCCCGTTAACTCCCCAAATTTTTAACAGTGTATTGGAAAAAAAATAATATTTCTCTTTTAAGAAACTTGTATATTATTCTTTTCGACATTTAAGAAATGTCTTATATTTTAAAAAAAATTTAACTGTTATACTTCATTTTACTTTTACGTAAAGTGAGAAACTTTTGGTTTCAATATCAGCTCTATTGCTTATCATTAAGTAAAATAAAAGTTAAGAATTTAGGGATAATCGAGGTATGGTTATAAAAATTATTATATTGATTATGAAAAGATGTTTTTCAACCAGCAGCTGTCTTTTTTATAAGAAATCGTAAAAGTGTTATAACTTCATAAAACACATATAATAATATTACCTCTAAAGAATTTTAGAATGATGAGAATAAAATGTTAGAAGCTTTGTAAACCTTTATTATAAAAATTTTATAGTTAGTAGTAGTAGTGGCGCGCAGTTAGACCGCATGTTGCTGTTTGAGTCTAAATTTCTAAAAAACTAAAATTTCCCACTCTGCTTTTCACATATCTTATAGGAAAAAAGTCAAGCTTTCCATCTAGATGGTTTCAAAAATGAAAAAAAAATTCAATTTCGATATATACTCAAATTACTAATTTGACCTTGAATTTCAAGGTCAAAATTTATTTAGAAAAAAATCTATTTATCACTATCATAAAGCCTGTTAAAAGACCTTTAAAAATCACTATATATAACGTAACTTTTCTCCACTCTGTTAAAAGACCTTTAAAAATCACTATATATAACGTAACTTTTCTCCACTCTACTTCAAAATATAATAAATTAAAAAAAAATTTCAAAAAATTCAAAATTTTCAAATTCTGTAACTAAAAAAATATTTTATTAAAATCAATAATATTTGGTATTTTTACTTCCATTGACAATAACAACATTTGAGTACAGTTTGGACTTAATTGGATAACTTTCATTTTTTGAATCGGACATTTCGGGAATTTTGCCTTATAGGAAGCCGAGCAGTCTTCCCGGTAAGAAGAGGTTCATTAAAATAAATAAAAACGGTTCCAAATGTCGTGAAATTTTGAACGTTTTTAATCCAATCTAAAGTCATTTTTGAACTTCTACGTTTTAATTCTTTTGGAAAGAATTTATCTAGACACATTCCTATTCTTTTTAATTCTTCATGAAAATCGTACGCATTTAAATTCGTAAACGAGAGTTACAAATGAAATGAATTTAATTCTGCTTTATTTTAATTCCTATACGGTAGTTAAAAATGAAATCAATTTAATCCCGTTTTGTTGCTAAGAAATATGGAGCCAGTTAAATTCCGTCTAAAACAAAAAAATTGGTAACAATTTAATTCATCTTAATCACACGGAATTAAAACGGTTTAAAATGATTAGAAAAATGACGAATATTAATATCGCTTTATATTCAAATCAATGTCATTTTTGAACTTTTTTGTTTTCATTTTAATGCATTCTAATCAACCTCTTCTTACCGGGTTTACAATTAATTTTATACACTGTGTTAGTTATATCATTTTTATCCGTTTTATCTTTTATTTTTTTAATCAAATAATTAAGATTATTATTACTTGTTGGAGTTGCTTGAATGTTAAATTTTTTGAAGCTAAAAGATAATTTTTAATAATGTTTATTGTGATATGGTAATTTTAATTTGGAAATCAATGTGTAAATATTTGGATTGTTCCTAATATTATGAGTATTTTTTTGAATATTTGATAATCTTTTTTTAATGTATTTTTGTACAAAATGTATGAGATACTCATTGTTGTGTAAAATGTTTTCAATAATTTTTAAATTTTTACTGTGAAATTTTTCATCAGCTAATGTTATTGCTCGGTCAACCAAGTTGTATGCCATTTCTTTTTTTTGTGAAACAGGATGTTTTGATTTAAAATTTAATATCCGTCCACAACAATAACAACTTCCTCAATAGAAAATACCATAATGATGATTTAACAAAAACTGACACGATATTAGCAAAATGTTATGGTTTACCAAAAATACATATTGAAAGTCCCATATTGAACTTCTCAAGAATCACTGTGGGAGCTATCAAGTGCCAAAATTTGTGATTGTGTAGCCTGCACGGTTGGGACGTCACATTTGGTGCGTATGACATCCCAGGGACAGGTTACCTCAAGCACAAAAGCAGTAGTATAGGAGAGCTAACCAATAACTGTCGAGATCGACTTCTGGCGGTGTAGCAGACGATACAGACTTCTCTCACAAGTAAAGCTACGGAAGTGTAAATCTCCGATTTTTTTGTAACTTGGTATATTTTTAGAACTAAAAAAAATAATAGACACGTATTTTTTTTTAGCGGCCATGATCCACTTTAAAGGGTAGAAACTACCTCTTGAAGTTATAGGCGTGCTCATGTGTTGTGTATATTGCCTGTAAGCCTTGATTAAGTCATTACGCACTTATAACTTCAAGGGGTAGTTTCTGCCCTTTAAAGTGGATCATGGCCGCTAAAAAAAAATACGTGTCTATTATTTTTTTAAGTTCTAAAAATATACCAAGTTACAAAAAAATCGGAGATTTACACTTCCGTAGCTTTACTTGTCAGTGTGGAGTAAACAATTTTTAGGGTTTCGTGGTTCGGGACCGAAACCCTTATAGTGAGACTTTGTACTCCGTCCGTCCGTCGTACACAGTAGCCTATGTTACTTCAAGTAGCCTGTGTCACTTCAAGTAGTCTATGTCACATTTCGAGTAGCCTATGTCAAAATTCAAGTAGCCTATGTCACTTCAAGTAGCCTATGTCACATTTCGAGTACCCTATGTCACTTCAAGAAACCTGTCATTTAAAATAGCTTGTGTCACTTCAAGTAGCCTATGTCATATTTCAAGTGGTCTATGTCAATTCCAGTAGCCTATGTAACTTCAAGAAGCCTGTGTCATATCTCAAGTGGCCAATGTCATGTCAAGTAGCCTATGTCACTTCAAGTAGCCTGTCACTTCCAGTAGTCCAAGTAACACTTCAAGTGACATATGTCACATTTTAAGTAGCTTATGTCACTTTAAGTAGTATATGTCACTTCAAGTAGCCTACGTCACTTTAAGTAGCCTATGTCACTTCAAGAAGCCTATGTCACTTCAAGAAACCTATGTCATTTAAAATAGCCTATGTCACTTCAAGTAGCCTATGCCACTTCAAAAAACCTACGTCATTTAAAATAGCCTATGTCACTTCAAGTACCCTCTGTCACACTTCAAGAAGTCCATGTCATTTCAAGTAGTCCAACTCACACTTCCAGTACCATATGTCACATTTTAAGTAGCTTATGTCACTTTAAGTAGCATATGTCACTTCAAGTAGCCTATGTCACTTCAAGTAGCCTATGCCACTTCAAGTACCCTCTGTCACACTACGAGTAGCCTATCTCACTTTAAGTCGCCTATGTCACTTCAAAAACCTATGTCATTTAAAATAACCTATGTCACTTCAAGTAGCCTATGTCACTTCAAGTAGCCTATGTCACTTCAAGTAGCCTATTCCACTTCAAGAAGCCTATGTTACTTCAAGTAGCCTATGTCACATCAAGAAGCCTATGTCACATCAAGTAGCCTATATCACCCTTTAAGTATCTTATGTCGCACATCAAGTAGCCTATGCCACTTCAAGAAGCCTATGTCACTTCAAGTAGCCTATGTCACTACAAGAAACCTATATCACTTCAAGTAGCCTGTCAATCAAGTTGCATATGTCATTTCAAATAGCGTATGTCACACTTCAATTAGCCTATGTCACTTCAAGTAGCCTATGTCACACATCGAGTTGCCTATGCCCTCTTCACGTAGCCTATGTCAGTTCAAGTAGCCTACGTCATTTGAAATAGCATATGTCACTTCAAGTAGCCTATGTCATATTTCAAGTGGTCTATGTCAATTCCAGTAGCCTATGTAACTTCAAGAAGCCTGTGTCATATCTCAAGTGGCCAATGTCATGTCAAGTAGCCTATGTCACTTCAAGTAGCCTGTCACTTCCAGTAGTCCAAGTAACACTTCAAGTGACATATGTCACATTTTAAGTAGCTTATGTCACTTTAAGTAGTATATGTCACTTCAAGTAGCCTACGTCACTTTAAGTAGCCTATGTCACTTCAAGAAGCCTATGTCACTTCAAGAAACCTATGTCATTTAAAATAGCCTATGTCACTTCAAGTAGCCTATGCCACTTCAAAAAACCTACGTCATTTAAAATAGCCTATGTCACTTCAAGTACCCTCTGTCACACTTCAAGAAGTCCATGTCATTTCAAGTAGTCCAACTCACACTTCCAGTACCATATGTCACATTTTAAGTAGCTTATGTCACTTTAAGTAGCATATGTCACTTCAAGTAGCCTATGTCACTTCAAGTAGCCTATGCCACTTCAAGTACCCTCTGTCACACTACGAGTAGCCTATCTCACTTTAAGTCGCCTATGTCACTTCAAAAACCTATGTCATTTAAAATAACCTATGTCACTTCAAGTAGCCTATGTCACTTCAAGTAGCCTATGTCACTTCAAGTAGCCTATTCCACTTCAAGAAGCCTATGTTACTTCAAGTAGCCTATGTCACATCAAGAAGCCTATGTCACATCAAGTAGCCTATATCACCCTTTAAGTATCTTATGTCGCACATCAAGTAGCCTATGCCACTTCAAGAAGCCTATGTCACTTCAAGTAGCCTATGTCACTACAAGAAACCTATATCACTTCAAGTAGCCTGTCAATCAAGTTGCATATGTCATTTCAAATAGCGTATGTCACACTTCAATTAGCCTATGTCACTTCAAGTAGCCTATGTCACACATCGAGTTGCCTATGCCCTCTTCTCGTAGCCTATGTCAGTTCAAGTAGCCTACGTCATTTGAAATAGCATATGTCACTTCAAGTAGCCTATTACACAATTAAAGTAGCCTATTTCATTTCAAGTACCCTATGTCACTTCAAGAAGCTTATGCCACTTCAAGTAGCCTATGTCACTTCAAGAAGCCTATGTCACACTTCAAGTAGCCTATGTCATTTCAAGAAGCCTATGTCGCTTCAAGTAGCCTATGTCATTTAAAATAGCCTATAACATTTCAAGTAACCTATGTCACTTCAAGTGACCTGTGTCATTTTAAGTATCCTATGTTATTCAGCTTTTCAGGTTGCATGTGAGAGAGACGGAAATATAGAGTAACAGAAGACTACGAAACCCGAGATTGTAGGCGCAATGCGCTTGCTTTTTGTGCTGGTTATTATAATCATAATAAAAGCAGTCACTATATCAGTTATTCTTGAAGGTAATTACTAATTCACAGGAATTGTTATAAATTGAAAATTTTTGTTTTTACAGAAAGCTTATGAAAATATTAACTAATTCTTTATATATATTTCTGAAGAAATTAATTTTTACATTTAGTGCCCTCAAAGCGCAAAATTCGTAATTCTGGCACAATAGTACGTTATTTACGTTATTAATAGGCTCAGTACACTTTCATTTTCTTCTTCTTTTTTTTGTTTGTTTAAACGTCTTAAGGACACGAAATTTTGGACTAAAACATATACCTTTTAATACCACCATCGTACACTAGCCGATCATTAAGAAATGGTACAGAAAACAATTATTAGTCAAATTTACACAATGACTGGACTAGAAGAACTACGCCAATTCAGAGTAGTGCTAAAAACCCTGCCATTCCAGATAACAGTTGAAAAAAATGTCATTTCAGAAATCGCATTTTTTTCCTCCTTTCAAGTTAAAATTATTGGGACAAGAAGTTCGTTAATGACGGTTATTTTTCTCTTAACTTAAACTTGAATATTCAGTAATTAACTTCTGAGCAATAATTTTCATTTTTTAAATGATATTGTTATATTTTTTTCAAGCTAAAGTAAGGGAAAAATTTTGATATCCGAATTGGCATGTCTTTCAACTGTTATCTGGAATGGCAGAGTTTTCAGCACTACTCTGAATTGGCGTAGTTCTTCATTCATGCGACGGATTTTATGGATTTTCAAATATTTTAAAGGCTCATAATGTTATACTATCAATCCGAACAATTAGTTTACTCTTAAATGCGTTATTTATGTTTTAAAATATATTTTTTCTTTCCTTCATTCACTGGTTTTTATGGCAACTTTATTATGTTTACTGAAAGAAATAATTCAATGGCACTGCCATAAATATGGATAAATCACCCATAATATATTGCCAGGCCCGTGCGCAGGATTTGCTTCTGGGAGGGGTTTTCAAAAAAAAAAAAATTGGGAGTTGAAAACGAAATTCGAAAAATGGCTAATTAATTACACTATTGAAAAGAATAGTTTAAAAAATTAAATAATTAATAATAAATTCAAACAAAACAGTTGAAAAAATAGAGAAAGAACTGTTGGAAATAATTGCAAATTGAACGACAGGATTGAAAATCAAAAAATAATTGCAATTAAAGAAAATAATTGAAAATTAAAGAATTAAATTAAAATTTCAAAAAAATAATTGATAATTAAAAAAGAAATTACAAAATGAAGAAAAAACTTGACATTTAAAAACAAAATTCAAAAAATGGCCAGATTAACAGGCAACCGAACAAAATAATTCAAAAAATCAAAGAACAATATTATAAAATTTCAAGATAATAATTGAAATTTAAAAAATTGTAGGAAATAATTAAAAATTGCGGGAGATAATTCATAATTGAAGGGAATAGTTGAAAAGTGACGAGACTAATTGAAAAATTTAAAAAATATGTGAAAAATGCTGAAAATAATTGTCAATTGAAAACAAAATTCGAAAAATGACTAGATTAATAGACAACTAACAAAAATAATTGAAAGAAAGAAACAACAAATATTAAATTAAAAAAAAAAATAACTGGAAATTGACAAATTAAGAAAATTATAGGAATAATTGTTGAAAATAATTGCACATTTAACTAAGGGATTGAGAATCGAAAAAAAATAATTAAAAGTAAAAAAAATAATTGAAAATTGAAGAAAGCATTTAAATAATTAACAATTGAAAAATGTAATTAAATTGAAAGAATATACATAAAAACTTTTAAAAAATTAATTGAAAAAAGCCGATAATTAATTTACATAGAAGAAAACAATTGAAAATTGAAGAATGGAAATAAAAATTAAAGAATAAAATGGAAAATTAAAGAAAATAATTGAAAAATTCGCTGAATTATTGAATATTGAGGAATTAATTGAAAATAGAGAAAAATAAGTGAAAACTAAAGAAAATATTTCAGAATTGAACAAAATAATTAAAAATTGAAGGAATAAATTGAAAATTAAATAACTAAATAAAAATCTCAAGATAATAATTGATAATTGAGAAAATGCGAGAATAATTTAATATTAAATAAAATAATTGAAAAACGAAGAAGGAATTTGAAAATGGAAGAAAATAATTGAGGATTTAAGAAAATAATTAAAAATTAAAGAAATAAATTGAAGATTAAAGAAAATAATAAAATAAAATTAAAGAAAATAATTGACAATTAAAAAACTGGCTAGATTAATATACAACCGATCAAATTAATTCAAAAAATCGAAGAATAATAATAAAATTTTGAGATAAAAATTGAAAATTGAAAAAAAAGTAGGATATAAATGAAAATTGTGGAAAATAATTAATAATTGAAGGAAATAGTTGAAAAATGATGAGAATAATTTAAAAATGAAAGAAAATATTATTACAAAAATAATTGTCAATGGAAAACAAAATTTAAGAAGTGACTAAATTAATAGACAACTTAAAAAAATAATTGAAAAAAATAAATAAGAAATATTACATTTAAAGAATTAGTTCATACTTAATTGCATATTTAAAGCTGTATTGAAAATTGAAAAAAATAATTCAAATTGAAAAAAGTAATTGAAAATTGAAAAACTATTAAAAATTGAAGAAAAAATTGAAATTTAAAGAATATATTTAAAACTTGAAAAAAGTTATTTGTAAAATTAATGAATAATCATATAAAATTGAAGGAGAAAAATAAATTGTCAATTGAAAAATGATGAAAATTATGGAAAACATGTAGACAATAAATGAAAATTGAAAAATTGTATTGAAATTTCAAGAAAATAGTTGGTAATTGAGAAAATGCGAGAATGATTGAATATTAAATAAAATAATTGAAAAACGAAGAATGCAACTGAAAATTGAAGAAAATAATTGAAAATTAAAAAAATAAATTGAAAATTAAAGAATTAAATTGAAATTTTAAGAAAATAGTTGATAATTGAAAGACAAATTACAAAATGACTAAAATAATTAAATATTAAAGAAAATAATTGAGAAATGAAGAAAATAATTGATAATCGAAAGAAGAATTCGAAAACTGGCGTGAATAATCAACAACAGAGCAAAATAATTATAAAAATTAAAGATGATAAAATGTAAAGAGAATAATTGTATATTCAAAAATGTTAAAAATTATGAAGAAAAAATTACAGATTTATTTATGAACGAAATTAAAATGATTTGAGTTCATATTTATAAATTTGAATTTTAGTAAATTTAAATGAATTTTTTAAAAAGTATCTGATTTAAAACAAAAAATAATTATATTTTTTGTACCAAACTTCAGGTAACAAACAAAAAATAAATGAAGAAATGGAAGAACTTTAAGATTATTATTAATATAGATTTGTGATATATGAAAAAAATTGATTTTCGATAAAATTTTTCAGAACTTTTAGATTCACGACGAAATTCACGGTTTAGTAACAAATTTCCCGGATAATTTTTTAACTCCCGGTTTTTTCCTGGTTTTTGTGGGTTTCCCGCTCAAGTGAACACCCTTTTCTTATTAACCCTTAGCTGCACAGTGGTCAGTCCCACTGACCACCTATTTTTTTGAGTTTTTCGTAGATTATTGAATATTATTGAAATACCGTCACTATTTTACATTTATTGCCTTAATTTTAAGCTTCCTCAGTAAATTTCCGATTCCAAACTGTGGTTTTCAAAAAAAAAATTTTTTTTAGTTTCCAAGAAAAAAATTTGAAAATAGCAAATTTTTTTCGATTCTCTGATTTTCATATTTTTATCTTCTTCTGATTATAAAATACCTAATTTAATCGAAAAAAATTATTTTTTTACTTTCAAAAAATGTGTGCATCTAAGGGTTAAAAATAATTTTTTAATTAGAAAGATTGAAATTTTTTAAAATAAGTTCAGACCTCTCTGGGGGGGGTTTGAACCCCCAAAACCCCCCCCCGTGCGCACGGGCCTGTATATTGCTAAAATAGATACTGCCATACTATATTTGTCTTTTAGCTATATGACTGGTGAAACTGCGATGTATATTTTTAGGTTAGAAGAACTGTCAGTGACGCACCGATGCATTATGGGATATTCATTCATTTAGTATTCGAAGTTCTACAAAGAATGTCAACAATAATCATATGACTAATAAGACTAGAGTATTTCTTTCAGTGTTCTATAATAAGAATTGTATATTTAATTATTAAGAAGTGATTATTTTCATTTTTTTATGAAGATAATAGATTTTTGAAAAGAAATATAAACAGTTTCTAAACAATTACACCCATTTAGATTTATTTTTTGGAAGTAACAGACATACTAGAAGTACATACCTACGTTATTAAACTTATCCGCACCTTTTACGAATTTGTCAGCTTTGACATCGCTACTGCAATTGTAATTTATTTCATGTTTCCATTAATAAATACTTCCAATAAGTATCTCACTTTATTCTGAAAAGTAGATTTTTTAATGTCATGCGGTTAGTATATTTAAAAGCTACCAATAAATGAAATTCTTTTTTAATCTAAACTTTTCTTAGCCGAACCTATCCGACTCTTGCCTACTTCAAGTAATACAAAATAAACATACGAAAGTTATAGGACAGACGCCTTTTTTAGTATGCACGACTGATCACTGAAGTATTGTTGAGTATTAGGGGTCTTCCATAAACTACGTTACCAATTTTCCAAAATTTTTAACCCCTCCCCCCCTGGACGACTTCACATGCATTTTTTAAATTTTTACCATTAAGCGTAGGTTTAAGCCGGAGCACCCTCCTTTGGTAACGTAGTTTATGGACGAGCCCTTATCGTTTGTATTACTATATGAATTAGGATATTGCGTTACATAATTAATTATGAGTATTTTTAAAGTTTATATAAAGAAAAGTGGTTAGCTTCCGGTTACATTGTGAATATTGAGCGGATGTTTTTCGTTGTTTGGTTACCAACTTTCGGCCTATGGTGGTGGTTTAGTGGAGTGTGGAGGATATAAAGTGGTGAAGAAGGAATGTGGGAGTGTTTTCTAAGTGAGTTTGAGTGAAAAAGGGGTGTGGAGTGTATGGATGGAGTGAAAATTGGCAGTAGGTAATGTGGAAAAAAAAATTGTGGTTATAAACATGCAGAAAAGATAAACGAGGTGAGTGATAGAGACGGTTAGAGAAAAGGAGGGAAGGAATAATTCTAGTTTAAGTAAAGTGGGGATTGAACATGACAGGACAGAGCAAGCGAAGAGAGAGTGAGGTAGTAAGTAAGGATGGAAATATAGCGGAGCTTAGTAGGGAGGTTTCTAATGTAAGTGTGGAGTTGAAGTGTCAGGCAGCGTTGGTAAGGCATGAGCAAGTAGGAGAAGAAGCTGAGGGGAAAGGTACTGAGGTGACAGATTGGTTGAACGAAACAAGTGAAGAGTGGGATGCATGGGTGGATAAAACGATAAGAATTATTGACAGGAGAAAAAAAGAAAATGTTCATGTTGAGAAGTGTGCGGTAGGAGTAGTAGGAGAAGTAATGGAGGTAAAGCAGGTTTTGGAGGAATGGGAGGAACATTGGAGGGAACAGAAAAGACAGTTATTGGAGAGGTTGAAAGAGGTAAAAGATAGGCAGAGAAAGTAAGAAGAGATAAGGAAGTAGTGATGCATTCGATACGAGCAAATCGTTAAGATCGTTCAACTTCATCATGTTTACAAGCAGCTTACGATACTTCATACTCGATTATTCTTTTGTTTTGATCGTTTCGTATCGTTATCTAGTTCCGATCGATAACTCGTAAGGTACACTGAGAAAAATCTATTGCGATTATTGCTTGAAATCATTCGTGCACTTTTTTCATTATTCTATTGATGTTATATTCCTAACAGAACGTATAATTATTGCTCGGGCTCCGCCTGATTATTAGGCCGGTCGGTCTACTATTCAGGTGGATTCGTATAGTTTTTGTTTATTTAGTTTCTATGCTATATTCATAGTATTTGTCCATGGAATAAACGCAAAAGATTTTTCTCAGTGTATAGATTTTGATATTTGTCAAAGCAAAGTTTTTTATTATCAAAATGGAAACTGACAATGAGCCAGTTAATGTGAAATTGCATTGATTAAAAGTTTAATTAATCCACGTTTTAAATATACTAAATTTGAAGTGATTTAAAAAATTATTCAATTTTTAATAATTTCTTTCTATTATAATTTCAATTATTTAAACTACTAAATAGTACTACTGTACTATTTTTATCGTATTTCAATTATTTTCTGCAATATTTAATTATTTTTAAATTAATTCTCGTAATCTTCAATTTATCTTATTTAAATTTCAATTATTTTGTTTAGTTTTTTCAATTACTTTTTCAATTTTTAATCATTTTCATAATTACCCTATTGAAGTGGGAAACGTTTCTGAGCAAAGAATGAAAACTTTGTTTGTGTTTTTTTTCTAAAGGGGTTGTAACCCTTAAAAATATTTTGAAATGTTTTTTTAAAGTGTTTTTTAACATAATCGTGTGTCTATAATAAATTAATAATTTGAAGAAAAACAATCATTTGTTGCTCAGAAACGTTTCCCACTTCAATCAGGTTCATAATTTCTAAATTACTTTGCAGAATTTTCAAATATACATATAATATATCTGTATTTTCAATTATTTTTTCACTTTTCATTTCTTTTTATTATTCTGCAATTATTTTCTCCTTCTTTTAATTATTTTAATTATTTTTCAATTAATTTACTAAATTTTCAGTTATTATCTCAAATTTAGATTATTCTCATCAATTTTCCATATTTCAAACGATTTTTAAACTATTTTCTTTAGCTCAAAAATAAATTCTGCAATTTTTTATTATTTTCTTGAATTTCTAATTATTTTCATTATTTTGGCATAATTTTAAAAAATTTCGATTATTTATCTCAATTTTCAATTATTTTCATTAATTTTCAATTATTTCTTTCAATTTTGAATATATTTAATCATTTTTCAATTATTTTTCTCGATTGTTAATTATTATTCTCATTTTCTAAAATTATTTTCTAAGATTTTTAAGTATTTTTCTAAAGTGTCAATTATTTCTTCAATTTTTAATTATTTTCATTTATTTTCATAATTTCCAAATTCTTTTTATTAATTATCTAAAATTTCAATTATTTTTAACTTTCGCCAATTCTTTCGTCTAATTTCTAGTTATTCTAATTTTTTTTCATTTGATTTTTAAAATCTTCTTGTAATTTCTCTCAAATTTCAATTATTTATTATTTATTTATTTTTTTTTCAAATAATAATCTTAAATTTTCCCAATTATTTCACTTAATTGTCATTTATTTTTTACATATTATCATTGTTATGTATCATCTTTCAATTCCTTTCTTCAAATATCAAAAATTAAAATAATTGTTCAATTATTTCCCAAAATTTATTTCCTTCAATTTTCAGTTTTCTTCGTTTGTTTTGTAATTTGCAAAATTTTAAACTATTTATCTGGCATTTCAATTTTTTCATTCAATTTTCAATTATTTATATGTATTATTTTTTATATTATGTTCTTCAATTTTCAACTACTTTCGTTCTTTTTCATAATTTCCAAAGTTTTTAACAATGTCTCTTTAATGAAAAATTATAATATTCTTTTTGAAATTATGTTTATCTTTTATTTTATTTATTCTTAATCTTTTATTTATTCTTTTTCGTTTATTTTCTCTAATTTTTAATTATTTTCTTTTTTTTCACAATTAATTTCTGAAAAGTTTTAAGTGTTTTTCTGAAATTTTTTTAAAAATAATCTTAAAAATAATCTAATTATTAAAATTATTAATCTAATTATTAATGATTAAAAATATTAATCTTTAAAATAATCTTTATTTAAAATATATTATGTTGTTTTTTCAATTATTTTCTCAAATTTTAATTATTTTTTGAATTTTTTTTCAATTTATTTTTAAGATTTTCAAGTATTTTTATCTAATTTAAAATACTTCTTAATTTTGAAAACATTTCTATGATTTTTTACATTTCTTTCCTCAATTTGTAACTCATTTCCTTTTTTTTTTTTTTTTTTTTCTTTAATTAATTTGCAAAATTTGCAATTATTTTGTTTAATTTCAATTAGTTTTTGCAATTTTTTTTAATTCTAAAATTTTATAAATTTTGTTCTAAATAAATATTTATTTTATTCATTATTATTTTTATATACATTTATTTTGAAATGTTATATTTAAGGGTTAGTTGGTAACAAATAGAAATGTCATATAATATAAAAACAATAAGCAATCACCAAAGTTTTAAAATTCTCGTTATCGATCGCTTAAACGAGCAATTTTCAAAACATTACGATCCTTTACGATAATTTAAACAAATGAATAAATGATCAGTCTCGTTAAGGAATCGTATCGTCAAATCTCGATCGTATGCATCACTATAAGGAAGGAAAAAATAGAATCATTAGAGGAAAGGATAAATAGATAAGAAAAGGGTTTAAAAAAGTTAGAGGGAAACAAAGAAGAAAAGTTGACTGGGGAAATTGCTAAAGAAAAAGAAGAAGCAAAGACGGTTAAAGAAAGGGTAAAAGAAGTGGAAAAAAGATTAGAGATAAAGGAAAGAAAGAAAAGGAAATGCAACGTAATAGTGAAGGGTATGAATATAGAAATAAGTAGAGTCAGGGAAGAAATAGATAGATTGATTGAAGGGACTGGAGTAAAGGTATAAATAAAGGAGTGCTGGGGTGTGAGAAAGCGAAACGGAGGGAAGTTTGAGAAGTGGGGAGTAAGGCAGGGAAGTGTAGAAGAGAAAATGGAGGCGCATGAATATTCCCTACATCCCATTAAACCTAAATCCCATTTAACCTAAAACCATTTAACTTAAATCCCATTTAACCTAAATTCCATTTATCCTAAATCTCATTTAACCTAAATTCCATTTAACATAAATCTCATTTAACCTAAATTCCATTTCAGCTAAATTCCAATTAACCTAAATTTAATTTAACCTAAATCTCATTTAACCTAAATCCCATTTAACATACATTTCATTTTATCTAAATCCCATTTAACCTAAATTCCATTTAACCTAAATCCCATTTAAACTAAATGCCACTTAACCTAAATTCCATTTAACCTAAATTCCATTTAATATAATTTCCATTTAACCTAAATTCCCTTTATCCTAAATCCCATTTAAACTAAATGCCACTTAACCTAAATTCTAAATAACCTGAATTCCATTTAACCTAAATTCCATTTAACCTAAATTCCATTTAACCTAAGTTCCAATTAACCTAAATCTCATTTAACCTAAATTCCATTTAACCTAAATTCCATTTACCCTAAATCCCATTTAACCTAAATTCTACTTAACCTAAATCCCGTTTAACCTAAATTCCATTTAAGTTAAATCCCATTTAATCTAAATTCCAATTAACCTAATTCCCATTTAACCTAAATTCCATTCAACCTAAATACCATTTAACCTAAATCTCATTTAACCTAAATCCCATTGAACCTAAATCCCATTTAACCTAAATTCCAATTAACCTAAATTTAATTTAACCTAAATTCCATTTGACCTAAATTCTATTGAGCCTAAATTTCATTTTACCTAAATCCCATTTAACCTAAATTTCATTTAACCTAAATCCCATTTAACCTACATCCCATTTAACCTAAATTCCATTTATTCTAAATTGCATTTAACCTAAATTCCATTTAGCCTAAAACTTTACTTGATTCAACTATACTTATCCTGAGGCGCATGAATATTCCCTAAATCCCATTTAACCTAAATCCCATTTAAACTAAAACCGTTTAACCTAAATCCCATTTAACCTAAATTCCATTTAACCTAAATCTCAATTAACCTAAATTCCATTTAACCTAAATTCCATTTAACATAAATCTCATTTAACCTAAATCCCATTTAATCTAAATCCCATTTAACCTAAATTTCATTTAACCTAAACCCTATTTAACCTAAATCCCATTTAACCTGAATTCCATTTAACCTAAATTTCATTTTATCTAAATCCCATTCAACCTAGATTCCATTTAACCTAAATCCCATTTAAACTAAATGCCACTTAACCTAAATTCCATTTAACCTAAATTCCATTTAACCTAAATTCCATTTAATCTAATTTCCATTTATTCTAAATTCCATTTAACCTGAATTCCATTTGACCTAAATCTCATTTAATCTAAATTCCATTTAACCTAAATCTCATTTAACCTAAATTTCATTTTACCTAAATCCCATTTAACCTAAATTTCATTTAAACTAACTCTCATTTACCCTAAATCCCAAGTAACCTAAATTCCAATTAACCCAAATTCCATGTAACCTAAATCCCATTTAACCTAAATTCCATGTAACCTAAATCCCATTTAACCTAAATTCCATTTATTCTAAATTCCATTTAACCTAAATTTCATTTAACCTAAATCTCATTTAACCTAAATCCCATTTAACCTAAATCTCATTTAACCTAAATTCCATTTAACATAAATCTCATTTAACCTAAATCCCATTTAACTTAAATCCCAATTAACTTATATTTAATGTAACCTAAATCCCATTTAACCTAATTTTCATTTAACCTAAATCCCATTTAACCTAAATTCCATTTATTCTAAATTCCATTTAACCTAAATCCCATTTAATCTAAATTCCATTTATTCTAAATTCAATTTAATCTAAATTCCATTTATTCTAAATTCAATTTAATCTAAATTCCATTTAGCCTAAATTTTTTTTTAATTGAAGGATAAATATAGTTGAATCAAGTAAAGTTTTAGGCTACATGGAATTTAGGTTAAATGCAATTTAGAATAAATTGCATTTAACCTATTAATTTAATTAATTTAATGCACTATTTGCATTAATCCTATTTAATTTAGGTTAAATAGGATTTAGGTTAAATGAGTTTTAGGTTAAATGAAATTTAGGTTAAATGGGATTTAGGTAAAATGAAATTTAGGCTAAATGCAATTTAGATTAAATGACATTTAGGTCAAATGGAATTTAGGTTAAATGGGATTTAGGTTAAATAGGGTTTAGGTTAAATGAAATTTAGGTTAAATGGGAATTAGGTTAAATGGGATTTAGGTTAAATGAGATTTAGGTTACATTGAATTTAGGTTAAATGAGATTTAGGTTAAATAGGGTTTAGGTTAAATGAAATTTAGGTTAAATGGGATTTAGATTAAATGGGATTTAGGTTAAATGAGATTTATGTTAAATGGAATTTAGGTTAAATGGAATTTAGGTTAATTGAGATTTAGGTTAAATGGAATTTAGGTTAAATGGGATTTAGGTTAAACGGTTTTAGTTTAAATGGGATTTAGGTTAAATGGGATTTAGGGAATATTCATGCGCCTCAGGATAAGTATAGTTGAATCAAGTAAAGTTTTAGGCTAAATGGAATTTAGGTTAAATGCAATTTAGAATAAATGGAATTTAGGTTAAATGGGATGTAGGTTAAATGGGATTTAGGTTAAATGAAATTTAGGTTAAATGGGATTTAGGTAAAATGAAATTTAGGCTCAATAGAATTTAGGTCAAATGGAATTTAGGTTAAATTAAATTTAGGTTAATTGGAATTTAGGTTAAATGGGATTTAGGTTCAATGGGATTTAGGTTAAATGAGATTTAGGTTAAATGGTATTTAGGTTGAATGGAATTTAGGTTAAATGGGAATTAGGTTAATTGGAATTTAGATTAAATGGGATTTAACTTAAATGGAATTTAGGTTAAACGGGATTTAGGTTAAGTAGAATTTAGGTTAAATGGGATTTAGGGTAAATGGAATTTAGGTTAAATGGAATTTAGGTTAAATGAGATTTAGGTTAATTGGAACTTAGGTTAAATGGAATTTAGGTTAAATGGAATTTAGGTTAAATGGAATTCAGGTTATTTAGAATTTAGGTTAAGTGGCATTTAGTTTAAATGGGATTTAGGATAAAGGGAATTTAGGTTAAATGGAAATTATATTAAATGGAATTTAGGTTAAATGGAATTTAGGTTAAGTGGCATTTAGTTTAAATGGGATTTAGGTTAAATGGAATTTAGGTTAAATGGGATTTAGGTTAAATGAAAATTAGGTTAAATGGGATTTAGGTTACATTAAATATAAGTTAATTGGGATTTAAGTTAAATGGGATTTAGTTTAAATGAGATTTATGTTAAATGGAATTTAGGTTAAATGAGATTTAGGTTAAATGGGATTTAGGTTAAATGAGATTTAGGTTAAATGAAATTTAGGTTAAATGGAATTTAGAATAAATGGAATTTAGGTTAAATGGGATTTAGGTTACATGGAATTTAGGTTAAATGGGATTTAGGTTACATGGAATTTGGGTTAATTGGAATTTAGGTTACTTGGGATTTAGGGTAAATGAGAGTTAGTTTAAATGAAATTTAGGTTAAATGGGATTTAGGTAAAATGAAATTTAGGTTAAATGAGATTTAGGTTAAATGGAATTTAGATTAAATGAGATTTAGGTCAAATGGAATTCAGGTTAAATGGAATTTAGAATAAATGGAAATTAGATTAAATGGAATTTAGGTTAAATGGAATTTAGGTTAAGTGGCATTTAGTTTAAATGGGATTTAGGTTAAATGGAATCTAGGTTGAATGGGATTTAGATAAAATGAAATTTAGGTTAAATGGAATTCAGGTTAAATGGGATTTAGGTTAAATAGGGTTTAGGTTAAATGAAATTTAGGTTAAATGGGATTTAGATTAAATGGGATTTAGGTTAAATGAGATTTATGTTAAATGGAATTTAGGTTAAATGGAATTTAGGTTAATTGAGATTTAGGTTAAATGGAATTTAGGTTAAATGGGATTTAGGTTAAATGGGATTTAGGTTAAACGGTTTTAGTTTAAATGGGATTTAGGTTAAATGGGATTTAGGGAATATTCATGCGCCTCAGGATAAGTATAGTTGAATCAAGTAAAGTTTTAGGCTAAATGGAATTTAGGTTAAATGCAATTTAGAATAAATGGAATTTAGGTTAAATGGGATGTAGGTTAAATGGGATTTAGGTTAAATGAAATTTAGGTTAAATGGGATTTAGGTAAAATGAAATTTAGGCTCAATAGAATTTAGGTCAAATGGAATTTAGGTTAAATTAAATTTAGGTTAATTGGAATTTAGGTTAAATGGGATTTAGGTTCAATGGGATTTAGGTTAAATGAGATTTAGGTTAAATGGTATTTAGGTTGAATGGAATTTAGGTTAAATGGGAATTAGGTTAATTGGAATTTAGATTAAATGGGATTTAACTTAAATGGAATTTAGGTTAAACGGGATTTAGGTTAAGTAGAATTTAGGTTAAATGGGATTTAGGGTAAATGGAATTTAGGTTAAATGGAATTTAGGTTAAATGAGATTTAGGTTAATTGGAACTTAGGTTAAATGGAATTTAGGTTAAATGGAATTTAGGTTAAATGGAATTTAGGTTAAATGGAATTCAGGTTATTTAGAATTTAGGTTAAGTGGCATTTAGTTTAAATGGGATTTAGGATAAAGGGAATTTAGGTTAAATGGAAATTATATTAAATGGAATTTAGGTTAAATGGAATTTAGGTTAAGTGGCATTTAGTTTAAATGGGATTTAGGTTAAATGGAATTTAGGTTAAATGGGATTTAGATAAAATGAAATGTATGTTAAATGGGATTTAGGTTAAATGAGATTTAGGTTAAATTAAATTTAGGTTAATTGGAATTTAGCTGAAATGGAATTTAGGTTAAATGAGATTTATGTTAAATGGAATTTAGGTTAAATGAGATTTAGGATAAATGGAATTTAGGTTAAATGGGATTTAAGTTAAATGGTTTTAGGTTAAATGGGATTTAGGTTTAATGGGATGTAGGGAATATTCATGCGCCTCCATTTTCTCTTCTACACTTCCCTGCCTTACTCCCCACTTCTCAAACTTCCCTCCGTTTCGCTTTCTCACACCCCAGCACTCCTTTATTTATACCTTTACTCCAGTCCCTTCAATCAATCTATCTATTTCTTCCCTGACTCTACTTATTTCTATATTCATACCCTTCACTATTACGTTGCATTTCCTTTTCTTTCTTTCCTTTATCTCTAATCTTTTTTCCACTTCTTTTACCCTTTCTTTAACCGTCTTTGCTTCTTCTTTTTCTTTAGCAATTTCCCCAGTCAACTTTTCTTCTTTGTTTCCCTCTAACTTTTTTAAACCCTTTTCTTATCTATTTATCCTTTCCTCTAATGATTCTATTTTTTCCTTCCTTATAGTGATGCATACGATCGAGATTTGACGATACGATTCCTTAACGAGACTGATCATTTATTCATTTGTTTAAATTATCGTAAAGGATCGTAATGTTTTGAAAATTGCTCGTTTAAGCGATCGATAACGAGAATTTTAAAACTTTGGTGATTGCTTATTGTTTTTATATTATATGACATTTCTATTTGTTACCAACTAACCCTTAAATATAACATTTCAAAATAAATGTATATAAAAATAATAATGAATAAAATAAATATTTATTTAGAACAAAATTTATAAAATTTTAGAATTAAAAAAAATTGCAAAAACTAATTGAAATTAAACAAAATAATTGCAAATTTTGCAAATTAATTAAAGAAAAAAAAAAAAAAAAAAAAGGAAATGAGTTACAAATTGAGGAAAGAAATGTAAAAAATCATAGAAATGTTTTCAAAATTAAGAAGTATTTTAAATTAGATAAAAATACTTGAAAATCTTAAAAATAAATTGAAAAAAAATTCAAAAAATAATTAAAATTTGAGAAAATAATTGAAAAAACAACATAATATATTTTAAATAAAGATTATTTTAAAGATTAATATTTTTAATCATTAATAATTAGATTAATAATTTTAATAATTAGATTATTTTTAAGATTATTTTTAAAAAAATTTCAGAAAAACACTTAAAACTTTTCAGAAATTAATTGTGAAAAAAAAGAAAATAATTAAAAATTAGAGAAAATAAACGAAAAAGAATAAATAAAAGATTAAGAATAAATAAAATAAAAGATAAACATAATTTCAAAAAGAATATTATAATTTTTCATTAAAGAGACATTGTTAAAAACTTTGGAAATTATGAAAAAGAACGAAAGTAGTTGAAAATTGAAGAACATAATATAAAAAATAATACATATAAATAATTGAAAATTGAATGAAAAAATTGAAATGCCAGATAAATAGTTTAAAATTTTGCAAATTACAAAACAAACGAAGAAAACTGAAAATTGAAGGAAATAAATTTTGGGAAATAATTGAACAATTATTTTAATTTTTGATATTTGAAGAAAGGAATTGAAAGATGATACATAACAATGATAATATGTAAAAAATAAATGACAATTAAGTGAAATAATTGGGAAAATTTAAGATTATTATTTGAAAAAAAAATAAATAAATAATAAATAATTGAAATTTGAGAGAAATTACAAGAAGATTTTAAAAATCAAATGAAAAAAAATTAGAATAACTAGAAATTAGACGAAAGAATTGGCGAAAGTTAAAAATAATTGAAATTTTAGATAATTAATAAAAAGAATTTGGAAATTATGAAAATAAATGAAAATAATTAAAAATTGAAGAAATAATTGACACTTTAGAAAAATACTTAAAAATCTTAGAAAATAATTTTAGAAAATGAGAATAATAATTAACAATCGAGAAAAATAATTGAAAAATGATTAAATATATTCAAAATTGAAAGAAATAATTGAAAATTAATGAAAATAATTTAAAATTGAGATAAATAATCGAAATTTTTTAAAATTATGCCAAAATAATGAAAATAATTAGAAATTCAAGAAAATAATAAAAAATTGCAGAATTTATTTTTGAGCTAAAGAAAATAGTTTAAAAATCGTTTGAAATATGGAAAATTGATGAGAATAATCTAAATTTGAGATAATAACTGAAAATTTAGTAAATTAATTGAAAAATAATTAAAATAATTAAAAGAAGGAGAAAATAATTGCAGAATAATAAAAAGAAATGAAAAGTGAAAAAATAATTGAAAATACAGATATATTATATGTATATTTGAAAATTCTGCAAAGTAATTTAGAAATTATGAACCTGATTGAAGTGGGAAACGTTTCTGAGCAACAAATGATTGTTTTTCTTCAAATTATTAATTTATTATAGACACACGATTATGTTAAAAAACACTTTAAAAAAACATTTCAAAATATTTTTAAGGGTTACAACCCCTTTAGAAAAAAAACACAAACAAAGTTTTCATTCTTTGCTCAGAAACGTTTCCCACTTCAATAGGGTAATTATGAAAATGATTAAAAATTGAAAAAGTAATTGAAAAAACTAAACAAAATAATTGAAATTTAAATAAGATAAATTGAAGATTACGAGAATTAATTTAAAAATAATTAAATATTGCAGAAAATAATTGAAATACGATAAAAATAGTACAGTAGTACTATTTAGTAGTTTAAATAATTGAAATTATAATAGAAAGAAATTATTAAAAATTGAATAATTTTTTAAATCACTTCAAATTTAGTATATTTAAAACGTGGATTAATTAAACTTTTAATCAATGCAATTTCACATTAACTGGCTCATTGTCAGTTTCCATTTTGATAATAAAAAACTTTGCTTTGACAAATATCAAAATCTATACACTGAGAAAAATCTTTTGCGTTTATTCCATGGACAAATACTATGAATATAGCATAGAAACTAAATAAACAAAAACTATACGAATCCACCTGAATAGTAGACCGACCGGCCTAATAATCAGGCGGAGCCCGAGCAATAATTATACGTTCTGTTAGGAATATAACATCAATAGAATAATGAAAAAAGTGCACGAATGATTTCAAGCAATAATCGCAATAGATTTTTCTCAGTGTACCTTACGAGTTATCGATCGGAACTAGATAACGATACGAAACGATCAAAACAAAAGAATAATCGAGTATGAAGTATCGTAAGCTGCTTGTAAACATGATGAAGTTGAACGATCTTAACGATTTGCTCGTATCGAATGCATCACTACTTCCTTATCTCTTCTTACTTTCTCTGCCTATCTTTTACCTCTTTCAACCTCTCCAATAACTGTCTTTTCTGTTCCCTCCAATGTTCCTCCCATTCCTCCAAAACCTGCTTTACCTCCATTACTTCTCCTACTACTCCTACCGCACACTTCTCAACATGAACATTTTCTTTTTTTCTCCTGTCAATAATTCTTATCGTTTTATCCACCCATGCATCCCACTCTTCACTTGTTTCGTTCAACCAATCTGTCACCTCAGTACCTTTCCCCTCAGCTTCTTCTCCTACTTGCTCATGCCTTACCAACGCTGCCTGACACTTCAACTCCACACTTACATTAGAAACCTCCCTACTAAGCTCCGCTATATTTCCATCCTTACTTACTACCTCACTCTCTCTTCGCTTGCTCTGTCCTGTCATGTTCAATCCCCACTTTACTTAAACTAGAATTATTGTAATATTATGAATTTATTTCCATAATATTATGAATTTATCACTCAGTTAATAATTATTGAAAAGATATTATCGATTTCACTGAGTCAAATAAAACGAAAAAATCTTCACTTTTTTAACGTTTCAACAGCTATGCTGCCCTCATCAGAAACTAAAATTTATTAATAACATGTTTAACAAAAAATTAATTTACAAATTATGCATATAATAAAATGAAATGGTGTCAACAATAATTACCGTAAAAAATTAACAATAAATAAATTAAATATAAAGACGATGACAAATTTTTGACAACAAGTGTCTCGTCCGTTTACTAAAATTAAACTGAGGTAATTAGAATATTATTGAACTAATCAATGCGATCGGATTATTATAAGTCATTGTGTACAAAATATAAGGGTACATTCTTGATTGTCGAAAGTTAAAATAAAATTAAATTTAAATTATACTTTGAAAAAATATTACAAACTTAAAAATTTGTTTATAAATTATATGAAGTAGATTATTTAAAAAAAAAACCCATTTTTTTACATAAAAAAATATTACCTAGTCAATCAAAACCTTGAGAAGGAAATAAACAAATTAAAGAAAGTAATAAAAAGATAGTAAAAAATTTTTTTCTTAAAATTTATTGTTTTTGATAAAATTATTGTGTTATTTTAAAAGTAATGTTAATATTCATTTCGATATCTATATTTACGTTCATTAAGAAAATGAGTATAGGTCTTACTAAGATTCTTTGTGTCATCTTTTTTGTTAATTGGATTTCTCTGCATGTTGATGTGAATCATTTCTGAAGTTAATCTTTTATCTAGATTAGATTCTTTGTCTAGAATTGAAAAATTATCCCAGTCAAAATCATGTTTTAAGTCATTTTTGTGAATATTAAACACCGAATTTTGATTTTTTGACGTTCTGTGTTCATTAATTCTTTTCAAAGTCCTTCTTTTTGTTTCCCCGACGTAAGATGCTGTGCAATTTTTGCAATTAATTTTATATACTGTATTGTTTGTTTCTGTTTTTTTATTTTTATCTTTTCCTTTTTTTATTAAAGAATTTTTGTTTTGTTGATTTTTTGTAGGAATAGATGAAATTAAATAATTTTTTAATGAATAAGCTGTTTTTTCAAAAAGGCCATTGACATATGGTAGAAAAACTTTAGGTGATCTTTGATAAAGAAGTTTATTTTCATTATTGTTAATATTTGATTTAATTATGTTAATACGTTTATAAATAAATTTTTTAATTAGTTGTTCTGGATAATTATTGTTTAAAAGAATCTGTTTTATGGTTTTTATATTTTTTTCATGAAATTTTTGATGTGAAAGTTTTATGGCTCTATCTGTTAGATTATAAATAATAGCAATTTTTTGAGCCTGAGAATGTTGTGATTTAAAATTTAAAATACGTCCAGAAAACGTGGGCTTTTGATACCAATCGGTGATAAGTTTGTTATCACTTTTTATTACTAAAACATCCAAAAAGTTGAGACTATTGTTTTCTTCTATTTCATAAGTAAATTGAAGTCTATTGTCATAACTATTGAAAATATTAATTGTTTCATGTAATTTGTTTTTTGGTATGCATGTAAAGATATCATCAACATATCGAACAAAAAATTTTGGTGTGTAGGACAATTTCTCAATGCAAGACTCCTCTAAATCTGACATAACAATATCAGCAAACAAACCTGATATTGGTGAACCCATCGGTGTTCCATAAATTTGTTTATAATATTGGTTGTTAAACTTGAAATATGTGTTGTGAAAAAGGAACTCAACTATTTTAATTAATTCATCAAGAGAAATATCCACCATTCGTGTAATGTAACTATAACGTTTTGTGATACTATCAACAACATGCCGAGAACCCACATTAGTGAATAATGATTGAACATCAAGACTGATTAAAATATGGTCATCTGGAATGCTAATATTTTGTATTTTGTTTATAAAATCAAAACTGTTTTTTACATATGATTTTGGTTTGGTAATGGCTTTATTCAGTAAATTAAATAAAACTTTAGATAAAAAATGAGTTGGTGAACCTATGGAAGAAATAATAGGTCTATAAGGACATTCTATTTTATGAATCTTAGGAAGACCGTAACATTTTGCTAGACTGGTATCTGTCTGTGTGAGTTCTTCATTTTTATATTTTTTATTGAGTAAACCATTATCATTCAGTGTACTTAGTAACTTGTGAGTTCCCTTCTGTACAGAACTTAACGGGTTGGTTTTGATTTTTCGATAAGTGGTGGTATCACTCAATAAGATTTCAATTTTTTTATTATAATCTTCACGATCAACTGCTACCGTGACATTACCTTTATCTGCTGTTGTAAACATTATATTTTTATGTTTATTAATAAAAAGTTTGGCATTATTAAGTTTGTTAGCAAGAATTCTATCTGAAATATTGATATGTTTTTGTTTGTTGTTTCTTTCAAATGATTTAATATTATGCATTAATTGTCTTCTAATGTTATTCGCTAATTCATTGTGTACTTTATAAATTGAGATAAAATTTTCAATCGATTTAATATAATCAAAAACTAAATTTAATTTTATATCCTCATTGAAGTTGAAACCACCACCTAACGCAGCAATTTCAATGACCTCTTTTGGGATGTCATAATTAGTTAAATTTTTAAACCATTTTTTTGAGACTGATACATCAAGAATGTTAGAACTAAAGTTATTTTTATCTTTTAAACGATTTAATTTACAGTTTGCACTATTTTTTAATTTTTGACAAAAGTTATGACTATTTTTTTCAAAAATTTCGTTATTTACTTCAAAATCAGACGGTGAAAGCAGGTTTTTTAATTGAAGATTTAAAAAACTTTGATTTTTCTTCATATATTCAATGTGTATACACTTGTCTTCTATCATAATGTTCAATAATTTCCTTTTTACCTGTCTTAAAAGATCAAAAAACTTCCTTTTTCCGGTGTTGCTGTGAAAATCGAAGTGTTGCAAACTAGCATCGATGGAATCAATGTGCTTTGGATGTAAATCATACATGCGACACTCCAACAGAAATTGCAATTGAGTAGAACTACGCAGAACTTTCTTGTTTAAATTCGTCAAATTATTAATAGTTGTCTTAATTTTGTTTGAGTCATCTACGATGAAACTTTCATCAGACCGTTGCAAATCCATGGTCATAATTATTGTAATATTATGAATTTATTTCCATAATATTATGAATTTATCACTCAGTTAATAATTATTGAAAAGATATTATCGATTTCACTGAGTCAAATAAAACGAAAAAATCTTCACTTTTTTAACGTTTCAACAGCTATGCTGCCCTCATCAGAAACTAAAATTTATTAATAACATGTTTAACAAAAAATTAATTTACAAATTATGCATATAATAAAATGAAATGGTGTCAACAATAATTACCGTAAAAAATTAACAATAAATAAATTAAATATAAAGACGATGACAAATTTTTGACAACAAGTGTCTCGTCCGTTTACTAAAATTAAACTGAGGTAATTAGAATATTATTGAACTAATCAATGCGATCGGATTATTATAAGTCATTGTGTACAAAATATAAGGGTACATTCTTGATTGTCGAAAGTTAAAATAAAATTAAATTTAAATTATACTTTGAAAAAATATTACAAACTTAAAAATTTGTTTATAAATTATATGAAGTAGATTATTTAAAAAAAAAAACCCATTTTTTTACATAAAAAAATATTACCTAGTCAATCAAAACCTTGAGAAGGAAATAAACAAATTAAAGAAAGTAATAAAAAGATAGTAAAAAATTTTTTTCTTAAAATTTATTGTTTTTGATAAAATTATTGTGTTATTTTAAAAGTAATGTTAATATTCATTTCGATATCTATATTTACGTTCATTAAGAAAATGAGTATAGGTCTTACTAAGATTCTTTGTGTCATCTTTTTTGTTAATTGGATTTCTCTGCATGTTGATGTGAATCATTTCTGAAGTTAATCTTTTATCTAGATTAGATTCTTTGTCTAGAATTGAAAAATTATCCCAGTCAAAATCATGTTTTAAGTCATTTTTGTGAAATTACATGAAACAATTAATATTTTCAATAGTTATGACAATAGACTTCAATTTACTTATGAAATAGAAGAAAACAATAGTCTCAACTTTTTGGATGTTTTAGTAATAAAAAGTGATAACAAACTTATCACCGATTGGTATCAAAAGCCCACGTTTTCTGGACGTATTTTAAATTTTAAATCACAACATTCTCAGGCTCAAAAAATTGCTATTATTTATAATCTAACAGATAGAGCCATAAAACTTTCACATCAAAAATTTCATGAAAAAAATATAAAAACCATAAAACAGATTCTTTTAAACAATAATTATCCAGAACAACTAATTAAAAAATTTATTTATAAACGTATTAACATAATTAAATCAAATATTAACAATAATGAAAATAAACTTCTTTATCAAAGATCACCTAAAGTTTTTCTACCATATGTCAATGGCCTTTTTGAAAAAACAGCTTATTCATTAAAAAATTATTTAATTTCATCTATTCCTACAAAAAATCAACAAAACAAAAATTCTTTAATAAAAAAAGGAAAAGATAAAAATAAAAAAACAGAAACAAACAATACAGTATATAAAATTAATTGCAAAAATTGCACAGCATCTTACGTCGGGGAAACAAAAAGAAGGACTTTGAAAAGAATTAATGAACACAGAACGTCAAAAAATCAAAATTCGGTGTTTAATATTCACAAAAATGACTTAAAACATGATTTTGACTGGGATAATTTTTCAATTCTAGACAAAGAATCTAATCTAGATAAAAGATTAACTTCAGAAATGATTCACATCAACATGCAGAGAAATCCAATTAACAAAAAAGATGACACAAAGAATCTTAGTAAGACCTATACTCATTTTCTTAATGAACGTAAATATAGATATCGAAATGAATATTAACATTACTTTTAAAATAACACAATAATTTTATCAAAAACAATAAATTTTAAGAAAAAAATTTTTTACTATCTTTTTATTACTTTCTTTAATTTGTTTATTTCCTTCTCAAGGTTTTGATTGACTAGGTAATATTTTTTTATGTAAAAAAATGGGTTTTTTTTTTAAATAATCTACTTCATATAATTTATAAACAAATTTTTAAGTTTGTAATATTTTTTCAAAGTATAATTTAAATTTAATTTTATTTTAACTTTCGACAATCAAGAATGTACCCTTATATTTTGTACACAATGACTTATAATAATCCGATCGCATTGATTAGTTCAATAATATTCTAATTACCTCAGTTTAATTTTAGTAAACGGACGAGACACTTGTTGTCAAAAATTTGTCATCGTCTTTATATTTAATTTATTTATTGTTAATTTTTTACGGTAATTATTGTTGACACCATTTCATTTTATTATATGCATAATTTGTAAATTAATTTTTTGTTAAACATGTTATTAATAAATTTTAGTTTCTGATGAGGGCAGCATAGCTGTTGAAACGTTAAAAAAGTGAAGATTTTTTCGTTTTATTTGACTCAGTGAAATCGATAATATCTTTTCAATAATTAAACTAGAATTATTCCTTCCCTCCTTTTCTCTAACCGTCTCTATCACTCACCTCGTTTATCTTTTCTGCATGTTTATAACCACAATTTTTTTTTCCACATTACCTACTGCCAATTTTCACTCCATCCATACACTCCACACCCCTTTTTCACTCAAACTCACTTAGAAAACACTCCCACATTCCTTCTTCACCACTTTATATCCTCCACACTCCACTAAACCACCACCATAGGCCGAAAGTTGGTAACCAAACAACGAAAAACATCCGCTCAATATTCACAATGTAACCGGAAGCTAACCACTTTTCTTTATATAAACTTTAAAAATACTCATAATTAATTATGTAACGCAATATCCTAATTCATATAGTAATACAAACGATAAGGGCTCGTCCATAAACTACGTTACCAAAGGAGGGTGCTCCGGCTTAAACCTACGCTTAATGGTAAAAATTTAAAAAATGCATGTGAAGTCGTCCAGGGGGGGAGGGGTTAAAAATTTTGGAAAATTGGTAACGTAGTTTATGGAAGACCCCTAATACTCAACAATACTTCAGTGATCAGTCGTGCATACTAAAAAAGGCGTCTGTCCTATAACTTTCGTATGTTTATTTTGTATTACTTGAAGTAGGCAAGAGTCGGATAGGTTCGGCTAAGAAAAGTTTAGATTAAAAAAGAATTTCATTTATTGGTAGCTTTTAAATATACTAACCGCATGACATTAAAAAATCTACTTTTCAGAATAAAGTGAGATACTTATTGGAAGTATTTATTAATGGAAACATGAAATAAATTACAATTGCAGTAGCGATGTCAAAGCTGACAAATTCGTAAAAGGTGCGGATAAGTTTAATAACGTAGGTATGTACTTCTAGTATGTCTGTTACTTCCAAAAAATAAATCTAAATGGGTGTAATTGTTTAGAAACTGTTTATATTTCTTTTCAAAAATCTATTATCTTCATAAAAAAATGAAAATAATCACTTCTTAATAATTAAATATACAATTCTTATTATAGAACACTGAAAGAAATACTCTAGTCTTATTAGTCATATGATTATTGTTGACATTCTTTGTAGAACTTCGAATACTAAATGAATGAATATCCCATAATGCATCGGTGCGTCACTGACAGTTCTTCTAACCTAAAAATATACATCGCAGTTTCACCAGTCATATAGCTAAAAGACAAATATAGTATGGCAGTATCTATTTTAGCAATATACAGGCCCGTGCGCACGGGGGGGGGTTTTGGGGGTTCAAACCCCCCCCAGAGAGGTCTGAACTTATTTTAAAAAATTTCAATCTTTCTAATTAAAAAATTATTTTTAACCCTTAGATGCACACATTTTTTGAAAGTAAAAAAATAATTTTTTTCGATTAAATTAGGTATTTTATAATCAGAAGAAGATAAAAATATGAAAATCAGAGAATCGAAAAAAATTTGCTATTTTCAAATTTTTTTCTTGGAAACTAAAAAAAATTTTTTTTTTGAAAACCACAGTTTGGAATCGGAAATTTACTGAGGAAGCTTAAAATTAAGGCAATAAATGTAAAATAGTGACGGTATTTCAATAATATTCAATAATCTACGAAAAACTCAAAAAAATAGGTGGTCAGTGGGACTGACCACTGTGCAGCTAAGGGTTAATAAGAAAAGGGTGTTCACTTGAGCGGGAAACCCACAAAAACCAGGAAAAAACCGGGAGTTAAAAAATTATCCGGGAAATTTGTTACTAAACCGTGAATTTCGTCGTGAATCTAAAAGTTCTGAAAAATTTTATCGAAAATCAATTTTTTTCATATATCACAAATCTATATTAATAATAATCTTAAAGTTCTTCCATTTCTTCATTTATTTTTTGTTTGTTACCTGAAGTTTGGTACAAAAAATATAATTATTTTTTGTTTTAAATCAGATACTTTTTAAAAAATTCATTTAAATTTACTAAAATTCAAATTTATAAATATGAACTCAAATCATTTTAATTTCGTTCATAAATAAATCTGTAATTTTTTCTTCATAATTTTTAACATTTTTGAATATACAATTATTCTCTTTACATTTTATCATCTTTAATTTTTATAATTATTTTGCTCTGTTGTTGATTATTCACGCCAGTTTTCGAATTCTTCTTTCGATTATCAATTATTTTCTTCATTTCTCAATTATTTTCTTTAATATTTAATTATTTTAGTCATTTTGTAATTTGTCTTTCAATTATCAACTATTTTCTTAAAATTTCAATTTAATTCTTTAATTTTCAATTTATTTTTTTAATTTTCAATTATTTTCTTCAATTTTCAGTTGCATTCTTCGTTTTTCAATTATTTTATTTAATATTCAATCATTCTCGCATTTTCTCAATTACCAACTATTTTCTTGAAATTTCAATACAATTTTTCAATTTTCATTTATTGTCTACATGTTTTCCATAATTTTCATCATTTTTCAATTGACAATTTATTTTTCTCCTTCAATTTTATATGATTATTCATTAATTTTACAAATAACTTTTTTCAAGTTTTAAATATATTCTTTAAATTTCAATTTTTTCTTCAATTTTTAATAGTTTTTCAATTTTCAATTACTTTTTTCAATTTGAATTATTTTTTTCAATTTTCAATACAGCTTTAAATATGCAATTAAGTATGAACTAATTCTTTAAATGTAATATTTCTTATTTATTTTTTTCAATTATTTTTTTAAGTTGTCTATTAATTTAGTCACTTCTTAAATTTTGTTTTCCATTGACAATTATTTTTGTAATAATATTTTCTTTCATTTTTAAATTATTCTCATCATTTTTCAACTATTTCCTTCAATTATTAATTATTTTCCACAATTTTCATTTATATCCTACTTTTTTTTCAATTTTCAATTTTTATCTCAAAATTTTATTATTATTCTTCGATTTTTTGAATTAATTTGATCGGTTGTATATTAATCTAGCCAGTTTTTTAATTGTCAATTATTTTCTTTAATTTTATTTTATTATTTTCTTTAATCTTCAATTTATTTCTTTAATTTTTAATTATTTTCTTAAATCCTCAATTATTTTCTTCCATTTTCAAATTCCTTCTTCGTTTTTCAATTATTTTATTTAATATTAAATTATTCTCGCATTTTCTCAATTATCAATTATTATCTTGAGATTTTTATTTAGTTATTTAATTTTCAATTTATTCCTTCAATTTTTAATTATTTTGTTCAATTCTGAAATATTTTCTTTAGTTTTCACTTATTTTTCTCTATTTTCAATTAATTCCTCAATATTCAATAATTCAGCGAATTTTTCAATTATTTTCTTTAATTTTCCATTTTATTCTTTAATTTTTATTTCCATTCTTCAATTTTCAATTGTTTTCTTCTATGTAAATTAATTATCGGCTTTTTTCAATTAATTTTTTAAAAGTTTTTATGTATATTCTTTCAATTTAATTACATTTTTCAATTGTTAATTATTTAAATGCTTTCTTCAATTTTCAATTATTTTTTTTACTTTTAATTATTTTTTTTCGATTCTCAATCCCTTAGTTAAATGTGCAATTATTTTCAACAATTATTCCTATAATTTTCTTAATTTGTCAATTTCCAGTTATTTTTTTTTTTAATTTAATATTTGTTGTTTCTTTCTTTCAATTATTTTTGTTAGTTGTCTATTAATCTAGTCATTTTTCGAATTTTGTTTTCAATTGACAATTATTTTCAGCATTTTTCACATATTTTTTAAATTTTTCAATTAGTCTCGTCACTTTTCAACTATTCCCTTCAATTATGAATTATCTCCCGCAATTTTTAATTATTTCCTACAATTTTTTAAATTTCAATTATTATCTTGAAATTTTATAATATTGTTCTTTGATTTTTTGAATTATTTTGTTCGGTTGCCTGTTAATCTGGCCATTTTTTGAATTTTGTTTTTAAATGTCAAGTTTTTTCTTCATTTTGTAATTTCTTTTTTAATTATCAATTATTTTTTTGAAATTTTAATTTAATTCTTTAATTTTCAATTATTTTCTTTAATTGCAATTATTTTTTGATTTTCAATCCTGTCGTTCAATTTGCAATTATTTCCAACAGTTCTTTCTCTATTTTTTCAACTGTTTTGTTTGAATTTATTATTAATTATTTAATTTTTTAAACTATTCTTTTCAATAGTGTAATTAATTAGCCATTTTTCGAATTTCGTTTTCAACTCCCAATTTTTTTTTTTTTGAAAACCCCTCCCAGAAGCAAATCCTGCGCACGGGCCTGGCAATATATTATGGGTGATTTATCCATATTTATGGCAGTGCCATTGAATTATTTCTTTCAGTAAACATAATAAAGTTGCCATAAAAACCAGTGAATGAAGGAAAGAAAAAATATATTTTAAAACATAAATAACGCATTTAAGAGTAAACTAATTGTTCGGATTGATAGTATAACATTATGAGCCTTTAAAATATTTGAAAATCCATAAAATCCGTCGCATGAATGAAGAACTACGCCAATTCAGAGTAGTGCTGAAAACTCTGCCATTCCAGATAACAGTTGAAAGACATGCCAATTCGGATATCAAAATTTTTCCCTTACTTTAGCTTGAAAAAAATATAACAATATCATTTAAAAAATGAAAATTATTGCTCAGAAGTTAATTACTGAATATTCAAGTTTAAGTTAAGAGAAAAATAACCGTCATTAACGAACTTCTTGTCCCAATAATTTTAACTTGAAAGGAGGAAAAAAATGCGATTTCTGAAATGACATTTTTTTCAACTGTTATCTGGAATGGCAGGGTTTTTAGCACTACTCTGAATTGGCGTAGTTCTTCTAGTCCAGTCATTGTGTAAATTTGACTAATAATTGTTTTCTGTACCATTTCTTAATGATCGGCTAGTGTACGATGGTGGTATTAAAAGGTATATGTTTTAGTCCAAAATTTCGTGTCCTTAAGACGTTTAAACAAACAAAAAAAAGAAGAAGAAAATGAAAGTGTACTGAGCCTATTAATAACGTAAATAACGTACTATTGTGCCAGAATTACGAATTTTGCGCTTTGAGGGCACTAAATGTAAAAATTAATTTCTTCAGAAATATATATAAAGAATTAGTTAATATTTTCATAAGCTTTCTGTAAAAACAAAAATTTTCAATTTATAACAATTCCTGTGAATTAGTAATTACCTTCAAGAATAACTGATATAGTGACTGCTTTTATTATGATTATAATAACCAGCACAAAAAGCAAGCGCATTGCGCCTACAATCTCGGGTTTCGTAGTCTTCTGTTACTCTATATTTCCGTCTCTCTCACATGCAACCTGAAAAGCTGAATAACATAGGATACTTAAAATGACACAGGTCACTTGAAGTGACATAGGTTACTTGAAATGTTATAGGCTATTTTAAATGACATAGGCTACTTGAAGCGACATAGGCTTCTTGAAATGACATAGGCTACTTGAAGTGTGACATAGGCTTCTTGAAGTGACATAGGCTACTTGAAGTGGCATAAGCTTCTTGAAGTGACATAGGGTACTTGAAATGAAATAGGCTACTTTAATTGTGTAATAGGCTACTTGAAGTGACATATGCTATTTCAAATGACGTAGGCTACTTGAACTGACATAGGCTACGTGAAGAGGGCATAGGCAACTCGATGTGTGACATAGGCTACTTGAAGTGACATAGGCTAATTGAAGTGTGACATACGCTATTTGAAATGACATATGCAACTTGATTGACAGGCTACTTGAAGTGATATAGGTTTCTTGTAGTGACATAGGCTACTTGAAGTGACATAGGCTTCTTGAAGTGGCATAGGCTACTTGATGTGCGACATAAGATACTTAAAGGGTGATATAGGCTACTTGATGTGACATAGGCTTCTTGATGTGACATAGGCTACTTGAAGTAACATAGGCTTCTTGAAGTGGAATAGGCTACTTGAAGTGACATAGGCTACTTGAAGTGACATAGGCTACTTGAAGTGACATAGGTTATTTTAAATGACATAGGTTTTTGAAGTGACATAGGCGACTTAAAGTGAGATAGGCTACTCGTAGTGTGACAGAGGGTACTTGAAGTGGCATAGGCTACTTGAAGTGACATAGGCTACTTGAAGTGACATATGCTACTTAAAGTGACATAAGCTACTTAAAATGTGACATATGGTACTGGAAGTGTGAGTTGGACTACTTGAAATGACATGGACTTCTTGAAGTGTGACAGAGGGTACTTGAAGTGACATAGGCTATTTTAAATGACGTAGGTTTTTTGAAGTGGCATAGGCTACTTGAAGTGACATAGGCTATTTTAAATGACATAGGTTTCTTGAAGTGACATAGGCTTCTTGAAGTGACATAGGCTACTTAAAGTGACGTAGGCTACTTGAAGTGACATATACTACTTAAAGTGACATAAGCTACTTAAAATGTGACATATGTCACTTGAAGTGTTACTTGGACTACTGGAAGTGACAGGCTACTTGAAGTGACATAGGCTACTTGACATGACATTGGCCACTTGAGATATGACACAGGCTTCTTGAAGTTACATAGGCTACTGGAATTGACATAGACCACTTGAAATATGACATAGGCTACTTGAAGTGACACAAGCTATTTTAAATGACAGGTTTCTTGAAGTGACATAGGGTACTCGAAATGTGACATAGGCTACTTGAAGTGACATAGGCTACTTGAATTTTGACATAGGCTACTCGAAATGTGACATAGACTACTTGAAGTGACACAGGCTACTTGAAGTAACATAGGCTACTGTGTACGACGGACGGACGGAGTACAAAGTCTCACTATAAGGGTTTCGGTCCCGAACCACGAAACCCTAAAAATTGTTTACTCCACACTGACAAGTAAAGCTACGGAAGTGTAAATCTCCGATTTTTTTGTAACTTGGTATATTTTTAGAACTTAAAAAAATAATAGACACGTATTTTTTTTTAGCGGCCATGATCCACTTTAAAGGGCAGAAACTACCCCTTGAAGTTATAAGTGCGTAATGACTTAATCAAGGCTTACAGGCAATATACACAACACATGAGCACGCCTATAACTTCAAGAGGTAGTTTCTACCCTTTAAAGTGGATCATGGCCGCTAAAAAAAAATACGTGTCTATTATTTTTTTTAGTTCTAAAAATATACCAAGTTACAAAAAAATCGGAGATTTACACTTCCGTAGCTTTACTTGTGAGAGAAGTCTGTATCGTCTGCTACACCGCCAGAAGTCGATCTCGACAGTTATTGGTTAGCTCTCCTATACTACTGCTTTTGTGCTTGAGGTAACCTGTCCCTGGGATGTCATACGCACCAAATGTGACGTCCCAACCGTGCAGGCTACACAATCACAAATTTTGGCACTTGATAGCTCCCACAGTGATTCTTGAGAAGTTCAATATGGGACTTTCAATATGTATTTTTGGTAAACCATAACATTTTGCTAATATCGTGTCAGTTTTTGTTAAATCATCATTATGGTATTTTCTATTGAGGAAGTTGTTATTGTTGTGGACGGATATTAAATTTTAAATCAAAACATCCTGTTTCACAAAAAAAAGAAATGGCATACAACTTGGTTGACCGAGCAATAACATTAGCTGATGAAAAATTTCACAGTAAAAATTTAAAAATTATTGAAAACATTTTACACAACAATGAGTATCTCATACATTTTGTACAAAAATACATTAAAAAAAGATTATCAAATATTCAAAAAAATACTCATAATATTAGGAACAATCCAAATATTTACACATTGATTTCCAAATTAAAATTACCATATCACAATAAACATTATTAAAAATTATCTTTTAGCTTCAAAAAATTTAACATTCAAGCAACTCCAACAAGTAATAATAATCTTAATTATTTGATTAAAAAAATAAAAGATAAAACGGATAAAAATGATATAACTAACACAGTGTATAAAATTAATTGTAAACCCGGTAAGAAGAGGTTGATTAGAATGCATTAAAATGAAAACAAAAAAGTTCAAAAATGACATTGATTTGAATATAAAGCGATATTAATATTCGTCATTTTTCTAATCATTTTAAACCGTTTTAATTCCGTGTGATTAAGATGAATTAAATTGTTACCAATTTTTTTGTTTTAGACGGAATTTAACTGGCTCCATATTTCTTAGCAACAAAACGGGATTAAATTGATTTCATTTTTAACTACCGTATAGGAATTAAAATAAAGCAGAATTAAATTCATTTCATTTGTAACTCTCGTTTACGAATTTAAATGCGTACGATTTTCATGAAGAATTAAAAAGAATAGGAATGTGTCTAGATAAATTCTTTCCAAAAGAATTAAAACGTAGAAGTTCAAAAATGACTTTAGATTGGATTAAAAACGTTCAAAATTTCACGACATTTGGAACCGTTTTTATTTATTTTAATGAACCTCTTCTTACCGGGAAGACTGCTCGGCTTCCTATAAGGCAAAATTCCCGAAATGTCCGATTCAAAAAATGAAAGTTATCCAATTAAGTCCAAACTGTACTCAAATGTTGTTATTGTCAATGGAAGTAAAAATACCAAATATTATTGATTTTAATAAAATATTTTTTTAGTTACAGAATTTGAAAATTTTGAATTTTTTGAAATTTTTTTTTAATTTATTATATTTTGAAGTAGAGTGGAGAAAAGTTACGTTATATATAGTGATTTTTAAAGGTCTTTTAACAGAGTGGAGAAAAGTTACGTTATATATAGTGATTTTTAAAGGTCTTTTAACAGGCTTTATGATAGTGATAAATAGATTTTTTTCTAAATAAATTTTGACCTTGAAATTCAAGGTCAAATTAGTAATTTGAGTATATATCGAAATTGAATTTTTTTTTCATTTTTGAAACCATCTAGATGGAAAGCTTGACTTTTTTCCTATAAGATATGTGAAAAGCAGAGTGGGAAATTTTAGTTTTTTAGAAATTTAGACTCAAACAGCAACATGCGGTCTAACTGCGCGCCACTACTACTACTAACTATAAAATTTTTATAATAAAGGTTTACAAAGCTTCTAACATTTTATTCTCATCATTCTAAAATTCTTTAGAGGTAATATTATTATATGTGTTTTATGAAGTTATAACACTTTTACGATTTTTTATAAAAAAGACAGCTGCTGGTTGAAAAACATCTTTTCATAATCAATATAATAATTTTTATAACCATACCTCGATTATCCCTAAATTCTTAACTTTTATTTTACTTAATGATAAGCAATAGAGCTGATATTGAAACCAAAAGTTTCTCACTTTACGTAAAAGTAAAATGAAGTATAACAGTTAAATTTTTTTTAAAATATAAGACATTTCTTAAATGTCGAAAAGAATAATATACAAGTTTCTTAAAAGAGAAATATTATTTTTTTTCCAATACACTGTTAAAAATTTGGGGAGTTAACGGGGGTCGACACTATTTTGTCCAAAACTCATTTGTCAGAATCTCCAAAAGGCCGAAATTTATTTGTCAGAATATTGAATTTGCCGAAAGTACAATTGTCAGTATATTCAACTATCCAAATCTCCATTTTTCAGAACTTTTAAATTCCCAAATGTCCAACTCTCAGAATATTCAACTCTCCAAACATCAATTTGTCAGAACTTTTAAATTAACAAATTTACAACTCCCAGAATATTCAACTCTCCGAATCTCCATTTTTCCGAACTTTTAAATTTCCAAATCTCCAACACTCAGAATATTCAACTCTGTGAATCTCCATTTGTCAGAACTCCCAACATTCCAAATCTCCAATTCTCAGAATATCCAACTCTCCGAATCTCAATTTGTCAGAACTTTCTACATTCAAAACCTCCAATTTTCAGAATAACCAACTGTCAAAATCTCCATTTGTCAGAACACAATCTCCATCTGTCAAACCTAAAGAATGTATAATTTCTAAAAGAGCTTTCTAATTGGGTGGTAATTTTTCAGGGAACATTTCCAGCCAATCAGAAAGCTCTTTTAGAAATTCTACATTCTTTTGGTCTGACAAACGGAGATTCTGTATGCTGAGTAATCTGAGTGTTAAAGATTCTGACAAATGGAGATTTGGAGAGTTGGATATTCTGAGAATTGGAGGTTTGGAATTTAGAAAGTATTGACAAATGGACATTCGAAGAGTTGAATATTCTGAGTGTTGGAAATTTGGGAATTCAAAAGTTCGGTCAAATGGACATTTGGTGAGTTGAACATTCTGAAAGTTGGAAGTTTATGAATTTTAAAGTTCTGACAAATGGATATTTGGAGAGTTGAATATTCTGACAATTGGAGGTGAGGAATGTTGAATGCTCTGACAAATGGAGATTCGTAGAGTTGTATATTCTGAGAATTGGAGGTTTGGAATGTTGAAAGTACTGACAATTGGACATTTGGAGAGTTGGATATTCTGAGAATTGAGGGGCCGGATAAAGCAACTGCCTCTACGCTCGAACGCATTGTCTGTCTCTTTTTTCGCGAGATAAGATGACGGCAAAATTATCTGGAATTCCAAATTCAATGAAATGCAAAAATAAAAATTGTTCTCAATGGAGCTCATATGTAAATACACATTTTTTATTCAGAAAATTTTTTTTCTTTGACTTTTATTTTTCTCGATAAAAAATGAAAACTAAATTTTTACACCGGATTAAAATAATTAATTTTTAATAATAAACTCGTGATATTTTGTAAACCAATGAAGAAAAATAGTTTAAACTTCACATACCTTCGTAGAAAACCTCACTGATTCCTCTAAAATGATTAAAATAATAAAAAAGTATATTTTGTTAATAATTTTTAATTGCAAAGCAAGTAATATCGTAACTCTTGTTTTAGAAACTTTGAGCAAAAAACCATTGCGATGAAGTTTTAAGTTTCAAAATTTTTTTTATTCTAACTTGTTAAGTATAATATTTGATAAAGTTTTTCTGCAAATATTGCTTCATTTCCCTATTAATTGTACCTTCTACAACATTTTGTTTAAGAGACGTTAGCGCGCTACGATTATATTGTTTAAAAGCTAGGAAAGCTGTTTTAAAGTATGTAAAATTTTTTATTGTTTTAAAAACATAAATTTATCGAGAAGAGACGGTTAGTTATTTTGGTGTTACAAAGTAAATATCTTTGTAACTTTAAGTTTGGAAGAGATCTAAAAAAACTCCAAATTAATTTAAATTTACTTTCTTTTCGAGCTAAAAAATAATTTTACTCTGTTTCTATGAGTTATCAGAAATTTCGTAAATTTATAAATATAGATATGTATAAAATTATATGATACCAACAGCACAAATTTTTAATATAATTTAAAAATATATCTCTTTGCATAATTTATATTTTTATTCTTTTGTGCTTGCACACTGTATGTCGGTAAAAAGCTTTTATAATAATTATTTTTCTAATTTAAAGTAAAAAGGTTCCTACAACCGTGAGGATAATGTTGATATAATTATATTTGGTCAATCATGTTAATACAGTTATATGTACCAAAAGCTGATGGCTATTGTAACCAACTGCAAGATAAATTCAACCAGAATAAATTTACCTTTTCTAAGTGGTAAACTTCACATAACAGAAATATGGTTGACTGTACCTGAATTCCTTAAGTTGTTTGTTTAGTATGGAAAAACAGTTTAACAAAAAACAATTTTTCTTTGAAGAAAAAAGGGTGTTACAAAAAAAATGTAAATGGGTATTTTCAAAAATCCCTGTGTCCAAATGTAGATATTCATGAACTTATCATAAGTCATCCAAATTTGTGATATGCTTTGTACCATATTAAACTTTTTATAAACACTGAGAAAAAAAGTTTAGTTTCAGTAACAATATTTTTTACTTGACCATTATTGGTTGTAACAACAATTTTTTGATTGGTATAACGAAATGATATGCTTAGCATAACACAACAAGTTGTTTGGGGCAACAATATTATTTTGTTGACCTTATTTGGTTGAACGAAACATAATTTGGTTGTGACAACCAAACATAATTTGGCTGTGACAACCAAACATAAATTGGTTGTGACAACTAAACGTAATTTGGCTGAACCAAACATAATTTGGTTGTGACAACCAAACAGTTTGCATCTCAGTAAGTAAGTGCTTATGCATGCGTAATATTAATTAATAAAATCTAAATAAAAACCAATTTCAGACGGTCGGCCGAACATGGGTCTGATAGTTGGGCCAACGGTCTGTGTTACTGAACTGTCTAGCTATAAGGTTTATTTCTTATTGTGCATTCATATCTCTGATGGGCTGGTGGTTACACGGAAAAACATTTAAACCGTTAAATCCCGTGTCAGAAGAGTATTAGACAGTGCATGACACAGTAAAACAGGGTGCAAAGGTGGGCAGCTTAATTTTCGGGGCCTGTGGCTCTCTTTGTCGGTGCGTGCACGGTTTTTCTCAGTGCCTAGCAGACGAATTCTCGGTTCGCGGTCTTGATGACACCGTAAAATCTCGTGCCTGCACTATGTTTTACCGTGCCAGGCAGTGAGTTCTAACCTGACACTGTACGCACCGTCTTTTTCGGTGCAAATGTTTTTCCGTGTAGTCTACTGGACTGGCAGCTGGAAAACCCGGGTTCGAATCTTCATAACTAATGAAATTTTTCTGTTTCAGATTTTCATTAATATTGAATTTCTACATTCTCATATGATTACATTTGTGTAATTAAATTTATTACATGTGATTTATGTAATTAAATGTGTTGACCGACCGAAAATTCGTACCTGGTTAGTTAGCTCCCAAATAAAAAAAATTTTTGTGCCAACCAAAAGTTTTTGTTATCCCGAATAAAAAAATTTAGTTGTGACAACCAACAGTTTTTGTTATCCCAACAAACAACACTGAACCAAATAATTTAGTTGTCTCAACCAAATAGTTTGGTTCATTAAATAACAACCAAATAATTTGGTTGGCTTAACCAAATTTTTATTGTTATGACTAAACATTTTTCTCAGTGAATATTAATGTATGAAGAAACTATTACATGCCATTATTTACAAATTAAACAAGTTTTTATAATACTAATTGTGATCGAAATCAATAAAAAATAATAAATAACTGATTGAATAAAAAATACGTTAACAGAACTTTAAATATTTAAAACAAAATTGATCAATAATTCAAGTGCACAAATAAATAAACTCAAATTATAATTTGTTGACAATATTTTCCTTCCCATGTAATGCTTGTTTAGTTAAAATATTTTTTAATTATGTTGATAAGAAGACGTAGTATAATAAAGTAATGCATCATTGGGTGCAGTTCCGAAAACCCCCCACCTCCGATTTTAATGAAACTTGGTATACTTACGTAATTTGATGCGCTGATTACGAAAATCATAGTGAAAATTGGCGACTAGACCACCTTGATGGTAAAAAACGTGCATAAAAAATCATAAAAACTTAGGTTTTTTTCGTTTATCTCTTTAAATATTACAAATATCAAAAATTCCTTTTTACAAAAATTGTAGATCTCACAAAAATACATATTTGATGTTTAATGCATTTTTTACTTCAACTCATTAGTTTACGAGAAAATTGCAAAAAAACTAAATCACCACCAAATATCCACATTACGTCAAAATTAAATTACACTCAGTCGTAATTACGTATTTACATTACGTAACTACGTAATATTACGCAATTACATGGCGTAACTACGTAGAATTACGTAATGTTACGTACCCGTATGCATTTACGTACCTTTATGTAATTACGTACAAATGCATACAATTACGTAATTACATAATTGGATGCGTAATTACGAAAATTATTTTTAAAAAATTGCCAACTGCACTGAGAAAATGAAACATGACTGAGTACTCTCCGAACAGGAATGGTTCCTGTCCAAATAAAATTTTTTAATTAGACAGCACTCATTGCTTTCTGGACATGAACCATTCCGGTCTGGAAAGGACTCAGTAATATTTTTAGACATTATCGAAATTGACAGTAGTGAACCCTGTCTAGACAAGAGTGATTCATGTCCAGACCTGAATGATTACTCTCCGATAGTGAATTTAAAAGAAGGTTAATTTTTAAAATGTGATAGACGTCATTCAAGATAATTATTGTTTTTAGTAGAATTATAAAAGGCTATAATAGTGTCAACAGAAAGAGATATTCAAGAATAAATACAACAAATTAGAAAACACTTGTGTAAATCTAATTCAAAATCGAAAACTGTTAATATGTTCTTTTATTTATATTACAAAGTAATGTTTTTTTTAAAAAACATTCATTCTTAAAATAAAATTTTACAAAATTTCTTTAAGTTTAAAAAGTATGAAAGAAATTCCATTTGAATTTCTGTGTCAAGTGTTTCATAGACCTTTTCATTTCGAATAGGAAGTGGTGAATGCGCATGCTCAGTCCGCCATGACAGTCGGTCATATTCGGAAATTCACCATGTTATTAACATGTGGGTACAAAATATGACCGACCGGAATTTCGAATTATTTGGAGACAAAATTATTCGAGATGAAAAGTTCTATTACACTATTCCGATTTACATCTTAAATTATTTTTATGGTAAGATTACTAACATTCCATTAATTTCAGTATACATTTTATTGACACTATTTATATTTTTATATTATATATCGTTGCTCAATATCGATAAAATATTCAATATCAATAATTTTGGCCCATGAGAGTAAGCGAGATAGCATTATTTATGTATACTGATTTTTTTCATTTACATATTATTAGAGAATCTTTATATATTTCAATAATTTTCAATTCATTTGTTTTTTGTATTCAACTTATGTTAAATAAGAATATAAAATTGATAATTGTCGAGCATTGCTAAAACGTTTAATTTTAATAAGTACTTTTGCACATGTGCGATATATCGTTTGAACGATATATTGATATTTGTTCTTGATAACTATATATTTTTAAATATCGATAGTTTTGTTGAATTATCGATAAATCAAATATCGATATTAATGTCGTTCGATATCGATATCCCATCAGTAGCTCGACCTTATGGGCAACACACAATGAATACGGTTACGGAAGCAGGGCATGAGATAATAAAGGACAGAGACTGTTTCTGTCCTTTTCTGTCTCATGATTTGGTCCCGTACCGTATTTCTATCTGCTTTGGCCCTTAGGTCCACCTTATGGAATTTGCTAGAAAAGAAGTTGAAAAACAAATAAATGTATTTCCGAAGAAATTATTATGATGGAACTTGCGATATTGAAGAATTCGGCTAAGAAATAAAGAAATAAGTAATAAATTATTAGAGTAAAACATAAAAGAAACTGATATCCGGCTACCTTCAGCCCAGTTCACTTTACTGCAATTAGGTAGTTCAAGCCAGCAATGGGTAAAAAATCAGTTTTTTTAAAATAACTTTTTAAAAACAAATTTTTGGACCCATGTTTATTAGCAAATTATTTTTCTTTCATCGAAAGCTACTTTTAAAAATAATAAAAATTGATATAAGAATTTTATTAAATTTTATTATTTTAAAAAATAGCTATCGATAAAAGGAAAATAATTTTCTAATAAACATGGGTTCAAAAGTTTGTTTTTAAAAAGTTATTTTAAAATAACCGATTTTGCTCCATTGACTACAATGCATTTTTAGGCACCAGCAAGCGGCCATCTTGAATTTTTCCCCACCATACTTGAACTACCTAATTGCAAGAGATTGGCGCGAAACTGCTAACATTCAAATATATTTATTTAACATAGAAATGATTTAAAAACAGATTTTTCGACAAAATTATTTACAAATGAACAGTAAATTATGTATAATGTATGTTACGCGGAATTTGCAAAAGACTTTGATTAAGAATAATAATCAAGTAACGTTAAATAAGTAATGAATGTGGACGGAAGAGTGGGAGACATAATTATTGAATAAACAATTCATTATGAACAATATACACAAAGTAGGTAGAAGGTAATTTAAATCTGAAATTTAATAATAATTTAAGTAATTTAATTACATTATATTAAATAAATAAAATTGTTTAAAAAGTAATTAAAATGAAATTAGTATAATGCAATGAAAAAATGCAATGAATTGCAATTAAATATTACGTCTTCAATATGAATAGAATTAATTTTAATGTAATAAAATAAAAAAACCATAGCAGGGTTGCCACAAATATTTTATTACAATTTTCCCTGACTTTTCCCTGATTTCCAAACCATTTTTTTTCTTCTTCCCTGACCTTTTTTGAGTTCTTAAAACAAATTTTTCGTACATTTATTATAAAACTAGATTATAAATAATTGCAAATGTTTGAAATTAGTGGAGAAATATATTAATAATATGAAATTAAATATCATAATGGGAATTTGATAAAAAAAATTGAAAAGATTACAAAATATCTATGAAATAAAATAAATTAATTGATTTTTCAATAACATTAATACTGAAAATCTTAGAAAATAATTGTAAATAATCACAGAATATGTATTAAATAATAGAAATAAATTGAAATTTTAGACAACAATTTTGGAAATTATCATAAAGAATGAAAATAATTACAAATTCGAAAATTTGGGGGAGAAATAATTTAAGTTTAAAGAAAATAAATGAAATTTTTAGAAAATAATTGAAAAAGGTGTAAAAAATTAATAAATTCATGATAATAATATAAAGATTCAGAAAAGCCATTTAAATTTGAAGAAAATACTTCGAAAATGGCAAAAGTAATTGAAAAATGAAGAAAATAATTGTAAAATAACAAAATTAATTCATTTTGGATCAAAAAAATTGTAAAACGGCAAAACTAATTGAAAAATTGAATAAAAATAAAAAAATGATAACACAATTTGAAAAATGGAAACAAAGTAATTACAATATGAAGAAAGTAATTGAATTTTGAAGAAAACAATTGAAAAATTTCAAAAATAATTAAAATTTGAAGAAAATACTTGAAAAATTTCCGAAATAATTGAAATTTGAGGGAAATAATTGAAAAAAGTACCTATAATAAATTTAAATATTAATGACAATAATTTAAAGATAAACATAGCAATTGAAAAGTGATGAAAATTTTGAAAATTTTAGTTGCAATCATAATAGAAATTAATTATTAAAAATTGAAGAAATTTTAAAATTACTTCCAATTTACTATTTTATTTTTGAAGCGCGTAATTCATTGAATTTTTAATCAATGGAGGTTAAAATTAATTAAAGTTTGAAGGAACTAAAATTGCCATAAGTATAAAAATTGGCACAATTTTAAAAAGGTGAAGAATTATATAAAATTTAAAAAAAAATTAGTGCCAAATGTCAGGTGTGGACAGAATGAATGAATGAATGAATGAATGAATGAATGAATGAATGAATGAAGGAATGAATGAAACTTGTAAATTATTATACAAATTGTGGAATATAATTATTTTTCAGATTGCAAACATCAACTATTTTTAGTAATGTTTAAAGTATGATTTCCAAAAATTTTTTTATTAATTTTCTCTACTTAGTAAATTTCAGGCAAATTTAATTTTTTATACATTTTAGAGATTCTTTGAATTTTTCCACTACTTTTGATGTAAATCCCTGACTTTTCCCTGATTTGCCTAAATTCACTGACTTGTGGCAACCCTGCCATAGGTTTCAGAGGAATAAATGAATCAATTGTTTTATATAAATTATTATTTATGTTAAATAATTTCATTTATTAGATTCAAATAATTTTTTTTAGTCAATTAAGATTTCTTTAATTCAAATAAGTGTGATTCAAATAATTATATATTTTTTGGATCTAAATACAAAATGTTTGAAACAAAGAAATATCTTTAAAATAATTTGAATTAATTGAATTTTTGGAGGAAAATCATGGAAAAAAAGGAATTTTTTGTTTTCTGTATTCCAAAATATTTGATTTATATTTTATTAGAATCATATATACTTGTATATTTTTCTCTACATTTTGCAAGAAACAAGAAACAAACTTATTCTTGTGTATTTTATTGTGGAGATTGCAAGAGAGAAATATACCACAGATTATTAAAATAATATTTCAAAAAGGTGAATTGTTGAGATAATTCGAAGGTGCTGTTTTCGAGAAAATTGACTTGGTTTATTTCTATTAAACTAGTCGCCACTTTTTCAATTTTTAATATATTATTATAAATTTTTAAGGAATATAAGAGTACCTACCAACAATCAAGAAAATAAAACTAATTATCTTAATTATACAAAAAAAGATACAATTAAATAATTTTGAAAAACATTTTGTTTCATTTTTCCCAGAAAAATTTGAAACTTTTATAATTTTTTTGTAAATTGATTTTTTCTTCCCAAGTCGGAAAGACACATGTATAACCTAATTTTACTGGAAAGATACTAATTTGTTCAAATTAACTTTTATTAATGATAGTTAGAAATATATAAAACTTTGTGACATTTTGAGGTTATATAAAGTGTGTTTAGTGTTTACTTTTTCTTATTTAAATTAAATCGAGAAAAAAGGATAAGATTTAAACAAAAAAAAATATTAATATACTTATGAAATAATAAATTAAATAATTAAATACAAAACAGCTCATGACAAAAATATTATTTGTTTTTATACAATAATACAAATTTGAAAACTGTTCGTTTGCAAATATATAAACAAAACTTACCTCACACACGATACGTACCTTTTTCACAACTTCCTTATTATATTCTTTTATACATTTCTTTTCATAACACTTGTTTATTATTTATCTTTTCTTAAATGAAAATAACGATAAACAACTTATTCACTCTCACCTGTCACTTTATTCTTCAAAAACGATAACAAGTACCATGTCGCGCCATCTCTCGCATTTTATGATAATGAAAAAATCTAGTTACTTTTAGCAAACGCATTTATCGACATTCTCTTTAACTCTCATTTATCGAAATAATCAATTAATTTACTTTTTATCAATAAATAAACACGTACAAATGTGCACTAGGACTTAATTAAGAAATCTCGAAAACACTTTTCACTCTTTTTTTATTTTTCTACACGAATTTCGAAATAGGGACAAACGGAGACAAACGAGGGACAAACGGGGACAAACTTTGTCTCTGCTTGTCTCTCGCCAAGCCGACAGAGTTGTTTCAAGTGAGAATTCAATTGTAGCTCGTATACACCTTGCTGTCCCAAAATGCCATAATTCAAGAGGTAAAAGGCTTATTACCCTAGCGAGGAGGCCGTTCCGTTTTGTTTTTCACTCAATTTATGTGTTAATAATTAAGAAATGAGAAGAGCAATTTTCGAAACTTATAAAGTAAATCCTAAAGAAGACTTTTGCATTAGAATTTGTTGAAAAAAATGGTTAATTAATATTAAAAAGTGTCAATTTATATGAGCATTTTTTGTGTTGGAAATAGTCATGTTTAGTATAATAATAATAATTTATTTGTTCCAATTCATAAAATGAATATACAAAGGAGTATCTTCCTATGCCGGCTAAATATTTACATTTTTCCTTTAAAGAAAATATAAGAGCATTCCAACAAATTTTACAAACATTAATCACACTCAAGATCCGGTGCCTATATTTTAAGTTTAACAAACAATAAAATGTTCTCTTATGCTGAACTTATATACTATTGAATCTTAATTCTTCTGTTCTAACTTTTAACATCTCTATTATCACATGCACATAAGTTTTAATTAAGGAAGGATCGTTAGTATTTAATCTTGCCAGCCATACGTTCCTTGGTTCTGCTAAGTTCATAAAAAAAATCTCCGAGTACTTGTATCGTATTGAGTTATAAAGGGGGCACAGTGTTAACATATGAAATAAATTTTCTGTTTCTAGTTTACAGAAAGGGCAAAGCTCGAAAATTGGTACTGTATATTTAGATCCTTTGGCAATAATTCTAGGGTTGTATATGTTTAGCATTCTCAATTGGGCCCAAACACGTTTGTAATATAATTGCAAGCGCTTGAATATATAGGAGTCATTATTAGAATGGTTCGACAAGTGTGGCCAGATTTGAAGGCTGTTTGAGGAAAGCAAATAGTCTCTATCCCGCTCTCTCAAACCGCTTTTTACTGTATTAATCATTTCGTTTGAATTTTTTACAATATTTTCTAAGGAGTACGAACTCCAATTTTTTTCCAAATCAAAAAAACCCAACGTATTCGATACCTGTAAATACCAATTAATTGAAATTTTCTCCGGATACAATTTTGCATAATTCATTAATTCAACTATACAAATTTTTGGGTACCTCGACTGCTCCATACCATCCAATTTTTTAAACCATGAGAGCACTGACTTTAAAACCTTATACGCTATTGGAAGAGTATTAGTTTCCAATCTAACTGCCTTGTTCGGGCTGTTAAAAGGAAGACCCAAAAGTTTTTTAAAAAAACAAGTTTGTATTTGTTCTAAGTTGTCTAAGAAGTTTAAACCCCAAATATGTATAGCATAGGACAAAACATTTAGTACAAAACTTCGGTAAAGTCTATTGTAAGTCTGCCAAGTATCTGCATTCAAACTGTGGATGATTCTTAAGCAAGACGAGATAGCCAAATTTGCCGATCCAATTACTTTATTCAATGTAGCAGGAAATGAAATCGAGTCCGAGAAAACCAGGCCAAGATAGATGAATTCCCTTACCACCTCTATCGATCCATCCTCAAATTTAAATGATTTTATATTAGTAGGTTTATTTTGATTTGAAAATATCATTATTTTTGTTTTTGCTACGTTAACTTTTAACTTATTCAGGTTACAATATTTAGACAGAGCTTCCAATTTTCGAGTACATTCCATTGGAGTGTCCGCCAAGATGACAATGTCATCCGCGTAGGCTAGCAAGAAAATTTCAATTATTTTATTAATTGATATTCCTCTACATCCTTCCTTAATCAAGAATTCCTCTAAATCTCTAATAAACAATATAAACAATAAAGGACTAAGGATTTCCCCTTGCAGAACCCCACTCGTTACATTCACCGGCTCAGTCTTTCCTGAATTAGATTTAATAAAAACATTCGCTTTATTATAAAAATCTTTTAAAATATTTACAATTTTAGAACTCATACCTAAGGCGCTTAACTTTTTCCATAAGAGGTTCTGGTCCACAGAGGGGAATGCATTCTTAAAATCTACAAAGATCGCGTACAATCTTGAATTACCCCTTAACATGTGTATTTGCAAAATGGACATAAGAGTAAATAAATTATCTTCACAGCCCCTTCCTCGACGAAAACCAGATTGAAATTCTGGCAATAATTTATTATTCGTTGCCCATATAGTTAATCTAGTATTTACAATTTGTGTGAATATTTTTGCTAATACATTGACTAAAGTGATTGGTCTATAATTGAATGGATCTGTAAGTTCCCCTTTTTTATAAAGCATAAACATTTGCAATCGACTCCATTCATTAGGGACTTTTTCTGATTCCATAATTCTATTAAAAAATACTCCAAGATACGCTATCCAATCCGGTGGAAGATTTTTATAGAATTCTCCTTTTATGCCATTCGGACCTGGTGCCTTTTCTCCTTTACATTTTAATAAACTAGATATTACCTCGTTTATTGTTATTTCTGAGTCTAATAATGGATCTGTACAGTAAGGAGATAATTCCACCAGTACCGAATTTTGAAGGGGAAAACTTTTGATTAAATAATCATACCACGTATTTAAATCTAAATTGTTTGACGCATTATTTTTCGATTTTACTTGGTTAATAATTTCCCAAAACTTTTTGGAGTCTTTTGCGTTGCATAATGTTTCAGCTCTATTTAATTCATATTCGGATTTTTTTGTGTGTATTATTTTCTTATATTGTTTTTTTGTATCAAAGTATAATAATTTACTATCTTTACTAAAGGACTCTTTTTTACAACGTTTTAACAAATTCTTAATTTTGACTTTTAGATCTGCGCAGTCCTTGTCAAACCAAGGTTTATTTATCGTACTAAAGGGATTATTGCCAGTAGAAACCTGTATCATGTTCAGGGAAGAAGCTGTATTGTATAATGCAGTAGAAAGAGAGCTTTCAAGCCCTTCGCAATCTTGAGATGCCCATAAAGGAGTGAAGCAAGATTCCATTAAAAAGTAAAAATCATCTGCTTTATCTCTATCAAAAATCCATTTAATGTTATTTTCATTTGCTCTTATGTCCTCTCCCCCTTTATTTTCTTTTTTGCTCGATATTATTTTTATAAAGTCTATTATCACAGGGAAATGATCCGAGTTCGTAACAACAGATAAAACTCTTAAATCTTTACATAAATTCAAACTATTTAACGAAATCCACACCAGATCGATAACGCTTTCCCCCCCTTTATTGACAAAAGTAAAATTTCCTATACTATCACTTTGTGATCTGCCATTAATCAATAAAAATCCGAAGGATTCAAGAGTTTGTACAAGGTTTTTTCCATTACTGTTACATTCTCTATCTAACGACAATCTATCACTATTAAAATAAGATTCACTCAATAAATGTTCACTAACCTGATTCAGATTAGCCACTCTACAGTTAAAATCCCCTCCCAATAGAACTGGACAATCAGGAAATTCGTAGTTTACTACTGATAAGTTATTTTTTAAATTATTCAAAAAAGAGGAAAAATTGCCTAGCGGTGAACGATAAACCACTCCAAGAATAAATGTTATCTTTTTAAAACAAATCTTTACAAAAAGAGATTCATCTGTTTTTAATAGTTCTTTTATTGTAAAATGTTTTTTATTATATAATATTAAAATGCCGCCACTGGCTCTACCATAATGCGCTGTTTTTTTTGCTAGTACGTTTATAAAACTAAAATTAAAGTTGTTACCTGGAATATAAAATTCTGAAGATAACAACCAAGTTTCATACATACACACAATATCTGCACTCTTCACTACACTAAAAATATCTTTAAAATTTGCAAAACCCCGACAATTCCAGAATATGCATCTTCCTTCAATAGTGTTGTGATTCGAAAATGCAGGTTTCTGCTCCGGATCAGGAATTAGCTATTGCTCTAAATCGTTACATGCTTTTTCGCCCTGTGTATCAATCTTCGCTTTTGGAGTCTCGAAGTAATCCAACAGCTGACGGTTTGTTCTGAGTTTTGATTTGGTTTGAGTCACCGGTCGGCCTCTTCCCCTCTTTGTAGACGTATCAGGTGTTGAATCATTCGTTTGTTTTCCCACATCATGAAGTTTATGAATTTTCCTATCCTTCAATAATAGCTCAATTTCCTTCATCTGGACTGGCTTTCCGTCGATGTGGATTTTATTTTTTTTTATTATGGCATCAATCTTACGTTCATTTAGTAGCTGGACTTTTTCTCTCATATCTTTCCTAGCCTGTCTCTCTTCCTTAGTATAATCATTTGTAACTACCAGGTTCAGAGATTTGAGTTGCTTTATATTTGCAAAAATAATTTTTACCCATCTCGTACCAGTGAATTTAATTAAAATCGGACGTGTCTGGCTCTCTGATTTTTTCCCCAATCTAAAAATATCATTCACAGCATAGTCTGGAATCGAAATGTTGACTTTCTTGAAAGTATCAAAGACTAATTCGTATATCCCTGTGCTATGCTTTTCAATTTCAGGTAGATTGTAAATAACAATATTATTCGCTCTTAGTTGTGTCCCGAAAAGCAAATTATCTTTCTCCACCCACACAGCACCGGAAATTCCCTGAATTTTCCCTGAATATTCGTCAACATTTCTCGAATATTCGAACTTAATATTCAGGGAAGTTTCGTGGAAGCAGTAAAATGTCCGCCTAGAATAATATTGGGCGCGAAATTTCCCTGAAAATGTATTTCCAATTTTCAGGGAATTTCTGCCTCTAATATTCCTTGAAAATTCAGGGAAAGTTAAAAAAAAATTCCAAAATTTTTTTTAATCTGGTAATTGATCAAAAAAATATGTTATATTCGACATCCGTGGGATTCTAGAAAATTAAAAACTACTGCGCAGCCGTAAGTGTCATAGAATCCAAGTTCGACCAGTGCGCATCAAGTTAAGTAAATATACGAATACTATGAATATTGGAGGAATGTTAGATGCGGAAATTCCCTGAAAATTAGAAATACATTTTCAGGGAAATTTCGCGCCCAATATTATTCTAGGCGGACATTTGACTGTTTCCACGAAACTTCCCTGAATATTTAGTTCGAATATTCGAGAAATGTAGACGAATATTCAGGGAAAATTCAGGGAATTTCCGGTGCTGTGTGGGCAACGACGTTAATTTTCCATCAATTTGTTCACATTTCTCTGCAGTGTTTTTAGAGACATCACTCATCGTCTGGACATCTTCACAAAGCTTTTTATGTGATTCTGTAAGTTTAGTAATCTCCTTAGTCAACTTGGAAAGGGCTTTCATCAACTCTTCACTGTTTTCCGACATATTTTCAATACACTTACTAAACTATCACAGTAATCAATTATTATAAATTTCAATAATAATAATAATAATGACTTATTATAGAGACACTTCACTTAAAACACAGAGATAAATCACTCAGTTAAATGAAGATCAGAAAATTAATATAAATTTAGAACTTTAGAGATTTTAAATCAGAAAACAAAAATGTTTGACATGCAAAGACACCACTGTTATCGACAGTGTAATTCGCTTAGGATCCATGTTCCACCGTTCCGGCAGTTAATTGATCGCAGCTGACTTTAACTTTTTACATTTTTTAAATAAGTTTAGTAAGATTGAAAAAAGAAATTTAAAAAACCATGACAATAAATTAAAATCATGGATTTTTTAACTTTTTACTTCAGTTTTTATTTATTTTTGTCATTTTTCAATAATTTTCTTCCATACAAAAGTCGATTTATTTTGGCAAATTACTCTTGTCATTTTTCAATTATTTTTCTTATTTTTTAATTATTTTCTTCAAATTACACTTCTTTTTCTACAATTATTCAATTATTGGCTTCAAATTTTTGTTCTCTGTTTTTTAAAATTATTTTTGTCATTTTTCAAGTCTTTTTGTCTTTTTTAAAGTATTTTTATCAAACTTTAATTTCTTTTGTGGCTTTTAATTGTTTTTGTCGTTTTAAAATGTTTTTTTTTAATTTCAATTAATTTAATCATTTCTTAATTATTATCAATATTTTCGAAATTAATTACTTCTTTCACATTTTACTTATTCTCTTCATATCATAATTAATTAGTATTAACAAATTATTTTCATCATTTCTCACGTGTTGTTTTTTAAATTTTAATTATTTTTGTCATTTTTTAAGTATTTTCTTTACATTTAACATTTTTTTTTTCGTTTGTTTCGTCATTATTCAACTATTTTTCAAGTGTTAATTTTTTACCAATTTCCCTATTTTGTTAACTTCAAATTTTTATTTTGTTTCATCATTTTTCGATTTGTTTTGACCTTATTTAATTATTTTTTTAAATATCAATTAATTTTGTCATTTCTTGATTATTTTTTAAAATGTTTATTAATTTTTTCATTTTTCAAGTTTTTTGTTCAACTTTTAATTTTTTATCTTATTTTTTTAATAGTTTTATTCACTTTAATTTTTTTGTTCACTATTAACTTACTTTTTTAAATTAAAATGTCATTTATTCCACTATTTGAATCTGCAAATCCGCTGGCAGCTCTGATATTGTTTAAACAATAAAAAAGAAATGACAAAAATAATTAAAATTTAAAAAACAACACGTGAGAAATGATGAAAATAATTTGTTAATACTAATTAATTATGATATGAAGAGAATAAGTAAAATGTGAAAGAAGTAGGGGAGAGTAGTCAGAGTTCGACAGTGGTCAGAGTTGAATCATCGCGTTTATTTTGTTTTATTACAGTAGATCCATATGTCGTTGTGTGTACCCCCACAGCACCGAAAATTTCCTGAAAATTTATTAAAGATTTATTTGCAAACTTCGGAATATTTAGGTGCAAAGCTTAGCGAAAATTGTGTACAGATTTAAATGTCCCGATTAAATAAATGTTTAGCGTAAAAGTTGACTGAACGTTTAAATGTACATTTTCGTGAAATTTTCGTCGCGAAAGTTTCCTGAACATTTAAATTTACATTTTCGTGAAATGTTCGTCGTGAAAGTTGACTGAAGATTTAAATTAAATTTTCGTAAAATGTTTGTCGCAAAAGTTGATTCAACATTTAAATTAAATTTTCGTGAAATTTTCGTAGTTAAATTTGACTGAACATTTAAACTGAATATTTGTGAAATGTTTGTCGCAAAAGTGAATTAAACATTTAAGTGAATATTTGCTAAATGTTGAGCGGAAGGTTGACCGAATAAAAAAATTATATTAAATAGAAGGGGAACAAGTAAATTAAACAGTAATTAAATTAATATAAACACATTTCTTGAATAAAATTTTGAAGATTCTGTAACGTTTTACAAATCCTTAATCTAATACAATCTTTCAACTTACAATTTCCTGTGTGTTCTATTTAATATAATTTTTTTTATTTGGTCAACTTTCCGCTCAACATTTAGCAAATATTCACTTAAATGTTCAATCCACTTTTGCGACAAACATTTCACAAATATTCAGTTTAAATGTTCACTCAAATTTCACTACGAAAATTTCACGAAAATTTAATTTAAATGTTGAATCAACTTTTGCGACAAACATTTCATGAAAATTTAATTTAAATCTTCAGTCAACTTTCACGACAAACATTTCACGAAAATGTAAATTTAAATGTTCAGGAAACTTTCGCGACGAAAATTTCACGAAAATGTAAATTTAAATGTTCAGGAAACTTTCGCGACGAAAATTTTACGAAAATGTAAATTTAAATGTTCAGTCAACTTTTACGCTAAACATTTATTTAATCGGGACATTTAAATCTTTACACAATTTTCGCTAAGCTTTGCACCTAAATATTCCGAAGTTTGCAAATAAATCTTTAATACATTTTCAGGAAATTTTCGGTGCTGTGGGGGTAAATACTTGTTAGCAATGCCAGCAAACTTTTTACATGGATTGCAGTGAAGTGTGCGAACTATATAGACGTATTAAGCGAGTCCGTGTTATACGCCCAACAAAAAACGTTTTTGTAGTTTCAAAATTTGATAATTAAATGTAGAAGAAATATGCCAAAGACAAATAAAGTTGACTAAAATTGTTCATTAAGATGGTATACGAAAATGTGGAACGTAATTTGGTGTTTGTATAAAGCGTTCATAGTGTGTGTGTGATATGAAGCTAAACGACGCTTGAGTCAAAGTTGGTGCATCCAAAATTTTGCAATTCTGAAGCATTTTTGCAATCAAAATGAATTTGTTAACTTAAAAAGGTGTCAAAAACTTCATTTCTATTGGAAAGAAAGAAAATTCAAATTTTTGGTAATACTTTTTCACTTTCAGATCAATTTCGCTATACAAGAGGAAATATGATTTATTTCAATTTCATGTTTCCTTTTGTCATTTCCAAATGTATTTGAGTGCCATTCTATCATGCGAAGGTAAATATATTGTCATTTTTAATCATTTATCTTCATATTTCATTGACTTTCTACAGTGACCCAACTCTGACTACCATGTTCAACTTTGACTACCTTTTTTTTTTTAATTGCCTATAACTTAGAAACTTTTGGTCCAAATTTTTTGCAATGTTTAGCAAAAACATTGCATTTTAGTAGAACTTTCCAATAATATAAGAGACATCGCAAAATTCGGCCTACAGGAGAAGTTATATAGAAAAGTCAGAACTATATCCAACTCTGACTACTCTCCCCTAATTAATTTCGAAAATATTGATAATAATTAAGAAATGATTAAATTAATTAAATTTTAAAAAAACCATTTTAAAATGACAAAAACAATTAAAAGCCACAAAAGAAATTAAAGTGTGATAAAAATACTTTAAAAAAGACAAAAAGACTTGAAAAATGACAAAAATAATTTTAAAAAACAAAGAACAAAAATTTGAAGCCAATAATTGAATAATTGTAGAAAAAGAAGTGTAATTTGAAGAAAATAATTAAAAAATAACAAAAATAATTGAAAAATGACAAGAGTAATTTGCCAAAATTAATCGACTTTTGTATGGAAGAAAATTATTGAAAAATGACAAAAATAAATAAAAACTGAAGTAAAAAGTTAAAAAATCCATGACTTTAATTTATTGTCATGGTTTTTTAAATTTCTTATTTCAATCTTACTAAACTTATTTAAAAAATGTAAAAAGTTAAAGTCAGCTGCGATCAATTAACTGCCGGAACGGTGGAACATGGATCCTAAGCGAATTACACTGTCGATAACAGTGGTTTCTTTGCATGTCAAACATTTTTGTAAAAACAATAATTAAAGCATTTTATGGTTTTATTTAATCAGAGACGTAACTACAAATGTTGAGGCCTCCCCGCAAATTTTTCAGGAGGTCCCCTCCCCGCCAATATTTTTTTAAATAGTGTATAAATAATATCCGTCAATATTTTCTATTTTTAATTATTTTTTTAACAAAAATTTTTTGCATTAGGGTTATTGGGCTCGAGGCCCCTAGCAAGCCGAGGCCCCCCCGCAATGCGGGGTTTCGCTGTATGGTAGTTACGTCCCTGTATTTAATGTTTTTATGCACTAGGTTTATTATATTTCAGCATTATTTGCCCTTTGAGAACTAAATTTATGAATTATAATACTAAAAATGACTATTTCCAACACAAAAAATGCTCATATAAATTGACACTTTTTAATATTAATTAACCATTTTTTTCAACAAATTCTAATGCAAAAGTCTTCTTTAGGATTTACTTTATAAGTTTCGAAAATTGCTCTTCTCATTTCTTAATTATTAACACATAAATTGAGTGAAAAACAAAACGGAACGGCCTCTTCGCTAGGGTAAATAAGGAAAATTTCTGGGCAATGATAGAAAAAATCCTAGGGGGGCACGGGTGTTAAAAATTGCATTAAAAAATAATTTTTGAATTTTTCTTGTCAAAACTAAATTTTTCGTAATTGTTAGTTATATAATTTAAAAGTTTGGAAAATTCTACTTAAAAAACATCCATAAGATTTTAAAATTCAATGATTAGAAAAAAAGTTATTGTCAGATGAAAATTATGCTACCTTAAAATTTAACCCTTGATAATAATATGGCAACTACGCATTACACTGACGTAACACCCTACTTTTTATATTTGTTTTTATATATATTATGACATAAAATCATTAACGAAAAAAAATTTTTGTGGGTGGCTTTTTTCCAGAGAATGACCCATATATAACTCATATTTTTTTGAACCACCCTAATATATATACATCTATATATTAATATGTTTACGTATTTTTAAGAACACTATATTTTTTCTTTCACATAAATACTGATTTTTACAATTTTTGACGGTTTTATGCTGTTATGAAGGGTGGGGCAGATGTTTGCGATTTTAAATACTATTGGTCTGACTTCCTAGCATCCCAAACTATCAATTAAAAGCAAAAAAATCAGTTTTGGCTGCCAATTTTTGAAAACCAGCCTTCCGACGAACCGTGTTGCACAATGTTGATAATCCTGGGCTCTGATGTTCTGAGCAGATTGGAATATATGTATGAGGCTGTTCACACCACCTTACATAAAGTAAGTTACTTAAAATAAGGCATACTTAAATCGTGTTACATACATATATTCGAGTCTGCACAGAACACCAGTTCCCAGGTTTGCTAACATGAAATTAGATTCATATAATTGACAGGTTCGATTTTCTAACCTTTGATTTAGAGGTTAGGAATATAATTATGTCAAATATAATGTTGGCAAACCTGGGCACTGGTGTTCTGCGCAGACTCGAATATATTTATCTAACACAATTTAAGTATGCCTAATTTTAATTAACATACTTTATGTAAGGTGGTGTAAACGGCCTCATAGTCTTCGAATGAAGTTCCGTAAAGGGAAGAAAACCTCTGACGTTTTATGTTGAAAAACTTTGAACGCGTTTTTCTCAAATCAACATTTTTTAAATTGGTGGGCATGATAACTAACACACTTTTTAACGGATTGGCTTCAACCTGGGGTTTTTTTGTTCGTCATTTACTACTGCGTCGAAGTACGTAGCCTTTTTTTGAAACTAAATAAACTAATATACTAATAATACTAATAAACTAAATTTATCATAGATTCAGAAAAACTTTGGATTTTTCTTCCAGCTCATATCGTTCAGCTCCAATCATGCTGAGCATAAGAGCGGGGCACACTAAAAAAAACAAAGAAATAAAAAAAGATATGTCTGGAAGGGCGGCAATTTTGAATAACTGCCTAGAGCGGCAAATGTGTCAGTCCGACCCTGGATATGGAGTTAACTATTCTACTCATAGTACATTTTCAACAACTTCCGGAAGTAATTAAGTGTGGGCTCTTACCCAGTCGATGTGTCATATTTTTCTCTAAAAATCTCGAATTTGATAAAAAGTGGATTTAGCAGGTTTACGCTCTAAACCTAAATATATTACACATATTTTACCTACATTTTTTTGTTATGAATTTCTGTATTCAAGAATTTTTAAGTTTTATTAATTTTTGTAAAACAGGTTTTTTTAATAATTAAATTTTTTTATAAAACATGACACGAGAAACGAATATCGTATAAAAATTTCTTCGCATAAAACAGTTCGAAATTTACTTGAGTTTTAAGTATTATTTACTTTTTTACTTAAGCAATGGAAACAAATGAAAAATTGCTGTGAAACCCGGTAATTTTTACTTTGTTTTCTAAAAAGAAATAAATGTCTCTTTTCGAATCAAATTTGACGTTTTGTATTTAAAACGAATATTTGAAGTAATTAAAAAAAAAATTAATACATAAATTACTTTTCTACTTACTTTTATTTATACTTTCATTATTAAATCTTCCGGAAGATAATTAAAATTTAACTTTGATGAGTTTGACACAAAACGTAAAATTTACCTTAAAAGTTTCATTTGTTTTTTTTTTGCTAAAGTACACTGAGAAAAATGTTTAGTCATAGCAACGAAAATTTGGTTGAGCCAACCAAATTATTTGGTTGGTATTTATTCAAACAAACTATTTGGTTGAGACAACTAAATTATTTGGTTCAGTGTTGTTTGTTGGCATAACAAAAATTTTTAGTTGTCACAACTATATTTTTTTATTCGGGATAACAAAAATTTTGGTTGTCATAAAAAAAAATTTTATTAGGGAGCTAACTAACCCAGGTGCGAATTTTCGGTCGCCCAACACATATAATTACATAATTCACATGTTATTAATTTAATTACACAAATATAATCAGATGAGCATGTAGAAATTTCATATTAATGAAAACCTGAAACAGAAAAATTTCATTAGTCATGAAGATTCGAACCCGGGTTTTCCAGCTGCCAGTCTAGTAGGCTAACCACCAGCCCATGAGAGATATGAATGACGAATATGGAATAAAGCTTATAGCTAGACAGTTCAGTAACAGACACCGTTGGCTCAACTATCAGACCCAGGTTCGGCCGACTGTCTGGTATTGGTTTTTATTTATATTATTATCGGCAGCTTACTTACAAACTAATTACCAATTTTTTTTAATAATTGTTTGGATGTCACAACGAAATTATATTTGGATGTCACAACTAAATTATGTTTGGTTCAACCAAATAAGAGCAACAAAATAATATGGTTGTCCCAAACAACTTGATGTGTTACGCCAACCAAATCGTTTTGTTTTACTAATCAAAATATTGTTGTTACAACCAACAATGGTCAACTAAAAAATATTGTTGGTAAAACTAAACCTTTTTTCTCAGTGTAAAAGTTACCTGGATTCACAGCAATTTTTAATAATTGTATATCGATTCATAATAAAAATTCAAAAACCAATGTTTTGCAGCTAAGGTCCCGTTCACCGTGAATCGACACATACACTGAAAAAAAATTTATTTGATTCAAATAACCAATTACTTGACTACTACAAAATAAATATTTATTTGTATCAAATAATTATTATTTGCGTCAATTAAATGGTATTTGTTTTAAGGGAGCATTATAATGTGAGCGGGTAAAAAAGCACATTTTCAACAATTTTTTATTCAAAAACTAATGCATATAATTGGGAAAACTTTTTTTTCTTAAAGAAGTGTTTCAAGAGAGTTATAAAAAAATTTTGTTTTATTATAAACTTCTGTTATTATTTATTTATAAAATGGGCTTCGCAAATATGTAATAGGGTAAAAATAAGTGAAATGGGCCACTTGAGAAATTTTTGTTTCCGATTTGCAAGTTCGGGGGGGGGGACACAGGTGCTTGCCCCCTCCCAAAGTTTTATATCTATGTGAGAGAGAGAGTTAACACTATAGTGCCATCTCTTTCTGTCTGATATAGTACCCCCTTCAAAACCCTTGTCTAGATCCGCCACTGGTTACTTCAGTGGTGAAAATCCTAATAAATTAGTAAGCATCGAATTAATACTTAAATTATTATAATTATTGTTTATATTCCTTCTTATTATTAAATATTAAGTAAATTTTTCGAAGCGCGACAGTCAGTGGCGAACGTATTCCCGCGCGTTTGCAAGTTAGGTGTTGCTTGCTCGCTGCGCGTCGGCAGAAAAATATGCATAACTTCTGTAATATCGGAGGTTACAAAACTTTTTTTTTTAATTTACTCGTTAGAATATTGCGCGTCATACAATCGTCATCAATACAACAATCATTTTAATTGCAGTTTAAAGTACAACTTTTAACCTTTAATTTAAAAAAAGAAAGCTCAATTATCTTTATCCGTTCCCGAGTTATGATAAAGAAGAAAAATTCATTACCCAAAAGTTCAACCCCCGTTTATTTCCAAAATAAATGAAATTTTTGAAAAATATTTTAGGGGGAAAAAATATGTTCATATATCTATAAAACAGCATAGATAACTTGCAAATCGGAAACAAAAATTTCTCAAGTGGCTCATTTCACTTATTTTGACCCAATATTTTTTGTTGTTGGCTAGCGTAGATAACTCCAGCCTTTCTGGTCGGCTGAAACTAAGAAACAAAATATATTCTCAATCTGCTCGTATCTCGATCTTTATTTTTACCGTGGATTAACAAAATGGCGTCGTGTTTTCCACAAGGGACAAAAAAGCACCTTTTTTCGACATACATAAGACAACATTATGTCTTAAAATTAAAATTTTAACACGATTGAGGTAGGGGCAACAGCCATTGGAATGCTGAATATCGTGTTAAAATTTGAAGTCAATATCTTTATTCGTTTTTGAGTAATCACCTACGCCAGGTGCAAGAAAGTTTTTTGCGAAACTCATTTTATTAATAAACTAGCAAGATATTGCGCGCGCACATGCGCGCGTGAAGTTTGTAATGATGATTAATGATAGATTAAAGAGGAACCGGACAAACAATCGGAACAAAAGTCAGTCCAAATGAATAATTTTGATTTTTGATATAGAAGACACATAAGTTAATTTATTTTTTTTTCAGGGGAAGTGTTGACACTTGCAGTTTTTACAAAATGAGCCGTTAAAAATTGCAATTTGATGAAAATTTAAAGAAATAGACGTTGGGAACGTTTCTTCAATTTGAGTTTTGAAATAACCGAAATTGAATAATCGTTTACGTCAATTTTTTTTAATTTTTATTAAATTGCAATTTTTAACGGCTCATTTTGTAAAAACTACAACTGTCAGCACTTCCCCTGAAAAAAATTACATTAACTTATGTGACTTGTATATCAAAAATCAAAATTATTCATTTCGACTAACTTTTGTTCCGATTGTTTGTCCGATTCTTTCTTAATGTGGTAAAATGAAGTTTGAAATTTTTGTCAAAGACAATATAAAAGTTTGATAATAAAAACGAAAGAAATACTGTGCAGTTTTGTAGAAAGAGAAAATATTTATAGGTGCCCAAACAGCACGTAATATTACATGAATATCACAGTGATATTGAGGTAATATTACAAATTTATTTTACATTAAATAAATTATTTAAAAAATTTTGGGCTCAGTCGTGGTTCGAACACCAAAGGTTCGACACGGCGCAAATACGCCTTGTACCTCTTGGGCATCCAGATTTTGGAATGTATTTCGGAAAGTATTTTTCATGTATTACCTGTAATTATCTTTGGTAAAATATAAGAACATTTTCTGAAATACATTCGAAGAGCTAGATGGTCGAGAGGTAGAAGGCGTATTTGCGCTGTCTCGAATCATGAGTGTTTAAACCCCGACTGAGCCGAAAGTTTTTAAAATAATTTATTTAATGTTAAATAAATTTGTAATATTACTTCAATATGATAGTAATATAATTGTAATATTACCTTAATATCACTGCAATATTACTTGTAAAATTACCTCAATATTATTGTAATATTACTAGTAATATTACCATGAGACGGACATTTTAATATCACGTTAATATCAATGTAATATCACGTCAATATCACAGTAATATCACCCCGTAATATTACCAATATTACAACATGATATCACTGTGATATTCCTGTAATATTACGTGCAAGTTTTGTATTGATTTTACATTTAACATTTGTAAAGAAATATGTTCATTTAGATTTTTTATTTTACATTGATTCATCCAACATTTGTAAATAACCTGCATTTTACATTTGCAAATCACCCCTAGACTCTATTTTTAAAAGTTCTTGAAATTTATATATTTGATTGTAACTTAACATTTTTCCTGCAATAATAAGTTCTAAATCATTCTTATTAAAACTGAAAAATTGTTTATCTTTTCCAATATCCTCCAATATGTTTTGTATTCCCTTATGTTGTATAAGTTCAGTTAATTTTTTTCATTGTCAACGTAAAAATCGCTATTAACATTTTGTTTATAACTCTTTGCAATTTTACTACTATCTGAAATAAGAGGGAAATGACATAAACAATTACTTAAAAACATTGTATGTAAATGTTCTCTCATTATTGCATGATTATATACTACACTTTCAGGTTTAACATTACAATATACAGAAGTTGCAAAAGCAATTGCATAAACACCACAATCAACACAATTAGGTTGTTTTTGAACAATGGGAAAAACTACATTAGGTCTAAACGGATATAATCGAGCTAGATATTGACATTGATCATTATTTAAAAATTTATTATTCATGCTGTCATAAACAAAGAGAGTATTTGAATCATAGTAAGTACAAATCCAGTGACCTTTTTTTTTTGAACCACTGAATAAGATTTGAATATGTTTCTTATCTTTTCGAATAGGTTTAACTTCATCCAACATTTGTAAATAACCTACATTTTGCATTTGAAAATGGCCACCAGAATCGACTTCTAATAGTTCTTGAAATTTGTAAATGTGATTATCAGTAAGCATTTCTCCTTGAATAAGAATGTTTTGATCTATCTCATCTAAATTAAAATACATTCTATCTTTTCCAAAGTCTTTTATATTTTTTTCCTTTTCCTCATGTTTTACATAGTCAATTATTTTTGTTTCATTGTCTAAGCAAGAATCATTTTTTATATTTTGTATATTGCTATTTACAATTCTACTATTATCCGAATTAATAGGAAAATGACATAAGCAATTTCTTAAAAACATTGTCTGTAAATGTTTTCTCATTACTGTATGATTATATACTACACTTTCAGGTTTAACATTACAATATACAGAAGTTGCAAAAGCAACTGCATAAACATCACAATCCACATAATTGGGTTGTTTTTGAACAGTTGGAAAAACTACATTAGGTCTAAACGGATATAATCTAGATAGATATTGACATTGATCATTATTTAAAAATTTATTATTTATGCTGTCATAAAAAATGAGAGTATTTGATTCATAGTAAGTACAAATCCAATGACCTTTTTTTTTGAACCACTGAATAGGATTTGAATATGTTTCTTATCTTTTCTAATGGGTTTAACTTCATTCAACATTTGTAAATAACCAACATTCTGCATTTGAAAATGACCACCAGAATCGACTTCTAATAGTTCTTGAAATTTGTAAATGTGATTATCAGTAAGCATTTCTCCCCGAATAAGAATGTTTTGATCTTTTTCATCTAATATAAAGTATATTTTTTTATTTGTAGAATCCATTTTATTTTTTTTACCCAAACATATTATATTATAAATTATGAAACTATTGAAACATTTTATGCACTTCATAAGATTTCAGAATTTTGAAACATATATAGTATAGTATAAATTTCTCTTCTCCAGTGGGACCTGAAAAAAAAGAAAGTTATGTACATAAAAATTGATTTTATCTTTATGCTATTTAAAAAACCCTGCTTGATAAAGTAAATACGTTTTTTATAAACATGCTTTATTGTAATTTCAGTAATTTCAGGGTACACTCATTTCATATATATAAAATAAAGGGACCCAAGATGAACACCCTCTCGATTTATTGCTCTAGAATCAAAACCAAATAAAATATTATATGTGACCTGGTAAGTTAAAAGGGGCCTTACGCCCAAAATCAAGTTTTCGAGAAAAACGTTCCTAAAGTTAACCATTCCATATTGATACACCTACACGTTGATATGGCTTGAAAATCGTTACTCGGGGGTTTTTGGGGTCGCTAATTATGAATCTAGCATCAGATTTTCAAAATTCAAAATGGCGGATCCAATATGGTGGACAAAATTTAAAAAATGATTGAATTTGCCTGAAATTCATTACTCGGGAGTTTTTAGGGTTGCTGATTACGAATCTGGCATCAGATTTTTAAAATTCAAAATAGCAGATCCAATATGGCTGCCAAAAATTTAAAAATTGTTTGAATTTGCCTGAAATTCATTACTTGGGGGATTTTGGGGTTGCTGATTACGAATCTCACATCAAATTTTTAAAATTTAAAATGGAGGATCCAATATAGCGGACAAATTTTAAATATTGTTCGGTTTTGTTTGAAACTTGTTACTTAGGGTTTTGAGGAACTCTGACTACGAATGTAACATCCCAAAGAGAAATCGTCGGTCAACTTGACGTCGCTTTTTCCTATTATAATCAATGATCAACATTTTTAAAAAATTTGACAATAAGAATATAAATTTGTAGTTTGTTTTATTAAAAAAAAAGAGTTTTTTTGTTAAATTCAAAAACTGTTATGCTATATTTCAATTCTGCGCTCTCTAAAATTCCTCACTTACCATTTTTAAGGTAATGCATTTGATTTTTAAATTTTGTTTAATACATTGGATTCGCCATTTTGAATTTTAAACATTTAATTCCAGACTTGTAATCAGCGACCCCAAGAACCCCCATATACTAAGTTTCCTGAAAAAATCAACAACTTTTTAATTTTAATGTACGCCATAGTGCATCCGCCATTTTGAATATTGAAAATCTGATGTCAGTTTTGTAATCAGCGACCCCGAAAACCCCCGAGTAACAAGGTTGAAGCAAATTCGATTAATTTTTATACATTTCTTTTGTACTGATGTTTCATTACGTTTTCTTAGCCAATTATTTTTATCTTTGAAGCGCATTTGTAAAAAAACTAATAAAGCTAGAGGTGTGGGGTTTATTGCGTTAAAAAGAGCAGATCTTTTTTATAAGAATCACCGAAAAAGTGAAAATTGTTTTTTTTTACCTAAGATCCCCTTTAACTTACCAGGTCACATATAATAAAAATTAATTCAATTTAATTTGTTTATTTATTAAGAAATAGCATTCCTAAATACTTCAATTTAATAGATTTACAGTAAAAAGTAATAAGATATCAAAAACTATCGATATATCAAATTCTTTAACGATAACATCACATTTTGTGTTGGAAAATAAAAAATTTTAATTGGTTCAAAAAATTATTGAGAAAAGTGTAAAATCGAAAAAAAGAAAATAAATACATTGAGATTTTGGGCCTGTCCATCTTAGGGTACATAACTCAATTTTTTTATTCCCAGTAAAATTTTCTATACAAACCCAAAATTAGTAAAATCATTTTAAAATATTATTATACGATAAATAAAGAATATTATAACGTTAATTATTCATTCTAAATCATAAATTTAAATAAATTTACCAAATTAAGAAAAACATATAAGAAAACTTTTTTTTATTCGTCTATACAAACAACAAAAATGACAGAAAGCATAAGGAGCTGTCATCTTAAAATTATATACAAAATGTCCATCTTGGGGCCCTGTCCACCTTGGGGCCCTCTCTCCTACATAAAAATAAATGTCAACTACACCTCAATGACACCTTACATTAATATAATCAAAAATAATTTTAAAAAATCCTAAATAACCTTAAACCCCTTGAAATATCCCATTGATTTTACATGGGAAAAACGCACTTTTTCGTAAATTCGCTACCAAATCCTCAAAAATCACTCAAAATAGCAATACAGTGAATCACATCTTGAAAAGTTCTCAAACAACAATATTCCATAATTTATTTAAAAATTTATTAATATTAACTATTTTTTATAGGGTTATAAACAACCCCCATAAATGCAAAAAAATGAGAAATTTGTTTAAATTACAAATTAATAGTTTCTTAAGAATTTTTTAACAAAATTGTTACATACTGTCAATTTACGAATGTTTATAAATATTTTTAAGTATTTTTCATTTGTTTAAACAATTTATTATTGTTAATTTACAGCTTTTATTCAAATAAATCTAGCGAGTTGTAGTTTTTTTTGACTTTACTATTTTTTACATTTACATTTAAAAATAGTATTTAGTAAAGTTAACCACAACAACAATTAGCAATTGTTTAAACAAATTATTGTTAATAATAATTAACTTTTTGACAAATGCACCTAGAAAGACACAACTTTTTCCTAATTTTACAAATTAATGGGCTCTGGTTAGAAAAAGAAAAATTATTGACTGTAAATTATTATTTTTAATTTGTTTAAACAATTTATTATTATTAATTTACAGCTATTATTCAAATAAACCTAGCAAGTTGTAGTTTTTTCGGACTTATATATTTTTTATATTTAAAATAAAAAAAGGATTTAGTAAATTTAACCACAACAAGAATTTGCAATCGTTTAAACAAATTATTGTTAGGGAAGAGGGCCCCAAGTTGGAAACCCTTTCGTCTTATTGCTGTAGAATCCAAACCAAATAAAATATATTAAAATATTTTATACCGGATGAAAGTTGAATTTATAAGGTAACTTATGGCCACAGAGTTAAAATTTTATTTTGAACATAAACATTTTTTAAAGCGTTTTTTCTAATTCTTAAAATTTTCAGTCTTAAAAAAAGTGGCCCCAAGATGGACACCTTCTTAAAAGTCTCTGAAAATTGTAGTAAATAAAAAATTAACATCCTGTAACAATTCTTAAACTAATTTTTAATCATTTTACGGAATTTATCAGGAAATAACATTTCCTAAAACTTCAATCTAATAGCTTAACAGTAAAAAGTAATAAAATATCGAAAAATATAGATATATCAAATTCTCTAACGATAACATCACATTTTATGGTGGAAAATAAAAAATTTTAATTAATTGTCTCAAAAAATTATTAAAAAAAGTCTAAAATCGAAAATATGCAAATAAATACCCTGGCAAAAATGTGGGCCATAGCGTGGACTCAATTGAGTCCACGTTAGGTCCACTTTATAGAATTTGCTAGAAAACAAGTGGAAAATCAAAAAAATGATTTCCCAAATGAATTATTATGATAAAACTCATCTTTTTAAAGCGATTTAGTAAGATATGGGAAGGAAAATAATTAATTTGCGGCTAAAAGCATTAGAAATCTTGATTAACGAACATTGAATGATTTCTAATGTTTTTAGCCGCAAATTAATTCTTTTCCTTCCCATATCTTACTAAATCGCTTTAAAAAGATGAGTTTTATCATAATAATTCATTTGAGAAATCATTTTTTTGATTTTCCACTTGTTTTCTAGCAAATTCCATAAAGTGGACCTAACGTAGACCTAAGGCGGACTCAATTGAGTCCACGCTATGGCCCACATTTTTGCCAGGGTACATTGAGATTTGAGGCCTGTCCATCTTAGGGTACATGACACAATTTTTTAATCCCCAGTAAAAATATATATATGAATACTGAATTAGTAAAATCATTTTAGAATATTATTATACTATAAATAAAGAATATTATAACGTTAAGTACTCATTCTAAATCATAAATTTAAGTAACTTTACCAACTTAAGAAAAAACTGTTACAGAACTTTTTTAGACCCAAAATTACGTGGCATGTATAGAAGAAAAACCAACTGGTTTTTTTTCTTCAAATGTGCATCAAAATATTCGTCTAGACAAACAACAAAAATGACAAAAAGCATAAGGCGCTGCCACCATAAACAAAAATTTTTTACGAAATGTCCATCTTGGGGCCCTGTCCATCTTGGGGATCACTCCCCTATTAATAATTAATTTTTTACAAATAAACATAAAAAAATACAATTTTTTCCTAATTTTACAAATAAATACGCTCTAGTTAGAGTAAGAAAAATTATTTATTAGAAGTTAATATTCTTACATTGTTTAAACAATTTATTATTGTTAATTTATAACTATCATTGAAATAAACCTAGCGAATTTTAGTTTTTTCTGTCTTAATTATTTTTGTTATTAAAAATGAAAAATGGGGTTTAGTAATATTAACCACAACAATTTTCAATTGTTTAAACAAATTATTGTTAATAATAATTAATTCTTTACAAATGCACCCAGGAAGACAGAAGTTTTTCTTAATTTTACAAATAAATGGGCTCTGGTTAAAGTAGGAAGAATTATTGACTATAATTTATTATTTTTACTTTGTTTAAACAAAGTATTGTTCATTAATAACTTTTATCCTAAAACTCCTAGCGATTTGTAGGTTTCTTAACTTTATAACTGTAACGAAATGAATTAAAGTTACATATATGTTTCAGAAAAAAAGCCTCTATAGCTAGTATAGACGGTCCGCACGGCACCACTTCCCACCCGCTGGGGTACCGCTCCCTACTCACACATGCCGCTCCCTACCCGTACGACGCACCGTAGGTTAGGGAAGCGGGACATATTAGTCGGCGCTCGCTGCCGAATCTTGAGTCGTCTGGCGGATGAGACTCGAGGGGCTCCTCGGTCTCGAAACCAGGCTGCTCGCTGGAAGCAATTTTCACTTAGAAGATTGCTGAAGGAGGAAATGCGTGTGGGGGCTCCCACCACACTCCTCTTTCACCATAGAGCTGACTCGACGCCGAGAGAGCGTGGGGGTTGGGTAGAGGGGCTCCTCTCCCAAAAACTCACGCAATGGATCCGGAACCCTTGAGGTGAAGGATCGACTAGGCGTTCGCTAAACTCATAGAGGGGCTCCTCTTTAGTTTGGCGAACGGAAAGGGAGGATTGCAATGTCTACGGGGGCTCCCGTGACATTGCAAGCCGTGTTCCGCTAGGATCTCTCGTTTATTCTTGGCGGGGGTAGAGTCAGTATAGGGGCTCCTGTCTGATTCTCCTCCGCCAGGAAAATTAGACTCAACCCTTCCCCTTGAGGGAATTGTTGAACCAACTGAACGTGAGTGGTAGGGGTGGTGTCTTGCGTTAGTCCATAGTTTCATTAATTATTTGGAACCTTCAGTTCAACTACTTAAGTATAATAAAGTCAAGGTTGAAATAGAATGTTTTGTTTATTTAAAATTCGAGAAAATTCAAGTTTGAAACTAGAAACAAACCTAGATAAGGTAAAGATTCTGTTCTGTTCTGTGCTTTCAGGTTCTACCCAGACCGTGATCTGATTTTCTTTTCGTCCGAGCTAGTCAGCCGAGAATATTTTCTTTTTTTTTATATGTATAAGTTTAAGAGTAAATTCCCAGAGGGACGTACGTAGAGGATTAAAGGATAACGATATTTTTATTTTTTTTCTCGAAGCATTTCATTTAGTTTACGTTAATTCTCTGTCCTTCCTACGATTATTTATAATTTTGTAAATTCTTTATCATTGCTGGTGCCTACCAGACCATTTTTATTATTATTTGTAAAACTATTTTATGTTCCTTTTTTATTCAAGAATACAATGTTAATTTTTTTAATTAATCACGCATTCATCACTGACTTCACCCGTCCTCTAGTATTAAGAAATATTCTATAAAAAAGATTTAAATTCTAGTCAGCCAGAAGGCAACGAATTTTTTTAGAGAATTAGCAATTTAAAATTTAAAGATAAATGTCAGCCAGCAGGCAAAGCATTAGTATTTGTCTATTTGAAATTTTCAGCCACCAATAAGGGCCAGTCATCGTTGGGGCGAAAATTCCGTCGTTTTGAGGTTATGGACGCTGGACAAATCCGACGAGCAAATCTTGGAGCCAAATTTAAATTCAGTCGTTAAATTTGATTTCTTTACATGGCGCCCGAACAGGGACTCTGATTTTGTTATTAAAAAAAAAAAAATCTAGAAATAATCTCAAGTTGTATTTTGTTTTTTTGTTTTGTTTTTGTAGTATTTAAATACCCCTTTAATTGGAAGTCAGTGGTGATTGTGAGAGAAAGGGAAGTTCTATGTCGCGTTTTCACAGAGAGAAAAAAAAAATCAGGAACTAGTATATGGTTTTAACGTCCTTAAAACCAGAAAGCACAGAAAATATATTTAGTTTGATTAGAACCATGGCCGATATAACTGACAATTTTAAAAGGTTTGGATTAATGGTCCCAAATCCCTTGCAATACGAAGGGATGCCAAGGTGGACCAATGTAAATGAATTACATATCCTTTGGACAGAGCTTACATTTTTATTTATGGATTAGACCAGATCTATTTGGTTGTAAGGTAACCATTTTATTATAATAATGTTTTATTTCAAACTTAGACCTAGTAATATTGTTTTTTTTTATGGTGAATTATGGCTCGAGAAGTCATAATTGTTAAGTAAAAGTAATAATCTAGTATGAAAAAAAAAAAATGTTTTAAGTTTGCTAGTTTTGAATTGTCAATTTGTTGAGCAAAAACTTAAAAGAAAGGAAACAATAGACACCACCTCTTTCACTTGGGTAGGGATAAAGGAACCTTGTCCACTAGGTTTAGTTTATAATAGATAGTAGGGGTTATACCCCATAACCAGTAGTCAGGAGGGGATATCAAAAGCCCTATTTAACTCGATGTACATTAGGATTTTGATTATTGTACTTGGTGCCACTTGTGTCGTGAGGTCGCTCTCCCATGGTGAAATTTTCTTGAAAATTATTATTTTTGGAAATAAAATTTGTTTTTTTTATTAAAAAAAAAAAAAAAAACCAAAACTAGATTAAAATGGGAGTCCAGTGGATTTATCGGCTTTCACTAGAAGAAATAATTGAACATTTAAGGGGGGTGAATGTAGACTCATCGGGTACTCTGTGCGAGTTACGACAGCGTTTAGTTGCGTTTGTGAAAACCCAACCTAAAGTGTATAATGCCCCAGAAGACCCAGCAGGATACAAAGAAGAGGAGGACATAAGCAGAGATGAGGCACTAGAAGAGGAAGAAGAGAGGAAGAAGAAGAAAGAAGAAGAAGCGGAAAAAGAAGTGGTGGAAGAAGACGGAGAAAACAGTGAACAGAAGGAAGGAGCAAGAGAAGGACTAAGTAGAGAAGAACATCAAGAAGATAGAGAAAGACAGAACGTCAATGAACATAACGAGAGTTCCATACTACAAACGCCAATCCTATTCAGACATCGCGGCGTTCAATCCACACCAGCACAGCCTACTAATGCTAACGTTATGGATCAAATGAGGAAGTGGGGATGTCATTTTGACGGGAGAGACCCGTATTCATTCCTGGAAAGAGTGACGGAGCTACAAACTGCCTACCAGCTTACCAACGATCAGATGCTTAGAGGGTTTCCCGAATTATTAAAAGGGGATGCGTTGCTTTGGTACCGCAACGAAATAAGAAATGTGGGAACCTATACAACACTAATAAATTCTTTTAAACAATATTATTTCTCACCCTCAGAACTACATAATCTTCAAACTTTAATAATTAATCAAATTCAAAAAGAAAAGGAGCCTTTTCGCGACTTCGTAAACTCTCTTTGCACCACTATGCGTAGACATGGGGCATACGACGAAAAATTAGAAATAGACATCATTTTTAGAAATATGCTGCCAAAATTTCGTCTGTACATCCGACGTCACGAAGTGCTGTCAGTAAATTCACTGATACAAAGGGTGGAGGAACTTACCATCACACTGGAGGAGGTATATAAGGAGGATAGGCAACCGAAAACCACCAGTACAAGAAAAGTCGCCGCCGTGGCCGAAGTATACGACCCATCAACTCACTGCTGGAAATGCCGGAAGTCCGGCCACAAGAAATTCAGATGCCGAAACAAGACAGTTAAATTCTGCTCTTATTGTGGAAAAGAGGGAATATGGACGAGGGACTGCCAATGCCATCCTCCAAGGGAGGAAGCGAAGCCCGAAGAGACCCCCAATAGCGAGTCTTTCTTCAATCGATACCAGACCAATTATACCAGTGAAGTGCGGAAACAAAATTTTTAGTGCGTTAATAGATACAGGGGCAGTGAACTCATTTATGGACTATGAAACAGCATCTAGACTTGTTGCCTCCGGAGGAGTATTAAGAAAAGAAAATCTATTAGCAGTAATGGCTAATAGTACTACTTGTGACATTTCGTATAGTTTTTGCTCCCGGATTCAAGTGAACAAAAGGACTATAGTTCACAAGTTTCTAGTGATGGATGATTTGAGTCAAGACATAATTCTCGGGACAGACATACTAAAGAAACTAAAGTCATCCTTGTTAATTAATAATCACGATGTTTTAAAGGATCATCAAGATCTACAAGTTTCGGTCACTCCAATTTTTTCAATTGGGTTGAAAAAACTTCGAGAACAACAGGAAGAAGAACTTCACAGATTTCTACAACGCCAAACCACATTGTTTAAAAATATTAAAGGAAGCACACCATTGATCGAGCATGTCATCAGATTAGAGAACACTACACCTGTAAAGCAGCGTTACCAACCACGCAATCCTCAAGTGCAAGACTTGATGAGAAAAGAGGTGGAAGAAATATTGGAAGCCGGGATAATACGTCGTTCTCGGAGCCCATGGAGTTCACCAGTTGTAATGGTGAAAAAGAAAACCGGAAAGTGGCGATTTTGCATTGACTTCAGACGACTCAACAAAATCACTAGAAAGGATGCTTATCCTTTACCTAGAATAAATAGTATTCTGGACCAGCTTAAAGGAGCAAAATTTTTATCCACGATCGATTTAAAAAATGGTTATTGGCAGGTAAAATTGTCGGAAGCTAGTTGCCCTTTAACAGCTTTTACTGTGCCAGGTTTGGGCCTGTTTGAGTTTGTGGTGATGCCTTTCGGATTACACTCAGCTCCTGCCACTTTCCAGAGATTAATCGACCAAGTAATTACCCCAGATTTGGCTCCAAAAGTGTTCTCGTATCTAGACGACATCCTCATCGTGTCTGAAACGTTCGCAGAACATCTTGAGCTTCTTATTGAAGTTTTTACTAGACTCAGAAAAGCAAACCTGATTCCAAATTTTGATAAATGCGAGTTTGCTCGCACTAGTTTAAAGTACTTGGGACACGTGGTTGACGAGGATGGACTTCACCCAGATCCGGACAAAGTCGCCGCCATCTTGGACTTGCCACCACCGATGTCTCTAAAAGATCTTCGCCGTTTTCTGGGAATGGTGTCATGGTACCGCCGTTTTGTTAAGGATGTGTCAAGAATCATTTCTCCATTAACTCAGCTTATGAAGAAAAATGAATCTTGGGAGTGGGGAGCAGCTCAGCAGGACGCTTTCGACGAACTCAAAACTCGACTCACCGAAGCTCCAGTCCTAGCATGTCCCGACTGGAGTAAAACCTTCTTTTTACAAACAGACGCAAGTCTCGAAGGTCTAGGGGTGGTTCTCACCCAAGGAGAAGAGTCAACGGAAGTAATTATAGCCTACGCCAGTCGAACTTTGCTCCCTGCAGAAAAAAACTACTCAGCAACGGAGTTAGAATGCCTAACTGTTAAATGGGGAATATGGAAGATGCGGCACTATCTGGAAGGATACCATTTTAAAGTCTTAACGGATCATCAATCTTTAAAATGGCTCAACTCGATTGATTCACCATCAGGACGATTAGCAAGATGGATCATGGAGCTGTCCCAATGGGACTTCAAAGTTCACTACAAAAAAGGCATAGATAATCAACTACCAGATTATTTATCAAGGTCACCTTTACCAATCTCAGCAATAAATCAAAGCATCGAGTGCCCATGGTACCTGCGTATGATGCGAGAGTCTAAGAAAAATCCTACAACAAATCCGGACTACAGATTAGAAAATGGAAAACTTTTTCATCACATCTTACACACGGCGGATTTCAACGACACCATCTATGAGGAACAATGGAAATTATGTATACCCAAAGAAGAACGCGTGAACACTTTGAAGAAGGTCCACAATGATCCAACAGCCGGACATTTAGGCGTAGCAAAGACGTTGGCGAGACTTGCCCAGTTTTTCTATTGGCCAGGGATGCTGCGCGATGGAGCAGACTACGTCAGATCCTGTGAAAACTGCCAGAAAAATAAGCCGTCACAACAAGCCTCCTCAAACAAAATCCACGCCACATCTGTCGACACGCCCTGGGAAATGGTCTCCGTAGATTTTGTTGGTCTTCTTCCACGTACAGCTTCAGGAAATGCAGTGCTTTGTGTTCTTCAAGATCGATTTACGAAGTGGGTAGAACTGAAAGCTCTACGAAAAGCATCAAGTGCGACTGTCATTCAGGTAATCAAAGAAAAAGGGATCTTACAACACGGTTGTCCGAAAGTACTCGTGTCTGACAACGGTCGACAGTTTATCTCTCAAGTATTTTCCGAATTTTTATCGGATTATGGGATCGTTTATAGAAAAACTCCACCATACTCTCCCCAATGCAATCCTGTGGAGCGAGTAAATAAAGTCATAAAAACAATGATTAGACAATTTCTCGACAAAGGAGATTCAAATTGGGACCGAAACCTTAATGAATTACAGTTCGCATATAACACCGCCCGACATACGGCAACCGGATTTACACCAGCGTACCTAAACACTGGCCGAGAATTCTTACCTCCCGGATTTCAAGAAGCAAGATTAAACTCAACATCTTCAACAAGTGAAGCGAGAATCAAAAAAAATCTCCGATGCATTGGAATTGGTACGGGTAAATTTGGCAAGAAATTTTCACACACAACAAAAACATTATAATTTACGGAAAAGACAATGGTGTCCGAAAATTGGGGATAAAGTGCTAAAAAGAAATTTTAACTTATCCAATAAAGTAAAAAAGCAAAATTTTAAACTCATGGAAAAATTTGGAGGACCTTGGATAGTAAAGAAGAAAGTCTCGCCAGTTATTTTTGATTTAGTAGATGAGAAGGGCAAACCCCACATACACGTGCATCTCAAAGACCTGAAGGAGTTTACAAGTTGTCAGAGTGGTGGGAGATAACCTTCCCCCCCTTAGTCAAATTCATCGCATATTATATTTTTCGACACATCAAAGGTCACCTCACTTGTGTTTTGAACTCAGTTTAGCTTAGTTGTATCTCCTTACAGTGAAACTTAAAAGATGGTGCGAGTTAAAAACGTGATCATGAAATCCATGAATAATGATCAATTTAATGATCTATTTAATAAACAATTATCGCGAGTGGAAAACTTTGTACAACAGGATTCAGTAAAAATAGAAGACAATAAAAATAGTGTTAACAAACATTCTGTTGCTAGTGATGCGAACAATAACAGTGTTAACAAAAAAAATCTCGCGAACATGGTACGTATAAAAGGTTATACGCGAGTGGTCACCCCTCCAGCTAAAACCCCAGCTTTCGAAATTTCCGCAAAATGTGCCAAGATTTCGTGCATCGCTCCTATAACAAATAAAAACTCTTTTAGTGACTCCTTGAAGGAAATTGACATTGCTAATAAGAGAAAACAAAATAAATTAAAAATTAAATGTTCAATTAGTTTAAATAAATTAGGGAATATCTTACCACTAATCAAGAAGAAGATTCCCCCTCCAGGACGCACAATCCCCTCTTCATCGCCTCCAGTACCTTCGTCGACTCGTACTTCAGCCAGCACCGCTACCCCTTCCACCGCTGCGACTGCACTGCTCCCGTTGCCATCACTTCTGCCTCCATCACTGCTACCGTTGATGCCGCCTCCGCTGCCGCCGCTGATGCCGCCTCCACCACCGCCGATGACACCGCTGCCACTGAAATCCACACCGTCGTCGCTTCCTACTGGAATAAATTTAAATAGAAGTTTTGTCCTTACTCCCTCAAAAATACAGGAAACTGAGAAGAGAAAGGCCAAAAATAAAAATAAAAATAATAATTTTAAGAAAACAAAGAAAGAAATAATTTCAAAAAAAGTAAGCAAACCAGACTTACCTGTAAGTCTGACTAGGTCCAACTCGAAGTAAGCTGATCTAGTTTCAGACCTTAATCTAGAAGAAAGTCGAGACCTGGACAATCTCGCACCTCGGCAGGATACACAGGCCACCCTAGATGAACATCCTGCAAGCTCTCTGGACACTAGCGAAACAAGTCCAGAGACTTTTGATGAAATTTACGCCGAGCTACAAACGGCTTGCAAAGACGTCACAACCACGGAGGAAATGGATGTCACAGAAGAAAGCCCAGACATGGAAGATTTAGGATTTCTTCTCCTTGACATTCCGGAAGAAGAAATACCGGAAGTCCCTGCGACCATAAATGAAACAGAAGAGGTCGTAAAACTTCCCGCCTTAGACACCTTCACCGACACATCAAGAATCGTCACCCTCGAACCGCCGCCAATCGACGTCACGCCTCTAGTCTCTGTCCCAGTACCCGACGTAGTGCCACTAGAGGGTAGATATACCACCTACCCTTATATCATCGCCAAACTACCGGAAGGACCAATCAGACTATGTTGTTAATTATTTTTCTCTTGCGATAAAAATCGTTTTATTTAGAAAGGGGCAAATGTAACGAAATGAATTAAAGTTACATATATATTTCAGAAAAAAGCCTCTATAGCTAGTATAGACGGTCCGCACGGCACCACTCCCCACCCGCTGGGGTACCGCTCCCTACTCACACATGCCGCTCCCTACCCGTACGACGCACCGTAGGTAAGGGAAGCGGGACATATTAGTCGGCGCTCGCTGCCGAATCTTGAGTCGTCTGGCGGATGAGACTCGAGGGGCTCCTCGGTCTCGAAACCAGGCTGCTCGCTGGAAGCAATTTTCACTTAGAAGATTGCTGAAGGAGGAAATGCGTGTGGGGGCTCCCACCACACTCCTCTTTCACCATAGAGCTGACTCGACGCCGAGAGAGCGTGGGGGTTGGGTAGAGGGGCTCCTCTCCCAAAAACTCACGCAATGGATCCGGAACCCTTGAGGTGAAGGATCGACTAGGCGTTCGCCAAACTAATAGAGGGGCTCCTCTTTAGTTTGGCGAACGGAAAGGGAGGATTGCAATTTCTACGGGGGCTCCCGTGACATTGCAAGCCGTGTTCCGCTAGGATCTCTCGTTTATTCTTGGCGGGGGTAGAGTCAGTTGTAACGATTATTTTTTATTTAAATAAATTCAAAAGATTCAGAATAATAATTTTATAATAAATAGCATCAAAATAAGGCTTTCGAATATGAAAAATCAAAACGGAAATATGAAATATCTAAATACTTTAAAAATACATATAGAATTAATCAAAATAAATAATAATTGAGAATTAATTTACAAAGATTACTATTTATAGGACTGCAAATAAATATACACTTTAAATATGGTCCACATGAGAAATATATATTGTTCGATCAAAAGATAAATAAATATACAATAATCAATAAAAATTTCGTGTATAAAATAATTAAAATCGGTCTGGTATAAATTTACACATAAATCTCAAATATCACAATATGCACAATCGCTTATAGATAAATGTCAAAGACTAATGTTAACATTTATATGTCATATGCATTAAATACGGACTAGAAAATGTTCAATACGATATAAATTTGGGGCCCCACGCATAAATTTCATACACAAAATTTATGTTAAAATGAATTGCGATATACGATAAATCAATAACTATAAATGGATCTTTTGGCCCATCTTATTGCAAAATAAATACAATCAATCATAGAGTCAATTAAAAGGATGCGGCCTTGAACCATGGATGAACATAAAATTATTCTTGGTTTATATAGAAAAATAAAATACAATCCCGCTTAATTAACAAATATTCAAAAATAGAAATATCTTGAAAATTCAATTAATTTTTTACAGACAATTATTGAATTAGTTGGCCACGTGGCTCTAAAATAGAATACAATCCGGATATGAAAATAGTTTTGGTTGTGATAATTTTTCCAAATTAATTGTTTTTTTTTTTTTTAAATTCACAATAACGTGAATTTTCTATTAAATGTCTCAATTAACGGGTTGTTAAAACCAGAGATAAACATGAGTATAAAAACTTATCAGAACGACGTGGTATGCAGATTGATGAAGCGACTTCTGGCATGGCACATTGAGATGGAACTTTTTTCAGAACTCCCAGCTCCGGTAAATGAAAAATTTAATCCCAGAGGAAGTCAGAATGTTGCAAAAGGAGTCCTCCAGATCTCTATAAAGATCGGTTTGAGTCCCGGCCTCTATTTATCGAAACAAAAGTGTGCTTCCGATCGGCCTCGTCCACGTGCTCCACAATTTAAAATATTGCTTTATCAATCACATCGGCCGTCCCACGGGATGCGCCACACTTTTGTATAAACACAAACACGAGAATTAATAATTTATTAAAACGAAAAATGAAGGAAACAAAAACTAATCGGAACTCGAAAAAATATAATTCAAAAATACCTTTCTGGCTGTCGGCGACACTCAGACAAATGTGGGTATGACCGAACCACGCCGCTGCTGATTTAATAAGAAAGAACGACCCTTCGGAAGCACACATTTATGAATTACCGAGAATTTTCCCCACCTTTCCACGAAAATGCCCCGTCGCCTCATCAATCGCCCGCCTAGAATTCATCAAACGCGCATGCCACTGATCATGGTCCCAATTCGTTAGACTTTACTACATTTTGTCCCAGAAGTCACGTAAGCGGGAATAATTTCTAATTTAAAATATTCCATACCCCTTCATTACCCCCTTTGGCTTAAGGATTTACAAAAATATTCAAGGCACACATCCACGAAACTTCAAATTATTTCACTCATTCTTCACTAGCCCAAAAATTCCAAAATAACAAAGCGATAGTATTACATATCATAATAATTCATCAATTCCCCCAGGCACAACTCCTTACAATTTCATTCTATGCAAAATTAATGTATACATTTGTTTCAAGAGATAATTTCGCATGATGATGACTTAACATGTTTTTTCTCACAAAAATTTAGAAAATAAAACCTTCGAAAAGGAAAAATACATAATCAAGTTTCTTGAAAGAATTGTTAAACTCAGAGAATTTGAAAATAAATCATATGTACACAATACATCATTTGATTCGAAATAATTCAAATAATATTTACAGATTCCAGAAACAACATCGAGCTTAAAACGCCAAAATTCAATCATCTTCCCGTTGAATATATTTTTTAAGATTACATTGGTTATATATTCCAATAATTCGATCAGATTCATTTACATCTGCCAATTCAAAAGCATTGTTTCCAAAATCCCGAGTAATCCGGTAAGGCCCATAAAATAAATGAAAGAACTTCCTGGTGACTTTCTTGAATGCATCCGACAATTTTGGTACCCGTAGCAAAACCAAATCATTTTTTACTAAAGAGACTCTGGATGTGGTTTTCTGTGACTTTGCACGCAACTCAAATTTTTTGTTTATTCTATTTCTCGCCAAAACAACTTTCATGTCCCTCGAAAGACCCTCAGCTTCCGGAAAATTTAAAATGTCAAGGATCTGATCCTTTGGACTTTTCCCGAAATGCAATTCCATCGGGGAAAATCCCGTACTAGAATGTGTCATAATGTTCAGAAGGAACTCGATATCAGGGACGCATTTAGCCCAACGGGTATGTTTATCGGCACATAGCGTACGAAATAATCGGCCCAGCTCTCGCATGACCCGTTCTACAGGGTTACTCTGTGGATGACGCACGGAGGAAAAAATAACTTTAACGCCCTCCCTTCTCAAACGATTTTCCCACTTTGGAGAAGTGAATTGTGAGCCGTGATCAGATATCACACGATTGGGCTTGCCCATTTCCGGTACATAATCATTAAATAACTTTCCCAAGATAATTTCCGTCTTTTCTCTCTTTATCGGGTATAATTTAATGTACTTCGAGAAGACGTCCAAAATAACAAACATATATTCTACCCCCCCTATTGACCGCGGGAGTGGTCCATAAAAAAAGAATTTCATCTCGTTACCATGATTTATTTTATTAATTATACGATTAGCAAATTCATCCTGGCTTTGCAAACTCGATAAACCTTCCAGTGATTTACGCAACTCTCTCGGAAACTCAATAATCGAACAGTCATAAAAGACATCAATTTGATCTTGGACCTCAATCACGTCGATCGTGAGGGGATTCTGCGCATCAGACTCAAAATGACCTGCAGGATTTCGACTAAAGAAATCCTCCATTTTATTATCGGATCCTTTGCAATAATTTACATCAAAGTCATATTGCTGAAGCAATAAACTCCATCTAATAAGTCGTGAATTCAGATATTGAGTGGAATTAAGGAAAACCAAACCCTTGTGATCAGTGATAATGAGAAACCTAACCCCCAACAAATACACCCGAAGTTTATCCACCGAATAGACAATCGCCAAGAGCTCCTTCTCGGTTGTAGAATAATGAGATTCCGCGTCATTCAAGCATCGGCTGACCAATGAAATCACCCTATTAAATCCCAGATCATCGGTTTGATACAAAATACCACTGATGCCAACATCCGAGGCATCCGTTTGCAATTTATAAGTTTTTTCCGGAATATAATGACAAAGCTGGATAGAATTCACATAGGCCATTTTCATTTCCTGAAATGCCTTTCCATGATTATCGGTCCAAATCCAAGGATTCTTTTCGGCAAGAAGATCGCGAAAAGGAGCAATTAAGTTTGCATGTCTGAGTGTAAATTGGCGATAGAAAGTACAAATTCCAATAAAGGATTGCAATTCCTTTCTATTAGACGGCTGCGAAAAATTTAAAATAAGTTCCAATTTATCTTTGAGAGGTTTTATGCCCTGAACTGACAACTCATGCCCAAGAAATCGAATCTTACATTGAAAAAAACTAGACTTATTAAGAGACAAAGTGAATCCATAATCTTGTAAAATTTTAAAAATCAAACATAACCCCGACAAATGATCCCTAAAACTCCCTCTAGTTGCTATCAGAAAATCATCGACATAAGTCGTCAAAATATCCTCAAACTTATTTCCAAAAATTGCTCTTAAAGCGCGAATAAAAATGGAACCTGCCGTTTTGAGCCCGAATGGAAGCCGCCTAAACTGGTACATGCGTGAATTATACAAAAAAGCGGTATATTTTCTGCTATCCGGATGTAATGGTATTTGCCAATAGCCCGTCGCCAAATCCGTCGTAGTCATATATTGCACTCCATGGAACTTCTGTATCACATCATGAATGACCGGTGGTGACTCATGATCCGATTCCAGAATCCCATTTATATATCTCGCATCAAGACAAATACGAACGGATCCATTCGCCTTAATAACGACACGAATCGGATTGCAATATGGACTTTCTGATTTCTCGATGATTCCGCCATCAAGCATAGCTTGAATCGCAGCATCGACTTTCGAACGATAAGCTATCGGTACCGGATATGTCTTGCGAATAATCGCCTTATGTGGTTTAATATTCAAGTGACACGGTGGAATATTGGCACTAGTAGACTTCGAACTAAACAAAGTTTCAAATTTCGACATTTCAGAAACAAAAAGATTCTTTTCATCAGTATTCAAATTTATCAATCCATCGGCAACACTCCGCAAATCATTAATAAAAGAATTCGGCTCAAACTGTCTATCCATTGCGCAACATTTCGCAAAACCAATTTGTTCAAGGACTCGAATCTCCGACGCACTTTCCAAATCAAAATCAGACTCAAAAACAGAATTTCCAATTACAATATTAGAATCCGGACTATCGACAAGTAAAGGATCATTAAATTCCAGAGACAAATCCTCCAAAACATTTTCACCCTACTGAGAAAAATCATTAACAGCATACCCCCTTTGATTTTCATTAAATAATCCCGAGAAATCATCCTGAAATTTTGACAAATCATCCGAATCAGAAATATCATTAATTACAAAAGTCTGAATATATCGAATATCATCATTTTTCCTAGGATAAATCAAATTACAATTCGAATTTCTACCAAAGGAAACCGTACCATCCAACAATCTATTATCATTAACAATTATTTCCAATCTGGCATAATCAATAATTACTCGATTTTTTAATAGCCAATTATTTCCGATTATAATTTGATTAGATAAATTTGGAACCACTAAAAAGTTAGCTTAAACGCGATACCTATCAACAAGAACTTCAACGCTAATTTGTTTTTTAATTGGAGTTGGCTTTCTGCCAATTGCCGTAAAAACTTGAACATTTGAAACGGGTAATTCCTCATAAACACCATGCAAAGACAAATATTTTGCAAACGATTCCGAAACAGCGGTTATTTGACTTCCCGTATCAACTAAAGCACGAACAGGTACTGAAAAAATAGAAACAATAATTCGAGGACACAAAAGATGCCGCGGCGCAACACCTCGTTTTGTTTCATTTTCTGAGCCCTTTAAATCATGACCTAAATCGTCGAAATCGTATGAATCAGTCAGATGAAATGATTCCCTGCTCTCCGCATCGCTGAGATAATGTATTTGCTCACAACTATACGAATACAATTCACGTGAGAACGCAGGCTGAGATGGTGGGGGAACAGACATGTCAGGTAGATTGACACCTGTGTGTTCGCGACAATTTGAGAACCCAATCGTACCCCGTGAAGCATCGAAACGGGCTCCTTCATTACACGCTCTTCTTCTGTTATCCCCTCCCATTCTACACGAACACGCGCCGCATGAGCTTGTGTATGCATGTACCTCTCTAACACGTTGCTGAGAATGAGAATAATCACCTCTATACGGTGGCTGATTTTCACCTTTATTAGGAACATTAGGTTTTGCAGGGTGCTGTTTATAACCAAATGTGATATCCAATTGTGATAACGCGCTAAGAATTTTTTCCAAACTATCGAAATCAACCGTGGCCAATAAATCGCGAATTCTAGCAGGTAATTGTTGAATAATACAATAATGCAATTCATAATTTTCGAGTTTGGGAACAAAATATTGTGCCTCTTTAATTTAATTTAAAAAATAACCATTGAGAGTGTCCTTCGAAGGATTAAATCGCTTTGCAAGCCATGCCGACTTTATTTTTACGCGTATAGGAATAGAAAAAAATTCATTCAAAAATTTAGTTTTAAATTCGTCATACGTTGCAAACTGCTGAGTCTCAAACCAAACTTTCGCGCGACTTTCGAAAACCCCATCCAGAACGTCCATCCGACTTCCGGAAGTAATTTTCTTTAATTTAAAATATTTATCGAGCCTTTCCAAAAAAATATGGGGATTTATAGAATCATCGAACCTTGGCAAAACGATATCAATTCGCGTTTCCCTTAAACCGTCAACAAGATTTTTAACTAATTGAGCATCCCCACTCGATGACGCAACCGGATTCTGTCGACGCAAAATTGTTAATTGCTCATTTTGAGTTTTGTTTAAATCTCTCAAACGAGCAATTTCATCTTTCATTTGCGCGATCATGTTATCCTTATTTAAATCACCGTCCTGATTATCGCTTGAATTTGGCATTTTTAGATCTTTCCCGGGATTATTTTTGTTTATTTTCAAATCGACCTCGTACTTCAGCCAGCACCGCTACCCCTTCCACCGCTGCGACTGCACTGCTCCCGTTGCCATCACTTCTGCCTCCATCACTGCTACCGTTGATGCCGCCTCCGCTGCCGCCGCTGATGCCGCCTCCACCACCGCCGATGACACCGCTGCCACTGAAATCCACACCGTCGTCGCTTCCTACTGGAATAAATTTAAATAGAAGTTTTGTCCTTACTCCCTCAAAAATACAGGAAATTGAGAAGAGAAAGGCCAAAAATAAAAATAAAAATAATAATTTTAAGAAAACAAAGAAAGAAATAATTTCAAAAAAAGTAAGCAAACCAGACTTACCTGTAAGTCTGACTAGGTCCAACTCGAAGTAAGCTGATCTAGTTTCAGACCTTAATCTAGAAGAAAGTCGAGACCTGGACAATCTCGCACCTCGGCAGGATACACAGGCCACCCTAGATGAACATCCTGCAAGCTCTCTGGACACTAGCGAAACAAGTCCAGAGACTTTTGATGAAATTTACGCCGAGCTACAAACGGCTTGCAAAGACGTCACAACCACGGAGGAAATGGATGTCACAGAAGACAGCCCAGACATGGAAGATTTAGGATTTCTTCTCCTTGACATTCCGGAAGAAGAAATACCGGAAGTCCCTGCGACCATAAATGAAACAGAAGAGGTCGTAAAACTTCCCGCCTTAGACACCTTCACCGACACATCAAGAATCGTCACCCTCGAACCGCCGCCAATCGACGTCACGCCTCTAGTCTCTGTCCCAGTACCCGACGTAGTGCCACTAGAGGGTAGATATACCACCTACCCTTATATCATCGCCAAACTACCGGAAGGACCAATCAGACTATGTTGTTAATTATTTTTCTCTTGCGATAAAAATCGTTTTATTTAGAAAGGGGCAAATGTAACGAAATGAATTAAAGTTACATATATATTTCAGAAAAAAGCCTCTATAGCTAGTATAGACGGTCCGCACGGCACCACTCCCCACCCGCTGGGGTACCGCTCCCTACTCACACATGCCGCTCCCTACCCGTACGACGCACCGTAGGTAAGGGAAGCGGGACATATTAGTCAGCGCTCGCTGCCGAATCTTGAGTCGTCTGGCGGATGAGACTCGAGGGGCTCCTCGGTCTCGAAACCAGGCTGCTCGCTGGAAGCAATTTTCACTTAGAAGATTGCTGAAGGAGGAAATGCGTGTGGGGGCTCCCACCACACTCCTCTTTCACCATAGAGCTGACTCGACGCCGAGAGAGCGTGGGGGTTGGGTAGAGGGGCTCCTCTCCCAAAAACTCACGCAATGGATCCGGAACCCTTGAGGTGAAGGATCGACTAGGCGTTCGCCAAACTAATAGAGGGGCTCCTCTTTAGTTTGGCGAACGGAAAGGGAGGATTGCAATTTCTACGGGGGCTCCCGTGACATTGCAAGCCGTGTTCCGCTAGGATCTCTCGTTTATTCTTGGCGGGGGTAGAGTCAGTTGTAACGATTATTTTTTATTTAAATAAATTCAAAAGATTCAGAATAATAATTTTATAATAAATAGCATCAAAATAAGGCTTTCGAATATGAAAAATCAAAACGGAAATATGAAATATCTAAATACTTTAAAAATACATATAGAATTAATCAAAATAAATAATAATTGAGAATTAATTTACAAAGATTACTATTTATAGGACTGCAAATAAATATACACTTTAAATATGGTCCACATGAGAAATATATATTGTTCGATCAAAAGATAAATAAATATACAATAATCAATAAAAATTTCGTGTATAAAATAATTAAAATCGGTCTGGTATAAATTTACACATAAATCTCAAATATCACAATATGCACAATCGCTTATAGATAAATGTCAAAGACTAATGTTAACATTTATATGTCATATGCATTAAATACGGACTAGAAAATGTTCAATACGATATAAATTTGGGGCCCCACGCATAAATTTCATACACAAAATTTATGTTAAAATGAATTGCGATATACGATAAATCAATAACCATAAATGGATCTTTTGGCCCATCTTATTGCAAAATAAATACAATCAATCATAGAGTCAATTAAAAGGATGCGGCCTTGAACCATGGATGAACATAAAATTATTCTTGGTTTATATAGAAAAATAAAATACAATCCCGCTTAATTAACAAATATTCAAAAATAGAAATATCTTGAAAATTCAATTAATTTTTTACAGACAATTATTGAATTAGTTGGCCACGTGGCTCTAAAATAGAATACAATCCGGATATGAAAATAGTTTTGGTTGTGATAATTTTTCCAAATTAATTGTTTTTTTTTTTTTTTAAATTCACAATAACGTGAATTTTCTATTAAATGTCTCAATTAACGGGTTGTTAAAACCAGAGATAAACATGAGTATAAAAACTTATCAGAACGACGTGGTATGCAGATTGATGAAGCGACTTCTGGCATGGCACATTGAGATGGAACTTTTTTCAGAACTCCCAGCTCCGGTAAATGAAAAATTTAATCCCAGAGGAAGTCAGAATGTTGCAAAAGGAGTCCTCCAGATCTCTATAAAGATCGGTTTGAGTCCCGGCCTCTATTTATCGAAACAAAAGTGTGCTTCCGATCGGCCTCGTCCACGTGCTCCACAATTTAAAATATTGCTTTATCAATCACATCGGTCGTCCCACGGGATGTGCCACACTTTTGTATAAACACAAACACGAGAATTAATAATTTATTAAAACGAAAAATGAAGGAAACAAAAACTAATCGGAACTCGAAAAAATATAATTCAAAAATACCTTTCTGGCTGTCGGCGACACTCAGACAAATGTGGGTATGACCGAACCACGCCGCTGCTGATTTAATAAGAAAGAACGACCCTTCGGAAGCACACATTTATGAATTACCGAGAATTTTCCCCACCTTTCCACGAAAATGCCCCGTCGCCTCATCAATCGCCCGCCTAGAATTCATCAAACGCGCATGCCACTGATCATGGTCCCAATTCGTTAGACTTTACTACATTTTGTCCCAGAAGTCACGTAAGCGGGAATAATTTCTAATTTAAAATATTCCATACCCCTTCACAGTATAGGGGCTCCTGTCTGATTTTCCTCCGCCAGGAAAATTAGACTCAACCCTTCCCCTTGAGGGAATTGTTGAACCAACTGAACGTGAGTGGTAGGGGTGGTGTCTTGCGTTAGTCCATAGTTTCATTAATTATTTGGGACCTTCAGTTCAACTACTTAAGTATAATAAAGTCAAGGTTGAAATAGAATGTTTTGTTTATTTAAAATTCGAGAAAATTCAAGTTTGAAACTAGAAACAAACCTAGATAAGGTAAAGATTCTGTTCTGTTCTGTGCTTTCAGGTTCTACCCAGACCGTGATCTGATTTTCTTTTCGTCCGAGCTAGTCAGCCGAGAATATTTTCTTTTTTTTTATATGTATAAGTTTAAGAGTAAATTCCCAGAGGGACGTACGTAGAGGATTAAAGGATAACGATATTTTTATTTTTTTTCTCGAAGCATTTCATTTAGTTTACGTTAATTCTCTGTCCTTCCTACGATTATTTATAATTTTGTAAATTCTTTATCATTGCTGGTGCCTACCAGACCATTTTTATTATTATTTGTAAAACTATTTTATGTTCCTTTTTTATTCAAGAATACAATGTTTATTTTTGTTAATTAATCACGCATTCATCACTGACTTCACCCGTCCTCTAGTATTAAGAAATATTCTATAAAAATGATTTAAATTCTAGTCAGCCAGAAGGCAACGAATTTTTTTAGAGAATTAGCAATTTAAAATTTAAAGATAAATGTCAGCCAGCAGGCAAAGCATTAGTATTTGTCTATTTGAAATTTTCAGCCACCAATAAGGGCCAGTCACCGTTGGGGCGAAAATTCCGTCGTTTTGAGGTTATGGACGCTGGACAAATCCGACGAGCAAATCTTGGAGCCAAATTTAAATTCAGTCGTTAAATTTCATTTCTTTACATAACTTTTTAAATTGAAAGCAATAAGCTATTCTGCAAAATTATCCGTAGCCACAACTTTTAAAATTGTTTAAACCAATTATTGATAATAATTATTGATTCTATACAAATGATCCTTGAACGACACAACTTGGAAAATAAGGAAAAAAATATGTCTTGGTTTATTTGTAATTAATTAATGATTATTAACAATAATTTATTTAAATAATGCCAAAGGGAAGTTGAAGTTAATTTTGCTGAAAATCTTGTGGTATTAAGTATAAATAATTAATAGGATAGTAAAAATTAAATTTCGCTGAGGGTTTTAGGATAAACGTTGAAACTAAACAATTATAAATTTTTTAAACACAGTAAAAATGATAAATTATGACAAATAATTTGCGTTATTCTAACCAGAGACCATTAATTTGTAAAATTAGGAAAAAGTTGTGTCTTCCTGGGTGCATTTGTAAAGAATTAATTATTATTAACAATAATTTGTTTAAATAATTGCAAATTATTGTGGTTAATATTACTAAACCCTATTTTTCATTTTTAATAACAAAAATAATTAAGACAGAAAAAACTAAAATTCGCTAGGTTTATTTCAATGATAGTTATAAATTAACAATAATAAATTGTTTAAACAATGTAAAAATATTAACTTCTAATAAATAATTTTTCTTACTCTAACTAGAGCCTATTTATTTGTAAAATTAGGAAAAAATTGTATTTTTTTATGTTTATTTGTAAAAAATTAATTATTAATAACAATAATTTGTTTAACCGATTGCAAATTGTTGTTGTGGTTAATTTTACTGAATCCTTTTTTCATTTCAAATATAAAAAATATATAAGTCCGAAAAAACTACAACTTGCTAGGTTTATTTGAATAATAGCTGTAAATTAATAATAATAAATTGTTTAAACAAATTAAAAATAATAATTTATAGTCAATAATTTTTTTTTTTCTAACCAGAGCCCATTAATTTGTAATTTCAAGTAAACGCCCAGAATACCCTTACTCCTCAAAGGTAAAGAAAAGGTTAATAATCACCTCATTGTAATTTTGACAAAAGGCTAATAATAAGGTTATTGTAATTTCGACAATAGGCTAATAATGATCTCATTGTTATTTGGACAAAAGGAGAACAATAGACTCATTGTAATGCAGACAAAAGGAGAACAATGCCAAATCTCCGCCCATTTTGAAACGAAACTTTTCAGGTAAAGGGAAAAGGGACACTGTCAATTTTGACAAAAGGCTAATAATGAGCTCATTGTTATTTGGACAAAAGGAGAACAATAGACCCATTGTAATGCAGACAAAAGGAGAACAATAGGAGAAAAATGCCAAATCTCCGCCCATTTTGAAACGAAAATTTTCAGCTAAAGGGACACTGGCAAATTATTATATAGGATAACAAAAGTTTATAATAAAACAAAATCTTTTATATGAAATTAGAAAATTCTGTGAAAAAAAATTTGAATTTACTAAAATCTTTTATAACTCTTTTGAAACATCCCTTTTAAGGAAAAAAAAGTTTTTCCAATTACATGCATTAGTTTTTAAATAAAAAATTGTTGAAAATGTGCTATTTTTTTACCCGTTCACAGTAGAATGTTTCATTAAATACTGAATTTATTGATTTAAATATGATTTATTTGCTTCAAATGATAATTATTTAATACGAATAAATATTTATTTGATAATAGTCATGTAATCGGTTATTTGATATAAATAATTTTTTTTCAGTGTATATTTATCTATATTTTCGACGTATAATAAAAAAATTATTTAATTACTTTAATTATTTATTTTTGAATTGTTGTTCAACGCGTGAAATACATATAGTATGTATAAATTTCCTGTAATATCTCAGGATCGTCCAGAAAATATCCTAACTTTTTCATCCTGAAAATCTCCTTCTGTTATTCACAGGACGTCTCTAATATGTCCTGTGACGATGTAAATCGTCAACATTTATATTTTATTTTGTTTTTCCCTAGAGATCTTTGATTTATTTAATTTTGGGGTAAATTATTGAAAGTGCCCGAGGTTGAATTATGAGATACGAGCCTGAGTGCCGAGTATTGATTTTCCGGTCGATCCGTATCTCTCGTCTTTCTCTAGATCAGCGGTCTCATTTATTGTCGTTCTTCGTTGAATTCATAAATTGCGATTTGCGCAGGTCAAGTTTACGAATTGTAACGAAGGTCATCGGAAGGATCCGAATTTTTCTTTTAGGTGACGCCTTTCCTTAGGTGCAATCGAGAGGGTGTATGGTTTCTTAGCGGCTGAGGAAATGAGACGCAGCAAGGAAGAAGAAGACGTGGAAAGGGAAGGATCGCGGAAAAGAGGATCTACCGGTCGATTGGGGTTAGCCATGTGCTCGATATTCATTCACGTGCGATCCCCGAATTAGTAGAGCTGTTCCAGAGATTACTGGATTTAAATTTTGAGTGCGGTGTTTGTAACGTGGAACTCTTTATATTGAGAACGGACTTAGAGTGTCAAATCGGGTCAAAGTGTAAATTAAATTGAATTTGAAATAAATAATTAGTTGTTTTAAAATTTGTTGATATTATCTATTATTGTAGAAACAGTCCCAGGAGTCCCAGAGTTGCGAGGTCTACAATTAAGTTGTTTGTTCCATTTCTCTACAGTGGTGAGTTTATTTCGCAATTTATCATTTGGATCTGTCTCAACGTCGGCATCGCGACGGATTATTCTCGGCAGGAATCTCAGTTTTAATTTTGGTTTTTGGTCAGCACGGAGAGAGGTTGATTTTTGGTAATTTATAAAATTATTGAATATCGAGACGATGCACATTCTATTTAGTTAATCGATTAATCTCTTTATATTAGTCCACATAGGGCATAATTCGGATATCCTTAGATATCCGTTACTGTGAGGGAAGGTTTTCGGGTTTCTGATTACGAATTTGATGTCATATTGGTATTTTATTATTTAACAGCTGTCAGATCAACTTTAAACATTGCGAAAAAGTGATTTTCTTTTACAAGAACGATTCCAAAAGATTCGACAAGGTCTCTGATAATGTGATATTAAATTTAATTTGATTGATATTGAAGAGTTCAAATGTTTTAAACTGGAGGTTCCCGTTCAAAGACCCAAAAATGCCTCAATTTCAGAAATTTTTTTTTATACAGAATAATTTTGTTTTAGAAAAAAAATGTTGTGGGTTTTATTTGCTTACAAGAAAGTATTATCCTGAATTAAAAAATAAAGTAATTGTGAATGGCGGCTCTAGCTCTCCGTCAAAACACGAAGCCATTCCCGGCGCGATCACTAATGTACGTTGTACCTTTTAATGCCTCACCAAGTGAACAAAATAAAAAAAAAAAGTTTTATTAGGGCTTTCCAAATTAAATTGGCTTGTTGTTTCAAGACAAACGCGTTTAAAGTTTCAATTAGTAAAAAATCATATTCAACGTTAGCTTTTGAAAACTTACATTTATAATCAGCTATTCCAGCACTCTAAAGAGTCCCATCTTTTTCTTCTTCATTTTTTACTTCGAAGAACATGTTTTAAAAAAAAAATTGGCTCTGCAATTGTAGTTTAAAAGTCAACTTGAACTCAACTATTCTATTTCTTCTCACTGTGCGCCAACAGGCTGTACCACCCGACCCCGTATTTCTTGAAAATCACAACCCGTGAGGAAATGTCTTTTCTCCCACGTATTATGAACAACATAGGGATAAAATTAAACAAACAAATACTCTCGATTTTTTCATCAATTTGAATGGCAACCTCCCTTTTAAAAAATGTTTATTATGAATTAATTATAACAATATAACTTAATATAATTTATTTATTTAATATAATTTTTTAATATTATGAACAACATAGGGATAAAATTAAACAAACAAATACTCTCGATTTTTTCATCAATTTGAATGGCAACCTCCCTTTTAAAAAAGGTTTTCATAAATTTTCGAAGCTCGTTTCAAAAATTGTCAAAACAAATAACCTTTCTCAAACTTGAGGCAAGCAATTGTGCTATGTTTAGCAAGGGAAGTCGGTAAAGTGTTAATCGTCAATGTGAATGAGTATTATATCCTTTGAAGCGTCTGACCAAATATAATTTACTGCCACAGTATTTCGCTTGAATAAGCCTTATTGATGGCGCTACGCGGAAATGAAATTTTAACCTTTTTTTACAATAACTGCAATTCTGAGTAATTAACTCAGATTTTAATGTTGACAATTACAAATTGTCAACATTGTCCAAGAAGTTTTCAGTACCACTGATTACAAATTCGGTGTTATATTTAAAGAAATTCAAAAAAACACGAATCTTAAGTCAGATTCTAAAAATTCAAAATGTCGGATCCAATATGGCTGACGAAAAAATTCAAAATCAATCGGATTTGTTGAAAACTTGTTATTCGGGGTTTTTTGGGGTCGCTGATTATTCGATGTCATTTTTTCAAAATTCAAAATGGTAGATTCAATATGACAGACTGCAAAAATTCTGAAAAAACATGCGAAAAGTCTTCAGTAACCGAGCAGAAAGTCTGCGGAAATTGTGCAGAATGAGTAGTGTTTCACTCGACCGACACGGTCGGAGAAACGAACGGAAAAATGATTTTATTTTGACATCTGAAAAGTCATCTTGGATCGTCTGCTGATCGTCAAATTGATCGATCGGATCGATTAACCGAAATACTAGTTTAAGAAAAAAATTAAAATTTTAATATTAATGGCATAGGGCACAAATTATTATTTTCTGTAAAACGTGAATTTAAAATACATTTTGAGTAAAGTAAGGTAAAAGTCCCAGTTATTAGCCATGTACCATAACGTAGCCACTAACGTGAATTTTATTTTTTATTGAGCTGTACAAGTGAGATCAAGTTAATGTAATTATACATTTTCATAACTTTAGTAATAAAGATCCAATATTAAATTTATTTCATGAATATGTTAAAGTTTTTAAAGTTAAAATAATGTCAGTGTCGTAAAATTCTCTTTGGGTCGGTAAGCATTTCTTAGCTTACAGGCAAGAAATTCCAATTCAGTGTTAAGATGATAACTGTCGAAATGCTGGGTCTTTAGGTATAAGTAAAGCAGCTTTATAATCCTTAGAATATTTTTAATGAATATAAAACGAAAAAATGCAGTTTTTAATCATTTTTCTTTTCTAAATTCTCGCGGCTACGTATTATTATTATATCAGCAGGTTTCAATTGCAATTATCGTAAATAATTATTAAATATGTAATTTTAAGCTTATTTGATATATAGACTGTTGAATATTTTTCATAATTATTTAGGATGTTGTCAATATTTTTAGAAGTGCATTCATAACCTCGAACCATGGACGTAAGTCCATGCGGCATGCCTTAAACTAGTAGTACTTGAAAAGTAATCAAACAAATCAAACAAAAAATTGGAGAGAAGTTAGTTCAAACCTAAAATAATGTTACAATCACGAGTTACAACTTTTTTTAACCTGACTCGGAAAGATTATTAGTATCATCATCACTTAACTGTTAAATACTTCCAAGTGACCAATTCAAATAAATATAAGTTAAAGTTAGTTTAATTTCGCATTTCAAAACTTGTATTTATTATTTCAAAAAGTTTAATTTACATTTTAAAAAATTATCTTTGAAATAAATTCAAACTTTAGATAAAAATACAGAATCTTCATTACCTCATTTATTCATTTGTTTCATATATTAATGTTTTCATTATGCACCTTCTTTTATATTAAAATGAACAATTTGGTTTAATTTTATATTGGGAAAATTTGAATATTCTATCACTTTAATAATAAATAAATGTTTGTAAGTATGTACTTAAATACTTTTTATGATAATTTTAAAACCATTGCCAGTTATTGGGACTTTTAAAATTGTCCAGGCGGACAACTTTTTTTTCATTGCCAGCTATTGGTACATGCAATGGACTAATATTATTGTTAAATTAATCCTTAAAATTGCCAAAAATGTTAGTATTTTTTAATAAACAAGTAGAATATGAGTTTATCTTTCAGAATAAAAAAACTTTCTTAATGAAAAACCTACTTGACATAATATATTTTACCAGTTAAATTCTTAAGACCCTTAAGCGTCCCGTAACTGGGACATTTACCTTAAAGATGTTAATTTTTTTATTTATAAATCCATATGGTTGGTTGGTTTGGTTAGTGTCATTAAGATCCTATTGAGATCCAGGAATAATAATCCATACTTCTTACATCAAAAGTTGTACACTTAAGCTAGCCCTCACAGCATGGGATATCTCGTGGATATCTCATTATGATCCCAGGACCTCTCAGGGATAACCCTAAGATATCGCACGGGATATCTCACGGGACTGAAATTTGGATATCCCAGGATAACTTAAAAATCATACGTAGAAGTGTTGTGAAATGAAACTATAAATTATAAAATTGATTAATGTTTTATAATTAAAGAAATAACTATAATAGACTGTAATCTATTTGCTCCTTGTCCTAACCTATTTTAACCAACAATAGGATCAATGTAATTATTTTTAACAATTTATGTAGTGGTTCAATGTCAATACATTTTTTTAAGGTTTCACTATTCAAAATACAATCCCTGTATTGTTTTCCAGTTACTTTGGTCGATTTCTATTCAAATTACAATCATTTAAATATTTTTTTAATTCTTATAAACTCTCGGAAAAAAAGACTCGGTAAATTTATCAAAAATTAAATTTGACTTTAATTAAATATTTTGATTTTCGCAGCTAATTTCAACTGTTTATAATATCTGTGAAGCAAAACTGTCTTTTTTGACCCCAGGCGAAAAAAACCAAGACTGACCATGGATTAAAGCCTGGTTCAGGCCTGAACGCCCAGGCTGGGTTGTCAAGGCTAGAAACAGTCTTAAATCCATCGTCAACGTAGCGTCGTTCAAGATTGGATACCAATGTTCATTCCATGCTCGTTCCAAGATTTATTCAATCTTGGTGAACCCAGACTAATAATAATAAGTGGATTATTTATAAAATATTTTTCTAATTTTTCAACATTTAGAAACCATTTTTTTAAATTATAAAAATTAAAAATGCAATTTTAACACAAACAAGAATTTACCTATTTATTTCTTTAATTTCACATTTAATTTACTTGAAAAAGGAAACAAATAAAAATCAATATAATAATTATATGTAATGAATATATAAAAATGATATGATTAAAAAAATAAACTAAAAACAACTATCACACATACGAACGACTGAACCAAATTTTGAGGTTATAATGAATCAAAATTAATTACAACAATTTTTTATTTTTATCACACGTAAAACCTTTTTTACGCATGTGCGAAACTGACTAAACGTGGTTTTATCGTCTCGCTTTTTAAAGTTATTTTACTCGAGTTTATTGATAGCCATAATTATTTTAACTGTCTGCAAACATCTGACTTGTGCTGTGGTTGAATTGGTGAAAGTTTTGTGCTTTTATCTTTGGATCTTTGTCATTTTTTGGCTTATTTCAAGTTCTTAACCTCAAAGTGCCATGCCGTCGACATCTGATACTAAAACATTTGAAATTTGCTATGGCTGTAATGCCGAGATTCGTAGGGAGATTGTCACTTGCGAGACTTGTGATAAGCCCTACCATCCTCGTTGCTACAAAAAGAAAAAAAAATGTTGCAACCAAGGATCAACTTCACCAATCCCTCCAGGTTTGACAGTTTCTAACATTATCCAAGTTTCCAAGGATGATCTAACGACTATGTTGGACAATCAACATACACAATTTAAATTGGAAATCGTGCCCCTAAAAACAACATTGGAAGACATTTCTGGACGTGTTCTCAACATAGAACAATCTATTTCTCGTATGGATGTCCTTGAGAAAGACGTTGAAGGTATCAAGGACGATATTAAATTATTGCAAAATAAAGTAAATAATTACTCAGACCAAATCATGCATGATTGCTTGGCTGAACTTGAGGAGCGCAACACTCGCAAGTTCAATGTTATTTTATTTAATTTACCAGAATCTGACCTCAATTCTGATCGAGAATTTATTACAAAATTTTTGAATTATTTATCTCTTGATACCATTTCTATTCGCTCATCTATTCGTCTTGGCAAACACCTACAGATGGCTCTACGGCCCCGTCCATTGAAGATCACATTCACGGACATGGACAACGTCAAGAAAGTGTTGAACGCCTACAGAGATCCTAAATCGATGGAGACAACACTACCAGACTTCTTACCCAAGAACCTATCTCTGTCTTGGGACCAGGCTCGGTCAACTCAATGTTTGAAAATGGAGAATCTCAGCGCCTCTATCGCACGGGCCCGTAACTAAATTTTTATATAGTTGTATTAGTGAGAATATATGTATTCATGGATTCTTTTTTGTGTGGGTTATGAAACAAAAATTTTCAAGAGCAGAAAAATTATTGCAGAAATTAAACAAATTAAATGTAGAATATGTTTATTTACAAACTTATGATCCTCTACTCTACAATTAATATTGCTTTAATTCTGCAATAATTTTTCCTGAACATAAATTAATGTATGTAATTGATTCAATTACCTACATTAATTTCATTGAAATTGAATTCAATTGAAGATAAGCCATATAAATATAAATTATACATTTATTAAATAAACATCAGCTTTTTACTTATGTCTATTTTTAATCAATAAATAGGCACAAATTATTAATTAAAATGTGTATAATTGTGTACACTTTATGAAAGTAAACACCATAAGCAATATGGCCGCACCCACAAGACCTCACGAGGATATACTTGAGACGTCAACCACGGCAAAAATTTGCGCACAGCGCCTCTATCGCACGGGCCCAGAATTAGTACCCCGCAATACCCCTTTACCCGTTTGCCAAGAGTTAGGATTCGCCACACGCCTCCATAAGAGTTGACCGAGCTTGCTTGGGACAAGACACCAACGCAGGTGCGACAATACATGAAGACGAAGACCACGATGCGGGCGCGAGAGATGGAAGGGGAGACTGTGCTTTACATCGCTTATCGAAATGGAGAGCCCCGTATTCTAACAGCAAAGAAACCGCCTATCCCTACCATCTCGACACTGGACAGCCCCCTTACAAAACAGACCGTATCAGATCAGACCTACGTGTTAGTGTTGTGAATGCGAAGAGACATGTAAATGTGCAGAATTCAGGTGGCTCATCACACTTAAACGTATCTAGTACTTTCTCGCGTAATTCTCCAACAAAATCCGTTCGACAGCACGAGTTGTCGATCTATTACCAGAATGTAAGAGGGCTAAGAACTAAACTACAATTAATTCGAGAATTTTCTCCAACATCCCCGTATAACTTAATTGTTTTTACTGAAACATGGCTAAATCCTACTTTTCGTTCGTCGGAGTTGGGTCTTTCCAATTATAATATTTTTCGTTTTGACAGAAGTAGTGATACCAGTGCCTGTTTGCGCGGTGGTGGGGTTTTAATTGCCAGTGACTCGACTCTTCGTGCTTCCTTGCTGCCCACGGGGGTTTCCTCAATTGAACATGTTTTTATCAATGTTGTGAAATCTACAGAATACATAGTGGGTACCTTTTATATCTCTCCAAGTTCTAGGTTAAATATATACACTACAGTGTGTTCTATTCTGGAGGATATTTATGTTTCACATACTTCTGCTATTCTCTGTATTTTTGGCGATTTTAATTTGCCACTTATCAACTGGATTCTTGATGTCAACGACGGACCTTCTTGTATACCAATTGCAGGTTCACCTCGACTCTACAGAGAAATTGCAACTCGCTTATCTGATTCACTCGACTATGTGAATCTAATACAAGTAAACTCTTTTGTTAATTTTGTGGGTTCTATCCTTGACCTCGTACTATGCAACTTTCAAAATTTTTTCTTGAACCTTGCCAATGATCCTGTGGTATCTATTGATAATTATCATCCTCCCTTGATTTTCACTATTCACACACACAGTACTGTTAACGTCGATTCTATACTAAGTTATCAAAATCTTTACTATAATTTTGCTAAGGCCAATTTGAATGGCATTGTAAACTATTCATGTTATATTAATTGGAATATCGTGCTTCAGGCTACTACTTTAGACGAATCAGTCACCATTTTTTATAACTTCGTATACACGGCCTTTAGCCTGTTTATACCAATTAAGCGTATTAAGAATGATAACTATCCTATATGGTTTTCTCAAGAGCTAAAACGTTTGGTTCTATTAAAAAAGATTGCACATCAAAAATACAAAATTACAAATGATTTGTCTGATTACTTGGAATTTTCTAATTTACGAGCTAAATGTAAATATTTATCTAGGGTGGCTTACAACAAATATATTTATCGCGTCGAAAACTCTCTGATTTCTAATCCAAAATATTTTTTGAATTATATAAAGTCTTTTCGAAGTGATTCGAGTATTCCTAATGAAATTCATCTTGGCGAAGTCACAGCGAGATCTAATTGTGATATTGCAAACTGCTTTCGTTCGCATTTCAGCTCAGTCTATACAGTGCCCTCAGCTGACATCCTGACCTCTAATTTCGAATTTTCCAAAACTTGTCATGTAAATATTTTCACTATTGACAGAAAAACTATTTTAACTAAACTAATGGGCTTGGATGCTAGTAAGGGTGCTGGCCCAGACCATATTCAGCCATATATCTTGAAATCGTGCTGTTTTGCGTTCGTTGAACCCTTATTTATTTTTTTCAATCAGTCATTAAAGAGTAGCACTTTTCCGGCTGTTTGGAAAAGAGGTATTATTGTGCCAATTCACAAAACTGGTGATAAGAGTAATGCCTCTAACTATCGTCCAATCACAATACTTAGCGCTATCCCTAAAATTTTTGAAAGCATTGTCTTCGAAGTATTATATGCCCAATTAGAATACTTGTTAATTGAGGAGCAGCACGGTTTCATGAGGCGTAAATCGGTTTTGACAAATTTGACTACTTTCACCAATTTTGTTACGTTGAAAGTCGAGGATAGAGAACAAGTTGATGCACTGTATACTGACTTTTCGAAGGCCTTTGACAAGGTGGACCACGCTATCTTGACAGCAAAGCTCGAGGCTCTTGGCTTCTCCCGTGACTTAATCTGTTGGGCCAGGAGCTACCTTTCCGAAAGATTTCTATCAGTTAGAGTTGGAAAAGACTTTTCTGACATTTTTTTAGCAACCTCCAGTGTCCCCCAGGGCTCGCACCTTGGTCCGCTATTTTTCCTGCTCTTCATTAACGACGTACCCTATTTATTTAAAAATAGTCTCTTTGTTTTATTTGCGGATGACCTTAAATTTTTTAAAGCTATTAGAAGCATTCTTGACTGTATTGCTCTTCAAGCAGATCTTGATCGACTTGTTGATTGGTCGGTTATCAACAATTTACCTCTCAATGTTAAAAAATGTTGTGTCATATCATTCACTAGAAAAAGGAATTTTTTGGACCATCAATACACGATAGGGGAGGAGCGGATTGCTAGAGTGACCACTGTGCGTGAACTGGGTGTTAATCTTGAGTCAACCTTAGACTACAGAATACACGTATCTAATACTACCAATAGTGCGGTCAGGGTCTTAGGGCTCATTATAAGAAACGCATCACGCTTCAATAATATACATGTCTTGAAAACCTTATATTTTTCATTAGTGAGACCTATTTTGGAGTTTGCTTCAGTGGCGTGGTCCCCTTATCAGTCTATTTATAAACAAGAATTGGAACGGGTTCAAAATAGATTCTTGCGTTTTTTAGCGAGACAAACGAATACTCCTTTTGATAGAAATAGTCACGATTATTCTGAGCTGAGGCGGATTTTTGGTATTCCTCCACTTATAAATAGATTTTTATTTTCAGACTTATTATTTTTGTTTAAAATTATGAATGGCATTATCAATTGTCAGAATATGTTATCACTCTTAAACTTTTGGGTTCCTTTTAAGTCTACCAGGAATCCACTTCTGCTCAGAGAATCAGCTCACAAGACCGATTATGGCTGAAACTCTGTCATCGCCAGATTAAGCAGAGAAGGAAATTATTATTGTAATACTGTAAACTTTTATGGAGTTTCTCTCTATAACTTTAGAATAGATTCGCTCAAAGCGATTACAAACAGTACCAATAGTTAACTAACAATGTCAGTGTTTCGCAATTTCTTTAACGACATTAATCTTATGAATCAATCTGTTAAAATTTTTAAAGGGCAATGCCCGTGTATATTTGTTAAATAAAAAAAATAAATAAAATAAATAAATAAATAAAAAATTAAAATAACTTGTTAAGTCGCTTTTTAAATTTAAACAAAATAGTTAAAATAAATAGAACAAATATCACAATTAAAAATTTTATGTAGTCATATCATATGTTACAAAATCAAAACAATAACGAACACTAACAAACGTATGATACATCGATAGTAGGTAAAACAGAAAACTGACCAGTCAAAATAAAATTTAAAACTAAATTAAAATAAGATATTTCATCATATACATTTGAAACAGTTTTTTTTTAATTTAAGTGTTGTAGTTCTTGTAGTTTAAATTAAATTAATGAATTTTTCTGGATATTAAATGGTTATGTATTATGCATTTATGTATTTTGTGATTTATTGTTAAACATTTTGCAATTAAATGTTAATACAAATGAGGCAGTTGGTGCAGAAACCGCATAAGTCTATAAATCGTAATCGTTCAAGAATCAACAAAAACTGTTTTTCTTGTACATGTGAAAAAATTTTTTAATTCTGCGTTTTGTGTTATTTTCTACTAACCTATAAGTTTAAAAATTCAATATGATTGATATAAATGTTAATTAATATAGGGTATTAAAAAATAAATTAACTTTTGGACTTGTGCGAATTCTGCACAAAATGAAATGGAAAACACAGAAAATGTATTGAATCAAGTGAAGTATCACAGTTTTAGTAAATTTTTAGTAACATTTTTTAAAAATTTTTAATTTGGATAACTTTTTATTACCATTTTATAAATAATAAACATTTTTTAAAAAACATTTTCCAACATTTTCTTAACAGTTATAACATAATTCACTATTATTGTTGGAAGTTGCTCGCAGGCAATGATAGAGTAAGGACGTGTTTACAAACCGCTCCGTAGTTGGTGAATCATATCTCGAAATATTAGACATGTGCCTTTATTGAAAACCGAAATTGTTTGAATTTAAAATTTAAAATGATAACCAACGAAGAGTTAAAAGAACTATTGATTAAAATTCAAAGTGACACGTGCTCATTGAATAAAAAAGTGGACTCTATAGAAAGTGATATGAAAGTGTTAAGATCAGAGAACACAAAACTAGCCCAGGATATTGTGACTTATAAACTAAAATACCATGATTTAAAATCAAATAATAAACTCTTATCCGAAAATATAGTGTCTTGTGAATCGAAGATTGATTATTTCTTGATTAAAGAAAGAGAAAACAATTTACTTCTGTTCAAAGTGAAAAACAGCTCAGAAGAAAATGTTAACCTTCTCGAAACAGTAAACGCAATCTTTACAAGAGCTGAGGAGAACATCCAAAAAACTGAAATTTCTAATGTAAGAAGATTAAGAAGTCTAGAAGGATCAAGACCAATCCTTGTGTCTTTCAACAACAAAAATTGTAAGTCTGCTGTTTTTCAAAAGGCTAAAAATTTCCGAGATTTGAACATTGGTTTGGCGAATGACATGACGAAACAGCTTCGAGAAAAAAGTAAAATGGAGTATAATAAATTACGAGAAGCTAAAGTTTTGTTGGTACAACAAGGAAAAGTGTCAATAATTAAAGGATCTAAAATTGTATTGGAAAATTTCGCATATGACTTGTTTGCTATCCAGAATTATCTGTTCCCAAAATCAGGAAATTCGCAAATTGAAGAACTAGTTTCTAATTGAGATAGCGATGATTCCTCAATCTCAACGGCGTCTTTAAAGACCCGGAAAAGAGGAAGAACCCCTGGCTCTAAACTTTCCCTCGAAAGAAAAGTTATTAAGAAGACAAAAAATTCACAAGCAGATAAATCAATCAAAGATTATTGCACGGATGGAACTTCTTTACAAAGCAAGATTCAATCCAAAACTAGCACCAAAATAAAACTCATTCTTCAAAACTTTTTTTCTGGAACGTCAATGGACTACATAATTTTACGGCACTGGTTCCTGAAATCAAAGATGTCGACATCCTCTGTTTAAGTGAAACTTGGTCTGTGAATGACCCAACATCTAAAATATTGAATCACCTGGGCAACGTCATCGTGGTTTCCAGCAAGGCTACTAAAACTGCTGCAAGGTGAAGAGCGAAGGGAGGTCTTCTTATCTCCTTCACTAGAAGTAAATATAAACACGAGACTCTGTATACATCTAAAAATCGTATTTTTGTCAATCTAATTAATTTCGACTCACAATTTATTTTGGGCTCTGTCTATATTTCTTCGAGTAACGATATTGCCTCCTTTCTTTTAGAATTTGATGATTTGTTGGTTAATTTAATAAACAAATTTCCTAGTTTACCTATTTTAATAGAGGGGGACTTCGATTCGCGAATCTCGAATTGCAATCAATTAAATGATGACATTATACCAAATAATTTACAAATCAATCATGAAAGATTAATCTGCGATAAAAAATTAGATAGTAGAGGAATAAAACTTGTTGAATCAATGGAAAATAATGGATTTGTGGTTTTAAACAGTAGAACGAATAGTGACATTCCATCTAAGAACACATTTATAAATGCACTCGGAAAATCCACAATAGATCTTGTTTGGTCTAATTTTATAGGTCTGGACCGGATAAATAATTTTAAAGTTCACATTAGAGAATCGAAATCTGACCATTTTTCGGTTTTTGTAAATCTATTTGGAGGTATCGATAAATGCGACGAGAATGTTGATAGAGTTATTTTGAAACGGAAAAAAGATCGCATGAATGATTATAAACAACTTATGAGTGAGCCCCCAATAAATCTTGTAGATTCCACTGACGTGAATATTATGAAAACAAACTTGATTCATCATATTTACGACATCGCAAGTGATTTAAGAATGAGAATAAATAAAAAATGTGCAATTAACAAAAACCCTAAGGCATGGTACGACAATGAATGCTGGGAATGTAAAAGAGAGATAATTAAAATATTAAAAGCGTGTAAAAATAGCAATTTTGAGATAGCGGAGATAGTGGCAGAGTATATTAAAAAAAGGTTTACAGAACTCTGCAAGGAACTAAAAAAGAAACATATAAAAACTTCATATTGAATGAAATCACACTTGCTACACCTTCTGGAAGTTGGTAAATAATTTTAGATTGAAAAAAAAATTACTTATCAAGATATCCTATGCAGTTAAAAGAAATGCAGGGACGGTAAAACGTCGTGGCCGGACGGAATCCCCTATGAAAATTTTCAGGATTCTTGTATTTTTTGATAGCTTTCTCTATTCAATGAAATAAGGAAAAAACAAGAAATACCAAGTTCATGCATTGATGAACTGCATTTTTAAAATTTGTATGCAAATACTTGCGGAACGGTTGGGAAGATGGCTGGTGGACAGTGTCCTTTTACCAGAGTGGCAGTCAGGATTCAGAAAAAATAGAAGTTGCCTAGATAATATTTTCTCTCTAAACGCATTATTGCAATCCCGATTGTCCCTCGAAAGGGGAAAACTCTTTGTCCTCTTTGTAGACTTCCGTATTGCATTTCCCTCGGTAACTCATAATTTGCTCTGGGAAAAACTGCATAAAATTGGAACTGGCAGTAAATTAATTAATATACTCAGAAATCTTTATAGTAAAGCAAATGTTTCAGTCAAAAATTCGCGGGGTGTATCGAGAGAAACAGAGGCAACCAGGGGGGTTCTGCAGGGGGAAGTTATGAGCCCTCTGTTATTGGCGGTCTTTATTGCTGATTTGGAACAATTTCTTAAAGATGAAGGAATCACGGGAGTTTCAATAAATCATTTAGTTGAAATTCTTCTACTGGCATATGCCGAGACATCGCGATACCTGCAGATTTAGGGTTAATATGAAAAAAATTTTAAAAGCTATGAAAAAATACTGCGATAAAAATGGTCTTGAAATAAATATAAAAAAGACCCAAATCGTTATTTTCAGAAAGGGGGGGCATGCTCATAATTATAAATATGGCCGCTTTTTATATGGGGAGTACCAGGAGGTAGAGGTAGTCTCTAATTATGAATATCTTGGTGTACTTTTCTCAAATTCAGCAACCTATATCAATGCTACCAACTCTGCTATGAGCAAAGCCAATTTAATCGTGGGTGCGACGTCCTCTTTGATGAATAGATTAAATCTCAAGACCTGGGAACCGGTGGATAAACTTTTTGTAGGCTTAGTCACAAGTGTACTGTTTTACGCAATTCCCGTTTGGGGACTGAGATACTTCAAAGAGATTGAAAGAATACAAACTTCGTTTTACAAGCAGTTACTATTGTTACCAAAGAATACTCCCGGGTACGCGTTGAGACTTGAATTGGGTTTGACGAAACTATCAGTCACCGTTTTAAAATTAACTTTGAATTTAATAGAAAAAATTCTTTTGCTGGGCGACGATCGCTATCCCAACATCGGTTTTTTGCGTCTAAAAAATCTAGCACAGAGCAAAAGACCCCCTAATAGATTTAATTGGTGTGAACAATTGGGACACTTCTTTGAAGTTATAGGAGAAAAAGAAGATTGGGATACGCTCACTTTGTGTGTCCAATGGGGATCCTCACGGCCAAACTCGGCCGCTAGAGAGCAGCACCACATCAAGATTTTATCGCGCAAAATTTTAAATCTGATTTGTTGCATAATATTATATATAAACAAAATATAAAATGTTTTTGTTTATGTAAAGAAAGAATAAAATGACTGTGTAAGAAGTACTGGTTAGAATAAAGTATGGAAACGTATTTAAAGAGGATTAGAAATTGACACATACGATCAGCTGTTGTCTGCTATTGTCAGTTGCTAGCGAGTGACAATGTGAAGTTTCGAAAATTACGAAAGTTAAATAATTGAATTTAAAAGTGATTTCCTATACAATGGTTAAATGTTCTGTACCTTTATGTCAAGGAAATGCCACATTTACATTTCCTAGAGATGATAAACGTCGAAAATTGTGGGAAAATGCAATAGGTGAAAATTTTCGGTCCACAATGTCTTCTAGGTTATGTATAAATCATTTCGAAGAGGATGAAATAATTAAAAACAATGAAAGCTATTACACAGGTAATTATATTGTTACAGTAATTTCAAATATATCCAATATTATAAGACACGAATGGAAATTCTTAATTGTATGAATTAAAAGATATGTCAACATGACAATATAAGTGTGGAGACACTTTTTTAAAAGTTGATAAATCAATTTTCCAAAAACAATGGAGATAAACACAAATTTAATATATTACAAAGTTTAGAAATCGACCTGTCAATTGTAACTTTAAGAAAAAAAATTTATTATCAAAAAATGTTCACATTTTAAAAATTTGGGCATAACAAAGATAATTTAAAAATTTAATTTTTCCCTAAGTAAAAACTAAATAAACCTTACAATTACCTAATTATGATACACTTTAATTAAAAACAAAACGCATTCAGTCCAAAAAACATTCTTCTAACAATAATATCGTATATTTTTTCTACTTTACAATTAACTCTAGAAGTTAGGTGCAAAACTGAATTTGTTTAATTTTGAAACTTTTGAAACAACAAATTAAAATAACAAAATTATTGAGGTTTTCAAATGGATCGAGTAAAGCACTTTGTCTGTCAAGACATGAATTTATTAAAATACGAATAAATGTAGGATACAAAAGAGAGAATGCGTACACTTACGACAAGTTCACATTTGATACTGACATGGCGTCTACACACGCAATGACACATACATATTACAATATAGGTGGCGCAATTGTTTGTTCATCTAAATCGTAAAAGCGCGCGAACTGAGAAGAGTTCGAAATCCAACACTCCCCCTCGATTTAGATACACTTTAAACACTAAACTGTCAACTTTACAACTCCAAGGTAATTAAGACACTTTAAATGTTTTTGTTTCGGCAATCCCTTGGTGAGAACGTCTGCTGCAATTTCTTCGGTTGGTAGATATTCGATTTCTAGTTCTCCTTTTTCCAAAATTTCACGAACGTAGTGGTGGCGAACATCGATATGTTTGCTCCTATTGTGAAACATAGGATTTTCGGCAAGTTTGCAAGCACTGTTGTTGTCGTAGAAAATCTTGACCTTTGGATTTTTGGCGAATCCTAAATCTTCAAAACATCTTTTTAAATACGTAGCCTCTTTAGCCGCTTCCGACAGCGCCATATACTAGGCTTCCGTAGATGAGAGAGCTACAGTCTTCTGTTTTCTGGACTCCCAAGAAACAGCACTCTATCCGAGCATAAAGGCAAAACCAGAGTACGATTTTCTGTTATCGGGACAGTTTGCCTAATCAGCATCGACAAATCCTTCGAGACCTTTTTCAGACTTAGAGTACCACAGGCCGGTATCTTGAGTTCCTTGTAAATATCTAAGAATACGCTTTGCAGCATTCCAACGACTGTTGCCAAAACAGTTGTTAAACTGACTGAAGTAACTGGTTGCGTATGCGATGTCGGGTCGTGTACACACGGCCAAATACATTAAAGCCCCAACCAGTTTACGGTATAGGATTGATTTTTCTTCAAGGTTTGAGTCTTCTTTTTCCTTCTTCAACTTCATCCCAGGATTTAGAGGAGTTGAAACAGGTTTTGAATCTGACATACCAAAACGTTTGAGGATATCTCTGATATATCCGCCTTGGCTAATCTTGATTCCTTCCGTACTCAAATCAAATTCCATTCCAAGGCATTGCTTGACTGTTCCAAGATCCTTGACTTCGAAGATTTTCGAAAGAAATTGTCCAAGTTCTGCAATCTTCTTCTTGCTTCTAGAGGCGACAAAAAAATCATCCACATAAATTGCAATGATGACAATATTTTTTCCTTCTTCTTTCAAATAGACACAAGGATCCGCGGAAGATTTTCTTGCACCAAATTTCTTTAATTCCTTGTTAATTTTAGTGTTCCAACAACGTCCAGCTTGACGTAGTCCATAGAGTGCTTTTTTTAATAAGCAAACTTTTCCTCCCTTTTTAAAGTCGTTCAGCATCTGGTTAGCTTTTCTTCCTTGATCAGTATTGGGTCCTTCAGCTGCTATATCTTCCAGGGCATCGATAGTGTATTTTGGTACTTCCATATACACCTTTTCGTCCAATACACCGTTCAGATAAGCAGTAGTGATATCGAATTGATTTATTGTCATTTCATTTTCTACCGCCAAAGCTGATATGCTTCAGATTGAGCTAAGACGTGCAACCGGCGAAAATGTTTCATCGAAATCAATGCCTGGTCTTTGAGCGAAACCTCTTGCGACGATGCGAGCTTTTCTTCGATCAAGAGTTCCATCCTTTTTATGCTTATTCCTTAAGACCACTCGACTGCCTATCACCTTTTGATCTTCAGGTCTGTCGACTATAATCCAAGTGTCGTTCTTGATAATAGATTTAACTTCTTCCGAAATAGCGAAATGCCATTCATCCGCGTGAGGACCATTTACTGCTTCTTCCAGAGGAATTTCGGCGAGATACACTGCTTCTTCCAATTTATCAGAAAAGTTTACCAGGTTGTATTCCTTTTTAGGTCTTCCCCTTAAACCAGTTTTAATTATTCGAGGTCTGCCTGGTCCTCTACGTTGCTCGTTCACATTTCCTTGAGGTAAATCTTGATTATTTCCCAAAAGGTTCTGATCGTTTATCTCTTCTTGATCGCTAGATGCCTCGGATTCTGCGTCATTTTGATCATCATCTGCATCATTCTGGCCGTTGTTTTCGTTTCGATGATCGTTGTTTTTACTATTTACAGGATGTAGAAGCAATTTCACTTGCGTATTTCTGTCGATTTCGTCGAAAACTTCGTGATGATTTTCTTGCAGTGGAAATTTCCTTGTCAATCCAGTAAATTTCACGTCTCTTGAAATGTCGATTCGTTTTTCGTTTGGCACCCAAGTTCTATAACCCTTCGATTCTTCGGAATAACCGACGAAAATTCCTTTCTTTGCACGTGATTCAAGTTTTCCTTTCGTAGGTAGCCTGTTTAAGGTAAAAACTTCAGATCCGAATACTTGAAAATGACTAACATCTGGAACTTTCCCCATCCATTTCTCGTAAGGAGTTTTGCCTCCAAGGCTTTTGGATGGACATCGATTTCTGATGTAGTTCGCGGTGTTAATAGCTTCAGCCCACAAGGAAGGACGGAGAGATGACTGCTTGAGAAGACATCTCGTCATATCCATCAGGGTCAGATTTCTTCTCTCCGCCACCCCGTTTTGTTGTGGTGTATAAGTAACCGTTAGTCTTCTTCTAAGGCAAATTTCACAGTTAACAACATCTTGCACATTTCCTAGATTTAGATCGCGTACTGTACCCTTTCGATCACCACTGAAAAGATCGCGAATATTTAAATGTCCCATTTTCATATGACCCTCAGCTGTTGTTTGTTTTACAATTTTAACGTTCAAGTTTTGTTCACTGACACTGTTTGCTTCCTGCACGTAATAAAGTCCTTTCTTGCGAGGAGCTGTTAGTATCTTGTCACCAAATTCGTTAATGATGTCAGCTTTATCTTTGTCGAAAATCACAACACAATTTTTGTCAGTAATTTTTCCGACTGACAACAAATTCGTACGCAATTCGGGCACTCGTAATACGTCGCGGACATTTACATTTCTCACTTGTCCGTTTACGTCAGCAGTTATAGCCACGGATCCTTTTCCTTCGATTGGAGTTGAGGATTTTTCACTGGCTAGTTTTACACTTCCTACACAGGGTTGAATTTTACTCACAAATTCAGCACCGTCGTTTGCCATGTGCGTCGTACAACCACTGTCCAAGCACCACGATTTATTATTTTTCGAGTCACTGATTTCAAAGGCTTTCACGTTGTTTGAGTCTGTTACACTAGTATGTAAACAGTAATCTTTCACTGCGTTAGCTTTACCTTTATGTCCTCTTGATTTCTCACAATCCGCTGATTTGTGGCCAATAATTCCGCAATTATGACACTTGAGTTTAAAAGGTACATTTTTTTGAACACTTTCACATTTTTCACTGTCACCTTTTTGAGGCGCATAACGAGGTTTACCGAATTTTTTCTTAGCGAACATTGCATTTGGAACACTGTCTTCCTTTCCGTGTTTTCTTGCATCGTACTCCTCGACAATTTTTACACGTTGCACTTCGGGAGTCGGCAACTCGTCGCGGGTCTCGATCGCGCAAGGAAAGTTCTCGAAACTAGGTGGAAGACTGTAGAGTAACATCACTGTTAAAAGATCTGCATTAACTTCAACTTCCATCTCACTTAACTTGTCGATAGTATCGAAGAATTCTCGGAGATGATCATGCAAGTCGCTATCGTCCGCCATCTTTTGCAAAGTGAACTTCTTTAATAGCGTCGCTTTCCGCGCTGGCCCGCTCGATTGAGAAATCGATTTAAGCTTCTGCCATACTTCTCTCGACGTATTGCACCCTTTAATTTGCTTCAATTCCGATGGCTTGATGGCTAGAATAATGTCTGATTTCACTTTCTTATCCTCGATTCCCCAGACTCTTGCCGCTTCTTCAATTGCCACATTTCCTTCGATGATTTCGGGTTTTACTTTTTCACCGATGATAAATCCCCACATATCATTTTTTATTAGAATGGCTTCCATCTGAATAGTCCATGTATCATAATTATCTTTCGACAAAGGATCGATACGCACTGAATTAGACGCCGCCATTTTCTGTCCACGCTTCCAGAAAGATCACTGACGCCAACCGAACTATTCAAACACCGATTCACGCGTATCACTTTTTTTTGCTTTATTTGTGGCCTGAGCCCATAACCTATTGAGGTTTTCAAATGGATCGAGTAAAGCACTTTGTCTGTTAAGACATGAATTTATTAAAATACGAATAAATGTAGGATACAAAAGAGAGAATGCGTACACTTACGACAAATTCACATTTGATACTGACATGGCGTCTACATACGCAATGACACATACATATTACAATATAGGTGGCGCAATTGTTTGTTCATCTGAATCGTAAAAGCGCGCGAACTGGGAAGAGTTTGAAAGCCAACAAAAATGTGGATTTATAAACTCTTGAAAAAGTGCTCCTCAAGTGTATTTGATGGGTTGCATTAGTAAAAATAAAATATGTTTGTATATGTATAAAAAAATTTAAAAAAATTTTTAAAACATCAACAATATAACAACAGATAATGATAATAATAACAATTCATACAAATTATATGTACAATTATAAAGTAAAATTGAAAATTTGACAATATTATGTGAGATTTCAAAGTTTTAGGTAGAGATATTTATTTTGACATCACTAAAACCTAAATGATAATAATCTTGCAATTTATATAATTTTAACTTAACAGTATTCTTAAAAAATATTGTTTTATAACAAAAATATTAAATAATACGAATTATTTTAATAATATAATTATAATTTAGTAACATTGGAATTATTGTTTTTGTAAAAAATGAAAGTAAATTAAAACATTTTATTTATTTTATTTTTTAGGCGTCTTATCTTCAGGAAAATGTATTTGAGACCTACTGCTGTACCCGCGTTGAGGTTGAAACTCTCTTTTAGATGATTTACCAGAAAATGTGGAAGATTTCTGTGAGCAATCAGAAGAAATTTCAACAGCTGCTACAGTGAAACCGAATTCACAAACCTCAAAATACGATAATTTAATTTTTGAGGAAAATAATGATGGAACGGATAAAAACAAAAATAGTCCATCAGCTAGCCACAGTTTTAATTTGAATAATGTGTGTATTGAAAAAAATTATACTGATGTGAGTTTTCAAGAAAATGAAGAATCGAACACGTCGTTTTTCGAAGAAAATACCGCGCATGATGTAGAAGTAGTGTCTTTCACTGTAGATAACGCCAATATTTATTATGATAATGTACAATTAGAAGAAATTGTGTTCTCTATAAATTTCAAAAACAAAGAAGCTGAGATAATTGTTGAAAATAAAAATGAATTGCACACTGAAAAATAAAAGACTTTTAAATCAATAGGGGTTCAAGCTGGTCGTGGATTTCTATCGGTCTCTTCAATTCGCAACGGAGATAGTGTTGTGCATTATTTTACTGGCTTAGAAACTTACAAAAAATTCTCCTTCGTGTATGCAACTTTAAGTAGTTATGTAGATAATATTAAATATACCCAAGTACAAGTAAATTGTATTCCACCAGAGGATATGTTTTTACTAACTGTTATAAAATTAAGAAGAAATATTGCTGACTTTGGACTAGGCTTTTACTTTGGCATCAATGAAGCACTTGTCTCAAATATTTTCAACACGTGGATTCGTTTTATTAATCAGCTGTGGTCATTACTAGATATTTGGCCGTCACGAGAGATCGTCGACTTTTATATGCCAAAAGGCTTTAAAAAACATTATTCGTCCACACAAGTTATTGTCGATGCAACAGAAGTCCCCATCGCTAAGCCCACGAATCCAACAGCACAGCAGTTGACATTTAGCACTTACAAAAAGAAAAATACTTTAAAGGTTTTGGTGGGTGCAACACCAGGGGGTCTTTTGTGTTACAATTCGACAGCATACGGAGGCAGTACTAGCGATAGACAAATTGTCAAAAGATCTAATCTTCTCCAAAAATGTCAGATAGGCGATTCCATTATGGCTGATCGCGGGTTTAATGTTGACGATATTTGTCAGCCTCACGGAGTATTAGTTAACATCCCACATTTCTTAAGAGGTAAACAGCTTCCAGGTGTAACTGTTTTATCAGACAGAAAATTAGCTTCGAAACGCGTACACATTGAACGCTTGATAGGGTTGACAAAAACGTACAAAATTTTACAAGAACCATTAAATTCTTCGTATACACGTTTAGGAACAGAAATCTTTACTATATGTCTAATGTTATGTAATTTCCGAGAATGCATCGTAAGCGAAACAGCCTAGTAGCCTACCCGGTTGTAAATCCGTGTACAAGATCATCTACTGAACTTGTACATGATTTTGGATAAAATCATGCACAGGTGCATTGACTTGTCTTGTGCATGACCTTGTGGATGGTCAACACATGAATTTGGAACAACGAACGTGTACATTTTCATGCACGCACAATAAAATCTGATACAAAAACATGTGCATGAACGTGCAAATGTTCATGCACATAATTTTCCATACTTTAAATATTATTAACAAATGTTACTTGTTTTATAGTGGTCCTCTACCTTTTATAGCAATTAAAATCTACTGCGCAGCCTTCATTCCCATAGATAATTCATGCGCAACGTTTAAAGTTAAATAAATAATTATCCATTTTCGTGTACAGATTCATGTGCATGTTCCTGTGCATGTTCCTTTGCACGTTCGTTGTTCCAAATTCATGTGTTGACCATTCGCAAGTTCATGCACAAAGCAAGTCAATGCGCCTGTGCATGATTTTATCCAGAAACATGTACAAGTTCAGTAGATGATCTTGTACACGGATTTACAACCGGGTAAATTGTAAATTGTATACATTTTTAATTACAAATTTATATACATTGAAAATCAATTTAAAATGAGAATAAATGGAACCAATTATTAAAAATAAGAAAGAACAAGTTGATAACTATGGTAATCGATAAATAATAAAATAATATTGTATTAAACTGTCATTTTATTATAGTATTTTCAAATAAAAATATTTAATAACACCAGTAACTTATTATTTACCTTTAGTTATTTAATATCACAATGGATCATTTTGAAAAATATGATTTGCTTTACAAATATGAATATTTTCCGAGTTAATACTTTTTTAGTATAACGTTATGTTTCACAAAACATAAATTTTTATAAACATTAAAATAATATATTATAACAGAGCGCTGGATCCTTGGGACAATATTTTGTACATATAAGTATGTTTTTAGTTAACACTTAGTAAAAAACAATTTGACGGTTACAAAAATTATAAGTTTTCTAAATATTAATTCATTTAAACGCTACACTTACATGTTATATAAACATTTTGTCATAAAAACTACAATAACATTACATAAAATATAATTTTATATAATAATTAACATGTACATTTCAAAGATAAATTTTTATAAACATTAACTTTTTAATACTGGAACACAATACTGGAACAATTCTTCCTTACAAATCACAGCTCTTGTAATCTTTATATAAATATTTCTGTAAAATAGCTGCTTTTAAATATTTCTCATAAAAATCGTTTAAGCCCTGCACCATTTGAATTATCATTTCGTCGTCACGATCAATTGTAATAATTAACGTTTCGATTGTTGTATATGGGCGATTCTTACGTAACTGCCCTACTTGGCGGCGTTGAAAAAATACACCTAAATTAAAAATATATTCTGAAGTGTATTAGTGAATTTTAAAGATATATATGAAAGTAACTGAAAACCAAATATACATAAATATATATATTATAACTTCTATTATATTGCACTATAACTGATGAAATTTCAGCTTCGTGGCGTGTCCCTTTTGCAAAATGTTAACTTTAATTTAATAATTTTCGGTGAAAAAATTATTATTATAACTCAGCCTTTTTTAAGCAAAAAGTGTCTATATTTATGAACAATTTAGGTTAATATTGAACTTCATAATACCTTTTTCATACTTAGAATCTGTAAAAATATTTTGTCCCTCAATTTTTCCAATTTTTGAACGCAATCTGCAGACTTATAATTAAGTTGTCATGTGTTTAGTTATTACGCCTTCTAATAAGTTAAATCTCAATTTTTATCCATTAGCACTAAATTACATGTGAAAAAAGTTTTAAAAAAGAAAAATTTTTACTCAAAAAAAAATTATTTTTGTGAAAATCGCATGGTACAAAAAAAGCGTTCAGTCCCATGTCATTACTATTATATTACTGTAACAACTATTTGATAGTATTGTTACCATTTTCTTTAAGTTTTCATGTGAAACAAGCGATCTGCAAAAGGAATAGATTTATTTTGCAATATTGTAGAAGTGAGGTTAGAATAAATGTCAAATTTCAGCTCCATGGTATCACGTAAAATTTCAGCTCCATGGCCTATATGAAGTGTTCAGTGTGCTTCATGCAGAGAAACTTTTTTATCTGTGGTGATTATTTTAAAATATTATTCTATAAAGTAGTTTAGCAATGCCGGATTACACTGCTCGATCTCCATTTCAAATTATCCAAAAAATAGAACGAAATATTCATTATTAAATATTGTATTTGCTGTTCTTTTATAAAATTTTATATATGTTAACTAATATCTAAAATACTGTTAGAATATTAAATAATTTATTATTTATTTTCGTTTTAGCAAAATATCAAGAAGAAATTTTTATTTTGTACAATATATTTGCAATAAAAGGATGCGGTTCAGCTCCAAATGGCAGCCAATTTTCAAAAATTTGCTATTATTTTCGTCTAAATATAGTTGTAGTAAAATCGTTTAAAATATAATTATATTACACCCTAATAAGAAAAATAAGTGCAGAGAAACATTGAATAAAAAAAATTTTTTTTTCTACCAAAACTTATCTTGAAATCGGGCAGTTACGCAAGAATCGACCATATATCATTAGTTTTGCTTCTAGTCTTTCAGTTACGAGTAATTGACCCTGGATTTGATAGTAGTAGTTATGGTTTTTTTTTAGAGTTAAATAACCAGTCTCGTTATCGATTTCTAAAAAAGGTATTGTTTTTTCGGAGATAGAAGAAGATTTCCGGGAATATGGACATTTGACTTCTACGACTTTGTCATTGTCCAAGAGTCCATCTGGAGAAGCTCCTAAGAAAGGATGAGTTACACTTATGAAAAAGCCACAACTATCCACTTTTACACCAAATGTCGTTTCGTATAAATTAATGACTTTATTTTCATTCTGAATGCCCCAGTTTGTTGCTTTTGATATAAAAGATACAGGATTGATCAACTGTTGAGCAACTTTCATTTGACTCTTATCGTCGCGAATAATGCAGCAAGTATAAAAATTACTAGCTGTAATACGATTTTCCCGATATTCAAACCAAGTGTTGTTAGTTGCTTGACCTCGCGTAGATTTTTCAATATCAGCAATTTCTTGCGGACAAATTTCCAATAATTTTAAATCATTTAAAACTATTTTTTCAGGGTCACAATTAGTGTAATTGTGGTCCCAGATTGCAGCGTGGATATCAGCCTGCTTCAAAAGTTGCATAAACGGCATTTTCGTATTGTGAGTTGCTGCAAAATTCATGCACTGATTTCTAACTTTTGTGCAGTAAGATTCCTTGCTTACAATATTTGGGTCTAAAACTATTGGCTCGTCAGCAATTGTTTGACCCCTCTTTGTCAAATCAGCAGCTTTTATTGGTGATCCAAGATACATCCGAGATGGCCTGTGGAAAGTTTGTAATTCATGTGTACAAACTGTCCTTAGTATCATCTTTTTCTCTTTTCCCTATTAAAAGGATAAAGTTCAATTAATTAATCACAGTATTTGTAACCATTTACAATAAATTAATATTAATCTTAAAATAATTTAAAGAAAAATTTAAAATAATTAAAATTAATTAATAATAATAGTAATAGTAAATTTAAATCACTTTGATTTAAATCACCAGTTCGCTTTAATTAAATTCATGTTTTAAATAAAAAGAAAAAAAACCTTCAAATCAATTTGTTTTCAAATCTTATCTACTTTTTGCAAACTTAATTTTTCTTTCAAAAAAAATTTAGATTTTCTTTTTTTTTCTAATTTTATTGTTAAGACTTATTTACAAGTTTAATGGGTATTATAAAATATTTTTCGTTTAAATTTCAAATAATGTCGTTTTAAACGATTTTTGATTTTTTTCTTGAACTTTTTATTGATTTTTATAAATTTCTTTATTTTATTTTTACCAAATTATTATTGAGTAAATTCTTATGAAATATATATATATATATATTTTTCATAGTTTGTTACAAAAAAAGAAACATTTATCCATTACCGTAAAACAGGGTAATTTCGCTCAAATTTTCATGTTTTTTTGAAAAAAGTATAGGAAAAAGTTAATAATAAATTTTGGTACTGAAAATATATAATCTCTGACTCTTCCCCTTTAATTTCATAAAATAAAAAAATTACTATATATTGCGTGAACCTATTTAATATACCTTTTTACTGTGAGCGAAATTACACCTCAATGTGGGGTAATTTCGCTCAACTTTAATGACTTTAATTTTCAACAACAAAAATATGTTAGTTTACAAGCTATAATCACTTTATAAAATCATTATAAATAAAATAATATTATGTAAATAATATTTACAGTCATCAGAATAAATATTTAACCACGTTTTGTGTTTTATAATTTCATAAAATTTTTGAATTTTGTCATGCGAAATAACATTAGATACTTGATGAACAATTGAATGATACATTGTATTCATGAACGAAATTACCCAACAAATATGAAATATTTTTTTTAAATTGACTTTTTTCAAAATCTATTCAACTTTTCAGTAATTTTATTTTTTCTAAATCATGTCAGGGATATAGGAAATAAGATTATTAGATGATTTTAACATAAAATATTTTAAATATAGGTTTCACAAGCGACTTTTACACACTACTTGTTTAATGAGCAAAATAGACATCTTTAAATAAATATTATTTTTATTAAAACTTGACTATAATTCTACTTTAAAATACCCTTGAGACACAGTTTGATACTTTTCTTAACATTAGCAATTGCAAATTTTATATTTTTCTTCCTAGAAATAACAATAAATAATTTTTGAAAAAAAAAGTTTCCACTGAGCGAAGTTACACTACATGAGCGAAGTTAGCCTGTTTTACGGTATTTTTCTATTTATTTCATTTTGTAAACTTTTATTATTTTATTTTAAATTATATAAATTTAATCTTTTAATAAATATTCGCTCGTTTTACTTTGTTATTCTATTTTATAGGGTTTTTTTTCTTGCTTTTAAATTCTAATTTTACTAAAATTTTATTCATTCTTTTTTTTCAATTTTAAAAATAATTCTTTATTTTTTCTTATTTCAAAAAATGTTGCCTCTTTAGTAATAAATCACGAGGATTGGAAGATTTATTTCTTTGTAATTTTCTAATTAAATTTATCATTTATTTGATTTTGATTAAATATTTGTTAACTATTTTTTATTAAAGTTTTTCAGTTTAAAAAACAAACTACTTAAATATAAACACATGAAAATTGTATGTATTGTAAAACATTAATTTTTGATTTAAATAAAAAACATCTGATTTAAATAAAAATAATCGTATGTTTTTGATTAAAAAAAAAGAAAATAATGATGTTAATCAGCTCTGAATTTAGTATTAAATATTAAATTAATTAGTATCATTGAATATTACCATTTGTTCGATTGCCCAAAGAAGCCCTTACAAAAAAAAGTACTGGATTCAGTACTGGTTTCAGTACTGGGTTTAGTACTGGGATAAGTACTGGGTTCAGTACTAGGTTTAGTACTGGGTTCAGTATTGGAAAACCAGTACTTTTTTCGCCATACACTGTTGAAAATTTGTTCACGTTGCGCACTAAGTTTCTATGGGTCCCACGGCTGCGCAGTAGTTTTTTGTTGTAAATTAAATAGAGAGGAATACATTGAACGCAAAAACACAGTTCCAATGAAATTTAAAAAAAAATTTGTTATTGCGCTTAAAAAATTATATTGCGCGAAAAAAGTACTGGTTTCCCAGTACTGAACCCAGAACTAAACCCAGTACTTCTTCCCAGTACTGAATCCAGTACTACTTTTTTGTAAGGGAGCACAGCTACGTGTTTGCAATCTGCAGTGTCCCCACTTCCCACAGCACATTCGCAATGTGATCCATCAATAAATCCATCTTTTGACAATATTTTGATATCGATCTTATACTGTACTGATTTTTCCATTTGTGCTAAACAGTGTCCTCGAAAAAATGTAGAATCATTTGTTTTAGCAACTCTGACATTCAACAAATAAAAATTTTCATACATTTGCTTTCCCAGGTCGGTATTAACTTGATAACTGTGAAAAATATGAGACATATCAAGTTATATTATTAGTAAAAATACTTGAATATTTTTATTACCTTTTTAAAAAAAGTTCAACTTGAGATTTTGAAATTGACGGAATATTTGTTGTCCCATGTACGTCTCTATATTGTGAAGCATCAGGTGTCATAAATGTAGCATCAGGACCACTTGATGACCCTGAGAGCTGAAGAAGTCCTCATTCTTATCATAAATAATAACCTACATGAGAAAATAAAATTTATATTTGGTATTCACTTCCCTTTAGCTTTCTATTAAATTATTTGACAGGAATATTTGTCTTTGCAATATTTATTTGTTTCGAATCATTATTCAGTGTCAAAACTATAAAAACCTAAAAAAAATTACTCATAAATCATTTAAAATTAAAATGTGATAACAATATTTTTAATATATGTTATAAACATAACCTCAATTTCTTTGATCTACTTTTACGATACTAGAAGCTTCTATAACACTTCAACATTTTTGTGAATAATAATATCAATAATTTAAGACAAATAAAATAAAGTTTATTTGAATTTTATATGTGAAACATCTTTTTATCAAAGATTCTATTCATTTTCACACACTTTTATAAGACGTATTATTTAATTTTTTACGTACCTTTCTTGCAAAACAGTCTTTTTTCCTGTGACACGAAGTCCTCGATTACGTAATTCATTTTTTAACTGTTCACAATTCCACGAAAAATATTTATTTACTTCACCCATTTTTTTTTACCCAAATGTCATTTTTCACGAAATCAAAAATTTCGCGCTAGACGATATTGCTGTGGTGCTGCCCTCTATGCTTAGCTTTACATATAATGATCCCTATTGAATTGGATGGAAAAATACGAACAATATTTGGTCACGGAAGATTTAAGTAGATTATGTGAATCCCAGTCATTACAGATCCTACCACATCTAAACTTGTGTAGTGGCCAGCAAGAATATCTGCAAATAAAGATCCCATTGGATTTTATTCGATTGATAATTCAAATTCGTCTTTTAAATAAGTTTTCTCAAAAAATAATAATTAAAAAAAAACATACAATTTCGGAACGTTGGGATTCTGTAATGAATGTAAAAGAGAAACAACGGATTTTTTTTATCACTTAGTAATAAGTTGTGCATGTCACTCAGTAGAGAGAATCTCATATATGTCCTCATCGTTATCTGAGGACGAAGTTACAATAAAAACAGCGTTCTTAAAAGTACTGGAATGTCCAGAAAGTAGTTCTGTTAAAAATTTATACGAATTCATAAAGACTGTTCTAGAAAAAAAGGGAAAACAATGTAATTAATCCTGCGACTACCTCTTTGTATTGGCTTACTAATTGTCGAATTCAATAATCATTATCTATAGTAATAAAATCAGACTTATAACGTGGCAGATTGATTCTGACACGTTATTTTTCATCTTACTAACTCGAAGGAGCCCGTCGCGGATTCGCGCAACCAGGGAGCAAAAGCTTCATATTTAAGATATAACTTATTGTTATTATTTGCTCCTCTCTGAGGGGTGGGCGAATCATCTGAATTTCCATGCTCTTCCGGGGTCGTTTTCTTTAGAGAATTAGTTACTGAAAATGTTTATTTTGTTGTTTTTTATTAAACTATGCCGTCCAACGCCTGGGAAGGCGTTCCAAAGAAGGTTGCCAGCGTTACGCCAGTGCTCGTCGGGAGCGCAGCCGAGGGCTGTACATCGAGGGCGTTTAGCGGATGAGATTCCCGCTTTACGAAAATCTCTCGACGAGTAAGTTTGGGCCAAATTCGCACAGCAAGGGACATCTGATGGTTTTGACATCGATTAAGAATACAAGTTACCGATTAGAAGGAAGGATGACTAACAGGTGAAGGGGGGATGGCACATGACGAGCCCCCGAATGATCGCCACCATCTTCCTTCCTGGTTGTGCTCACGTCTTGAGTGGTTATGAAATTAAGTTCACACAATTTTATAAATGTTTAACCGCCCTGATGGCGGACTGTTGAAAAGTATTGTTTTATTTATTATAATTCTGAGGATGAGTGGTGATTGTCACGGCGAGGCCTCGTTTTTCTGGTAAGCGGCTCGTTATTAATTTTATTGATTTATTAATCATTTGGAAATCACTACGTGCTTCTACCCGACAACAGTCGAGATTTTGTTTAAGTCGGAATTATTTAACTTGATATACTTTTTCTTTTTCGTAAACGATCACAGAATGGGCCATGAATATTCAAACACCAATATTGCCTCCCTCAGAGGATTACATATTTGAGTAAAATGTTAACTAATCTGTTTTATAATACAATCTTATGTTAAACCATCTTTTCTTTGAATAAATATTGTTTTATTTGTTAATTTTTATTCATTAAAAGCAGTGTATTAAATTATTTTGAGCCCGACTATTATCTTCCCTCAAGAGGGCAGTAAGTTTTCCAGGAAGCATGGCAAGAATTTCGGAGAATTCGTTCGTTCTTCGACTCACGCCACTCTCCGCACCAGATGAGCTAGCTGGTGGTGCTTTTGAGGCTCAATTTGTATTATTGATAAATTTGTGGCGGTAATGATCAAATCCTTTTGATCATTACCTGGCGCACTCGAGAAAAACGAGTAAAGTCGTAGATTTTGAAAATTGTGAGCCTCCCCAGGTAAAAGCATCGAGACACGTTTGAAGGCAAAAATTATAACGAGGTTTTATTTTGATTTCTAGTATTAGAATATATTTATTGAGTAATTAATTAATTAATTAAAAAGTTATAGAAAAATCTCGTTATAAATGGCGCCACAACGATACGGGTCTACGAGCGAACGAATTCAGCAAGATGTCAGATTTTAAGTATGAAAGTTTAAGTCGACAAACTGTCGAATTTTAGAAAATTTAATTACAAATTTTAAAAGATTTTAAATGTTGAATTTAACCCTCATGGAAGGCTGAAATTATTCCCTGATCGACATTTTTATTCCTTTATACCATCAAAAACCTACTATTATTAATGTTTTTCCAAAATTATAAACATATTCTGTAATAATTTATTCATTTTAATAATATATAAAATTCAGAAGAACACCCTATAGTGCGCGAGTGCCGACAATGACAGGTCGGAAGCCTTCGTGTGAACTCGGCGCGCTTTGGCTCTATATACAGCAGTAGAAAACGTGAAACGAACAAGTTTACGAACTACGAGAAATACATACACGTTAATGAAGTGAAAAAAAGAATTATTTAAATAGTAAATTGAATAGAATACCATCCGAAGGAAGGACCACAGTCGTTAAAAGGAATTAGAAAGGCTAGTGAAGTAAATAATCCAAGAACAAGTACTTTTTCTTGACCGTTCGCGACAAGTGTTTTCGATCTTTTTCGCATCTCTTTAACAAAATAGTGAAAAACGTGGTACGGCTTCAATAAATTCCCACCCAATAATTAAAACCCAAAGCGGTACGGAAACTGAACGAGAACTAAAAACATTAAAAATCTAAAAACGGATACATATAGCCAACAACAATGCGGTGTGCATCTACCGGTACAAGCACAGCTGTTTACGGCGGGTAACAAGCTCGCGTGGCATTTAGACGGCGACGTGTACATAGTCACTTGTGACGCGTTAGAGAATTGCTTCACGGGAAAAGAACAACAGAGCGAGAACGTCGGCGGACGCCATTTTGTTTATCCCCCCGCGCGGTATAAGTGACAGGTCGGCCGCGAAATTGTATTTTTGGGACGAATTTTGAGTAACAAACCGCCCTTTTCAGACGAAATTCATTGAGTGGTATTAAAGCAAACACTCTTAAAACCGTTGTAACAATTTTCCACCCGTTTAATAACCGTGTTAGCGATAAAATCTGTCTGTTTTAATTCTACCAACCACTATAAATAAAGTGGAAACAGCTGCGAAACAGAATCAAAATCCTGTCTGTTAAAAAAATAATGACAAGTACTTCAATTTAAAATTTAAAACAATCGTAATAATAAAATTTCTTAGTATTCCGTTTTTTTTTTCTTTTACCAACCAGTAAAAACAAATAAAACTAACGGTTCTAAGAAAATGTTTAGATGTTGAATTGAACCAAAAATTAACTTATTTATTTGAATCTATAAATTTTTTTTCTTGGTTTATAATTAATTGAATTAAAAATAAATAAGATTTAAATAAAAATTTTAACAAATCAAATTAAAACAAAAACAAATAAACTTAAAAAGTGAAATACGATTTAAACAAAATAAAACTAAAAACAACGCAAAGAATTTAAAACACTAATAATAATAAACAAATAAATAAATTTAAATAAACTTGTAAAATTCTTCAAGAGAGAATTGTTTTTTTTTTAAAAAGGCAAAATTGAAATGGAATAAACAAGAAGAATCTTCTAACCTAAAAATAAAATATAATCAAAATTTACCAATTATATATAAACAAATATAACTAACTTAATAATTTAAATAACACTACAATTCGTCTAATGAAATTAATTTAATTTAAATTAAAATTAAAACCGAAATTTCGAGAATTAAAATAAGTAATTATATTTGTTTTTCTTTTACAAAATCTTGAGTTAATAAGAACATTTCGTTTTCTTTCACCCTTTCACATGATGGAATATAATTTCTTTTCGGAAACTTGATCTTATAACTAAATTATTTTAAAAATAATTTAACAATTACAAATAAACGCACTAAACCTAATAAACTATTTATTTATAAAATAAAAACAAAACAAAAAAATTCCTTTCGTGGTTTATTTAAGTTTTTCTTGAATTCATTAACTCACGGTAAAACTTTTAAAATGTCTTCAGTACAGTACGATTGGTTGGAAAAAATGAACCCCGAGCACCTCCGCGGTGTAATGGCCGATCACGCAATAAACAATACTGGACAAGCTTCCGCTTCCGATAACTTAATAGATTTCGACGACTCTAACGTAACTTTTTTTTAAGCACCGGTTTTGCGTCCAAAATGCAATACCCCAACAAATATTAACCCGGAAGAATTCCAAGTCACCCTGTTAACAGAGCTCAAAATATTTTTATTAAAGCAGCTTACAGATATTAAAATGGCTTTACTATCTGAAATCCGTGAACAGTGTCAAATGACCGGAAATAAGAAAACTTGCCCCAAGAAAGCAAAATGCTTTAATTGTAAAAAAGAGGGACATAGTTTTAGATTTTGCAATGTTAAAAGAAGGGGAATATTTTGTTTTGGCTGCGGATTTGACAATGTTATTAAAAGGGACTGCCTAAAATGCAATAAAGGAAAAATACGTTCGGGACATGAAAATTTAAAAATTTCTAATCCTTCCATTAATAGACTGAAAACAAAGGGTAAATTAGATAAGAAAATAATTGTAAATAAAAATAATTTTAAAGTTTTATTAGATTCTGTTGTAGAACAGACTACATTTTCGCCTTCTCACTTAGAAGGGAAAATTGACCCTGCTGCAACGCAGGCTTTTTCTTTTTCAACGAAAAAAGAATTTTTAGAATCAAATGGCTTTGCAGACCCTGTACAAAGACAGGCTTTTTCATCCCCCTCCATTAGAAAGGGGAAGGCTCTCCGTTCACCCTCCAGTAAGGAGGAGAAGGCTTTCCGTTCGCCCTCCCAGGTAGAGGGGACATTTTTCCGCAAGCCCTCCAAAGTAGAGGGGAAATTTGTTGGTAAGCCCTCCAAGGATGAAGGGAAATCTTTTAAGGTTAAGAAAAATTTTAATTCTGTAAAACCACAGGCTTTCTTTCCGCTTTCCAATGTGGAAGCGGAAGTGCTTTTATCGCCCTCCACGGTTGAGGGGAACTCTGTTTCTGTGGTAGAACAGATTTTCTTTCCGCCTTCCAATATTGAAGCGGAAGTGCGTTTAAAGCCCTCCAAGGTTGAGGGGAATTATGTGCCTGTAGAACCACAGACTTTCTTTCCGCTTTCCAATGTGGAAGCGGAAGTGCTTTTATCGCCCTCCACGGTTGAGGGGAACTCTGTTTCTGTGGTAGAACAGATTTTCTTTCCGCCTTCCAATATGGAAGCGGAAGTGCGTTTAAAGCCCTCCAAGGTTGAGGGGAATTATGTGCCTGTAGAACCACGGACTTTCTTTCCGCTTTCCAATGTGGAAGCGGAAGTGCTTTTATCGCCCTCCACGGTTGAGGGGAATTCTGTTTCTGTGGTAGAACAGTTTTTCTTTCCGCCTTCCAATAGGGAAGCGGAAGTGCGTTTAAAGCCCTCCAAGGTTGAGGGGAATTATGTTCCTGTAGAACCACAGATTTTCTTTCCGCCTTCCAATGTGGAAGCGGAAGTGCTTTTATCGCCCTCCACGGTTGAGGGGAATTCAGTTTCTGTGGTAGAACAGATTTTCTTTCCGCCTTCCAACACGGAAGCGGAAGTGCGTTTAAAGCCCTCCAAGGTTGAGGGGAATTTGGTTTTTGTGGACGCACAGACTCTCTTTCCGCCTTCCAAAACGGAAGCCGAAGTGTGTTTAAAGCCCTCCAAGGTTGAGGGGAATCTCGTATATGTGGAAGCACATACTTTGTTTTCGCCTTTCAGTAGCGAAGCGAAAGTACCCGTTTCGCGATCCAGTGGGGAGGGGGAACCTTATCTTGATGAAGTACAGACTTCAAAAGCTCTTCCGCCTTCCAATATGGAAGGGGAAGCTACTTATCCGCTTTCCAAAGTGGAAAGGGAAATAAGCTTCTGTGGGATGATTGACACCCAAGAGGAAATTTGTCAACGATGTTAAGATTTCTAGGGGTGGAGGGGGTCTGTGCTATTGTGTAAAGCACAGATCCGTATTATAGTTTTACGTAAATCCCACAATCTAAAGATACTAACGCCTTATCAACGGAAATTATGAAACGTTTAGTACGACTGCCCTCCGAGAAAAGAGGAAGCTCGCCTGAACTTGATTAAAACAGTTACTGTCCTTTCTGCGCCTTGTCGAGCGCGCTCACATTTATTTTACGGACGTACTTGAGGGCTCTTCTATGTTAGTATTCTTTTTTTTTGATAAATATTCAGTTCCTGTGACCACAATACTGCCTTTAGTATTGAGAGGATCGGCCCTGCGATATGCGATATTAGGCCGACTAGTGTATCCTATTTTTCCTACTCCTCTCTTTAATTTCTTTGTGTGGTTGTAGTTTTCAATTTCTTGTCCTTTCTTTTTGCATTATTTCCTTACCGCCAAGAGACTGAGTCAATTTACCCAAAATTTTCATGCCAGATTTTAGGGTTGGAATTACCATTTTTTTTCTGGATGAACTTAGGCCTACTCTTTTTGTGTTTTTTTTTTTGGTTTGAAACGATACTTTCAACGGTTGAAAGTACTTGTTTTTTTTTGTTTTTGTAAGGCACAGTTAAAGCAAATGGGGTAAAATGGTTGTGATTTTAGTAATTGGTAAAGCGCGAGAAACAATGCAAATAATAATGTGTTTGCTATGAGTGTGGTCGTCCACCTAAGAAACACAGTTTAATAAGTTGATTTTTGTTTTACCTTGATTTTTATTAATACTCATTGCCCTATCTCGAAATCGATTAAGTTTTCCGTAAATTTGGAAATTAATTTAAGTTAATTTTTGTTTACTGACCCACGAGCATGGAATTTGGAATGGAAGCCTGTTAAGAGTAGAAGGGCCTGGCAACATTGTAAAGCCAGCCGCTTGCTAGGAGTGAGGACTCCAAATTTGTCACCCGTAAGCTCCTTCTAGGGGGGAGGTGTTATGACGTGGCAGATTGATTCTGACACGTTATTTTTCATCTTACTAACTCGAAGGAGCCCGTCGCGGATTCGCGCAACCAGGGAGCAAAAGCTTCATATTTAAGATATAACTTATTGTTATTATTTGCTCCTCTCTGAGGGGTGGGCGAATCATCTGAATTTCCATGCTCTTCCGGGGTCGTTTTCTTTAGAGAATTAGTTACTGAAAATGTTTATTTTGTTGTTTTTTATTAAACTATGCCGTCCAACGCCTGGGAAGGCGTTCCAAAGAAGGTTGCCAGCGTTACGCCAGTGCTCGTCGGGAGCGCAGCCGAGGGCTGTACATCGAGGGCGTTTAGCGGATGAGATTCCCGCTTTACGAAAATCTCTCGACGAGTAAGTTTGGGCCAAATTCGCACAGCAAGGGACATCTGATGGTTTTGACATCGATTAAGAATACAAGTTACCGATTAGAAGGAAGGATGACTAACAGGTGAAGGGGGGATGGCACATGACGAGCCCCCGAATGATCGCCACCATCTTCCTTCCTGGTTGTGCTCACGTCTTGAGTGGTTGTGAAATTAAGTTCACACAATTTTATAAATGTTTAACCGCCCTGATGGCGGACTGTTGAAAAGTATTGTTTTATTTATTATAATTCTGAGGATGAGTGGTGATTGTCACGGCGAGGCCTCGTTTTTCTGGTAAGCGGCTCGTTATTAATTTTATTGATTTATTAATCATTTGGAAATCACTACGTGCTTCTACCCGACAACAGTCGAGATTTTGTTTAAGTCGGAATTATTTAACTTGATATACTTTTTCTTTTTCGTAAACGATCACAGAATGGGCCATGAATATTCAAACACCAATATTGCCTCCCTCAGAGGATTACATATTTGAGTAAAATGTTAACTAATCTGTTTTATAATACAATCTTATGTTAAACCATCTTTTCTTTGAATAAATATTGTTTTATTTGTTAATTTTTATTCATTAAAAGCAGTGTATTAAATTATTTTGAGCCCGACTATTATCTTCCCTCAAGAGGGCAGTAAGTTTTCCAGGAAGCATGGCAAGAATTTCTGAGAATTCGTTCGTTCTCCGACTCACGCCCCTCTCCGCACTAGACGAGCTAGCTGGTGACATTTTTGTTACAAGTCAATCTCAAGTTGTCGATAAATTTGGAGCGACAATAATTAAATTCATTTTAATTATTGTCTGGCGCATCTGATGTTCATTTTACGGATAAAGTTCTGAATTTTGAAATAATTGATTTTTATGAGAAAAATGTCGGAAAGGCGTTGAGAAGCCAATAAATTATAACGAGGTTTTATTTTTAGAAAAAGTGTTTAAATATATTTATTTATTGATTTATTAATTAATAAGAATCGTGAAAAATCCCGTTATAGACTTTTGTCTGTACATTGCTTAGAACTTTAAATTTCATGCATAATTTTTCGTTTTGAGCATCAAGGATTTCAAATATACCAAAAAAAAATTTCGTGTATAAGAACGGGAGATATACCATTGTTTTGAAAAATGAAAAATCGAAAATTTTCAAATTTTACATATTTTTTGATGGACTGCTTTCAAACATTCAATTATTTTGGGACCAAATATGGCAGAGTATTAGATCTTGACCCAAGTTAGGTTTATAAATTTATAGACTTTAGAAATATTAATAAGAACGGGAGATATACCATTGTTTTGAAAAATGAAAAATTGAAAATTTTCAAATTTTACATATTTTTTGATGGACTGCTTTCAAACATTCAATTATTTTGGGACCAAATTTGGCAGAGTATGAGATCTTGACCCAAGTTAGGTTTATAAATTTACAGATTTTAAAAATATTAATAAGAACGGGAGATTTACGAGTTTTTCGAAAAATTAGCAAATTTAACATTTTCAAATTTTACATTTTTTGATGGAATACTTTTAAACTTTCTATAATTAAGCATTACATGTTATTTCATTACATTTCAGCATAAGTTTGTGGAAAATATTGTCTGATTACCGAGATATATAAGTATGTATAAAATTGTTTTATAAAAAAAAAAAAAAAAATCGAAAAAATTATAATCTTAATTCAGTGATATCTATATTAATAAAATCAGAATTTTGTGTGTACATTGCTTAGAACTTTAAATTTCATGCATAATTTTTCGTTTTAAGCATCAAGAAATTCAAATATACCCATACAAAATTTCATTTCTGTATGTATGTATGTATGTATGTATGTATGTATGTATGTATGTATGTCACCGAACATTTGTTCGCGCATCTCTTAGAAACAGCTGAACCGTTTGAAACCAAATTTGTCAGAGCGTTAGGTCTTGACCCAAGTTAGGTTTATAAACTTACATACTCAAAAAATATTGATAAAAAAGGAAGATATACATTTTTTTCAAAAAATTCAAAAAATCGAAAATTTTTAAATTATGCATTTTTTTATTAACTGCTGATAAACTTCCTATAATTAAGTATTACCTGTTATTTCGTCATATTTTAGAATAATTTGACAAAAAATATCGTATAACTGAGATATATAAGCATAAAATTGGTTTCTGGATTAAAAAAATTGAAAAACCTACATTTTTTTTATATTACTGACTTTGTGTTAGATGGCTTTTCATCTTTTTGAATTAATTTTGTTAGGTTCCCTACAACACATTTTGCAATAAATTTAAAGAAATACATTCATAAAAATAATTTTAGATGACTCATTTATAAAACCTGAAGGGGAGTTTCAGGAAAATGTAAAGAAAATATCCGTATAATTTAAAAATATAGGTAATTTAAATTTTGCTTTATCTGGTCAGACGTATTACTACAAGAGTTCTGTAATATGTGTTGCCTAAAGCACCCTTGACAGTGCGGCTCTACCTATGCGTCAAATCAATTTCTCTTAAATAAAATCAATTGTTTAAAGTTTTGATATTAAAATTTCAATAATTATACCTATAGGTTAAGTATTGTTAATAATTGTGTTTTTTTAAATAAAAATTCAATTAACTGCCTTATTCTATGCTACCACGCGGCCTACAAGTATCACGTGACATTATACAACGTGATATAGAATATTACAGAACTCTTATGGAACGGTTACGGCAGAAGTCATAGTGCAAATTCAAACAGTCTCAAACATAGTTTGTACTAAATATTTTCAACATTTTGTCATAAATTATTCTGTATGAAATACAAAACGCTTTAACACTAACATCTATTTCAAAAATTACAGAACTATTTACAGTTACTCCTAAAATGTTCCGCTTTAAATAATGAAAGTTTCTGAGATTATAAAAAACTTCGTTCTGGAATCTTGTATATCCGCAACTCCTATATTAGTTCTGCAAAATATACTGAAATAATTTTTTCCGTGTTCATTTAGCCTAAATCCTATTAAACCTAAAATGCATTAAGCCTAAATCCCATTTAACCTAAATCTCATTCAACCTAAAATGCATTTAAACTATAACCCATTAAATCCAAAAAGGTATTCAGCCTAAAACTATTTGTCCTAAATCCCGTTTAGCCTAAATGTTACATTATAAATTTCGTTCAATGGGATTTAGGCCAAATTTTTTTAAGCCTAATGCATTTTAGGTAAAAAAGAATTTAGGCTGATTGCATTTTGGGTTAAATTGGATTTAGGCGGAATGCATTTTTGGTGAAATGGGATTTAGGCTGAATGCATTTTAGATTAAATGGGATGTAGGTTGAATGCATTTAAGGTTAAATGGGATTTAAGTTTAATGGGATTAAGGTTAAATGGGATATAGGATGAATGCATTTGAGATTAAATAGAATTTGGGCTAAATGCATTATAGGTTAAAAGGGTTTTAGAATAAAAGCAATTTTGTTTACCTAGATGGGATTTAGGCTGATGCATTTTAGGTTGAATGGGGTTTATAATGGTTCCATGTTAGGTTAAATGAGATTGAGGATGAATGCATATGAGGTTAAAAGGGATTTAGGTTAAATACAATTGAAGTTAAATATGAATTAGTTTAAATAAGAGTTAGGTTAAATGGTATTCAAGTTAAATATGATTTAGGTTAAATGGGATTTATACTGAATTCATTTTAGGTTAAATGAGATGTAGGATAAATGCTTCTGGGGATAAATGGGATTTAGGTTAAATGCATTTTAGGATAAATGGGTTTAATTCTGTGAATTGCATTTTAGGTTAAATGGGATTTAGGATGTATGCATTTTAGGTTTAATGGGATTAAAGTCAAATGGGTTAGGCTGAATGCATTTTAGTTTAAGTGGGATTTAGGCTGAATGCATTTTAGGTTAAATGGGTTTCTTGCTAAATGTATTTTAGATTGAAGGGGATTTAGGCTTAATACAATTTAGGGTAAATGGGATTTTGCTGAATGCATTTTCGTCAAGATGGTTTTAGGCTGAATGGGATTCAGGCTAATTTGGTTATAGGTTTTTCTCGAAAAATACTTATTTTGATGAAAAAAAATTTTACAACATGACATGCGTATTTTTATCAGATCAACAACTTGGCAAGGTTGAGGCAAAGTAAAAATGCCTTGCCTCAACCTTGCCAATATTGCTGGAACATCCGGTGCTGTTTGGGTATGTGCTAATGGGAAGTATATCTAATAAAATATATTAGAATTTTATAATTTTTGGAAGAGAATTATGTTGCTTATAGAAAATTCTTTTTTGAATAATTTCTGTCAGAAAATACTTATTGGCAAAAAATACTTTCTGTCAGAAAATCATTTTTGTCAAAAAATACTATCTGTAAGGAAATACCTTTTAACAAAAAATTCTTTCTGTCAAAAAATACTTTTTGTAAAAAAATACTGTCGATGGCACGCCACTAGATTTCGTGCCCGCCGAAGGCGGGCTCGAAAGCTAGTAATTAATATAATTAATGATTTCTGAATAACTGTTTATAAAAAATTTAATGTAATACGAAACATAATTCAAATAAAAAAATGATTCATCACTGACAAGTATGAAGTTCAAAAATGCGATTTCCAGTTTGCTTTCCTAAGCTTGTGTGGTGCGTCAAAGGTTCGAATCCTCTATCCGTCAAATATTTTAATTGTTAAGTGTATATTTCCCAGGTAAAAATTAATTACAGGAACCTTAAAGGAACGTTGAAGGATCCTAAACTGTTCCTGTACAAGATCCTTTGACGATCCTGGAAGGGACCTTAAAGAATCTTTGAAGGATCCTGTACAAGAACCCCTGACGGAAATTGGAACCGACTACTGGTACAGGTTCTTGTACAGGACCATTTACTGTACAGGATCCTGTAAGGGCTCCCACGTGGTATCCTTTTCTCATTATTATAAATTTTCCTGTAGAGGTACCTACACATGTTCCTGCACATTATTAAGATCGTGCAAAGGATCCGTTGAAGAATCATGAGAAGGAACATGCTCAAGAACATATGTAGCTTTGTGACGGTAGTTTTTATTAAGTTTCCCGTACAGGTTCCTTCATAGGATCATGTATAGTTTCCGATATAGTTTTTAATTTAAAAATGGGAACCCGTACAGGAACTTGTACAATTTCCTTCATAGGTTCCAGCGTGTTAGAGAAGCTTAATCAATGTTCCTTTACAGGTTAATCTAGAGGTTCTTGCATATGTTACCATTGCGATGAAAGCTCCAATCTATGTTCCCGTAGAGATTCTCATAAATGTTCTTCCATATGTTATCATTGCCCAATGAGAAACTAACGATTGGCGCATTGTTGCAATTAATTATTTTATTATTGTTGGTTAAATCTCCAGCCAATATTTAGCAAGAAAGATTTGAAAGGAAGACACGTGAAAAATGTATTTTCAGTGGTACAAGATCAGGTCTTATTTAAAAGAGCTGAAGAAACTCGATCGTGAGAAAAGCAGACAGACGCGCGCCCTATGCCACTTGTCGGAACCACAAACGCGTGAGAATCCTCGGCGCGCAGACGCGGCATAGATCGCTATCCCAACATCGGTTTTTTGCGTCTAAAAAATCTAGCACAGAGCAAAAGACCCCCTAATAGATTTAATTGGTGTGAACAATTGGGACACTTCTTTGAAGTTATAGGAGAAAAAGAAGATTGGGATACGCTCACTTTGTGTGTCCAATGGGGATCCTCACGGCCAAACTCGGCCGCTAGAGAGCAGCACCACATCAAGATTTTATCGCGCAAAATTTTAAATCTGATTTGTTGCATAATATTATATATAAACAAAATATAAAATGTTTTTGTTTATGTAAAGAAAGAATAAAATGACTGTGTAAGAAGTACTGGTTAGAATAAAGTATGGAAACGTATTTAAAGAGGATTAGAAATTGACACATACGATCAGCTGTTGTCTGCTATTGTCAGTTGCTAGCGAGTGACAATGTGAAGTTTCGAAAATTACGAAAGTTAAATAATTGAATTTAAAAGTGATTTCCTATACAATGGTTAAATGTTCTGTACCTTTATGTCAAGGAAATGCCACATTTACATTTCCTAGAGATGATAAACGTCGAAAATTGTGGGAAAATGCAATAGGTGAAAATTTTCGGTCCACAATGTCTTCTAGGTTATGTATAAATCATTTCGAAGAGGATGAAATAATTAAAAACAATGAAAGCTATTACACAGGTAATTATATTGTTACAGTAATTTCAAATATATCCAATATTATAAGACACGAATGGAAATTCTTAATTGTATGAATTAAAAGATATGTCAACATGACAATATAAGTGTGGAGACACTTTTTTAAAAGTTGATAAATCAATTTTCCAAAAACAATGGAGATAAACACAAATTTAATATATTACAAAGTTTAGAAATCGACCTGTCAATTGTAACTTTAAGAAAAAAAATTTATTATCAAAAAATGTTCACATTTTAAAAATTTGGGCATAACAAAGATAATTTAAAAATTTAATTTTTCCCTAAGTAAAAACTAAATAAACCTTACAATTACCTAATTATGATACACTTTAATTAAAAACAAAACGCATTCAGTCCAAAAAACATTCTTCTAACAATAATATCGTATATTTTTTCTACTTTACAATTAACTCTAGAAGTTAGGTGCAAAACTGAATTTGTTTAATTTTGAAACTTTTGAAACAACAAATTAAAATAACAAAATTATTGAGGTTTTCAAATGGATCGAGTAAAGCACTTTGTCTGTCAAGACATGAATTTATTAAAATACGAATAAATGTAGGATACAAAAGAGAGAATGCGTACACTTACGACAAGTTCACATTTGATACTGACATGGCGTCTACACACGCAATGACACATACATATTACAATATAGGTGGCGCAATTGTTTGTTCATCTAAATCGTAAAAGCGCGCGAACTGAGAAGAGTTCGAAATCCAACACTCCCCCTCGATTTAGATACACTTTAAACACTAAACTGTCAACTTTACAACTCCAAGGTAATTAAGACACTTTAAATGTTTTTGTTTCGGCAATCCCTTGGTGAGAACGTCTGCTGCAATTTCTTCGGTTGGTAGATATTCGATTTCTAGTTCTCCTTTTTCCAAAATTTCACGAACGTAGTGGTGGCGAACATCGATATGTTTGCTCCTATTGTGAAACATAGGATTTTCGGCAAGTTTGCAAGCACTGTTGTTGTCGTAGAAAATCTTGACCTTTGGATTTTTGGCGAATCCTAAATCTTCAAAACATCTTTTTAAATACGTAGCCTCTTTAGCCGCTTCCGACAGCGCCATATACTAGGCTTCCGTAGATGAGAGAGCTACAGTCTTCTGTTTTCTGGACTCCCAAGAAACAGCACTCTATCCGAGCATAAAGGCAAAACCAGAGTACGATTTTCTGTTATCGGGACAGTTTGCCTAATCAGCATCGACAAATCCTTCGAGACCTTTTTCAGACTTAGAGTACCACAGGCCGGTATCTTGAGTTCCTTGTAAATATCTAAGAATACGCTTTGCAGCATTCCAACGACTGTTGCCAAAACAGTTGTTAAACTGACTGAAGTAACTGGTTGCGTATGCGATGTCGGGTCGTGTACACACGGCCAAATACATTAAAGCCCCAACCAGTTTACGGTATAGGATTGATTTTTCTTCAAGGTTTGAGTCTTCTTTTTCCTTCTTCAACTTCATCCCAGGATTTAGAGGAGTTGAAACAGGTTTTGAATCTGACATACCAAAACGTTTGAGGATATCTCTGATATATCCGCCTTGGCTAATCTTGATTCCTTCCGTACTCAAATCAAATTCCATTCCAAGGCATTGCTTGACTGTTCCAAGATCCTTGACTTCGAAGATTTTCGAAAGAAATTGTCCAAGTTCTGCAATCTTCTTCTTGCTTCTAGAGGCGACAAAAAAATCATCCACATAAATTGCAATGATGACAATATTTTTTCCTTCTTCTTTCAAATAGACACAAGGATCCGCGGAAGATTTTCTTGCACCAAATTTCTTTAATTCCTTGTTAATTTTAGTGTTCCAACAACGTCCAGCTTGACGTAGTCCATAGAGTGCTTTTTTTAATAAGCAAACTTTTCCTCCCTTTTTAAAGTCGTTCAGCATCTGGTTAGCTTTTCTTCCTTGATCAGTATTGGGTCCTTCAGCTGCTATATCTTCCAGGGCATCGATAGTGTATTTTGGTACTTCCATATACACCTTTTCGTCCAATACACCGTTCAGATAAGCAGTAGTGATATCGAATTGATTTATTGTCATTTCATTTTCTACCGCCAAAGCTGATATGCTTCAGATTGAGCTAAGACGTGCAACCGGCGAAAATGTTTCATCGAAATCAATGCCTGGTCTTTGAGCGAAACCTCTTGCGACGATGCGAGCTTTTCTTCGATCAAGAGTTCCATCCTTTTTATGCTTATTCCTTAAGACCACTCGACTGCCTATCACCTTTTGATCTTCAGGTCTGTCGACTATAATCCAAGTGTCGTTCTTGATAATAGATTTAACTTCTTCCGAAATAGCGAAATGCCATTCATCCGCGTGAGGACCATTTACTGCTTCTTCCAGAGGAATTTCGGCGAGATACACTGCTTCTTCCAATTTATCAGAAAAGTTTACCAGGTTGTATTCCTTTTTAGGTCTTCCCCTTAAACCAGTTTTAATTATTCGAGGTCTGCCTGGTCCTCTACGTTGCTCGTTCACATTTCCTTGAGGTAAATCTTGATTATTTCCCAAAAGGTTCTGATCGTTTATCTCTTCTTGATCGCTAGATGCCTCGGATTCTGCGTCATTTTGATCATCATCTGCATCATTCTGGCCGTTGTTTTCGTTTCGATGATCGTTGTTTTTACTATTTACAGGATGTAGAAGCAATTTCACTTGCGTATTTCTGTCGATTTCGTCGAAAACTTCGTGATGATTTTCTTGCAGTGGAAATTTCCTTGTCAATCCAGTAAATTTCACGTCTCTTGAAATGTCGATTCGTTTTTCGTTTGGCACCCAAGTTCTATAACCCTTCGATTCTTCGGAATAACCGACGAAAATTCCTTTCTTTGCACGTGATTCAAGTTTTCCTTTCGTAGGTAGCCTGTTTAAGGTAAAAACTTCAGATCCGAATACTTGAAAATGACTAACATCTGGAACTTTCCCCATCCATTTCTCGTAAGGAGTTTTGCCTCCAAGGCTTTTGGATGGACATCGATTTCTGATGTAGTTCGCGGTGTTAATAGCTTCAGCCCACAAGGAAGGACGGAGAGATGACTGCTTGAGAAGACATCTCGTCATATCCATCAGGGTCAGATTTCTTCTCTCCGCCACCCCGTTTTGTTGTGGTGTATAAGTAACCGTTAGTCTTCTTCTAAGGCAAATTTCACAGTTAACAACATCTTGCACATTTCCTAGATTTAGATCGCGTACTGTACCCTTTCGATCACCACTGAAAAGATCGCGAATATTTAAATGTCCCATTTTCATATGACCCTCAGCTGTTGTTTGTTTTACAATTTTAACGTTCAAGTTTTGTTCACTGACACTGTTTGCTTCCTGCACGTAATAAAGTCCTTTCTTGCGAGGAGCTGTTAGTATCTTGTCACCAAATTCGTTAATGATGTCAGCTTTATCTTTGTCGAAAATCACAACACAATTTTTGTCAGTAATTTTTCCGACTGACAACAAATTCGTACGCAATTCGGGCACTCGTAATACGTCGCGGACATTTACATTTCTCACTTGTCCGTTTACGTCAGCAGTTATAGCCACGGATCCTTTTCCTTCGATTGGAGTTGAGGATTTTTCACTGGCTAGTTTTACACTTCCTACACAGGGTTGAATTTTACTCACAAATTCAGCACCGTCGTTTGCCATGTGCGTCGTACAACCACTGTCCAAGCACCACGATTTATTATTTTTCGAGTCACTGATTTCAAAGGCTTTCACGTTGTTTGAGTCTGTTACACTAGTATGTAAACAGTAATCTTTCACTGCGTTAGCTTTACCTTTATGTCCTCTTGATTTCTCACAATCCGCTGATTTGTGGCCAATAATTCCGCAATTATGACACTTGAGTTTAAAAGGTACATTTTTTTGAACACTTTCACATTTTTCACTGTCACCTTTTTGAGGCGCATAACGAGGTTTACCGAATTTTTTCTTAGCGAACATTGCATTTGGAACACTGTCTTCCTTTCCGTGTTTTCTTGCATCGTACTCCTCGACAATTTTTACACGTTGCACTTCGGGAGTCGGCAACTCGTCGCGGGTCTCGATCGCGCAAGGAAAGTTCTCGAAACTAGGTGGAAGACTGTAGAGTAACATCACTGTTAAAAGATCTGCATTAACTTCAACTTCCATCTCACTTAACTTGTCGATAGTATCGAAGAATTCTCGGAGATGATCATGCAAGTCGCTATCGTCCGCCATCTTTTGCAAAGTGAACTTCTTTAATAGCGTCGCTTTCCGCGCTGGCCCGCTCGATTGAGAAATCGATTTAAGCTTCTGCCATACTTCTCTCGACGTATTGCACCCTTTAATTTGCTTCAATTCCGATGGCTTGATGGCTAGAATAATGTCTGATTTCACTTTCTTATCCTCGATTCCCCAGACTCTTGCCGCTTCTTCAATTGCCACATTTCCTTCGATGATTTCGGGTTTTACTTTTTCACCGATGATAAATCCCCACATATCATTTTTTATTAGAATGGCTTCCATCTGAATAGTCCATGTATCATAATTATCTTTCGACAAAGGATCGATACGCACTGAATTAGACGCCGCCATTTTCTGTCCACGCTTCCAGAAAGATCACTGACGCCAACCGAACTATTCAAACACCGATTCACGCGTATCACTTTTTTTTGCTTTATTTGTGGCCTGAGCCCATAACCTATTGAGGTTTTCAAATGGATCGAGTAAAGCACTTTGTCTGTTAAGACATGAATTTATTAAAATACGAATAAATGTAGGATACAAAAGAGAGAATGCGTACACTTACGACAAATTCACATTTGATACTGACATGGCGTCTACATACGCAATGACACATACATATTACAATATAGGTGGCGCAATTGTTTGTTCATCTGAATCGTAAAAGCGCGCGAACTGGGAAGAGTTTGAAAGCCAACAAAAATGTGGATTTATAAACTCTTGAAAAAGTGCTCCTCAAGTGTATTTGATGGGTTGCATTAGTAAAAATAAAATATGTTTGTATATGTATAAAAAAATTTAAAAAAATTTTTAAAACATCAACAATATAACAACAGATAATGATAATAATAACAATTCATACAAATTATATGTACAATTATAAAGTAAAATTGAAAATTTGACAATATTATGTGAGATTTCAAAGTTTTAGGTAGAGATATTTATTTTGACATCACTAAAACCTAAATGATAATAATCTTGCAATTTATATAATTTTAACTTAACAGTATTCTTAAAAAATATTGTTTTATAACAAAAATATTAAATAATACGAATTATTTTAATAATATAATTATAATTTAGTAACATTGGAATTATTGTTTTTGTAAAAAATGAAAGTAAATTAAAACATTTTATTTATTTTATTTTTTAGGCGTCTTATCTTCAGGAAAATGTATTTGAGACCTACTGCTGTACCCGCGTTGAGGTTGAAACTCTCTTTTAGATGATTTACCAGAAAATGTGGAAGATTTCTGTGAGCAATCAGAAGAAATTTCAACAGCTGCTACAGTGAAACCGAATTCACAAACCTCAAAATACGATAATTTAATTTTTGAGGAAAATAATGATGGAACGGATAAAAACAAAAATAGTCCATCAGCTAGCCACAGTTTTAATTTGAATAATGTGTGTATTGAAAAAAATTATACTGATGTGAGTTTTCAAGAAAATGAAGAATCGAACACGTCGTTTTTCGAAGAAAATACCGCGCATGATGTAGAAGTAGTGTCTTTCACTGTAGATAACGCCAATATTTATTATGATAATGTACAATTAGAAGAAATTGTGTTCTCTATAAATTTCAAAAACAAAGAAGCTGAGATAATTGTTGAAAATAAAAATGAATTGCACACTGAAAAATAAAAGACTTTTAAATCAATAGGGGTTCAAGCTGGTCGTGGATTTCTATCGGTCTCTTCAATTCGCAACGGAGATAGTGTTGTGCATTATTTTACTGGCTTAGAAACTTACAAAAAATTCTCCTTCGTGTATGCAACTTTAAGTAGTTATGTAGATAATATTAAATATACCCAAGTACAAGTAAATTGTATTCCACCAGAGGATATGTTTTTACTAACTGTTATAAAATTAAGAAGAAATATTGCTGACTTTGGACTAGGCTTTTACTTTGGCATCAATGAAGCACTTGTCTCAAATATTTTCAACACGTGGATTCGTTTTATTAATCAGCTGTGGTCATTACTAGATATTTGGCCGTCACGAGAGATCGTCGACTTTTATATGCCAAAAGGCTTTAAAAAACATTATTCGTCCACACAAGTTATTGTCGATGCAACAGAAGTCCCCATCGCTAAGCCCACGAATCCAACAGCACAGCAGTTGACATTTAGCACTTACAAAAAGAAAAATACTTTAAAGGTTTTGGTGGGTGCAACACCAGGGGGTCTTTTGTGTTACAATTCGACAGCATACGGAGGCAGTACTAGCGATAGACAAATTGTCAAAAGATCTAATCTTCTCCAAAAATGTCAGATAGGCGATTCCATTATGGCTGATCGCGGGTTTAATGTTGACGATATTTGTCAGCCTCACGGAGTATTAGTTAACATCCCACATTTCTTAAGAGGTAAACAGCTTCCAGGTGTAACTGTTTTATCAGACAGAAAATTAGCTTCGAAACGCGTACACATTGAACGCTTGATAGGGTTGACAAAAACGTACAAAATTTTACAAGAACCATTAAATTCTTCGTATACACGTTTAGGAACAGAAATCTTTACTATATGTCTAATGTTATGTAATTTCCGAGAATGCATCGTAAGCGAAACAGCCTAGTAGCCTACCCGGTTGTAAATCCGTGTACAAGATCATCTACTGAACTTGTACATGATTTTGGATAAAATCATGCACAGGTGCATTGACTTGTCTTGTGCATGACCTTGTGGATGGTCAACACATGAATTTGGAACAACGAACGTGTACATTTTCATGCACGCACAATAAAATCTGATACAAAAACATGTGCATGAACGTGCAAATGTTCATGCACATAATTTTCCATACTTTAAATATTATTAACAAATGTTACTTGTTTTATAGTGGTCCTCTACCTTTTATAGCAATTAAAATCTACTGCGCAGCCTTCATTCCCATAGATAATTCATGCGCAACGTTTAAAGTTAAATAAATAATTATCCATTTTCGTGTACAGATTCATGTGCATGTTCCTGTGCATGTTCCTTTGCACGTTCGTTGTTCCAAATTCATGTGTTGACCATTCGCAAGTTCATGCACAAAGCAAGTCAATGCGCCTGTGCATGATTTTATCCAGAAACATGTACAAGTTCAGTAGATGATCTTGTACACGGATTTACAACCGGGTAAATTGTAAATTGTATACATTTTTAATTACAAATTTATATACATTGAAAATCAATTTAAAATGAGAATAAATGGAACCAATTATTAAAAATAAGAAAGAACAAGTTGATAACTATGGTAATCGATAAATAATAAAATAATATTGTATTAAACTGTCATTTTATTATAGTATTTTCAAATAAAAATATTTAATAACACCAGTAACTTATTATTTACCTTTAGTTATTTAATATCACAATGGATCATTTTGAAAAATATGATTTGCTTTACAAATATGAATATTTTCCGAGTTAATACTTTTTTAGTATAACGTTATGTTTCACAAAACATAAATTTTTATAAACATTAAAATAATATATTATAACAGAGCGCTGGATCCTTGGGACAATATTTTGTACATATAAGTATGTTTTTAGTTAACACTTAGTAAAAAACAATTTGACGGTTACAAAAATTATAAGTTTTCTAAATATTAATTCATTTAAACGCTACACTTACATGTTATATAAACATTTTGTCATAAAAACTACAATAACATTACATAAAATATAATTTTATATAATAATTAACATGTACATTTCAAAGATAAATTTTTATAAACATTAACTTTTTAATACTGGAACACAATACTGGAACAATTCTTCCTTACAAATCACAGCTCTTGTAATCTTTATATAAATATTTCTGTAAAATAGCTGCTTTTAAATATTTCTCATAAAAATCGTTTAAGCCCTGCACCATTTGAATTATCATTTCGTCGTCACGATCAATTGTAATAATTAACGTTTCGATTGTTGTATATGGGCGATTCTTACGTAACTGCCCTACTTGGCGGCGTTGAAAAAATACACCTAAATTAAAAATATATTCTGAAGTGTATTAGTGAATTTTAAAGATATATATGAAAGTAACTGAAAACCAAATATACATAAATATATATATTATAACTTCTATTATATTGCACTATAACTGATGAAATTTCAGCTTCGTGGCGTGTCCCTTTTGCAAAATGTTAACTTTAATTTAATAATTTTCGGTGAAAAAATTATTATTATAACTCAGCCTTTTTTAAGCAAAAAGTGTCTATATTTATGAACAATTTAGGTTAATATTGAACTTCATAATACCTTTTTCATACTTAGAATCTGTAAAAATATTTTGTCCCTCAATTTTTCCAATTTTTGAACGCAATCTGCAGACTTATAATTAAGTTGTCATGTGTTTAGTTATTACGCCTTCTAATAAGTTAAATCTCAATTTTTATCCATTAGCACTAAATTACATGTGAAAAAAGTTTTAAAAAAGAAAAATTTTTACTCAAAAAAAAATTATTTTTGTGAAAATCGCATGGTACAAAAAAAGCGTTCAGTCCCATGTCATTACTATTATATTACTGTAACAACTATTTGATAGTATTGTTACCATTTTCTTTAAGTTTTCATGTGAAACAAGCGATCTGCAAAAGGAATAGATTTATTTTGCAATATTGTAGAAGTGAGGTTAGAATAAATGTCAAATTTCAGCTCCATGGTATCACGTAAAATTTCAGCTCCATGGCCTATATGAAGTGTTCAGTGTGCTTCATGCAGAGAAACTTTTTTATCTGTGGTGATTATTTTAAAATATTATTCTATAAAGTAGTTTAGCAATGCCGGATTACACTGCTCGATCTCCATTTCAAATTATCCAAAAAATAGAACGAAATATTCATTATTAAATATTGTATTTGCTGTTCTTTTATAAAATTTTATATATGTTAACTAATATCTAAAATACTGTTAGAATATTAAATAATTTATTATTTATTTTCGTTTTAGCAAAATATCAAGAAGAAATTTTTATTTTGTACAATATATTTGCAATAAAAGGATGCGGTTCAGCTCCAAATGGCAGCCAATTTTCAAAAATTTGCTATTATTTTCGTCTAAATATAGTTGTAGTAAAATCGTTTAAAATATAATTATATTACACCCTAATAAGAAAAATAAGTGCAGAGAAACATTGAATAAAAAAAATTTTTTTTTCTACCAAAACTTATCTTGAAATCGGGCAGTTACGCAAGAATCGACCATATATCATTAGTTTTGCTTCTAGTCTTTCAGTTACGAGTAATTGACCCTGGATTTGATAGTAGTAGTTATGGTTTTTTTTTAGAGTTAAATAACCAGTCTCGTTATCGATTTCTAAAAAAGGTATTGTTTTTTCGGAGATAGAAGAAGATTTCCGGGAATATGGACATTTGACTTCTACGACTTTGTCATTGTCCAAGAGTCCATCTGGAGAAGCTCCTAAGAAAGGATGAGTTACACTTATGAAAAAGCCACAACTATCCACTTTTACACCAAATGTCGTTTCGTATAAATTAATGACTTTATTTTCATTCTGAATGCCCCAGTTTGTTGCTTTTGATATAAAAGATACAGGATTGATCAACTGTTGAGCAACTTTCATTTGACTCTTATCGTCGCGAATAATGCAGCAAGTATAAAAATTACTAGCTGTAATACGATTTTCCCGATATTCAAACCAAGTGTTGTTAGTTGCTTGACCTCGCGTAGATTTTTCAATATCAGCAATTTCTTGCGGACAAATTTCCAATAATTTTAAATCATTTAAAACTATTTTTTCAGGGTCACAATTAGTGTAATTGTGGTCCCAGATTGCAGCGTGGATATCAGCCTGCTTCAAAAGTTGCATAAACGGCATTTTCGTATTGTGAGTTGCTGCAAAATTCATGCACTGATTTCTAACTTTTGTGCAGTAAGATTCCTTGCTTACAATATTTGGGTCTAAAACTATTGGCTCGTCAGCAATTGTTTGACCCCTCTTTGTCAAATCAGCAGCTTTTATTGGTGATCCAAGATACATCCGAGATGGCCTGTGGAAAGTTTGTAATTCATGTGTACAAACTGTCCTTAGTATCATCTTTTTCTCTTTTCCCTATTAAAAGGATAAAGTTCAATTAATTAATCACAGTATTTGTAACCATTTACAATAAATTAATATTAATCTTAAAATAATTTAAAGAAAAATTTAAAATAATTAAAATTAATTAATAATAATAGTAATAGTAAATTTAAATCACTTTGATTTAAATCACCAGTTCGCTTTAATTAAATTCATGTTTTAAATAAAAAGAAAAAAAACCTTCAAATCAATTTGTTTTCAAATCTTATCTACTTTTTGCAAACTTAATTTTTCTTTCAAAAAAAATTTAGATTTTCTTTTTTTTTCTAATTTTATTGTTAAGACTTATTTACAAGTTTAATGGGTATTATAAAATATTTTTCGTTTAAATTTCAAATAATGTCGTTTTAAACGATTTTTGATTTTTTTCTTGAACTTTTTATTGATTTTTATAAATTTCTTTATTTTATTTTTACCAAATTATTATTGAGTAAATTCTTATGAAATATATATATATATATATTTTTCATAGTTTGTTACAAAAAAAGAAACATTTATCCATTACCGTAAAACAGGGTAATTTCGCTCAAATTTTCATGTTTTTTTGAAAAAAGTATAGGAAAAAGTTAATAATAAATTTTGGTACTGAAAATATATAATCTCTGACTCTTCCCCTTTAATTTCATAAAATAAAAAAATTACTATATATTGCGTGAACCTATTTAATATACCTTTTTACTGTGAGCGAAATTACACCTCAATGTGGGGTAATTTCGCTCAACTTTAATGACTTTAATTTTCAACAACAAAAATATGTTAGTTTACAAGCTATAATCACTTTATAAAATCATTATAAATAAAATAATATTATGTAAATAATATTTACAGTCATCAGAATAAATATTTAACCACGTTTTGTGTTTTATAATTTCATAAAATTTTTGAATTTTGTCATGCGAAATAACATTAGATACTTGATGAACAATTGAATGATACATTGTATTCATGAACGAAATTACCCAACAAATATGAAATATTTTTTTTAAATTGACTTTTTTCAAAATCTATTCAACTTTTCAGTAATTTTATTTTTTCTAAATCATGTCAGGGATATAGGAAATAAGATTATTAGATGATTTTAACATAAAATATTTTAAATATAGGTTTCACAAGCGACTTTTACACACTACTTGTTTAATGAGCAAAATAGACATCTTTAAATAAATATTATTTTTATTAAAACTTGACTATAATTCTACTTTAAAATACCCTTGAGACACAGTTTGATACTTTTCTTAACATTAGCAATTGCAAATTTTATATTTTTCTTCCTAGAAATAACAATAAATAATTTTTGAAAAAAAAAGTTTCCACTGAGCGAAGTTACACTACATGAGCGAAGTTAGCCTGTTTTACGGTATTTTTCTATTTATTTCATTTTGTAAACTTTTATTATTTTATTTTAAATTATATAAATTTAATCTTTTAATAAATATTCGCTCGTTTTACTTTGTTATTCTATTTTATAGGGTTTTTTTTCTTGCTTTTAAATTCTAATTTTACTAAAATTTTATTCATTCTTTTTTTTCAATTTTAAAAATAATTCTTTATTTTTTCTTATTTCAAAAAATGTTGCCTCTTTAGTAATAAATCACGAGGATTGGAAGATTTATTTCTTTGTAATTTTCTAATTAAATTTATCATTTATTTGATTTTGATTAAATATTTGTTAACTATTTTTTATTAAAGTTTTTCAGTTTAAAAAACAAACTACTTAAATATAAACACATGAAAATTGTATGTATTGTAAAACATTAATTTTTGATTTAAATAAAAAACATCTGATTTAAATAAAAATAATCGTATGTTTTTGATTAAAAAAAAAGAAAATAATGATGTTAATCAGCTCTGAATTTAGTATTAAATATTAAATTAATTAGTATCATTGAATATTACCATTTGTTCGATTGCCCAAAGAAGCCCTTACAAAAAAAAGTACTGGATTCAGTACTGGTTTCAGTACTGGGTTTAGTACTGGGATAAGTACTGGGTTCAGTACTAGGTTTAGTACTGGGTTCAGTATTGGAAAACCAGTACTTTTTTCGCCATACACTGTTGAAAATTTGTTCACGTTGCGCACTAAGTTTCTATGGGTCCCACGGCTGCGCAGTAGTTTTTTGTTGTAAATTAAATAGAGAGGAATACATTGAACGCAAAAACACAGTTCCAATGAAATTTAAAAAAAAATTTGTTATTGCGCTTAAAAAATTATATTGCGCGAAAAAAGTACTGGTTTCCCAGTACTGAACCCAGAACTAAACCCAGTACTTCTTCCCAGTACTGAATCCAGTACTACTTTTTTGTAAGGGAGCACAGCTACGTGTTTGCAATCTGCAGTGTCCCCACTTCCCACAGCACATTCGCAATGTGATCCATCAATAAATCCATCTTTTGACAATATTTTGATATCGATCTTATACTGTACTGATTTTTCCATTTGTGCTAAACAGTGTCCTCGAAAAAATGTAGAATCATTTGTTTTAGCAACTCTGACATTCAACAAATAAAAATTTTCATACATTTGCTTTCCCAGGTCGGTATTAACTTGATAACTGTGAAAAATATGAGACATATCAAGTTATATTATTAGTAAAAATACTTGAATATTTTTATTACCTTTTTAAAAAAAGTTCAACTTGAGATTTTGAAATTGACGGAATATTTGTTGTCCCATGTACGTCTCTATATTGTGAAGCATCAGGTGTCATAAATGTAGCATCAGGACCACTTGATGACCCTGAGAGCTGAAGAAGTCCTCATTCTTATCATAAATAATAACCTACATGAGAAAATAAAATTTATATTTGGTATTCACTTCCCTTTAGCTTTCTATTAAATTATTTGACAGGAATATTTGTCTTTGCAATATTTATTTGTTTCGAATCATTATTCAGTGTCAAAACTATAAAAACCTAAAAAAAATTACTCATAAATCATTTAAAATTAAAATGTGATAACAATATTTTTAATATATGTTATAAACATAACCTCAATTTCTTTGATCTACTTTTACGATACTAGAAGCTTCTATAACACTTCAACATTTTTGTGAATAATAATATCAATAATTTAAGACAAATAAAATAAAGTTTATTTGAATTTTATATGTGAAACATCTTTTTATCAAAGATTCTATTCATTTTCACACACTTTTATAAGACGTATTATTTAATTTTTTACGTACCTTTCTTGCAAAACAGTCTTTTTTCCTGTGACACGAAGTCCTCGATTACGTAATTCATTTTTTAACTGTTCACAATTCCACGAAAAATATTTATTTACTTCACCCATTTTTTTTTACCCAAATGTCATTTTTCACGAAATCAAAAATTTCGCGCTAGACGATATTGCTGTGGTGCTGCCCTCTATGCTTAGCTTTACATATAATGATCCCTATTGAATTGGATGGAAAAATACGAACAATATTTGGTCACGGAAGATTTAAGTAGATTATGTGAATCCCAGTCATTACAGATCCTACCACATCTAAACTTGTGTAGTGGCCAGCAAGAATATCTGCAAATAAAGATCCCATTGGATTTTATTCGATTGATAATTCAAATTCGTCTTTTAAATAAGTTTTCTCAAAAAATAATAATTAAAAAAAAACATACAATTTCGGAACGTTGGGATTCTGTAATGAATGTAAAAGAGAAACAACGGATTTTTTTTATCACTTAGTAATAAGTTGTGCATGTCACTCAGTAGAGAGAATCTCATATATGTCCTCATCGTTATCTGAGGACGAAGTTACAATAAAAACAGCGTTCTTAAAAGTACTGGAATGTCCAGAAAGTAGTTCTGTTAAAAATTTATACGAATTCATAAAGACTGTTCTAGAAAAAAAGGGAAAACAATGTAATTAATCCTGCGACTACCTCTTTGTATTGGCTTACTAATTGTCGAATTCAATAATCATTATCTATAGTAATAAAATCAGACTTATAACGTGGCAGATTGATTCTGACACGTTATTTTTCATCTTACTAACTCGAAGGAGCCCGTCGCGGATTCGCGCAACCAGGGAGCAAAAGCTTCATATTTAAGATATAACTTATTGTTATTATTTGCTCCTCTCTGAGGGGTGGGCGAATCATCTGAATTTCCATGCTCTTCCGGGGTCGTTTTCTTTAGAGAATTAGTTACTGAAAATGTTTATTTTGTTGTTTTTTATTAAACTATGCCGTCCAACGCCTGGGAAGGCGTTCCAAAGAAGGTTGCCAGCGTTACGCCAGTGCTCGTCGGGAGCGCAGCCGAGGGCTGTACATCGAGGGCGTTTAGCGGATGAGATTCCCGCTTTACGAAAATCTCTCGACGAGTAAGTTTGGGCCAAATTCGCACAGCAAGGGACATCTGATGGTTTTGACATCGATTAAGAATACAAGTTACCGATTAGAAGGAAGGATGACTAACAGGTGAAGGGGGGATGGCACATGACGAGCCCCCGAATGATCGCCACCATCTTCCTTCCTGGTTGTGCTCACGTCTTGAGTGGTTATGAAATTAAGTTCACACAATTTTATAAATGTTTAACCGCCCTGATGGCGGACTGTTGAAAAGTATTGTTTTATTTATTATAATTCTGAGGATGAGTGGTGATTGTCACGGCGAGGCCTCGTTTTTCTGGTAAGCGGCTCGTTATTAATTTTATTGATTTATTAATCATTTGGAAATCACTACGTGCTTCTACCCGACAACAGTCGAGATTTTGTTTAAGTCGGAATTATTTAACTTGATATACTTTTTCTTTTTCGTAAACGATCACAGAATGGGCCATGAATATTCAAACACCAATATTGCCTCCCTCAGAGGATTACATATTTGAGTAAAATGTTAACTAATCTGTTTTATAATACAATCTTATGTTAAACCATCTTTTCTTTGAATAAATATTGTTTTATTTGTTAATTTTTATTCATTAAAAGCAGTGTATTAAATTATTTTGAGCCCGACTATTATCTTCCCTCAAGAGGGCAGTAAGTTTTCCAGGAAGCATGGCAAGAATTTCGGAGAATTCGTTCGTTCTTCGACTCACGCCACTCTCCGCACCAGATGAGCTAGCTGGTGGTGCTTTTGAGGCTCAATTTGTATTATTGATAAATTTGTGGCGGTAATGATCAAATCCTTTTGATCATTACCTGGCGCACTCGAGAAAAACGAGTAAAGTCGTAGATTTTGAAAATTGTGAGCCTCCCCAGGTAAAAGCATCGAGACACGTTTGAAGGCAAAAATTATAACGAGGTTTTATTTTGATTTCTAGTATTAGAATATATTTATTGAGTAATTAATTAATTAATTAAAAAGTTATAGAAAAATCTCGTTATAAATGGCGCCACAACGATACGGGTCTACGAGCGAACGAATTCAGCAAGATGTCAGATTTTAAGTATGAAAGTTTAAGTCGACAAACTGTCGAATTTTAGAAAATTTAATTACAAATTTTAAAAGATTTTAAATGTTGAATTTAACCCTCATGGAAGGCTGAAATTATTCCCTGATCGACATTTTTATTCCTTTATACCATCAAAAACCTACTATTATTAATGTTTTTCCAAAATTATAAACATATTCTGTAATAATTTATTCATTTTAATAATATATAAAATTCAGAAGAACACCCTATAGTGCGCGAGTGCCGACAATGACAGGTCGGAAGCCTTCGTGTGAACTCGGCGCGCTTTGGCTCTATATACAGCAGTAGAAAACGTGAAACGAACAAGTTTACGAACTACGAGAAATACATACACGTTAATGAAGTGAAAAAAAGAATTATTTAAATAGTAAATTGAATAGAATACCATCCGAAGGAAGGACCACAGTCGTTAAAAGGAATTAGAAAGGCTAGTGAAGTAAATAATCCAAGAACAAGTACTTTTTCTTGACCGTTCGCGACAAGTGTTTTCGATCTTTTTCGCATCTCTTTAACAAAATAGTGAAAAACGTGGTACGGCTTCAATAAATTCCCACCCAATAATTAAAACCCAAAGCGGTACGGAAACTGAACGAGAACTAAAAACATTAAAAATCTAAAAACGGATACATATAGCCAACAACAATGCGGTGTGCATCTACCGGTACAAGCACAGCTGTTTACGGCGGGTAACAAGCTCGCGTGGCATTTAGACGGCGACGTGTACATAGTCACTTGTGACGCGTTAGAGAATTGCTTCACGGGAAAAGAACAACAGAGCGAGAACGTCGGCGGACGCCATTTTGTTTATCCCCCCGCGCGGTATAAGTGACAGGTCGGCCGCGAAATTGTATTTTTGGGACGAATTTTGAGTAACAAACCGCCCTTTTCAGACGAAATTCATTGAGTGGTATTAAAGCAAACACTCTTAAAACCGTTGTAACAATTTTCCACCCGTTTAATAACCGTGTTAGCGATAAAATCTGTCTGTTTTAATTCTACCAACCACTATAAATAAAGTGGAAACAGCTGCGAAACAGAATCAAAATCCTGTCTGTTAAAAAAATAATGACAAGTACTTCAATTTAAAATTTAAAACAATCGTAATAATAAAATTTCTTAGTATTCCGTTTTTTTTTTCTTTTACCAACCAGTAAAAACAAATAAAACTAACGGTTCTAAGAAAATGTTTAGATGTTGAATTGAACCAAAAATTAACTTATTTATTTGAATCTATAAATTTTTTTTCTTGGTTTATAATTAATTGAATTAAAAATAAATAAGATTTAAATAAAAATTTTAACAAATCAAATTAAAACAAAAACAAATAAACTTAAAAAGTGAAATACGATTTAAACAAAATAAAACTAAAAACAACGCAAAGAATTTAAAACACTAATAATAATAAACAAATAAATAAATTTAAATAAACTTGTAAAATTCTTCAAGAGAGAATTGTTTTTTTTTTAAAAAGGCAAAATTGAAATGGAATAAACAAGAAGAATCTTCTAACCTAAAAATAAAATATAATCAAAATTTACCAATTATATATAAACAAATATAACTAACTTAATAATTTAAATAACACTACAATTCGTCTAATGAAATTAATTTAATTTAAATTAAAATTAAAACCGAAATTTCGAGAATTAAAATAAGTAATTATATTTGTTTTTCTTTTACAAAATCTTGAGTTAATAACAACATTTCGTTTTCTTTCACCCTTTCACATGATGGAATATAATTTCTTTTCGGAAACTTGATCTTATAACTAAATTATTTTAAAAATAATTTAACAATTACAAATAAACGCACTAAACCTAATAAACTATTTATTTATAAAATAAAAACAAAACAAAAAAATTCCTTTCGTGGTTTATTTAAGTTTTTCTTGAATTCATTAACTCACGGTAAAACTTTTAAAATGTCTTCAGTACAGTACGATTGGTTGGAAAAAATGAACCCCGAGCACCTCCGCGGTGTAATGGCCGATCACGCAATAAACAATACTGGACAAGCTTCCGCTTCCGATAACTTAATAGATTTCGACGACTCTAACGTAACTTTTTTTTAAGCACCGGTTTTGCGTCCAAAATGCAATACCCCAACAAATATTAACCCGGAAGAATTCCAAGTCACCCTGTTAACAGAGCTCAAAATATTTTTATTAAAGCAGCTTACAGATATTAAAATGGCTTTACTATCTGAAATCCGTGAACAGTGTCAAATGACCGGAAATAAGAAAACTTGCCCCAAGAAAGCAAAATGCTTTAATTGTAAAAAAGAGGGACATAGTTTTAGATTTTGCAATGTTAAAAGAAGGGGAATATTTTGTTTTGGCTGCGGATTTGACAATGTTATTAAAAGGGACTGCCTAAAATGCAATAAAGGAAAAATACGTTCGGGACATGAAAATTTAAAAATTTCTAATCCTTCCATTAATAGACTGAAAACAAAGGGTAAATTAGATAAGAAAATAATTGTAAATAAAAATAATTTTAAAGTTTTATTAGATTCTGTTGTAGAACAGACTACATTTTCGCCTTCTCACTTAGAAGGGAAAATTGACCCTGCTGCAACGCAGGCTTTTTCTTTTTCAACGAAAAAAGAATTTTTAGAATCAAATGGCTTTGCAGACCCTGTACAAAGACAGGCTTTTTCATCCCCCTCCATTAGAAAGGGGAAGGCTCTCCGTTCACCCTCCAGTAAGGAGGAGAAGGCTTTCCGTTCGCCCTCCCAGGTAGAGGGGACATTTTTCCGCAAGCCCTCCAAAGTAGAGGGGAAATTTGTTGGTAAGCCCTCCAAGGATGAAGGGAAATCTTTTAAGGTTAAGAAAAATTTTAATTCTGTAAAACCACAGGCTTTCTTTCCGCTTTCCAATGTGGAAGCGGAAGTGCTTTTATCGCCCTCCACGGTTGAGGGGAACTCTGTTTCTGTGGTAGAACAGATTTTCTTTCCGCCTTCCAATATTGAAGCGGAAGTGCGTTTAAAGCCCTCCAAGGTTGAGGGGAATTATGTGCCTGTAGAACCACAGACTTTCTTTCCGCTTTCCAATGTGGAAGCGGAAGTGCTTTTATCGCCCTCCACGGTTGAGGGGAACTCTGTTTCTGTGGTAGAACAGATTTTCTTTCCGCCTTCCAATATGGAAGCGGAAGTGCGTTTAAAGCCCTCCAAGGTTGAGGGGAATTATGTGCCTGTAGAACCACGGACTTTCTTTCCGCTTTCCAATGTGGAAGCGGAAGTGCTTTTATCGCCCTCCACGGTTGAGGGGAATTCTGTTTCTGTGGTAGAACAGTTTTTCTTTCCGCCTTCCAATAGGGAAGCGGAAGTGCGTTTAAAGCCCTCCAAGGTTGAGGGGAATTATGTTCCTGTAGAACCACAGATTTTCTTTCCGCCTTCCAATGTGGAAGCGGAAGTGCTTTTATCGCCCTCCACGGTTGAGGGGAATTCAGTTTCTGTGGTAGAACAGATTTTCTTTCCGCCTTCCAACACGGAAGCGGAAGTGCGTTTAAAGCCCTCCAAGGTTGAGGGGAATTTGGTTTTTGTGGACGCACAGACTCTCTTTCCGCCTTCCAAAACGGAAGCCGAAGTGTGTTTAAAGCCCTCCAAGGTTGAGGGGAATCTCGTATATGTGGAAGCACATACTTTGTTTTCGCCTTTCAGTAGCGAAGCGAAAGTACCCGTTTCGCGATCCAGTGGGGAGGGGGAACCTTATCTTGATGAAGTACAGACTTCAAAAGCTCTTCCGCCTTCCAATATGGAAGGGGAAGCTACTTATCCGCTTTCCAAAGTGGAAAGGGAAATAAGCTTCTGTGGGATGATTGACACCCAAGAGGAAATTTGTCAACGATGTTAAGATTTCTAGGGGTGGAGGGGGTCTGTGCTATTGTGTAAAGCACAGATCCGTATTATAGTTTTACGTAAATCCCACAATCTAAAGATACTAACGCCTTATCAACGGAAATTATGAAACGTTTAGTACGACTGCCCTCCGAGAAAAGAGGAAGCTCGCCTGAACTTGATTAAAACAGTTACTGTCCTTTCTGCGCCTTGTCGAGCGCGCTCACATTTATTTTACGGACGTACTTGAGGGCTCTTCTATGTTAGTATTCTTTTTTTTTGATAAATATTCAGTTCCTGTGACCACAATACTGCCTTTAGTATTGAGAGGATCGGCCCTGCGATATGCGATATTAGGCCGACTAGTGTATCCTATTTTTCCTACTCCTCTCTTTAATTTCTTTGTGTGGTTGTAGTTTTCAATTTCTTGTCCTTTCTTTTTGCATTATTTCCTTACCGCCAAGAGACTGAGTCAATTTACCCAAAATTTTCATGCCAGATTTTAGGGTTGGAATTACCATTTTTTTTCTGGATGAACTTAGGCCTACTCTTTTTGTGTTTTTTTTTTTGGTTTGAAACGATACTTTCAACGGTTGAAAGTACTTGTTTTTTTTTGTTTTTGTAAGGCACAGTTAAAGCAAATGGGGTAAAATGGTTGTGATTTTAGTAATTGGTAAAGCGCGAGAAACAATGCAAATAATAATGTGTTTGCTATGAGTGTGGTCGTCCACCTAAGAAACACAGTTTAATAAGTTGATTTTTGTTTTACCTTGATTTTTATTAATACTCATTGCCCTATCTCGAAATCGATTAAGTTTTCCGTAAATTTGGAAATTAATTTAAGTTAATTTTTGTTTACTGACCCACGAGCATGGAATTTGGAATGGAAGCCTGTTAAGAGTAGAAGGGCCTGGCAACATTGTAAAGCCAGCCGCTTGCTAGGAGTGAGGACTCCAAATTTGTCACCCGTAAGCTCCTTCTAGGGGGGAGGTGTTATGACGTGGCAGATTGATTCTGACACGTTATTTTTCATCTTACTAACTCGAAGGAGCCCGTCGCGGATTCGCGCAACCAGGGAGCAAAAGCTTCATATTTAAGATATAACTTATTGTTATTATTTGCTCCTCTCTGAGGGGTGGGCGAATCATCTGAATTTCCATGCTCTTCCGGGGTCGTTTTCTTTAGAGAATTAGTTACTGAAAATGTTTATTTTGTTGTTTTTTATTAAACTATGCCGTCCAACGCCTGGGAAGGCGTTCCAAAGAAGGTTGCCAGCGTTACGCCAGTGCTCGTCGGGAGCGCAGCCGAGGGCTGTACATCGAGGGCGTTTAGCGGATGAGATTCCCGCTTTACGAAAATCTCTCGACGAGTAAGTTTGGGCCAAATTCGCACAGCAAGGGACATCTGATGGTTTTGACATCGATTAAGAATACAAGTTACCGATTAGAAGGAAGGATGACTAACAGGTGAAGGGGGGATGGCACATGACGAGCCCCCGAATGATCGCCACCATCTTCCTTCCTGGTTGTGCTCACGTCTTGAGTGGTTGTGAAATTAAGTTCACACAATTTTATAAATGTTTAACCGCCCTGATGGCGGACTGTTGAAAAGTATTGTTTTATTTATTATAATTCTGAGGATGAGTGGTGATTGTCACGGCGAGGCCTCGTTTTTCTGGTAAGCGGCTCGTTATTAATTTTATTGATTTATTAATCATTTGGAAATCACCACGTGCTTCTACCCGACAACAGTCGAGATTTTGTTTAAGTCGGAATTATTTAACTTGATATACTTTTTCTTTTTCGTAAACGATCACAGAATGGGCCATGAATATTCAAACACCAATATTGCCTCCCTCAGAGGATTACATATTTGAGTAAATTGTTAACTAATCTGTTTTATAATACAATCTTATGTTAAACCATCTTTTCTTTGAATAAATATTGTTTTATTTGTTAATTTTTATTCATTAAAAGCAGTGTATTAAATTATTTTGAGCCCGACTATTATCTTCCCTCAAGAGGGCAGTAAGTTTTCCAGGAAGCATGGCAAGAATTTCTGAGAATTCGTTCGTTCTCCGACTCACGCCCCTCTCCGCACTAGACGAGCTAGCTGGTGACATTTTTGTTACAAGTCAATCTCAAGTTGTCGATAAATTTGGAGCGACAATAATTAAATTCATTTTAATTATTGTCTGGCGCATCTGATGTTCATTTTACGGATAAAGTTCTGAATTTTGAAATAATTGATTTTTATGAGAAAAATGTCGGAAAGGCGTTGAGAAGCCAATAAATTATAACGAGGTTTTATTTTTAGAAAAAGTGTTTAAATATATTTATTTATTGATTTATTAATTAATAAGAATCGTGAAAAATCCCGTTATAGACTTTTGTCTGTACATTGCTTAGAACTTTAAATTTCATGCATAATTTTTCGTTTTGAGCATCAAGGATTTCAAATATACCAAAAAAAAATTTCGTGTATAAGAACGGGAGATATACCATTGTTTTGAAAAATGAAAAATCGAAAATTTTCAAATTTTACATATTTTTTGATGGACTGCTTTCAAACATTCAATTATTTTGGGACCAAATATGGCAGAGTATTAGATCTTGACCCAAGTTAGGTTTATAAATTTATAGACTTTAGAAATATTAATAAGAACGGGAGATATACCATTGTTTTGAAAAATGAAAAATTGAAAATTTTCAAATTTTACATATTTTTTGATGGACTGCTTTCAAACATTCAATTATTTTGGGACCAAATTTGGCAGAGTATGAGATCTTGACCCAAGTTAGGTTTATAAATTTACAGATTTTAAAAATATTAATAAGAACGGGAGATTTACGAGTTTTTCGAAAAATTAGCAAATTTAACATTTTCAAATTTTACATTTTTTGATGGAATACTTTTAAACTTTCTATAATTAAGCATTACATGTTATTTCATTACATTTCAGCATAAGTTTGTGGAAAATATTGTCTGATTACCGAGATATATAAGTATGTATAAAATTGTTTTATAAAAAAAAAAAAAAAAATCGAAAAAATTATAATCTTAATTCAGTGATATCTATATTAATAAAATCAGAATTTTGTGTGTACATTGCTTAGAACTTTAAATTTCATGCATAATTTTTCGTTTTAAGCATCAAGAAATTCAAATATACCCATACAAAATTTCATTTCTGTATGTATGTATGTATGTATGTATGTATGTATGTATGTATGTATGTCACCGAACATTTGTTCGCGCATCTCTTAGAAACAGCTGAACCGTTTGAAACCAAATTTGTCAGAGCGTTAGGTCTTGACCCAAGTTAGGTTTATAAACTTACATACTCAAAAAATATTGATAAAAAAGGAAGATATACATTTTTTTCAAAAAATTCAAAAAATCGAAAATTTTTAAATTATGCATTTTTTTATTAACTGCTGATAAACTTCCTATAATTAAGTATTACCTGTTATTTCGTCATATTTTAGAATAATTTGACAAAAAATATCGTATAACTGAGATATATAAGCATAAAATTGGTTTCTGGATTAAAAAAATTGAAAAACCTACATTTTTTTTATATTACTGACTTTGTGTTAGATGGCTTTTCATCTTTTTGAATTAATTTTGTTAGGTTCCCTACAACACATTTTGCAATAAATTTAAAGAAATACATTCATAAAAATAATTTTAGATGACTCATTTATAAAACCTGAAGGGGAGTTTCAGGAAAATGTAAAGAAAATATCCGTATAATTTAAAAATATAGGTAATTTAAATTTTGCTTTATCTGGTCAGACGTATTACTACAAGAGTTCTGTAATATGTGTTGCCTAAAGCACCCTTGACAGTGCGGCTCTACCTATGCGTCAAATCAATTTCTCTTAAATAAAATCAATTGTTTAAAGTTTTGATATTAAAATTTCAATAATTATACCTATAGGTTAAGTATTGTTAATAATTGTGTTTTTTTAAATAAAAATTCAATTAACTGCCTTATTCTATGCTACCACGCGGCCTACAAGTATCACGTGACATTATACAACGTGATATAGAATATTACAGAACTCTTATGGAACGGTTACGGCAGAAGTCATAGTGCAAATTCAAACAGTCTCAAACATAGTTTGTACTAAATATTTTCAACATTTTGTCATAAATTATTCTGTATGAAATACAAAACGCTTTAACACTAACATCTATTTCAAAAATTACAGAACTATTTACAGTTACTCCTAAAATGTTCCGCTTTAAATAATGAAAGTTTCTGAGATTATAAAAAACTTCGTTCTGGAATCTTGTATATCCGCAACTCCTATATTAGTTCTGCAAAATATACTGAAATAATTTTTTCCGTGTTCATTTAGCCTAAATCCTATTAAACCTAAAATGCATTAAGCCTAAATCCCATTTAACCTAAATCTCATTCAACCTAAAATGCATTTAAACTATAACCCATTAAATCCAAAAAGGTATTCAGCCTAAAACTATTTGTCCTAAATCCCGTTTAGCCTAAATGTTACATTATAAATTTCGTTCAATGGGATTTAGGCCAAATTTTTTTAAGCCTAATGCATTTTAGGTAAAAAAGAATTTAGGCTGATTGCATTTTGGGTTAAATTGGATTTAGGCGGAATGCATTTTTGGTGAAATGGGATTTAGGCTGAATGCATTTTAGATTAAATGGGATGTAGGTTGAATGCATTTAAGGTTAAATGGGATTTAAGTTTAATGGGATTAAGGTTAAATGGGATATAGGATGAATGCATTTGAGATTAAATAGAATTTGGGCTAAATGCATTATAGGTTAAAAGGGTTTTAGAATAAAAGCAATTTTGTTTACCTAGATGGGATTTAGGCTGATGCATTTTAGGTTGAATGGGGTTTATAATGGTTCCATGTTAGGTTAAATGAGATTGAGGATGAATGCATATGAGGTTAAAAGGGATTTAGGTTAAATACAATTGAAGTTAAATATGAATTAGTTTAAATAAGAGTTAGGTTAAATGGTATTCAAGTTAAATATGATTTAGGTTAAATGGGATTTATACTGAATTCATTTTAGGTTAAATGAGATGTAGGATAAATGCTTCTGGGGATAAATGGGATTTAGGTTAAATGCATTTTAGGATAAATGGGTTTAATTCTGTGAATTGCATTTTAGGTTAAATGGGATTTAGGATGTATGCATTTTAGGTTTAATGGGATTAAAGTCAAATGGGTTAGGCTGAATGCATTTTAGTTTAAGTGGGATTTAGGCTGAATGCATTTTAGGTTAAATGGGTTTCTTGCTAAATGTATTTTAGATTGAAGGGGATTTAGGCTTAATACAATTTAGGGTAAATGGGATTTTGCTGAATGCATTTTCGTCAAGATGGTTTTAGGCTGAATGGGATTCAGGCTAATTTGGTTATAGGTTTTTCTCGAAAAATACTTATTTTGATGAAAAAAAATTTTACAACATGACATGCGTATTTTTATCAGATCAACAACTTGGCAAGGTTGAGGCAAAGTAAAAATGCCTTGCCTCAACCTTGCCAATATTGCTGGAACATCCGGTGCTGTTTGGGTATGTGCTAATGGGAAGTATATCTAATAAAATATATTAGAATTTTATAATTTTTGGAAGAGAATTATGTTGCTTATAGAAAATTCTTTTTTGAATAATTTCTGTCAGAAAATACTTATTGGCAAAAAATACTTTCTGTCAGAAAATCATTTTTGTCAAAAAATACTATCTGTAAGGAAATACCTTTTAACAAAAAATTCTTTCTGTCAAAAAATACTTTTTGTAAAAAAATACTGTCGATGGCACGCCACTAGATTTCGTGCCCGCCGAAGGCGGGCTCGAAAGCTAGTAATTAATATAATTAATGATTTCTGAATAACTGTTTATAAAAAATTTAATGTAATACGAAACATAATTCAAATAAAAAAATGATTCATCACTGACAAGTATGAAGTTCAAAAATGCGATTTCCAGTTTGCTTTCCTAAGCTTGTGTGGTGCGTCAAAGGTTCGAATCCTCTATCCGTCAAATATTTTAATTGTTAAGTGTATATTTCCCAGGTAAAAATTAATTACAGGAACCTTAAAGGAACGTTGAAGGATCCTAAACTGTTCCTGTACAAGATCCTTTGACGATCCTGGAAGGGACCTTAAAGAATCTTTGAAGGATCCTGTACAAGAACCCCTGACGGAAATTGGAACCGACTACTGGTACAGGTTCTTGTACAGGACCATTTACTGTACAGGATCCTGTAAGGGCTCCCACGTGGTATCCTTTTCTCATTATTATAAATTTTCCTGTAGAGGTACCTACACATGTTCCTGCACATTATTAAGATCGTGCAAAGGATCCGTTGAAGAATCATGAGAAGGAACATGCTCAAGAACATATGTAGCTTTGTGACGGTAGTTTTTATTAAGTTTCCCGTACAGGTTCCTTCATAGGATCATGTATAGTTTCCGATATAGTTTTTAATTTAAAAATGGGAACCCGTACAGGAACTTGTACAATTTCCTTCATAGGTTCCAGCGTGTTAGAGAAGCTTAATCAATGTTCCTTTACAGGTTAATCTAGAGGTTCTTGCATATGTTACCATTGCGATGAAAGCTCCAATCTATGTTCCCGTAGAGATTCTCATAAATGTTCTTCCATATGTTATCATTGCCCAATGAGAAACTAACGATTGGCGCATTGTTGCAATTAATTATTTTATTATTGTTGGTTAAATCTCCAGCCAATATTTGGCAAGAAAGATTTGAAAGGAAGACACGTGAAAAATGTATTTTCAGTGGTACAAGATCAGGTCTTATTTAAAAGAGCTGAAGAAACTCGATCGTGAGAAAAGCAGACAGACGCGCGCCCTATGCCACTTGTCGGAACCACAAACGCGTGAGAATCCTCGGCGCGCAGACGCGGCATAGATGCGGCGCGAATCTTCCACTATTAGAATTTGAATTTTTGAAGCATTTAATCAAATTCAAGAAATACAATATTCTCAGATAGCCATGCGTACTAATCCAAAATACCCGGTATACCGGCTCTGTACTTGCCATGTACCTTCGCATTGTACTAGTATTATACGAGTATAGCGTAATTTTCTTGAGATACTTGCATTAAAATGGTACAGTACCAGTATGTGCATACTCTTTTTTATTCAACAGTATGATGTACTGGCACTGTACTTATATTATACTCTTACTAAGTACTCAAAATGACAAATTATTTTTCAAGATGGCGTCGTAGTACGACTCTGGTACAACTGCATATTTATTTAGTACGCCGTACTAAGTTGAAATAATTAAGTTTCTATTTATTACACACAAGTGTAATACTAGAACGATACTAGTACGTCGTACAAATGTAATAAAAATGTACATACATACTGGCACTGTACTTATTTAGTATCAGTCCTTCGAAAATCAGTACCTTTATACACGTATGGTACTAGTATACTGCAAAGGAACATGGTGTGTACAGTCCCAAGCAGCACGTAATATTACATGAATATCACAGTGACATAATATTGTAATATTGGTAATATTACGGGGTGATATTACAGTGATATTGACGTAATATTGACGTGATATTGAAATGTCCGCCTCAAGGTAATATTACAAGTAATATTACAGTAATATTACAAATATTTATTTATTTAAATATTTATTTTACATTAAATAAAATATTTTAAAAAAACCCGGCTCACACGGGGTTCGAACACGCAACGTTCGACACGACGTGAATACGCCTTGTACCTCTCGGCCATCTAGATCTTGGAATGTATTTCAAATAGTGTTCTTCATGTAGTACCTTAACGTAGTTGTTTCAAAAATTGAAATCATAGAGAACGCAATAAAACTTTGAGCAAAAAATATAAAATTAATTTACGGCTTATCTTCTGAGATATTATTATTTGAAAGTCACTATTTTTACACAGGTATAGGTTAAAATACATCTTTTTGGTGACACTTTTTTTAATATCCAATAGATAAATCATAGAGATCAAGTTGAAAAATTAGATTTCAATAGTAAAAGCTTGTTGATTTCATAAATCTTAATTTTAACTTATTCCACCGCAAGATAAGAGAGTAAAATTAAATAAATAATTAAATTTTTCAAGTTTTGTTTTTGTTTAATCAAAAATTTATACATATGACAACATCGCTTTTTTAATGATTCAGAAATATGCATAACTATATTCACACTTTTTGACATTTTGTAAACGTTTAATGTTTACTATTAGTACAAAATAATTGAATGTAATTTTGAAGTTAACCTTTTTAAAAAAGCGACGTTGCCACAATAAACTAATAGAAAATGACAACTGTAATCAAATAAGTTTTATTTTTCACACTTATTTTTATTCAATTAGTTTTTCATGTTGAAAATTTATCATTCAAGTTTAAAAGTTATTTTGAATATTTATTGACTAAATCTAAATGCATTTCTGATTACTTTTTCATTCAAAAAATCAATTTGACTAGCAACGTTGGCTTATAACTACGTTAAATTCTCTTTGGTACAATATGAAGAACACTTTCTAAACTATATTCCAAGAGCTAGATGGCAGAGAGGTACAAGGCGTATTCACGTCGTGTCGAACGTTGCGTGTTCGAACCCCGTGTGAGCCGGATTTTTTTAAAATATTTTATTTAATGTAAAATAAATATTGAAATAAATAAATCTTTGTAATATTACCGTAATATTACTTGTAATATTACCTTGAGGCGGACATTTCAATATCACGTCAATATCACAGTAATATCACCCCATAATATTAAGAATATTACAATATTATGTCACTGTGATATTCATGTATTATTACGTGCTGCTTGGGGTAATTTTTTAATTTAAGGAAACCTAAATTTTATTTACATATCCATATTATTATTGTTCTGAATAATTCTTTTTAAGGACATTTGCTTAAGAAAAAAGATAAGTTATGAAACATAATTAAATAATTCGATTCCAAGATTAATATTATTTATCCTAGCTCATTAATTCTTGTTATTATTAAAAATTTGTTATCTTTTCATACAAAATTTAAATTAACATTTGTTTAATTCTTTAACAATTTTTTGAATTTATAAACAAATATCAATATTATTTTCTATTGATGTTTTAATTATTTGCATTTTAGAGACAGTATATACCTACACGTTCTAAAACAGCAAAATATAAATACATAATTGTTTGAAGTTTTAATTTTAAACGTACCTAATATTATATTCAATTTAATTAAATTTCTTTGAACTTCTGTAAACTAAAAGAGTGTCACATCCCCGTGACTTGTTGAGTTCAGATATAAACAAACTTCATCTAATTCTTAAAATGCGTTTGAAATCAATACTTGCGTGATGACCCCATGACCCACAGAATTCAATGTCAATGGACTTCATAAGTTCATTCTTGAGTTGTATTAATCGATATTTGAGTAATGATTATTTTTTAAGAGTATGGGGCAAGGTGCGTGCGAATTTGATTTTTACCAAGAGGGGACAAGATGCGTACGAATTTAGTTTTTCTGTAGTGGGGGAGATGATTAAGAAAGAAAGGGGGTAAGATCCTGGGTCATTTTTGCATCTTTGACCTTGGGAGGTTAAACTCGTGTCTACCTTGTGATTGGCTACCGCATGCAAGGGTTCCATGTACCCTTTCAATGCTGTATGGTAGAAGGGATGAAAATACAAAGAACCGAGGTTTCTTCAAAAATTAAGCGAAACCAAAAATCAGTTTCTTCTCTGACATCTCCTAAGCCGGTTTTCTTTTCCAAGAGCTCCTAACTAACATCATAGGACTCTGGTAGAGTTCTCGATTCGCTACGGTCAGCTCTGGTTCTAAGTTCCTACCTGTGAAGTGTTGTATGCCAGTATTGGCCCGTGACTTTGTAATACGTGAAAAATCAAGTTTGAACTTGGAACCTTACACTACGTAAAATTTATTAGTACGGAATTCGAACGAGTATTGTCGCAGTCTTTTAACAGTATCCGAGAATAAATTGTATTGTTGTTAAATAAATATTGTTGTCAAAGTGTAAGTGAACTGTGTGTTGAGAACTTCCGGCATAGTTTGTCGGTACAAATAACTGTAAACGCTTCTGAGACATTTCTGATAAATCCATTCCTAAATTTAATCCTTTTCTTTGAAATTCCAAAATCTCAATCCTTTGCTCTCCAAATCTAATACCTCTTTAAATCAATCCATTCACAATAAATCCCAACCCTTGCTTCAGAAAAATAAGGGTTGTTAATCGTCATTAGCCCACGATTGAACATTTCTATCTGGAATCATCATTTCATCTAATTATTTGGAAGGACACTCATCCACATGACTAAAATTGGGATTGCTACGGAAACATAAAATACAACCTGACACCATCACAGAATCAGCCTTCTGTTTGACCCAAGTATCTTTCCGAACTTGCCTGGACCTTTTTGCTCCTGCCGTCAACGCATTGTCAAGGAAGACTGCAGGTCATAAATCTCTCCCGCTGGAGTCATTGGGTGCAACTTTGATCCCGCAGCGGATATTTAAGGGACCAGGTTCAACCACTGTTTTCTTCATAGTGAGGGTAAGAATCTATGTTTTGAGTATTTTCGTAAAAGTCCTTTATCCTGTCTAATAAATTGTGATTGTTCTCCTGATTGTGCTTATATTTTTCTGTGAAATATATATATGAATAAATTTTGCAAATTTCTTCATGAGCGATAAAAATAAGAATACGAAAAGTGACCGTCAGACCAGAAGTATAACCAAAACGCTAGCAGAACAGCAAAAAACTCAAACATTTATAAATTTTGGGGAGTCCACAAATCCTAAGGTTGTTCATTCACCACCAGTAGCAAAAAGAGTAGGCAATAATAATTTCAAAACTGAGGAACCATATACTAGTTTTTTAAGTGATCAATTCAATGAAAGTTTAATAAATCCCGATAATAGTTTAAAATTTTCAACTCCTAAAAAATCTTATTCAGACCAAATATCAGAATTAAGAGAAATTTTGCAAAAATCATTAAAGGATAATACCTTTGATGACAAAACTGTTGAAATAAATCAATTAAAAAACCTGTCACAAAATTTAGAATCAAATCAAAATTTACCAAATACACCTCAAGAAGAAAGTCCTAATACTGAAAATTCTAAAATCAATAACTCAGTATCAGATAATTCTTCTAATACAATGAGTGTGCCATACAATCAACAAGTGTCTTTAAGAGATGCTTTGGAAGTAGTACCAGTGTTTGATGGTCAAAATATATCTCTTTCAGCTTTTATAGAGGGGTGCGATGAGGCTAAACAAATTATTCCAGAGACACCTCAAGTAGAGGAAAATTTAGTAAAATTAATTCGTGGAAAATTAATTGGAGAGGCTAGAAGGGGAATTTACGGTTTAACTTTTGAAACAATTAAAGAATTAACGGACCAGTTACGAAAAATTTATTTACCGCGGAAAAGTGTTTATCAATTGCAAGGCGAGTTAGGGAACATTTATATGTGGGAAAATGAAACGGTTTTATCATACGCTAATCGAGTAAAGGAAATTGCTGATCAAATCTATGAAGCACATCGAATAAATAATAAAGGGACTTTGGATAAAACTTTTGTTGAATCTCTGGAAAAAGATCTAATTCAATGTTTTCGAAGAGGGTTAAAACCGGAAATTGGAATTCCAGACGTGTTGATTTTTAACGAAGCTACAAATAAAGCTATTGAGGTTGAAAGAAGAATAAATACTAGTTACGAGTTTAGAAAAGGAAAGTCTAGGGTAAATGAACCAAAAGAATCTAAAGTGACTTCTGCAAAAGTAGAGACCGTGATTTGTCAAATCTGTAATTTGCAAGGTCATAGTGCTGCTACTTGTTGAAGATTTACTAATAATCAAAATTTTCAAAATAGTGGTAGAAATTTTTCACCCTGGAATAGTGACAGAAACTTTCAAAATCGAGCAAATTCTCCATTACCTCAAGGTCGATGGGAATCCCCATCACGCGCACAAAATTTTTCTCCAAATCGTGGAAATTCATGGAGACCTTCGCAACAATCACCAAATTTCAGATCTAATTTTTCTCCTAATTTTTTAAATGCATCTTTTAATAACAGAAATAATATAACATGTAACTATTGTAAGAAACCAGGACATTTATTAAGAGATTGTAGGCGCAGGGAGTATAACAACCAATTCAAGGGTACTTATGATCAGTTTACGAGTAATAATCAATTCAGAGGAAATAACAATCAGTTCAGGGGCAACAATTATCAATTCAGAAGAAATAATGAATTTAGAGATAACAATGGTACATTTAGGGGAAATAGTGGCCAGGTCAGGGAAAATAATCAATACCGAGAAAACAGTCCATTGAGAGGAAACGATCAATACAAAGAAAGTGACAGACGTTCATTTTCACCAACGCCAATGAATCAGGGAAACGATCAGAACTGTCCCAATCAAGGTGCAGTGGGACAGGTAAATTAGGGTTAAATGCACCTGAAATTAAAATCGAAAAATCAGCAGAAAGTATTAAATTTAATTTCAGTAAAGGCAGTATGATTCCATCAATTTTTATTAATTTAAAAGGAATTGAAAATCCAGTTCATATAATGATTGATACAGGGGCAGGTTTAAATTTAATTAAAAATAAAACAATTAATTCCTTAATGCAGGTTAATACTTCTAGAAAGATACAGCTTACTGGAATTAACGAACATCCTGTACATACCTGGGGGCAAGTTAAATTAGAAATTTTCGGGTATTTAACTACATTTCACATAATACCTGATGAAGTACCTGTCGAAGAAGATGGAGTATTAGGTTCAGAATTTTTCACAGATAACAATGTAAAAATTAATTATGCAGAAAAATGCTTAGAAGTTAATGATCAATTTTATTCTTTTTCACTTCAAGATACAATAGTTTTACCACCTAGATCAATTACAGGTATGTACATGGTAGTTGAAAATATGGAAGTAAAGGAAGGTTATATACCATTAGTAACCACAACTCCAGGTATATTTATGGGTAATGCAATTGTAACAAATAATCAGGGAAAAGCTTATATTAAAGTCGCGAATACTCAATCTAAACCAACCAAAATTCAGATACCTAAAATAAAACTACAAGAATTTCAAGAATTTAAAGAAATAAAAAATAAAGTTAACCAAACCGTATCACAGAAATCTGATGTCGATTGTAATTCAGTTGAGGAAATTTTGGATAGTTTCTTTTCTACTTCAATTTCAAATCATGAACAATATGCTTTTAAAAAGATTACAGGTAAAGAAAAAGTTAAACAAATATTAGATTTACTTCGGTTAGATCATTTAAGACCAGAAGAATTAAATCACGTAGAAGCTTTAATTGAAAAAAAATTCTAAAAGATTTCATTTACCAGGTAAATATCTTACGGCTACAAATGTTTTAGAACATAATATTCCAACAAAAGATGAAGAACCTGTATTTACGCGTCAATATCGATTTCCACCTGTTCACAAAGAAGAACTTTTAAGACAAACAAATGAATTAATTGAAAATAAAATCATTAAACCTTCCCAATCTCCGTATAATACTCCAGTTTGGATTGTTCCAAAGAAAGATGATTCGCAAGGTAATAAAAAATGGCGGATGGTACTCGATTTTCGTAAATTAAATGAAAAAACTATTACTGACTTTTTTCCATTGCCTAATATAAATGAAGTACTCGAAACTCTCGGGAATGCGCAATACTTTTCTGTTTTTGACTTAGCTTCCGGTTTTCATCAAATTAAAATGAGTGCAAAAGATTCTCATAAAACTGCTTTCTCTACACCTTATGGTCATTATGAATTTGATCGTATACCATTCGGTCTTAAAAATGCTCCAAGTTGTTGTCAAAGGTTAATGAACTCGTGTCTATCTGGATTAATTGGAACGGAATTATTTGTTTATTTAGACGATGTCGTTATTTTTGCAAATTCTTTAGAAGAACATCAAGAAAAATTTGATAATTTTATGAATCGTTTAGAAGTAGCAAATTTAAAATTACAGCTAGATAAATGTGAATTTCTTCGACCAGAAGTTGTTTATTTAGGACACATTATTGATAAAAATGGTGTAAAACCAGATCCGAAAAAGCTTAGCGCAGTTAGAAATTTTCCGATTCCGAAAACTATTAAGAATATTAAACAATTTTTAGGTTTGGCAGGTTATTATCGGCGTTTTATCAAAAAATTTTCAAAGAAATCGGGTACTTTAACTCAATAACTAAAGAAGGATATGCCTTTTAAATGGAGCGATAAACAACAAAAAGCTTTTGAACTTTTGAAAGATGAACTTTGCGAAGAACCTCTGTTAATAAGACCTGATTTTGAAAAACCCTTAATACTCACTACTGACGCTTCGGGTTTTGCAATCGGCGGAATTTTGTCTCAAGGTGAAATAGGAAATGACCAACCAATTGCTTACGCTTCTAGATCTTTGAATGAGCCTAAAGTAAAATATGATACATATAATAAAGCAGCCTTGGCAATTATCTATTGTGTTTTACATTTTAGGCACTTTCTGTATGGTAGGAAATTTAAGATTGTTACAGATCATAAACCTCTGCTATGGTTTAAAAATTCAAGCGATCCTTGTTCCCGTGTACCAAGATGGAAACTTAAATTATCGGAATATGATTTTGAAATGATTCATAAAGCCGGAAAAATGAATGTTAATGCGGACGCTTTATCTAGAAACCCTGTTAATATTGCAAAAAGAATTATTCCAAAACATTTTGTTAGTGATAGTGATGAAGTGAAACAAGTGTTTGGAGAAGACGAAGATGAAGAAGAAACCACATTTGAAAACACATTTCAGGACGAAGAGTTGGATGAAGACGATCATGAAGAAATTGATCGGGAAATTGAGGAAAATACTAACAATTATCTTGTTAGCATATACGAAGATGATGAAGATGATACAAGTTTCGAAGATGAATTTGTAAACAAAGAAAAAGACTTAAATTGCTATGAACAATTTGACTATGATCTTTTTGAAGAATTACATAATAAAGAAGATAATTCTGATTTTAAAGCGGTAACTAGAAGACAATTAAAGAAACTAAATCAAGAAAAAAATGAGAACCAAAATGAATCGGGTAAGTGTGAAGATAATATAAATCGGGAAAGTATTCGAAATCTGAGAAATAAAAATTCTAAGTCAAGTAAATCAAGTGTAAATCAAAATCAAGTGAATAAAAATACTAAATCTATAAAAAATGAGTCAAGTAAGTCGGGTCGGAAACGTAATCTAGTAAAAATAAATCCTAAATCTGCGAATATTGAATCAAGTGAATTAAAAAGTGATCAAAATCTAGTGAAAATAAATCCTAAATCTGTGAACACTAAATCAAGTGAATTAAGTAATGATCGAAATCTAGTGAGTGATAATTTTAAATCTGTGAACATTAAGTCGAATGAATCAGGTGTAAGTCGAAATCCAGTGAATAAAAATTCTAAGTCGGTTAATATTAAGTCAAGTGAATCAAGTGAAAATCGAAATCTTAAATCGGTTACTAAATCAAGTGAAATAATAAAGAATCAAAAAAGTGAAAATACTAATTCTGTGTATACTAAATCATGTGATGGTGAAATTAATCTCGAAAATCTAAAAACAAAATCAAAGAAATCTAATCCTGAAACAAATAATTGTGAAGAGTCAAAAATCGAAGAAAATTTTTAGAGTCGGTGTAATACAAGAAATCTACGAAGTCGGAGAAATATCGAGGAAGGTCGAAATAAAAAATATTATTCAGATTCTATGGTCGATAATGAAGAAGATGAGGAAGAAATACTAAATCAAGAAATTCATGTTCAAGATAAAAATCAAAGTTCGAAAAATTTACAAAATTCTCATGAAGATTCTGATCCTGATTACATTCAAAATTCTGTAAAACTAAATAAATCAAAGATAAAAAAGAAAAGAGGAAGGCCTCGTATAATAAACTCTGATAATCAAGCAAGTAAGTCAATAAAGAAGAAAAGGGGTATACCCAAAAAAGATTTAATTCATGTAGAAAATGAAGATAGTGAAGACTCAGATCCAGAATATTTCTTTCAAAATGATAATTATGAGGTACCAAGAAATCTTTATGAAAATCACGAAAATAATAATTATAATGAAGATAATAAAAATTTTAGTGACAGTGATGATAGTATTGAGGATTACGAAGAAAATGAAGCATTTAATTATGATAGAGAGTTTAAAGAAATTGAAGAAATAAAAGAAAATGAAGAAATCAAAGAAATTCTTAAAGATGAAAAAATTGAAGATATTGAAGAAGATAAGGAAAATGAAGATGACATGGATGATGTCGACTGCGACTTAGGAAATATTGATTTTATTTTAGAAAGCAATAAACGTCCCCCTCCCGAACCCCCACCCTTAGATGATCTCCCTGTTTCTAATAATAGTATCCCTTCTCGTAATAGCATTGTTGAATGCAAAGACCAATTAAGAATGAGAAAGGACAACTATGTATACTTTTTATCGACGACATGCGTACCTCAGGATAATGGTTCAAAGAGTCTGTTTAAGCAAAATGAATTACCTAAATTTAAGAATCTTGAAATCGGTCAAGCAAAAGAGTTTAAAAGTTTATCACAAAATCAAATTGAAGATATATCATTTTGGCCTAATCATGCAAATACTAACGATATAGAAAACGCTTATCATTTCCAAAATTCTAATCAGTCAATACTCCTTATTAGAGTAAATCCTATCAATGAACTAGAAACAATAATGGAAGAAGCATAAATCTAAATAACTTTTAAAGTTCAGAATAAAACTTCTTTTTCTCCTCTAAATTTCCTAAATCATCCTCTGTTTTCTATCATTTTAAACAAAGCGAATTTCAATCTTATCACTCATTACTCCAGAATTCCCATCAAATTTATTTTAATTATTAAGATTGAACATCGTTATTTAAATAACTATATATTTAAATGTAGTTGTTAGCGGGTTAAAACTTTGTGATGGCCGGTCTTGGCCTGGTGGTGGGGTTGTAAACATTTTTAATAATAAATTACAACAATCAAAATATTAATGACACAAACTTTAAATTCAATCTATCAGCAATTTATTATGTCAACTGTTCGTGACCAAAGTTACAGATAAAACCAAATCTAATTGACTCTAATTAACATTCACTCATTTTACAAACTTTATCAACGACTTACATACATCGAACCACGATGAAGAATCTTTGCTGGGGATTTACAAAGGTGCTATCGAATTCGGTGACCTCAGCCAGTTGATGCTTTCCTTATTCTCCAAGCTGCAATTGTGTAGGAGTTTGATTCGGTCCTCCCAAGAACATGTGATTCCAGGCGTCCCTGGAATCTATCGGCACTCGGTAAAATGGTACTTTCCACCACAATGGGATTTGTCACTCGGGAATTCACGCCAATTGGACTTTCACAAAAAATACAATACTCAAATAAGAGAACAGTCAATCCATGGATTTCACTGAGACAACACCAGCATTGACTCGCTGGGCCGCTCACGTTCAGAGACAGAACGAATCTGATTCATTTCCCTTAAGGGAACACCTTTTCCCTTTCTTCTATTACTTGTCATATTCCCGATGACTCCCGAATTGACCCATTACATAATCCCTCTTTTCAATTACTCCACCAGAGTGATTGGAAACAGCCCCGATCCACCATCAATCTGCTCCCTTGGGTAACGACTTGCTGCACCTCCTTGTGATTTTAATTTTCCTTTTGTCATAATTCGGTCTTATTTACATTGAAATATTTTTCTCTTACATTTATACACATACGCATTTCAATAAATTAACCTTAAAAAATATTTTACAATTTTATCAATTAAATAACAACGTTTTAAAATGACTTGTACTTTTATAATTTTTTTTTTTTTTTTTATATCATACGTCAATTAAAATTTTTTTTCCTATTAATTATTAAATTCAATATTTACAACTAATTATGCTTTCACAAGCACTTTCATAAATAAAAGAAGCATTTTAATTCAGCATGTTTAAGAAATCTCCCAAACCTTCCCTTCTTTATTATCGAGGATGATATTTTCGTAGACTTTCGCGATTGTAAATGCCAATTTCCTTTTGTTCATTCGATAATTCCACTAGTTTAAATGCATTCGTTTTTACCTCTGATTGAACTTTATATGGACCGCAAAATATGTGAAAAAATTTATCTATTTTTTGTTTTTCTGAACTCGACAAATGTGGAATTTTTAACAAAACTTGATCTCCCGAATTTATTTCTATCTTAGACACTTTATTATCTTTTTTAGCTCTTAGTTTAGCCTGGCTTCTCATTTTTTGTCTCGCATTTTCTAACTGGATTTGTCTTGGCATTGGAAACTCAGGTGGAAATTCAATGGTTTTCCTAATTATATCTTTCGGGGAAGTTCCGAAATGGAGCTCAAAGGGCGAGAAACCAGTGGAACAATTCACAGTTATATTTAACCAATTTTGGATTTTCTCAATATAGTTTGTCCATCCCGTGTGTTTCTCAGAACAATACGCTCTAAAAAATCGACTCAGTTCCCTCATCGTTCTTTCCACCGGATTTAATTTCGGGTGTCTGATCGATGAATAGCAAACTTTAATTCCAATTTGATTTAGCGCATTCTTTCATTTTAAAGAGGTAAACTGTGTTCCGTGATCCGATAATATGCGTTTTGGAATACCAACTTCCTTGAAGTAATGTTCTAATTTCTTCAAGCAAGTTACAGTATTTTCTCGCTTTATCGGATACAATCTTACCAGTTTTGAAAACACATCTTTCGCAACGAAAATGTATTTTGTTCCTCCTCTTCCTACTGGAAGTGGACCATAAAAATCCACTGCTAACAAACTATTTGGTTCCTCCGGAATGATAGGCTGGAACTGACCCTCCATACTAATATTTAAATGCTTGGTCCTTTGACACAGATCACATGTCTTTATTCTATTTTTAACATTTTTCTTTAATCCTTTCCAATAGAAATTTTTTTCCACCATTTTAATAGTTTTTTGTATTCCCATGTGACCTATCTCCAAATGAGTAGCATCTATCAAGTTATTTTTTAGTTGCTCAGGAATGACAATTTTCCAATTATTTACATTTTTCGGTTTGTGGAACACAATATCGTTTTTTATTACAAAATCCTGTAAAACTACCTTTGCCTGAATTTTATCATAAATTACTTTTATTTTGGTATCCTCTTTTTGTAATTTTGCAATACTTTTCAGGTCTTTCATTAGAGGATTTCCCTGCCTAATAACATTAATCATTTTATACGCGCTGTCATTCATTTGTATTTGATTTATTGGTTTTTCTGTTTCGGTAGCTACTATTATTCTTGTGTCCTGTTCATCTTCAACTTGATTAGGAAAGGTTCGGCTAAAGTAATCAGCAACAACGTTTTTTATCCCTTCACAGTGACTTATCTCGTATGAAAAATTTTCAATTAACCCATTCCAACGATATAATCGCGAATTGTAAAAACTCGATTTCAAAAGAATTTTCAATGCTTTATGGTCTGTTCTTATTTCGAATGTTAACCCCAGTAAATATTTTTGGTATTTAATTAAGCTATATACTATTGCAAGCAATTCCAATTCCGTTATATTGTAATTTTTCTCGTGAAGGGATAGACACCTGCTGACCACCGTAATAATTCTTTCGTATCCCTTATCATCTATCTGAAACAAAACGCCACTAATTCCTTGTTTACTTGCATCAGTCTGCAAAATAAACGGCCTATCGTGCAAGTAATGAGCCAACGGAACCGTTCGAATAAAATTATCCTTTAATTTTTTAAACGCTATTTCATGATTTTCTGTCCATTTATATTTATGCTTTTGACTTAGCAAATCTCTGAAAGGATCCATATAGGTCGCGTACTTGTAAACAAAACGACTATAATAGCCAACCGCACCTAAAACAGACTGTAATTCTTTTCGACTCGTTGGCGAGGGAATGCTTTTTATCGCACTAATCCTTTCCGGATCTGGTTTTATGCATTCCGATGTCAATAAAAAACCTAAGAATTTTACTTCTTCCCTACACCAAAGCGATTTGCTAAATTTTAGAGTTAGCCCTGCCTTACCTATTTTTGTAAAAAACTTATCTAAATGAATAAGATGGTCTTTAAAGTTTTTTGATGTGATTAGAACATCGTCGATATAAATAGTTAAAAATTCAGATATTTCGCTCTCTAACACTTGGTTCAACGCCCTCACAAATCCGCTACTTGCCGTTTTGATTCCGAAAGGAATTCTACAAAATTGGTATGACCTTCCCTCGAAAACAAAAGCGGTGTATTTTCTTGATTCTTTCTCGAGTGGTATTTGAAAAAATCCCAGGGGCATATCGGTTGTCGAAAATACCTCTGTTCCCTCGAATTTCTGCAAAATATCATTTATCTCTGGCGGGCCTTCATGTTCCGGGTAAATTATCTCATTCATAAACCTTGCATCCAAACAAATGCGAATATCGCCATCTCCTTTTTCAGTAATTCGTAAAGGATTGCAATGTTCACTATTTGACAGCTCCAATATCCCTAACTTTAAATATTCATTTATCTTCTCACGAACTTTAGGCACTTTTGCTAACGGAACTGCGTAATGTCTCCTAATAATAGTTTTATTTGACTTAACCCGAATTTTGTGTTCATAGCCTTTAACGCAACCAGGTGTATCAGAAAAAATTCTCCTATGTTTAATCAGCAATTTATATAAATCAATTCTTTCACTTTCCGAAATGTTTTTTATCAGCCATACGGCCTCTTTAACCCCATTGGTAAATTTCCTTTCTACTTCCTTGTTATTAGCTCTATCCCCCGCCCCGATAGTTGAAATTGGACAGTGGTAACTTTGTTTCTTTTTTAATTCTACCTTTTTATTTATCATTTTAACTTGATTTTTTATGACATTATTTTTAATTAATTTAATATCGTTATTTTGATTTTTTATTTCTTGATTTTGATTTTTTATCTCTTGGTTTTGATTTAATTGTTTTACTGAATTTTCTCCGTTTTTTGATTTAATTAAATTTCCCTTATTTACATTTAGTTTTTCATTCTCAATTTCAACTATGTTTTGTTCTGAATTAAGATAGAATATTACAATTGGATAGGAGAACATTTCTTTTTTAATGACCAATGTTTTGTTTGTAAATTTAATTTCTACTTCATTTTCTCCACACCAATTTGTACCTAATATAATGTCAAAGTTTAATTTGGGCACTACCAATAAACAAGACATAAATGTTCTTTCACCTATTTGAATGTCAACCATAATTTGTTCCTTTACATTAAATGCCTTTTTTCCAAATGGACCTATTAAGGATTGTCACTGGCGTGGTGCGCGGCAAGGGGATTGTTTCCATTAGCCCCATGTATTTGAATGCAGGGTTTTAACCTAAGAAAAAAAAATGACTTTCCTAATTTCCTTGTAAAAACCCATTTAATTGCGTTAATAATATAAGAATATATTTAAAAAAGGTGTAAAAGTAGGCAAAGAGTTCTTTTCTTACTAAAATAATACAAAGTTTATTAAATTAACTTTCTTGAAAAACCGAGATAAATAGCGGCAACGTCGCATGCTCGGAACAGACTTTGCGCGTCGTTGGTAAGACTGACATTTGTTGACAAGCATGACAAACTAACCTCAAACTTTCGATGCGTTGAATCGTTCTAAACATGGAAGTGCAAATTAGCAAAAAAAATGAAGTTAAAGTGCGTTATAAAGGTCAGTTTACGACTGAAAAACGATTGAATCATCTTAAAGTAAAATCTGCAACCGGAAAAAGAAATAAAGGGTTAAAAGTTGTAGATAATATTTCGAAAAACATCCCTTCAAACCTTATGAAAAAGTTTCCGGAAGGTAACAGGATTGTTAATATTTCTCATTTGGCAAAAGAAATGAAGTGTAAAGATCCTGAATGTGGGGAATATCTTGCACTTGCTTTCATTGAAGCTGAAAAAAAAGAAGGATTAGGTTCTACAATGTCGATTCGTTGCCACAAATGCTTTCTCATAAATGAGGTTACTACCGGTGAAAAATATGAACCTGCTAATGGTTATCCTGTTTTTAAAATAAATACCACAGCTGTGCTAGGTAAGCATAATTTTGACTTTCCTATTTTCATTCTCGTGAATATTTTAATAAATTATTTAAGTATAAATATGCATTGTAAAAAAAAGTTTGTAGATTTGTAAATTGTTCTTAGAGTAACAAATCGAGTCGCGTTATACCTGGTTTTTGTTATTATTATAAACGTATAATTATTATTGCAATGTTAAAATACATTCTAGTTCATTATTTGCTATTAATTTGTTCATCTAAATTCTGTATTGTTTTATTAGAATTTATTTATTACTTAATGACCAGTTCCAATGTCACTTGATTCGATACCAACGTGTTAGGTAGTAAATTGCCAAATTAATTTCTTCTGTAAAAATTGTCACAATATCTTTTCTTATTTTATAAATTATATAATTTTCTAAGCTAATCCTTTTAATAGACATTAATAATTTATTATAAATAATATACTCATCTATCTTTATTAAATTAATTCTTTCTTTAAATGTATAATAAATTATTTATTTCTTTATTATATAAAAAATATAATAACATAATAATTTCCAAAAATTAATAAAATTATATAAATTAATATTTTAATAATTTTAACAAATAAAAATATAATAAACGTTGTAAGTTCACTTTGTTTATGAAAAGTTTTATTGAATATTGTAGGTGCTTTGCATGTAGGAAAAGAACATGAACAAACTGCCAATTTTCTGTCTGTTATGGAAATTCCATCAATTACCCAAGATGCGTTTAAACGTCATGAGAGATATTTGGTTCCAGCCATTGAAACGGTCACCAAGCAAAGTATGGAGGAGGCAATTGCTAAAGAGCGACAGTTGACTTTAGAAAATATCGACGAAATTATAAAATATTTGTTAGTAAATTAAAGAAATTTTTCTCAGAATTTACATATATGTGTACGTCCATATGAAAAGGGACCAGGTTGTCGATTTTATTTATCGAGATATTCGCATTTTTCTAAAGAAGATTCAGATTTTCGAAATTTTTTTTATTGCTGAAAAACAAACTACGTAATGTCCTTCGTCGAATCATGCATTTACAATAACTTTATAGTAATTAAAAACACAAAAAAATCTTATTTTAATTTTAAAAATGCATGGGCGCTAATGGAAATCTTGAACTTTATACTCGTTTTTCTCAAAACTAGGATTTTGATACTTTTAACTTTGAATGCTTATAACTTTGTGAATTTTTCATCTAAAGGGATCCAAGACCTCTCGAAATGTTCGAAATTTAATAAAGAATATGGTCATATAGATAAGTCCAATAGTGCCAAAGTGGGCCCTTTTCATATGGACGTACACATATAGTTAACACAAAAAAATGTTTTTCAATTAACAAAACTCTGAAGCTTAAGATACTTCAAACGAATTTTGAAAGATTTAGTTACGAAATTTTCAAGAAAAAGAAGTTTGAGTTGATATTTTTCTTCCTACAAAATGTTCCAACATGGAACAATTTCAAAATATTAATTTTAATTATATTTTTCTTTACATTTAAAAACCAATATTTGGTTTAAAGTTACAGTTCCGTTTAATAGTATGTGGCCACCTTTCTTGGTCGATATTTGACTTCGTCCAAGTGCAAAAATAATGTGGAACTTAATTTTTTAGAACCAATTTATATTGTCTATAATTTTTGTTTTTTTTTTATACTTTCTTACTGACTTTATTTCTATTTTTAAAATTTAAGGAAGTGAATAGACCTTTATATCCAATTGTAAATATTTTTTTTCTGATCACATATATACACATGACCAATCAATTTCTTCGTTAATTTAATATTAAATCTTAAATACAAAATTGTAGTGAAACATTATAAATTTTCTTTTTACGAGAAAAAATATTAAAATATATAATAAAATACAACGACAACAAAAAAAAATATCTTTTTTTATTTGTAGACCAGATCACTTAGATAAGAAGTTCATTATACCATCAGGGAAGGAACCTTCAACAGTGGATAAAGATGACGTAGTTAGAATTTTTGTGGCGTTTGATTACGGATGGAGTAAAAGAGGCAACGGTCGACAGTACGACAGCAAAAATGGATATGGTGCTATCATAGGCTATTTTTCTGGATTGATCTTAGATGTTCAAACGATGAACGTAGATTGCAAAAGCTGCAAACTCAATGTGCCACAAAGTGCTCATGATTGTAGGAGAAACTTTTATGGTACTTCCAAAGCTATGGAAGCAGAAGCAGCTGCAAGGCTTGTAGTCCGTAGTTCCATTTTAAAAATGTTTAATGTTGAAGTAGGTATCTTTGCAGGGGACAATGACAGTACAAGTATCCATGCCATTCGTCAAGAAATTGACCATGAAATTGTAAAAGTAGATGATGCTAATCATACAAAAAAAGGAGTTGTAAATTTACTTTATAACGTTACTAACAGCGAAGATACTCTTAAAGAACTATCGAAAGAAGCCAAAGATTATCTTCGACGATGTTTTTCATATGCATTGGAGCAAAATAAGGGAAATTCAACTGAACTAGCTAAAGTCCTTAGAAATATTCCATATCATGCTTTCAATTTACACGACAACTGTGGAGCTTGGTGCAGATACGCTATAGAGAAGGAAAATTATGATCACTCTGCAATTCCTGGTGGTTTTCAATCTCCCGAATTATTCGAATCTTTAAAACATATTTTCAATAAATTAGCAGAAAACTCTGAAAGATTTGCTTCAGCAGCATCAAGCCAAGCGAATGAAAGCTTAAATAATTCAATTACCCGAAAGTGTCCTAAAAATGTCTGCTACAGTCTATCGGAATCAGCGGATACTCGAGTAAATTGTGCAGTTGGCCAAAAAAATGTCTCTTTTCAATATTTGGAAAAAATTTTACTGGCACTAGGCATAGAACCTGGGCAGTGCTTAAAAGACCGAAACAGCTACTGCAAACATATTTTGGATAAAAAAATTGAAAAATCTAGAGATCCAAATAATAAATTGAAAAGACGTAAAAATAAAATTAAAAATAAAAGATTAAGAGAAAGCAAAGAGTCTAAGGAGCAGCACACGTACGAGAGTAATATAACACTTTCTATAGATCTACAAAGCCAAAGCAAAGCACTCATGGATACCTCGAAGGCAATACAAATTTTCAGGAATTCAAATTTAAATTTTCCAGAAAAATTATGTACAGCCACAACTCCTGCATTTGTTTATTTCGATTTGGAAACAAGTGGACTCTCTTATCAATGCGACATTCTTCAAGTGGCTTTTAAATCTGGAACCGAATTCTACAAATCTTATGTAACACCGACTAAAGCTATTTGCGGAAAAGCATCAGAAGTCAACAAGTTAACCGGTAAACAAGGACAGTTATTTCTGAACCAGAAACCCATTTCTTCTCGACCTAAAAGACTAGTTGCTGGTGAGATTATCAAGTTTCTGGAAGATTTAAAGAAACCTTGCATTTTAATCGGACATAATGCCAAATCATTTGATATACCCAGGTTAATAATATTTATGTTTCAAGTAGGCTTGCTTGATGAATTTCATAATGCTGTAGATGGGTTTGTTAATACTCTCATTATTTTAGGAGAGAAATTTCCAGATAGAAAGGGAGTGACTGGAAAATTGAAATTGACGACATTAGCATCTGAATTATTAAAAATTCCAACTGATGGTGCCCATGATGCATACTTTGATGTATGTATTCTAGAAAAAGTAACAAAAAAATACTTTTCTGATGATTATTTAATTAAAAAAAAATTAAATTTAAAAGAGTCTGCTTGCAACCTACAACGCTCTCTAAATCAGAAGCAAAATACCAAGTCCTTCGATTGTGTAAAGCATCTTCTTTCAAATTATATTATAAAATTGATCACAAGTAGTGGAATTACATTGGATGATCTAAAGAATAAGTACCAAAAAGATGGAGAAATCGAGACTGAAAAATTTTTGATAAATTTGCAAATACCAAATGAAAAAAGCAAAAAAAAATTTACTAGTCTTAAAGAAAAGCATATAACAAAAATAATAAATTATCTCAAAGCATTGTAAGAGATCTTATTACTTTTTCTATTTTTATTGTCTTTTATTCATTATAAAGACGTTGATTCCAAATTTATTTGTGATATCGTTTACTTATACGACACCAAAGGAAAGCATAAAATTCTAGTATTCTTTGTAATAGGCTTTAAGTATAAGTTTAATTTTAAAAAAGATTTTTTATTAGCCTTATTAAATCGTGTTGTGCATCGTAATAACAAATTAATCTAAATATGTGCCTTGTTATTTTCGATAATAAGATATACGTGCCGTTATTACATATGTATATCATTTATGTCAAACTTACTACATATGTATATCATTTATGTCAAAGTTACTACATATATAAATGTTTTTTACATTTCGTAATAAAAATATCTTTAAAAAGTGACTTCTTCAATTATATTTTTCCCTCTTTTCTGAAATAAAATTTAAATAAAAGGAATAAAATTATTAATTTTCGTTGTCGTAATATTTTTGAAAATATTTAGTAATTCAATTATTTATTTTGAGGTGTGACATACTTTTTTCTTTTTTAACTTTTTAAGTAACCGTAAAAGCTGTAAAATTTAAGTAAAAAGAATAAAATTATTAACTTTCGTTGTCGTAATATTTTTGAAAATATTTAGTAATTTAATTATTTATTTTGAGGTTATGTATTTCTTTTTTTTTCAACTTTTTAAGTAACTGTAAAAACTGTAGAATTTAAATGAAAAGAATAAAATTATTAACTTTCGTTGTCGTAATATTTTTGAAAATATTTAGTAATTCAATTATTTATTTTGAGGTTATTTTTTTTTTCTTTTTCAACTTTTAAAGTAACTGTAGTTTTTTATAATTTAATTTATTTAAATTTCAAGAGTAAACATATACAATCTTCCTTTAAAATTAAATAATGTAATAGATTTGTAAATTTGTAATATAATTTAAACAAAGTAAAATTATACATTTCAATCTGTCACTTTCATAGCATTTGAACGATTTGAACTGAAGCGAAACGGTGCGGCGCGTACGTGCTGCCTTGTACAGAGCAGACATCTGTTACAACGTTGCCACGTTTCCATGTTTCCTTCTTTACTACTCAACAAAATCAAACTTTGATAATTATTTATTCAATAAATCCGTGGTAAAGTTTTTCTAAACTTTCATATTTGGAACTTGGCGACATTTTCTTCCTAATAAACTAAGTCTCATAATTTTGGCTCATTTCCATCACACCTTTTATCTAAGATTTACGTGAGTTTCCATAAGAACCTATGTTAAATTGCACATTTATTTTAATTTTTTAAACAAAAACTACGTGGTGAAAAATTTTGAAAAAAATCGAGGCTTCCTGAATTGATTTGAGGAACAATGTGTCAAAATTTCATACTTGTGGCTCATTTCCTTAAATTGCCGGTGACAATCCTTAATTTTATATTACTAACTGGAAGTCTCGGTATCCTATTGTCGTCTAATTTATTTAATGTTTCTTCGGATATGCATTCTACCTGCGCGCCTGTGTCAATTATTATTTCTACTTTTTCATTTAGGATTTTTCCAGTTAATAAAGGACATCTGAATTTAGCTAGTTTTTGTTTCCTTTTATCTTTTTCAAGTATTTTTCCGTTTATCTCATCAGTTAGATCCTCTAGTATGTTTCCTATCCAACGACACGTAATCGGATCTATTTTACTGTCGTCTATTCGTTTAAATCCTCAATCTCCTGGTCTTCATTTTTTTCTTCCCGCGCTTCATCTAAACTATCTTCTAAATTTTCCTCGCCATCATCTATAAATCCTATCTTTCTAGCTCTGTCATGTGATCTTTTCCCTCTCTCTCTTCCATAATTATTTTCCCTACTCTCTCTATCCTTCAATTCTCTACTCTCTCTTCGCCAATCGCCTATCTCCTCTTTTCTTTTCTCTCTATACCTATCTTCGTCATATTTCCTATCTCTGTTTCTATTTCTATTCTCATGACTATCTGCCCTACTCTGGGTTTTATTTTCTATATTTTTCTCTAATCGATCATATTCCTTTCTTGCAAAATTATTGTTAGATTCCCCTCGATTTCTGAAGTTTCCCCATCCATTTTTATTTTCCTCTCTAAAATTCCCCTTTCTATTATCCACCTCGGTTTTATTGTAATCTCTATTCCAATTTCCCCTACTATTCTTATCATTCTGTTCCCATCTATTTTCGGAATTTTTTGCCTTTAATTTTTCTGATAATCTGTCCGTTCCATCCCACCATGCCAGAGTTTTTATTATTTTCGAGGTGTCAACGAAATCAACAGTTGCTAAAGTATTTTGAATTCTAAGCGGAAGATGTCTAATGATCATATAATTACGTATTTCATCAGAGAGAGGAGGATCAAGATAAACAGAATCTCTCATTTGTTCATGAAAATAGTTTACTAGCGTTTCGTCGACTTTTGAAAATCTTCGTTCCCGCCATTTGTTCCCCATCTCGGCTCTAAATTCCATTGAATAAAACTCGGTAAAAAAATCATCTTTAAAATTTTCATAACAATCCCAATTATACGAGTTTGAGAGAAACCAAGAACGAGCTCGACCTTTAAGTGCATATTTAATCACAAATTTTTTTTGATCCTGAGGAACAGCATTAATTTCAAAGTAATCCTCTAAATCAGAAATAAACTCAGACGGATTACTTTTATATTCATTTTCGAAAATTGGCATTTCAATTTTAATTTTAACTCTCTGTTCAGTTCTACGATTATTATTATTTACATTTCTTGTTAAATTTGTAAATGCTTCTGTCATCATTTTAATCATTTGTTTCATTTCATCAACAGATTTCTCACTCTGTTTCTTATCGTCATGCATACCTTCGTTCTGACTCATCCCTTCTTTTTGATTACTAAAACTACTTTGGCCCGAGAAATTTATTTGACTTTCTTTATTTAAAAATTTATTTTTAGAATCATCTACTTTTTTAATAAAATCATTTTCATCAAGATCAATTACTTGTTCTACTTTTTCTTCACGTTTTTTAGCGTTGGGCGCCATTTGTGATGGCCGGTCTTGGCCTGGTGGTGGGGTTGTAAACATTTTTAATAATAAATTACAACAATCAAAATATTAATGACACAAACTTTAAATTCAATCTATCAGCAATTTATTATGTCAACTTTTCGTGACCAAAGTTACAGGTAAAACCAAATCTAATTGACTCTAATTAACATTCACTCATTTTACAAACTTTATCAACGACTTACATACATCGAACCACGATGAAGAATCTTTGCTGGGGATTTACAAAGGTGCTATCGAATTCGGTGACCTTAGCCAGTTGATGCTTTCCTTATTCTCCAAGCTGCAATTGTGTAGGAGTTTGATTCGGTCCTCCCAGGTACATGTGATTCCAGGCGTCCCTGGAATCTATCGGCACTCGGTAAAATGGTACTTTCCACCACAATGGGATTTGTCACTCGGGAATTCACGCCAATTGGACTTTCACAAAAAATACAATACTCAAATAAGAGAAAAGTCAATCCATGGATTTCACTGAGACAACACCAGCATTGACTCGCTGGGCCGCTCACGTTCAGAGACAGAACGAATCTGATTCATTTCCCTCAAGGGAACACCTTTTCCCTTTCTTCTATTACTTGTCATATTCCCGATGACTCCCGAATTGACCCATTACAACTTACAATAATTAAAAATTCTTCATAAGATTCAGAAAAGTTAAAATTATTAAAATGATAAATTCGTACAAAAATCTTATTCGTGTTACCATATAGAGTGAAATGTGATGCAGAAATTAAGGTTTTATGAATTGCGATAAGGTTTTAGAACAAAATGAATAAATACATTTATTAAAATGTTTCGATTGGATGATGAAAATTATACTTGTTTATCAAATACCATTTTCTTCACTACTTCAAAGATATTACAAATAAATAAATAAATAAATTTAAAAAACAAAAAAATGTAATTATATGTAATACGTATGTGCGTTTTTAAATATATGTAGATTTTTTTAAATTGTATGCGAACATCTGTGTATCAGTATTTAGCATTTCATTAGTGTTCAATAAATAAATTATATATAGCCCGAACTTTGGAAAGTAAAATATATGGATTTTTTCTAAATAATGTTATTTAAAATATGAGGAAATTTTAATCCATTTCGAGCTACTTATAAAAAAATCATGTTGATGCGAGTTGTTTGAGAAACAAAATAAATTTTGAGACAAATAACATTATCAATATCAGAAAAACTTCTACCAATTTGAATGAAAATTGTAAATCTGAAAGTTTTTCTCGAATTCTTGTAATAAATTAATCGAGTTCGTAGGTAATCCAAGTTATTAATAATTAAATACAATAGCACTTAAAGTCAGACTCTATAATTCGTTAGTGAATGTCTTAAAATAATAATTACTTATTGTTAAAAAATATTACACTCTCAGTATTCTTGCGGTGACTGTAAGAAAGTTATTAATGCTTGCGTGTTAAAAATTGGAAGATACATGTATACTATTTCCATTATTAAATATAAGAGTGCGTTATATTAAATAAAGCTATGAATGTATTTAAAAATAAGGAATACTCAAGGCTTCCCCTTTCGTATTCTTTTCATAAGGGGGGAAGGGCGTCTTAATGTACGCGTTCGTAATGTATGTTGATGTTGTGTGCAATTCTCTTTTTTCTCTTGTGCATATATGCGAAAATTTTTTTTTCATGTACTAAATAGAATCATTGTCTTTAAAATATTTGTAAAAGCAAATATTATTTAAATAGTTGTGATTGAATATTATGTGAATTGTATGCTCGTTACGGTATTGACGAATATTATTAATGTTCTGAATTAAAGTTAATGTCGTTTTTCAGTATGATTAAATTTTAGAAATTGGTCACTTTAAATTCTCAATTTAAACTCTCTAAACTATTGTATCATTTTCCTTCTCTTACTTCTTTAAATTTGTATTTGATTAAATAAACTAAATGTGCTTATTTGTGATAAATAAAATTGTTCAGTGGATTTTCTTCCCTGTTCCCTTAGTTCAAATCCTGCTGGGTTTGTAAATAAATCGGGGGTTTAAAATTAATAATATTTGTAGACTGTGACTGTCCCTTCCGGACATAACAAGAGTTTCTAATTCATTTTCAAATTTTTTAATTTAATTATTTTTATTAAGGGAAATAGTTTTATTTAGAAATGTTTATTTTTATCATTTTAAATTCTTTCTCATTTCTTTATTACTAATTAATTTATTTATAATTTCTAAAATTTAACATTGGTTAAAATAGATATAGAATAATTTTCAATTTTAAGACACTCCTTTAAGAGTTTTTCAAATCTTCAAGAACTGAATATTTATTTACGGAGGATATTTTTTATAATAAGAATTTCCTCATAATTAAGCATATTATTTTTTAATAATTATCAGAAAGAGATACAAATTTATGAATTTGCATGAACATTGTATAATAATATTTTATTTTTTGAATTTGATTAAATGCTTAAAAAATTCAAATTCTAATAGTGGAAGATTCGCGCCGCATCTATGCCGCGTCTGCGCGCCGAGGATTCTCACGCGTTTGTGGTTTCGACAAGTGGCATAGGGCGCGCGTCTGTCTGCCTTTCTCACGATCGAATTTCTTCAGTTCTTTTAAATAAGACCTGATCTTGTACCGCTGAAAATACATTTCTGACGTGTCTTCCTTTCAAATCTTTCTTGCCAAATATTGGCTGGAGATTTAACCAACAATAATAAAATAATTAATTGCAACAATGCGCCAATCGTTAGTTTCTCATTGGGCAATAATAACATATGGAAAAACATTTATGAGAATCTCTACGGGAACATAGATTGGAGCTTTCATCGCAATGGTAACATATGCAAGAACCTCTAGATGAACCTGTAAAGGAACATTGATTAAGCTTCTCTAACACGCTGGAACCTATGAAGGAAATTGTACAAGTTCCTGTACGGGTTCCCATTTTTAAATTAAAAACTATATCGGAAACTATACATGATCCTATGAAGGAACCTGTACGGGAAACTTAATAAAAACTACCGTCACAAAGCTACATATGTTCTTGTGCATGTTCCTTCTCATGATTCAACGGATCCTTTGCACGATCTTAATAATGTGCAGGAACATGTGTAGGTACCTCTACAGGAAAATTTATAATAATGAGAAAAGGATACCACGTGGGAGCCCATACAGAATCCTGTACAGTAAATGGTCCTGTACAAGAACCTGTACCAGTAGTCGGTTCCAGTTTCCGTCAGGGGTTCTTGTACAGGATCCTTCAAAGTTCCTTTAATGTTCCTTGAAGGATCAATTAAGTAATAAATATCCTTTTGAATATAAATAAAAAATAAATAAACTGAACTTAAAAAAAGTGTTTAAATAAGATTATTTTTTATTTTTTAAAATAAATTTAAAACTAACTATTATTATTATTTTTATTCTTATAATTGTTTTTATTATTGTTATTATTGTTTATATTTTTTGGCACAATTATTTGTCTTATTAGTCTTAAACTATTATTACTATATAACTATATTATTATTATTTTATTTTTATTTTATTACAATACAAGTTTAGGAGAGGAAAAAATGCATTTATGCACTTGTTCGTGTGGGACTCGATCACGTGTTGTGGTAATACCTTACTAAAACAACCTCTCCCATTCCTGCCTTACGTACTCTTATCCTCTTTTGCTTCTTTCGTCCTGAAAGGTAAGCAAGAGCGCGATTCTTTTGCTCGAGGTGTTTTCAGTTCACTGTTCTGTAGGTGTTCCTGTCCCTTACCGCTGTTGTTTCTACGCGGTGGCCATGCTTCAGCTTGACGTTCGCAATTTGGTACACTAGAACTCCCATTGAGCGGACAGCTCGGGTGAGTGTTCGATCGATATGGAAGGTCACTTTGACGTGTTAATTGAATGGAGCTCAACTCCTTCCTTCTCCCCTCATCCCTTTAATTGCCTACTGTTTCCGCTCGATAGGAATTCTAGTGTATTTTTTTCAATTGGGTTACAAATGAAGCTTTAATCCCTCCCAAACAGCCTAGTATAAGAACAATTAATCGGATTTTATAACCTGGATACATTCGACTAAGTTCGAACATAAAATCTTAATATTTCGTCCGATTCTCATCCTCCTTTTGAATAATGTTGCCCTCAGCAGGAGCCGAAAACTCTATCCCACAAATGATCTTACTTTTATGATCCTGGAGTACAATATCAGGCTTAGTAGCACTGATACGATGAGTTGAACGAAAAGAAAAATTCCAGTAGATCTTACACTGTTCATTTTCCACATCGGATTCCTGATCCCCTTGGGCATACGGCAAGATGGGTTCCTTATCAATAGCATACTGGTGTCGAAGGTGATAATACAGCACCTTAAGAGAAGCATTGTGTCTTTCTACATACCTGTAACATGCATACATCGGACACGCACTTAGTATGTGACTAAGTGACTCTAAAGCTGAATGGGCAAGTAAAGTAAAGAAATTTATAAGACTGATTTAGAAATTTAAGTATAGCAAAGAACAAATTTCACAGGTATGCCAAAGGCTAGGAACTGTGAGAAATAAAACAACGCGAAGCGTTGTTTAGCGGCATTTTTTTTTTTTTTTTTTTTTTTTTTTTTTTTAATGTGACTAAGTGACTCTAAAGCTGAATGGGCAAGTAAAGAAAAGAAACTTATAAGACTGATTTAGAAACTTAAGTATAGCAAAGAACTAATTTCACAGGTATGCCAAAGGCTAGGAACTGTGAGAAAGAAAACAACGCAAAGCGTTGGTTAGCGGCATTTTTATTTTTTTATTTTTTTTATGTGACTAAGTGTTTCCGGGTATTGCTTACATGCTCGACAGTTATTATTGTCGATAGGTATATGCATCACGCGACTGCAGTACACCAGAGTATTAATTACACCATCCTGACAAGCGAACAAAAATCCCTCAGTCTCCGATCTCAAACCAGCAGATTTAAGGAAAGCAAAGGTCAAGCCTTGAGACAATCCTATTTCACTTATGAGATTGTAGAATTGCCCGTGAACAGGTTTGCTTTTATGTTCCTGTAACAAAAGCGCTTGTTCTGCCTACTTGACACACTTTTTAAGCATCAATGGTGTTAACGATGCTAACCCGTGCTCCATATCACTGGTTTCAAATGAGAGACTAAGTTCATTTGCAGCTCTTTCTGTCGCACGATATAAAAACGCCCTAACGTTTGCAATTTCATGATGGTGGACAAGTTGCATAAGAGGATCTCCACTGTTCATCACTGAACATGCTGCAGCCAGTTTAATTCTTCGATGAAGACACTAAATTTAATAGACCTCTTCCTCCCCGGTCTCGTGGAAGGTAAATTCTTTGCACGGAAGACCTTGAATGATGACTACGATGGATTAACATCATCTTGCGGGTTTCTCTATCTAGTATTTTCAACTCATTCACATTCCATTTGACGGCTCCAAAGGTATAGAGAAGTAGAGTAATATATTATTATTATTTTTCTTATTATTTTCTTTATTATTATTTATTACGCATTAAAAGCAGAACATTTAATTATTGAATCCGCGAAGATTTATCCGTGTTACATTTTAATTTTGAATCAGGCTTGGTACGACTGCCCCACCAAGCCTCCACCAATATTGACCAGGCTTCAACCAAGCTTGAGCAAGCATGGTTCCATTGTTTTTTTCGCCTTGGACGTTGTTTGAAAAGCTGCTCGATGTCGTTCGAAAAAATTTACGATAGATTGGAATTTAAACAAATGAAAAACCGAGATGCTCGCTCGAAAAAGTGATCGGAGAAACAACGAAGTCAGTCGAAATAAAAGAATTTATCGTATCGTAGTGAAACACAAAGAATGAGTGCGAAAAGTCTTTAGAAAGATTGCGAAAAGTCTGCAGGAAGACAGCAGAAAGTATGCGGGAATGTCATCAGAAAGACTACCGGAATTATGTAGAAAGTATGGGGAAAGTTATCAGGAAGTCTGCCGAAAAATCTCAATGAGATTTGAACTCGTGAATTCTTGCTCTCTTGAGTCCTGAACTGCATCCATGACGCCATTGATGCACTTGCAGATCGTTGTAAATACGTTGCTTACAAGTTACGGTTAGGTGTATGTCTGGTAACAGACAATTAATTAACTCAAATACTAAGGTTAATGAAGAATTCAATAACTTTTAGTATTAACTATAAACACATAAATTTAAAAACTATTTTCCAAATAACTATAATTATAATCTTTCTGTTATAAAAAAGAGCTACTTATTTTTCCAAGTTTCAAAAATAATTTTTAAGAAATAATATTTATCTTATTGCTACAGCAATAACATTTAGTTACCCCACTTGTGCGACTCTATTATTTCTAATTAATCGACAGTTGCTAATTTATATTGTTTTTATCGATCAAGAAACGTCAAATTGAAATCAGGTAAAAGCATTTTTGTTCACATCAGGTTCGATCGCATTCTTAAATGCAAAAAACACTATTAAAGTGAAATAAAATTTCGTATGGAGCTTTCAAAATTAAATCGTATTAAAGCTACATTTTTCAGTTATCAATATTTAACATAAATCGTATTAAAATATCAATATTCATACAGCCATTTAAAGGTAATAAAATTATCTACATTTATTAACTTAAGTGGGTCACCCCATGTGATAGGTTCGAAAAATCGAATTTTTTTTTCGTCATATATTGCACCTATAACATATGCAGAATATGTGGGTAACGTGATTTAAACATATTTGTCGCTGTTAAAAATTTTTTACAGTGAGAAGGCAAGATGTTCGAGCGCGCGGTCAAGCTTTCAACGAAGTGTGTCACTGAATCTTTTGTGTCGCTTCTGTTTTTTATCCGCGAATTTTATTATTACATACACATATATATAAGTAAAAAATAAATACATTTAGAAAAACCTTAGTTTCCTAAACTATATTTTCAAATATAACGGCTGTTTTAGTAATAGTTTGGAATTCATGGCTTTATTCGTACTTGAACTTTGAAATATATGGAAAAAAGTCCGAAGTTCTAAGTTTTCATGGTTCTGAAAAAAAAATTTAAGAAAAAACGCTTAAAAAACAGCCCGTCACATGGGGTGACCCCCTTAAAACGGCATTGAAAAGCCATGAAATATATTTCTGCAAAATGGCATCTTTTCATTTGGAATTAAAATGCATTAAATTGACAACAAACTATTTTCAATTTTAGGTATTAAAAGTACTTGGCACAATCAGGGATTGAATCAGGGATCCCTGATTGTGCAAAATATTTTAAATGCCTGAAATTAAGATTAGTTTGTTGTACATTTAATGCATTCTTTTTCTAAACGAAAAGACGCCATTTTGCAGAAACATATTTCATTGCTTTTTAATGCCTTTTTAAGGAAATAAATGTAACTCATTTGATTACTTTTGAATAATTGTATGAATATTAATATTTTAATACAATTTATTTCAAATATTGATAATTAAACAAATTAGCTTTAATACGATTAAACTTTGAACGCCTTATGCGAAATTTTAATGTACTTTAATAATGTTATTTTTAATTTAAACCTGCGGTTGAACCTGATGTGATCAGAAATGCTCTTACCTGATATCAATTTAATGTTTCTCGATCGTAAAAGACAATATAACTTAGCAACTGTTGATTAATTAGAAATAATAGAACCGCACAAGTAGGGTAACTGAATTCTTTTTCTATAAAAAAAGCTGAATATTATTTCTTAAACATTATTTTTGAAACTTGGAAAAATAATTTTAAAATATTAGCTTTTTTTATAGCAGAAAAATTATAATCATAGTTATTTCGAAAAATAATTTTTAAAAAATAATATTTAGCTTCTTTTATAGCCAAAAAATTATAGTTGTTCCACTTGTACGATACTTTTATTTCTAATTATTCAACATTTGCTGATTAATCTTGTCTTTGACAAACGAAACGTCAATCCTGAAATCAGGTAATAGCATTTGTGTTAACGAGCTTCATCAAACTTAACGTGAATTTTATAATTTTTTTTTAAATGATACATAGCATAATCAAGAAATTAATAATTAATATTAAAATTTATTGAATTTGGCATTAATCTTATAATCTTACCGGACATACATCTAACGGTCCACTACGACTCGTCACTTGTATCCAACGTATTTGTTACTGTCTGTAAGCGCATCAATAGCCGCTCGGATGCAGTTTAGGACTGAAGAGCGAGGGTTCACAAGTTCAAATCTCCTAGCTACGGTTTTTTTTTAATAGTAAATGATTAAAACGCATTAAACCGAAGCTGATTTAATTCGTTATCTTTGAATTAAAAAGTCTGACACAATCAGGGATTTAAATATATTAAACACTTTTATAACTTCTTAATACAAGTCTTTTTTACCGGGCTGGCTACTGATGTTCTGCGCAGACCCGAATATATGTACAGTACTGGCCAAATTTTTCAGTCCACCCATTTTTATAGAATTGATAAACTTCTTTAAGCGTACAAAGTATAATTATTACAATTTGTTTAATTTCATTTCCTAAAAGTAAATGAAACTCTGAAGAAAATAAGACCTGAGAGATGTGATTTAGTCCAGTTTTCATTGAAATATATTTAAAAAAGTGGGATTTTTACTGTTTCACAAAAATGCAAATTTCTGACGAAATAACAATGGTTTTTTGAATTTCTTATGCTTTTTTTCTAGGTAATTTTTTAAGAAATAGAACTATTTTATAAGTATTAAAGTGCAATTATCTTAGAAAATTACATTTAAAACAAGAATAGGAACTTCAAAAAACCATGGTTATTTCGTCAGAAATTTGAATTTTTATGAATCAGTAAAAATCCCATTTTTTTAAATATATTGAAATTAAAATGAAATTTAGTCCAATGAAAAATGGACCGAATCACTTTACTCAGGTCTTAGTTTCTTTAGAATTTCATCTACTTTTAAGAAATAAACATAAAAAATTTTTAATAACTATACTTTGTATGCAGAATTTTTTCAATTCTTAAAAAATGGGTGGACTGACTAATTCGGCCGGTACTGTAACACCAGTGGCGGATCCAGACTTGGTTTCTGGAGGGGGTCATATATGAGAGAGAAAGAGACAACACTATAGTGTTGTATCTCTCTCTCTCTCCCATGCAAATCTAAGTTAGCTCCAGGAGGGGGGGGGGTCATGGCCCCCCTGTGGATCCGCCATTGTGTAACACGATTTAAGTATGCCTTATTTTAAGTAACTTACTTTATGTAAGGTGGTGTAAACAGCCTCTATTGATATGCCATTATCATTTCTTAGGCTTTGTGCACAAATTACGTAACAACTGGGTTGAAAAAACATGTACATGAACACGTACATGAAAGCACATATGTTCATGTACGCGGTATTGAAATAGGTTCATGTATACGAACACGTATATTTTCATGTATATTATGTTCATGAGCTCCATTGAGTCAATAATTCCATACATGCTCATGTGCATGAACATATACACGAACTCGTATACGTTTATGTACATGTTTATGAGCTCCATTAAGTAAAAATTCCATACATGTTCATATGCATGAACACCAACATGTTCGTGCACATGAACATGTAAACGAACTTGATTGAAATTTTGCAAAACTTCAAACGGTGCGCAGTAGTTTTCTATAGGAGATATGGCTGCACAGTTGTTCAGGAACAAGGGTGGAGAAATACCGTAGCCATAGTTACCTTCGTTTAACATTTTTTAGTAATTTCAAAAATTGTGTGCATGAACGTGTACACATGACCATGTGTATTGTTTTTTTAACATGCACATAAACATGTACGCATTCATGTACGTGGTCAGGTACGCGTTCGTGTACATGTTGTTTTTTAACCGGAAAGGTTTTAGCCCATTTTTGACCCCCTCCCACCTCCTTCTTACAGGAAGTAACGTTAGAAGAAACCCCCTCCCTCTAAATTATGTAAAAATCTGCAAAACTCCCCCTAATTTTTCAATATTGTTTTATTTTTAAAATTATATTTTATTACGTACTTTGCACTTTTCTATGTAGTCTAAGTGTTACGTAACAAAATGAGAAACCCCCTCCCCTCCTAAAACCTGTTACGTAATTTGTGGACGAAGCCTTATTACTGTACACTTTTTTGTCGGACATTATGAAAATAAAAAAAGACACGTTGCAAGTAAACTTATTCGGTAAAATAAGTTAAATAATTAATTAATAATTAAAATTATATTCTACACCCCTTAAAATACCGATTAAACAAAGAAAAGAAAATCAAATTTTTATTATGTCAAAGGTGTTACTCCCCATTAACATAAAGTTCCATTTTCTTTTTTCAGACAAATGTTTAGCTAAAACCTGCTAAATTCTTACCGAATACTTGGCTGACTTACAGAAAATCTTCTAAGTTACAAAAATGCTCATAAAAAAAAATACTCGTTTTTGTTCATATTTTTGTAGCAAGTAATAAAAAATATTACGAAATATGACATTCAATATTTTAATTTTTTTCTAGATACAATTATTTTTGTGAAGTTTTTTGTTCTTCCTGTAAAATTGTCTGATTATGAGTTAGCAGGTATACACTCTAAGCCGTCGATATATGTACTGTAATAATAATTTTGGAAAAGCGATATTATGCTTTAAAACTGACATAGCAAATTAATACGTATATGTGTATACACTAATACATATTGTTGCGCATCTATGTAAAATACATAGGGTACAACTGCACACGCGAAATTATTGGAAAAATACGTTGACCCTTAAAAGTGACGAAGAACGAACGAACGAACGACTAAACTTAGTATCTTAACATAATATAGGATAGGATTATATATTACTAAATATTGTTAAAATTGATAAAACAAATAATGCACTTCTTTTTTGAATACTTATATTGTCACATTTGTTATAAGATTACATGTATTCTAAATTTTATTTTTTAATGTCTCTGTATCTCTCCTCTTCCATATTTTTGTCATGCGTACTTGTATAAACTCTGACATGAGTACGCACACAATACAAATCAATGTAAGATGCATAAATAAAAATATTTTTAAAAAAAGATATGAAAATGCATCGAAAAAATTCGAAGTTCGCTTCGTTCACTGAAAATTATCCCTAAAATCCAGAATTCAGCGGAGCAAACACATTTGTAATGGTTTATTCGCTAGTACTGTGTCGCGTGTATGATTGGGGAATGCTCCTCAATAATTACGATGATGAAGTATTCTCCCCGTTGCTCTCGAGGTAGCCGCCGGAACCGTTTACGACGAACGACGTCCCCAAACCGTACAAGTGACCACAGTATTTTGCGTCGTCGATGTTGTCTTCAAAGAACATCTGTAATAAAGAATTAGTCTATTAAACTTATTTTACAAGTAAATGATTTACCAAATTATTATTAATGTAATTTTATTATTTATTATTATTGTAAAAGTCTCGAGGACTTTTACGCTTATTATGCTTACAATTAATTAAATCTTTTATTACAAAATTTTCTTAAAAAGGATTCAATAAAGCCGAAACATACTCAGGGGCTTTTGGATTGCTGATTGCGACACTGAAGTCAGATTTTCAAAAATTTGAGCAATTTTGAAAAAAATGTCCGCCACATTAAATCCGACATTTTTAATTTTGAAAATCTGATTTTGGATTCGTAGTCATCGACCCCGAAAACTCCAGAGTAAGAAGTTTTAAGTTAATTTGAGCAATTTTGTAAAAAATTTCCGCTGTATTGGGCCCGCCATTTTAAGTTTTGAAAATCTGATTTTAGATTCGTAATAAGCGACCCCGAAAACCTCCGAGTAAAATATTAGCTAAAATTCCCTTCCAAATTCTATTCTTAAAGACAAGATTAATCGATCTTGGGAAGGTTAGATAAAAATAAAAAAATTCAAGAAATTTTTTTATTTTTCTTGCACACAGCAACGTTTTGTTGGCTCGGATTTGCCAACCTCGTCAGGCTGTAAAATTTATTCAAAAAACACTTTGTTAACACAACACTGTTCACAAGATTATAGTTAAAATAAATTAAATAACAATTATGGTAAAAAACCAATAAATATAAACAAACAATTAAATAGAAATATAAAATTATTTACCTAAATTTCTTAAAACATACATATTTTAATACGTCAAACAATAAAATCAATATTTAAAACCAAAATGAATTAAAATAATGTCACGAGACCGTAACATTCTGTCGATGGCTATGTCAGAACTGAATTAAAATAAGAAATTTCGTCGATTGTACCCAATAATGAAGGGTCATTAGTCTTTAGACGTCCCTGAATCCAACAAAACAATAATACTTATATTAAGAAATCGATCATAAATTTAATTTTCTGAGCAACGGAAAAAAACCTTGTTTAAAGAAAAACTGTCTTCAGTTTTGTTTATTGTTGAATTATTAGAATTTATATGAATAATTTCAGAGATTCTTCTCTTTTTCCAATTACTTTCATAATCTAGGATTTTTATATGATTCCAATCAAACTCATGACCGACCTCAAACGATGGTGTCCAATAACAGTATTGACATTTGTATTTTTTTTGTGTTCTCTAATATGTGCCTTCAAAGCGCATTTCGTTTCTCCTATATAAGAAACTGGGCAATCTTTACAATTAAATTTATAGACAGTGTTTGTGCGATCTTGTTCTTCTGTCACATCTTTACCCAATCTGACAATGCTACTTAAATTCTTGTTTACCTGCGGAATCGTAGAAATTTGATACTTCTTTAACATGTAAGACAACTTGAAAAAAACATTCTTCATTATATGGTAAACAAACTTTAGGCACATATTTAAATAAATTGTTGTTATTAATACGGTCCTCATTGTTGTTTTCGATTGAAAGAGAATATATTAATTCACTCATACGTATTTTTATATGTTTTTCGATAAACTTAGTTGGATAGTAATTGTATTTAATAATTTTTTGCTTGTTCTAATGTTGCTTAAAAGAGACCTTTGATCAGACATTGATATCATCTGATCGACTGTATTAAATACAATATTTTTTTTTTTTTTTTTGAATCGGGGGATTTAAAAAATAATTAATTAGTCTTCCTGAAGAGGTGGGTTTTTTATACGAATCAGTGATAACTTTATGATCTTCTTTAATTATTGTTAAATCCAAAAAATTGATTTTATTATTGACCTTTCTTTCAAATGTAAACTGTAAGTTGTGACTATTTGACTTAAAGCATCAAGAACAATATCAACGAATTCTTTTTCTTATGCAAATTATAGTGTCATCAGCATAACCAGCATAAATTCGCTGTACACAGTCATATTTCTCTTTTAACGTCCTTAAGCAATCAACATCTAAATCCTGCATCACTAAATCCGCAAAAAGGTGATATTGGAGAATGCATAAGTGTTCCATGAATTTGTTGATAAAATTGACTTTTAAAAGAAAAATATGTGTTATTGAGCAGAAATTCTGTGTATTCCACTACTTTATGAAATGAAATCGTGCTTTTGTGTCTAATTTGTTAAAAACGTTGATCTAAACTTTGTAACACAAGGTTATATGGAATACTAGTAAACAATGACTTAACATCCAAAGAAAGCAAAACATTGTCTTCATCTAAAATTATATTATTTAATTTATTTTCAAAATCGAAACTATTGTTGATGTGAGATTCAGGCAAAGGAAATGTATTTTTTAATTTTGAATACAAAAATTTTGACAAAAAATAAGTTGGTGTATTAACTAAAGAAATAACTGGGCTGAGCGGAACATCGGCTTTATGAATTTCTGGAAGACGGTAAGCTTTAACAAGATTAGTATCAGTCAAAGTGAGATGATTATGATGATACTCTCTATCTAGTAATCTATTATTATTATTAAGGTCATGTAAAATTACTGCAGTATTGTCTTGTAATTATTTTAAGGGGTTAGTACCACATCTTTTTTCAAAAAAATAGATTTTCTAAAAACTGCAAATTCTTCTAGTATATATATGTATATATATATATGTAGAAATGGTGTGGAAACTATTATTTTGGTTAGAAACTTGGATAACGTATAGAAAAACCAGAGTTAACAAATTTTGTCAAAACTTGTGAACTGTAGACATTTTTAAATAGTAAATTGCATATTTCGACGCGTAAGGAATATTTCCTTAAAAAAGAACGTGTTTTTCAAATTCGATTTTTCTCAAAACAACGTTTCTTGACCTGGCGGACATTCTTGAAATTAGGATGACTTATTCTACACATGTACGGCTATCGTGTGAACCAAAACTATAATTTTCTATTCATTTTTTAAGCAATTCACATTGAAAAAACAAGGTCAAAAATTAAAAAAAACCGCCATTTTTGTTTTTTTATCGAAAAAATTTTATCGAGGTTTACACGATAGCGACAAGCTTACTTTTCAAGAAACTACTTGATTTTTATTTTTTAGTTCACCTAAACTTAAGATATCGTGTCCGCCAATCACAAATAGAAGTATTTTCAGGCGGTTATGACAGTAAGATAATAATCGTTAATAAATAAGGAATAAATTTTTTTTTTAAATAGATTAAAACCTTTTCTTTAATGTAAAAAATGTTTAAAGTAAATAAAATAAATTTTGTAATAAAAAAAAATGTTGAGTAAAAGTCAGTGAGATGTGATTAAGCCCTTAACGGATTTGTTTTTATACTTTTATATGTGAAAGTATCCGAGAGTAAAGATGACATTTTTGTTAAATAATCTTCAGCTTTCAAACATACAGTTACGTTACCCTTATCTGCATTAGGTAACAAAACATCTGGATTTTCTTTTAAAAAAGTTTTAGTAAAATTTAATTTTTTGTTAAACACTTTATCTTGTTTTAAGCAATGTCTATTTTTATTTAAATTATCAACCATAATGTTTGAAAACTGTGTTCTTATTTCATTCTTTACTTCTGTCGAAACATCTAAATTCTAGATCGAAGATTTAACGTTTTTTACAGAATTAATCACTTCTTGTTTTATAATTTTTTCTTTAACACTAAAGTTAGGTCCTAATGAGACCATATCAATATCACCTTTTTTGCGGATTTAGTGATGGAGGATTTAGATGTTGCTTGCTTAAGGACGTTGAAAGAGAAATATGACTGTGTACCGCGAATTTATGCTCGTTATGCTGATGACACTATAATTTGCATAAAAAAAAAGAATTCGTTGATATTGTTCTTGATGTTTTTAATTCAAATAGTCACAACTTACAGTTTACTTTTGAAAGAAAGGTCAATAATAAAACCAATTTTTTGGATTTAATAATAATTAAAGAAGATCATAAAGTTATCACAGATTCGTATAAAAAACCCACCTCTTCAGGAAGACTAATTAATTATTTTTTAAATCCCCCGATTCAACAAAAAAAAAAAAAAAAATATTGTATTTAAGGTATTAGTCGCGTAAAATGATTTTCGTCAGATTTTTTTAAAACTTTGTATCTGTACTCATGCGGTATTTATCTATGAAATGAGATCTATCTGATTAACTTTGACCACTTCTGAGCTTCAAAATATTAATTCAAAGTTTATACCTTTTACATGCAATAGCACAAAATGCATGTAAAAAATGTCTCTTATATTCATTTATAAGAAAACAAGTCGTCAGATTTTCAAATAAAACTACTAAGTTACACATTGAGATAAAATAAGCCCTTTAAAAAAAAATTACCTTTATTGACCACGCCGTATAATAAATACAATAATTTAAAAATTCATAATTTTTCAATTTTCACGTGGTTTCATTGAAAAATGTCGAAAACGTGTGAGCAATACATCACGATAACTTATTGTACCTGACTCAAAATCGTGAAAATTACATATATTACATTAGAAGAGGTCACAAGGAAGCAAGTGAGTTGATATAAAAGTTTATTTATTGTTCTTTTTATTTTGCGGGAGTTTTGCGGGAGCATTTACGCGACTAATACCTTAATACAGTCGATCGGATGATATCTTTGTGTGATCAAAGGTTTCTTTTAAGCAACATTAGAACAAGTAAAAAAATATTAAATACAATTACTATCCAACTAAGTTTATCGAAAAACATATAAAAATACGTATGAGTGATTTAAAATCTTCTCTTTCAATCGAAAACAACAATGAGGACCGTATTAATAACAACAATTTATTTAAATATGTGCCTAAAGTTTGTTTACCATATAATAAGGAATGTTTTTTTCAAGTTGTCTTACATGTTAAAGAAGTATCAAATTTCTACGATTCCGCAGGTAAACAAGAATTTAAGTAGCATTGTCAGATTGGGTAAAGATGTGACAGAAGAACAAGATCGCACAAACACTGTCTATAAATTTAATTGTAAAGATTGCCCAGTTTCTTATATAGGAGAAACGAAATGCGCTTTGAAGGCACATATTAGAGAACACAAAAAAAATACAAATGTCAATACTGTTATTGGACACCATCGTTTGAGGTCGGTCATGAGTTTGATTGGAATCATATAAAAATCCTAGATTATGAAAGTAATTGGAAAAAGAGAAGAATCTCTGAAATTATTCATATAAATTCTAATAATTCAACAATAAACAAAACTGAAGACAGTTTTTCTTTAAACAAGGTTTTTTTCCGTTGCTCAGAAAATTAAATTTATGATCGATTTCTTAATATAAGTATTATTGTTTTGTTGGATTCAGGGACGTCTAAAGACTAATGACCCTTCCATATTGGGTACAATCGACGAAATTTCTTATTTTAATTCAGTTCTGACATAGCCATCGACAGAATGTTACGGTCTCGTGACATTATTTTAATTCATTTTGGTTTTAAATATTGATTTTATTGTTTGACGTATTAAAATATGTATGTTTTAAGAAATTTAGGTAAATAATTTTATATTTCTATTTAATTGTTTGTTTATATTTATTGGTTTTTTACCATAATTGTTATTTAATTTATTTTAACTATAATCTTGTGAACAGTGTTGTGTTAACAAAGTGTTTTTTGAATAAATTTTACAGCCTGACGAGGTTGGCAAATCCGAGCCAACGCAAATAACGAATAAGAATTAGTAATTTGAATATTGTATAATCTCTATGATTTATTTTATTAAATTCTTTAAATTTTAATTCTAATAGAGGGGCATTGTTGTTTTTGGACGTCAATAGAATACTCCTAAAAAATGTTTGAAGTCGGTTTATATATTCAGTATCCCCTTCTCGATTGAAATTTTAAGATTTTATACAAATTCTACATGCAAGAGTTAAGGAAAACAAATGTCAATCGCTTGTTTTTGTTTATTTATACCTATTCACAACTTCAAAAAAAGAGCAAACTAAGGGTAGCAATAAACAATGTTAAAGTCCGGATCAGAGAAATAATTAGTTTTTAAGTAATTACATAACTTATGTAAAATTTACAGAAACCTCAAAATTATAATCAAAAAGAGTAATTAGAACATATAACCAGATTTTAAGAAAATTTCAGGAGTATTCTGTTAACGTCTAATGGCAACAATCCCCTACTATAAGAATTCCGTAATGCACATTTTCTTCGATCCATGTAGAATTTACAAAAATCTCAATCCGAAAGGGGAGTCAGAAAATATTAACCGATTTAAACATTTTTTAAGGGTATTCTATGGACACCCAAAGACAACAATTCCCCGCTATTAGAATTCCGTACTGCAAAATTTTTTTGTTTGCTCTAAGTAAAATTTACATAAATCTGAAAATTCCAATCCAAAAAGGGAGACAGAAGATGTTAACCGATTTTAAAAAAAATTTAGGGGTATTCTATTGACGTCCAAAGGCAATAATCCCCCGCTATTTTTATTCATGGATATTTAATCATTGAATCTGCCTCACAGTTCGCCGGAAGGCTGTTTTTAAAAAATTGTCTGCCACCTCTGATTTTTTTGTTTTGAATGATATATAGGTATGCATGTAACCATGCCCTTCCCTCCAAAATAGCATAAAACCATTAAAAATTGAGAAAATCAGTTTTTATGCCAAGAAAAATAGGTGATAGTTATATATACGTGTAAATTATTTATTTATATATATATATATACAGTAATCCCTCGATAGTCGTGACAACCTATGAAATTTTCCCACACTTCAACCTTGATAGTCGTACGCCGCATAAGTCACGCTTCTTTGACGATTTCAGGAACGTATGCTTAATAAATTTCTCCCGGAGACAGACGACAATTATAGAATTATTTTTTAAGAAATGATATTATAGTATTAATAATAATTAATATAATTATTAAATAGATATAACATTTGAATAGATTAGAGCTTCTGTGTATAAAATTTGAATGCAATTAAAATTAAGAAAATTTTAAAGAGTTTAAAAATTTAGATTTATTAAAAACTGTGGATCAATTTAAAGTCGAATAGTTTAAAATCTGATTCAATTAAATAAAATTTGTTCTTAAAAGTCAAACATTTTACTAAATATCTGAATTCAATAAATAATACTTTCTGGTTGTTCAGAGTAAATATCTGAAATATTGTGTTTTGGTTAACTGTCGCTCTTTCAAAAAATATAATTTAAACTCTTCATTTTTAGAAATTAATTTTGCTAACGAATATATTAAGTTCTTGAATATTATGGTAATTATGTTACTTATTTGACGTTTGAGGTTATTGAATTTGTAAATCGTAAAGTTTCTTTGAATTTCACTTAAATTTATTTAATTTCATTTCCTGAGTTATAAATACTTTAATGTACCTTTTAATTTGTGTAAACAGATAATTAACTTTTTTGAAAACAAATATTTATTGTATTTAATTTTTAGAAATGTAAATTATTCTCCTGCACTGACTGGTGATGCGCGCACGCTGGAAAGTGGACGACTATCGCGGTAGGTGCCCGCCTACAAAGCGTACGACTATCGAGGGTCACGACTATTGAGTGTCACGACTATCGAGGGATTACTGTATATATATATATATATATATATATATATGTGTGTGTTACCGTAAATGTACAAAGACTGGTGAAAGTCAGAAATTTTTAAATTAAGTTAAAATTATGTACATTTACCAGCTGAATTAGTAAATGTGTACAGCGACCATCGTTGGTTGGTAAATGTTGATATTTTATTTTGTAAACATTTCAATGCGATACAAAATAAACTTATACAAAGAGGACAGATTTTTAAAAGTAGAATGTTTATTTTGGCAAGATCAGTTATTATTCTATCAGTTCGATTTGGATATGTACCTGAAGTTTCGGACTTAAAATTTTTCCGGAAATTTAAAAAAAATGTTTTTCAACTTTTGCCTGGCCAGTATCATTTTGACACAAATTTTTGTATAGTACATGTTATATTGTTTAACCTATGGAAATGTTATATTATACTCCTCCTAAAATCAAAGAGTTTTTAGTCTCATTTATTAAATAATTAATTTCATTACATTAAATTAATATTAAAAGACTCAATTAATGCAGTAAGTTCAATTATTGAGTAATTAAAACTTTAAAATGTTTGATTTTAGTAGAAGTACAATATAACATTTTCATAGGTTGAACATTGTAATATGTACTACGAAAAATTTTGTGTCAAAATGGTGCGACCCCTTTTTCCTACTACGCAATTTCATTAAAATACTTGAAAAATGTGTTTTAAGTATAAAATATTATTAATTTTGTATTTCTAGGGGATAAAAGCACCCCCGGAAAAATAATTTAAAGATTTTTCTTTTAATTTCGTCCGTTTAGACGTCCAAAACTTCTGATACATGCTTTACATAGCTAAATTGTCAGTTTAGGTACTTTAATTTCATGAAATAAAAATGAGTGAATGAATTGAAATGAAAAAACTTAATGAATTTGCAGAAAATATTATAAATGAAAAAGATAATAATTCTTTCTATTTATCCAAGAAAGAATATATTGAAATTATGCAAGAAAAGTGTGATGCTAAAATAAAAATTAAAAAACGAAACATGTGTGGATTATCGACGTCTCAAGCGGTACGACGTAATTTCAATTGGAAGAGAAAAAAATTAATTTCTCCATTTTCCAAAAATAGTAAATTAAAAATATTTTGTGACGAATCATGATATTTTTTGTTATTCATAATGCTTTTGTAAGAGGAAATGCAACACAAAAAGATGCATCTGTAAAGCTCAAAACCTGTTGTGCAATTCTTAATTCCATTGGGATGATCCTTGTTAGAATAAATAATAGTCTTTTGTTTTTTGAGGATAATTTAAAAAAGATGCAGCTGTTGTTGTAATCAATATAAAAAAATTGATTTGTATTTCATTATAATGTTCATAAAACAAAATATCAACATTTACCAACCAACGAATGGTTTTTTCGAATATTGCTGGTAGCATCAAATCCTTTGATTTTAAGTTTGCAAAAATAACCTATTTAAAATTTTAATTCATTATCACCAGAAGCCATTCAATTATTGGCTTTACCTTCGATTCCAGATGTCAACAGCAATATTTCTACTTTGAATAAAAATCAAGAGAATTAATACAGCACTGATTGTAGTGTAGCTTTCGATAGTCAATAACTTTAAATATTACAAATTATGAATGTAGAAATTATGTTTTATAATCCTCTGTGCTTACTGTAATTACAAAAAAATGTTGATCAAATATTTTTATTGTATAATTACTATTCTGTTGCAAGATATGTATACAATTGCAAGATAAACTTTAATAAATCAATTAAAATACAACTAATGTCCTTTCTGGTCTCAACTCGTTTCTTATAATCGTGCTGAACTTTAACATAACTCTTGGACTTGAAAAAATTCCCGGGGTTTTCCCTGTTTTTTCCCGGTCTAACTAAATTCTAGGTGTTTTACCGGTACGCTAGACACCCTGCGGACATGAAAATGAAGAAATCAGTGTACATTAATAAAATATGGTATGTAGAGGTTTTAGATGTCGCTGATTACGAACCTGTTAGATTAAAAAAATTCAAAATGGCGGAGCCAATATGTCGGACATGTAGGGTGTTGTGGGATGATGTGCAACACTTTTTTTCATTGCTCGTAAAACATGTTCATTAGTCAAATTTTTAAATATTCCATGAATAAATATTGTAGAGAAAGGAAAATGATACATTCCTGCATTAATAGATTTTAAAAATTCTTAATTTTTCCTAAAAAAATTTCGCATTTTCAAAAACGTCCATTTTGGCATTTTAAAAAAAAAGTTGGGGTGATGTGCAACACAGGTAAAGTTCAGAGAAAAAATCCATAAAAATCGATGTGAATCGCTTTAACTATTAAATTTATGCTTCTTAAATGCAATTAAATAGAAATAACTAACAAAGAAAAAATTCACTACGATATAGTCGACTTCTAAAATGTGGAAATTTCTACAAAGAAAAACCAATTTTTACATTTGATTTTTTAGTTATTTGTTTATTTTTGTAGCGTAATAATAATAATAATAAAATAATAAATAATAATAAAATAATTATAAAATAATAATAATGATAAAAAAATTAATTGTTGCACATCACTCCAAATACGATATTTTGCGTAAGCTGATGTGACAACAATACAACTTAAGGCAATTACAAAATCTCTTTGAATTTTAAAAGGCACTTAAATGCAATCACAGTAAAACATTAATAATAGTTTCAGTGTCGGGATCGTTTTATCTAGTAAAACAAACAAATACTAAATATATAAAAACGAAATTCAAGCCCATCAAGCAGCTGTTCAGCAGATAGAGGATAATTGTTTCTTTCAAGTGTAATAAAATAAAAGATTTGTAATCAAAGACCCTGAACAATTTGACCTTGTGATGGGGCAAATTTTTTCAGTCACATTTAATTAATTTAGAATTGATTTGATTTCCCACTTGCAACGATCCTTCACTTTACACTGATTGCCTGGCGATCTACTATCGTGTCACTCGGAGATCAATGTTAAAAACTTTTAGAAATTTAATTTTCAGACTTTTTTGTGTATTGTGTAATTTCATCTGAGCAATATTTGTGACCTGTCAACGAGAGATATCGCCATCTTATAGAGGACTAAGTTCCAGGGGAAAGAGTCAACCCTGCCAGACTGGCCGTCGACCAATCACCATCGCTTTGTTCTCCGCTCCCCGCTGTTGCCACCGCCAAAGTCAAGCGCGTGCCTAGGATTACTTCCGCTCCACGTGGTGATTATTTAAATTACCACTTCTTCTAGAAAATCTTCTCGACGAAGCCAAAGATGAAAATTGATGCCTTTGGGACATAAAATCTGACAAGAATTATTATCAAAGTAGTTTTACACTACTAACGGCCCAACCAACAAAAAACAACTATTTGTCGAAATCGAGGTAGTCGCCCTTTCCGTTTTATAGAACGGAAACCTTCAAGCCGCAGTGCCCTGTTTATCATTTCAAGTGTTGTTGGGTCCCAGGTTGGCACAGCCTCAAGGTCAACCTGGTAGAATTCGATCCTTTCGTAAAGGTTCAGGAAGGAGCAGACGATGACAACTTTCCAAGAGCCCGGAAAGATTATAATATCACAAAGCAAAAGGTAGTCACAAAGCCAGCCCCCATCAAGGATACGGCCCTGACAGACGAAAACCAAATGGAACAACGGAAAGACTAGAAACTCAACGACGGCGCAGAGCAAAAAGAGAGAGCACGAGCGCATGGAAAGGGGAGGCCGAGGCAGGATGATAAAAGTAGTTGCAGCAGCCCTTTTTGCTCTCTTTTCTCAGACCCTCAATGTGAACCACCAAGAAGCATCAAGTCTACCGCCTCGAGCCGGAGCACGTGCAGAAAACTCTGTGAAGTGGATCTTTAGATAAATTTAAGTGTGTGTGTGAAGGACGATACGGACAATTGGTGGTTTTTCTTTAAGGACTTTTAATAGAAAATTGTGAAATTAGTTATGTACTTTTTGTTAATTCGTGTCAAGCCAGTACAGAGATCACTCTGTTCAATCTCGCATAAGTTTTAATTATTTATTGAGTCTTGTCAGAAAATTTTAACTAAACTCTTCTGCTCAAAGCAATTTTCTTGAATTTGGCAACTTAATGATAAATTAATGATTTATATAATTTAATATTGTTTATTGTAACCATGAGTGCAGCAACAAATTAAATCGGATTATATAATAATTATATAATATAATATAAATCGTTAATTATCACAAATTAAAATTGTTTAAACAATTAAGAAGTCTTGAAAAATATGGGTGAAAAAATTCGTAATATTTCTTTAATGTAGAAAGCGAAAAACGAAATGCTTCTAGGTCAATTTAATGAAAAGTTGTTTTAAACAATTTAAATTGTTTAAACAAATGCACAAAATTTGTATGAAAAACATTTTTTGTCAATTGTTACTAAAAAATCGACAGATATTAAAAAATATCATTTAAATTCGAAACTATAAAAAAAAGAAAGTTTTTAAACAATTTAAAATTGTTTAAACAATTAAATGTTTATTGTGAATTATAGATAAGTAACTTCTTTATAGTTCCTCAATGAAAAATGCAAAAAACTACATGATTCTAGATAAATTTAATGGAAAGTAGCTACCTACCAAACTACCATACTTTATTAAAATACAATAAACTTTTAATTTTCAGTTCCGCCACATTGGATCCTCTATTTTAAAATTTTAAAACCTCACTTCAGATTTGTAATCAGAGACTTTAAAAACCCTTAAATACCATGTTACATTAAAATTAACTAATGTTTTAATTTTTAGGTCAGCCATATTGAATCCGAAATTTAAATTTTCTAAATCTAACAACAGATTCGTAATCAGGGACCTCAAAAACTCCTAAATACCATGTTTTATTAACATGCAAGGATTTCTTCATTTTTTGTCCGCCATATTAGATCCGCCATTTTGAAATTTTGAAATCTAGCTTTAGATTCGTACTCAACGACCTCAGAAACTGCTAGAAACAAAGTGGTTTAAAATTGCATCAAAGCGATTTTTGAGTAAATAGTTTTATCCAGCTAGAATCAGGTCTCAGACCACTGTGAGGCATAACTATTCCTCACAAAAATTGTAATTCATAATTTCTATTACACTAAAACCTTTGAGGAGTCACCCTGTCAGGAGTCCTATGATTTAATTCTATTTATCCGTGATTTATTTTATTTAGTGGCGAGGTGAAAGAAGAGAGAGAAGGAAGGGTTTCTTGGAAACATTCGGATGTCAATCGAAAGCTATCGGGAAAACAGTTGCAAAAACAACCTTTCTGGAGTGAACCATACTCCCGAGCTAGCGACTCCTCAAAGGTTTTAGTGTATAGGAGTTAACACGAAAACAAAACAATTGATTCAAAAATTGTATTCTAATTTCAAAATTGATATCATCCTATTATTTCCAACTGTAAAGTATTAATTGATAATTTACTTAATTTATTGAAAAAAAAAAAATGTATGCACTTAGAAAGTGAAACATAACTAAGTACTGTCTGTACATGAATGGTTCCTGTCCATAAAATTTGTTCCTTTAGACATAAATCATTCTTATCTAGATATTACTGAGTCCTTTCATTGACAGGAATGGTTCATGTTTAGAGCTTAGAGAGTACTGTCTAAACAAAATAATTTTATAGACAGGAAGCAATTATGTCCAGACAGTACTCAGTTATGTTTCATTTTCTCAGTGATATTTATTAGTGATTACTTGATTTAAAAAAGAAATATGAAATTGACAGTTTTAAAGACAGCATTATATAAATCCTTTAACCTACACTGAGAGAAAATACCAAAAAATTTAGCATGTAAAAAGATTATATCGTTACTTTCAGGATCTAAAGAAACATTAGAATATTCACAACCTACATTCTGCCATTTGTAACGGAGTAAATCGTTACTTAGATGATAGTGGTAAACTTTTATTAAGTTTGTATGAGTTGGTTCACTTTTGAAAAGGAGTTTTCGTAGTTGGGAAATTAGCGTTAGTTGTAGTTTTCTTCGCTTTGTTTCTGCGTGAGATTTCGGTTGTTGGGTTGACGAACAGTGCGAAAATGATTTGCGCAAGGTCAGGTTCGTTCAGCCCGACCAAGGCCGAGAGTTTCCGTAGGTTTTCGGGTGTCTATGAAGCTAGAGAGCCAATCACAGGATAGCGGAACAAGGATAGAGCAAGGAAGTAGGAACGAGAAGGGGGAATCGACCGGCTGTTGGATTTTGTGGACTAGGTCACGGACATTCGATTTTTGGATTCCGATTCGTGATCGCGAAAGTGTGAAGGAGTATTCTTTTAATTAAGCTGAGATTCTGTTAAGAAAAATTGTAATGGTTAGGGGTTTTTAATAAAGGGAAATCTGTTAGTTAAGTGTATAAGTTTTAGTTGGTATTTGTTCCCAAATTACCTTCGACATTCCCTTAAACTCTACGCTGTGGCTGGGAAAAGACTTGGTATTCGATTTGGATAATTGTGGGTGAGTATCTTAGAAATTTTTTTTGTCTCATCGCCGTTGCACCACGACGAGGATTTGGAGGATCTTCCCTTTGGGTTTTTCTTTTTCTTTGTGAGTAACTTGTGTGGTTATGTCCGGGGTGGAAAGTTTCGACATAAATTTTAAGTACAGGTCAGGTGCCTAATGTTTTTCCAGGTCCTAAAAGTAACGAGATACTCTTTTTCCATGCTAAATTCGTTGGTATTTTCTCTTACTGTATCGAAGTCAATTTTAACCATCTTCTTTTTCCTAAACTTACTGTGGTAATACCTCACTAAAACAACCTCTCCCACTCTTGCTTTACTTTGTGACGAAGTGATTCGTCACTTATAAATACGTATTTGTATAGTTTTAAATTTAGAAAGAAACAGAATAAATGATTGCGTTTATATGTACAATTTATGGTATTTAGGAGGTATGTAAGCAGCTCAGGTGCCTTTTTGTTTTATTTACGGCCCTGAAATAGCGCTTGACTTCCGCTTCGTCGCAATCCCCTATTATTTTAAATTTCGAGATCCACGTGGGGTGTGTGAGCGAATCACAGAATTTGGAGAGATATAGGGCGGGTTTTCCGTAATTTCCCTCGCTTACAATGGCGACCTCTTTTCGCGTTGTTTCAGGTAATTGAATGGGGAAGACAGAGTCCGTTGACGAGTACTAGCCGTGCAAGAGGGAGACGAGACGAGAAGTGATTCGGCAATGGTGGGCAATGGTGACCGGCCCGCTGAGAGATTCGCCACGTGCTTCGCGGTGCGATTCGTGCTATTCGATACTTTTTCGGTTTGTTTTCTTGGTTCGTGGTTCTTATTGAGTGGAAAAGAGAGAGAATATTTTTTGATAAAGTGTACTACGACTTGGAAAGGTGGATTGTTAGGCCTTTGGCTAAAAATAAGTTTTGTTCACGCCCGTTGGCGACATTATAATTCGTGCTACGTTGTGGTGGAAAGCCGTTAGTTTACTTCTTCCAGTTGGAAGTAAATAAAGAATTAAAAACTAAAGTTTATTTTATTGAAGCTGTCCCGGAGTTCCCCGTGGTCTTTTAATTGAAATAGTCGTGGAGTGCAATACGCTTTGGTAAGTTTTCATTAGAAAAATGTATATCGTCGCACTTCTGATTCTATAAAATTTTAAAATTCTAATCTAAAATTCTATAAAATTTTTTGGATTAGACAAATTTCCCGATTTTTGTAAGAGTACATACTGTTTGTCCGATTCCCTATTGGGTTGTTTAGTGGCTACGTTATTAGACTGCTCAAAGATACTGATCCTACTTGGCTCAGTACATGGATGACCATTACAGAACATCCTGTAGGTGCTTGATCGAGTTGGTAAGGGACTTGGTATACCCGCTACCGAATTTCGACGGATTTCTGAGCCGACTCGATCAAGTACTTGAATGGCATTTTAGGTGGGGTTTCTGTCACCCCAATCGGGCGCCTTCCCAGGTAGAAGATAAGGGAAGGCCTCTTGGATATGAGAGGTGTTGAGAAAATTAAAATACTCGGGGAGGACCCAAGTCAGATAAGGGTGGGCACCCGGTACAATTGCCCACTCTGTGTTGAGGTAATCTCCCCACAGAGTATGTATTTGCGGTTACAACGACATTAACACGCAGTGCCACCCACAATTAGTCTCTCTCGGATAAAGATCAGGGTTCAATTCGGAGTGTCAATAGGACAGAACCCAGGCAACTATCAGGCATTGACCCGGAACAAGCTCGAGTATGTTTTAAATGGACGAACCAACATCGGAAGGACATCATGTTATGTTGTCAAAATAGTGTTCTAGAAAAAGAGGATATATGCTAAGCTTGCATGGGTCAATATGTACCCCCAATATGCTCAAACGACGCCTCAGTGTTTGAGATCAAGTATCCTCTCTGCGGAAAAGGGGATATGAAGCTTTTCTTCAGTAAGAAGAAGGACTATCTTCTTATTACTACTATTATTATTATTAAAAGAAAAGGGAATGGTTCTTAGGCAACCAGCAATGCTTGGGTAGTCCCTTTACGTCACCCATAGGGGATACTCAGTCATGACCTTAAAGTCCTGCCCACAAGATGAGGATACCAGTGAAGATCTTTGCAGCAACAAATGATTCTTTGAAGAAGAAGCGCTTTGTTACTCATAGGTTAAATACGAAATAAAAATAAGTAGACAGAAAAATGAAAAATCACATTCAACCTAAAACGAATTTGCCCTAAAATTCATTTAGTCTAAGATCAGGGTTGCCGCAAATTTTCATTTTCAAAAATCGCTGACTTTTCCATGACTTTTCCCTGAATTAAAATTTTTTTAAATTATTTTAAATTTTGCTATGTATGATAAAAATTCTACATTATTTTTAATTGTTTGCACATTTCTAACTTCACATATATTTGTTACAATTATTAAAAGCTACAAAACTTTTGAATTTTTATTTGTAGTTCCTTGGAGGAAAATTTTACTGACTTTTAAGGGGTCAGTATGGATTTCTTTTTTAAAAAAATGTATTTTTCATAAACATAATTTTCGTATACTATATACCTATAGAAATAAGATAAAAACTAGTATATATGTAGTAGAGTTCAAAAACATGCTGAAAAACGCGATACTGCAGAAGCATAAGACGCATACCATAGCAGTAAAAAATTGTTTAAACAAATGTCATTATAGCATTATTAGTAAAATTCATTATTTGATAATACACAGCAATGTTAGAGAAAAGTATTTATGTATTTAAGTCCTTTTTACCTTAAAAATTAAAAGTACAATAGAATATTTATATTGCGTGACCAGCGCGAGCAGCTCTTGGTTGCGCGAATGTTTAACGCCTTTTTCTCAAAACAACGTTTTTCGACCTGGCCGACACGATTTAAGAAAAACTATTGAACCGATTAAGCTCAAATTTTCAGGGGTTCTTCTATGCACGTGCCGCTTTGGCATGAACTAGGATAATAAAAATCCATTGATATTTAACCCTTTTTTTAAACAAATTAAGTTGTAAAAAAAGGGTTAAGAAATTTAAACTTCCGCCATTTTGTTTTTTTTCATCGGAATTAAAAGATCCTAGTTCATGCGATAACTACAGATCCAAATTTTAAGAAAATACTTGATTTTTTGATTTTAGATAATCCATACTCCAGATATCGTGTCGGCCAGTAAAATTTAAGATTAACTTCAAGCAGCTATTTCGCAGAAATAAACAATCAAAAATAAAAATGAAAAATATTTTTTGTCACTCTTAAATATCAATTTTCATGGATAAAAAGACTGGGTTATAAAAATATATTCTAATATAAAAAATAAATCCTTGAAAATTTGTACAATAAACCCATACTGACCCCTTAAAGATTTTTTTAAAAAATTCCTGACTTTGCCCTGATTTCCAGCTTTTCCCTGACTTGCGGACACCCTGAAGATCTATGTATACTAAAACCGATGTAGCCTAAGACTCTTTGGCCAAAAATTCTTTTAGCCTAAAACTCATTCAGACTAAAATTCATTTTGGAACAAATTTTATTTAGCCTAAAACACATGTGACCAAAAACTCATTAAGCCTAAAATTTATTTAGCCTAAAACATATTAAGCCTGAAACCATTTGGCACGAATCCCAATTAGCCTAAAAACAATTTGGCCTACAACTCAACTCAACTACAATTAATTTTGCCCAAAACCCATTTGGCCAGAAACCCAATTTTGGTCCAAAACTCATTTGTTCTAAAAGTTCTTTAGCCTAAATTTCAATTGACATAAGTTTACATCATAAATTATGCCAAATGAGATTTATGTCAAATGGGTTTTAGTCTTAATTTAGATGAATTCTAGACCAAAAGTGTTTTAGACTAAATGGCATTTACAACAAATGATTTTTAGACCAAATGAATTTTAGGCTAAATGGGATTTGTAAAAAATAAATTTTAGGCTTCATGAGTTTTTGGCCAAACGGAATTTGTGCCTAAAGAGAATTAGGCCAAATAGGTTTTATGCCAAATAAATTTTAGGCTAATTGAGTTTTACGACAAATCCATTTGGGCAAATGGATTTTAAGCGAAATGAGTTTTAGGTTACGTGTATTTCAATTTAAATGAAGCTTAGGGTTTTAGACTATATGAACTATAGGCCAAAGGAGTATTGCACCAAGTGGGTTTTAGACTAAATGGAATTTGTGCAAAATGAATTTTAGGCTAAATGATATTTGTATCAAATGAACTTTAAACTAAATAGGACTTATGACAAATAAATGTTAGCCTAATTGAGTTTTGGGACAAATGAATTTTAAGCTACATGAGTTTTAGACTGAATGAATTATAAGTCAAAGGCGTTTTGGACTAAGTGGGTTTTTAGGCTAAATGAGTTTCCGCTGCCAAATTAGTCTTAAGGGGTTACATCTGGTTGGAGGCCTAAAAAAGAGGCTTTTTTCAAATTTTTTTTCTGAGCAGTTTTTCGAATGAACATAAACAAATACTATATAGATCAACTAAGCAACTCTTCAGGTATATGAAAAAAATTGTTTATTACCATGACTTTACAAAATGGCGGCTTTCTGACGATAAATATAACGTGATATTTAAAAAAGTGACTCCGCTGCACGCAGTAGAAGTCCCCTGGACCATCATGTGTAAGCATAAAAATTTTTTTTTCATAAACTAGACGAATTTATCTGAAGAAGTACACACGATTATAATTTTATAAGTACGTTATTGATTATCAATCTAGGGATGTTATAGTGTACTTCAAGCCAATAAAAAAAATATGGTTTCGAAAAAAATGCCTATGAATTTAAAATTTTCTTTCATTACACTTCGGATTTGCTCCAGAAAAAATAATTTTCAGAACATTTCCAAGTTGCTTTCTTGTAAGGACGTTATTGATTATTAATCTAGGAATATTATAGTGTATTTTAAGCCTATAAAAAATCGAAAGAAAAAAAAATTGCAAACAGATGCTAAATTTATTTAAGAATTCTTTTTGTGTATGCATTACAACTTTATAATGTTTTTAAGGCCCTTACCTCACGCATTTTAAAAAACACCATGCCGGTCAATAAAGAATCTGAACCGGCTTGATGCTGTGGACCGACTCTTTGAAGCTCTAATTGCTCTGCTACTTCTTGTAATCCGCCCTTCAAATTTTTACACGATTTCATGAGGTACTGTAACAAAAGTGTTTTGAAAGAATTAGTGCAAAATTAATTTACGAATAGATCGTTAATAATCTACTTAATCAAGAAGTAAATATAATAAATAATATACACCGAGATCTCGATTTAGATATATGAAATTCTTCAAACTGAAAAGTTTGGAATCCTGAGACAAGATGTAGAGTCTGGAAGAGGAAGAAGAGCCCGGACTCAAGCTTTCCTATAGAAATACATACTTCACATATTTCTAGAGCATTTACTTTCTCGACATACGAAACTTCGTTCTGAACAATAACATAAATGTGACGCAGTCCGAAAAAAGATACCTTAGAAGCAAATCTGTGATTTTACATTAGATCGAATAGCAAAGACGAGCGCGCTTGGTAGTCTGTACAAACCGCTGATGTTTGAATTGTCATAGCTAGAAAAGTATTCAATAAAAACATTTCTGACTTCAGATAATGAAAAAGGAACCTTTAATGAAGATAAATCAACCATAAACCGAAAACTGATTTTTTGCTTCTAAGGTCCCTTTCTTCGGAGCGCGTCACAAATATAGATCCCGGTGTAAATAAATTATTATTTACTTGGTGATCTAAGCTAACTCCGACCAATTTTGAATTATAAAGTTAAAACTTTGTCTTGAAATATTTTATTTGTTAAAGCAAAAAACATAACTAATACTAATTATAAGAAAATCAATAAAAACTAAGGAAAAAGATAAAACACTGAAATGTAAAATTTCTGCTTGTTGCTAGTTTACATTTAAGTACTTTTATGTACAAAAATAGAAATGATCAATTATTGTCCAACTAAATGCGTTTACTCCTCACTTTAACATCGTAAATTGTTGGAAAGTATATCCTAAGTAAATCAAAGAATTCACTCTCTTCTTGTGGTAGATTTTGATCAGTGAGTAATTTCAGGAGGTAACCAAAATCGTATCCTGAGTGAAACGACAGCCATTTTATGTCATCCATGAGTACAATACCCGATGTCATTAAAAGTTCTGCAAAATCTAAAGGATCGATTCCCTCTTCTTCGTGTTTTTTAAACTGTATACCACTGTTCTGTAACATATCTATACTGTCCTGCGCGTACATATCCTCCCTAAAATCACAATTAAAAATAAGAGATATTTTAGACAACTAGTCATACTAAAATTTTAATACTTATTTTAATTATTTAAAGAGGATTAAAGGTACAATAAACAATTTAAAAATAGAATTTTGTTATTTTCTTAAGGACAGGTTCATTATTATTGTTGTTTTGCATGGCGGCTTCCACGTAAATTGTATCACAAATTAGTCATGGCCTTAAGGCGTCAAGACTTAAGTGTCATTTGCAGGTAAAAAAATAGAAAAATATCAAAGAAAGTATAAAGTTCAGGTAAAAACGAAAAGGAAAATGCCTTAAAAAGCAAGTACACCAGAGACTCGATTTAGTGGACAGTTCGGTTCTATGTCACTAAATCGAGTGTGACGTCACGAGCATTCTGATTGGTGCAACCCTGCACATCTCTGGGAGAAGTGCCCTGAAATGATCATGTACAATAATTATAAAAATCATTTATTTAATTACTATCATAATTAATTTTGGTCTTTATACTTTCTTTTTAATAAATAATTATAATCAAGCACACTATATTGAGCATACATATTACTCTTTCAAGGAATTACATAACTAAGGGGCTAGATTTGTGTGTACGCTACTGAAAGTAAGTGGGATTTCTCAGTGAGCTCGGTTAATGTCCACTAAATCGAGATCCACTAAATCGAGATCCACTAAATCGAGTCTCTGGTGCAGTGTTTACAATAAGATTGGTAAGAATAGAAAAATTGCGTAGTAGTAGGATGGTCATAGTCCAACTTTTGAAGTGTCAAAATGTTTATGCTATTTCATATCCTTCAAGATAAAAGGACTGTTTCTCTTCTTCGAAATAAATATTTTTTAGATTTCAAACGTTCCTCTTTAGAAATGTATCTAGATCTTCCGCGAAAAGCAGGGTGACCGCAAAACTTAATTTTCAAAACTCCTTGAGTATTTTTGGAAATTTTTAACAACTAACAAATTTTTTAATTATTTTACACACCCAAAGAGGTACGGCTTCCACCAGTCTCATTTCTGAGTGAACATCTCTCAGAACAGCTGTAAGACAGATGCTCTCTGTTTGAGAAAGCTTTTATCCTAAATCGAGAAGACGGGCGTATCAAACGTCGAGAGTGTTCCGTTAATATTCTTAATGCATTTATTTGATTAACTGTTTTCAGTGTAATGTAGAACCTTCAATAAGTCAAATCGAGGAGAGATGGACCACTTCTCGACACTTTGAGTATTTTTCACTTACTGATCTCGTTGTTTGTCAAATAGTGTATCATGAGACATTGATTAAAAGTGAGAAAAGTATTATTATTTTCTACCGAGTTTATTTAGGAAGCAGAAGGACAATCATGTTTTTGTTCGCTCAAAAAACACTCTGAACTTTTTGTCGTGTGTAAAAAGTAATAGGTTTCTTAGTCGAAGCGTAGCTGCTATTACAAGGTTATTATATGTTGTTATACACAATTCTTAAAGTCTTTCAATTTATCGCTAAAGTTAATTTTTGTTGATGTTCGAGTAGAGATGGTTCACTATCCTATGAAACTGACTAAAGTAAAAAATTACTTTTTATGACAAAAAAATGAGTTTAAAAATCATATCTCAATTTAGTTGACAAACAGTTTTCGTATTTGTTTCTTATTACCACGAAGTAGTATAAGGAGACGTATCGGCCATGTATTTTTAAAATACAACATGGCCCCCAATTAGACGAAGCATATCTAGTCCAGTCAAATTACACATTCAACAAAACAATAATTCCGATATGGCCAATTTTTTTGGATTCGATAGGGGCATGTTTGCTGAGCTTAAATCCAAGTTTGTGACCTCTGGGGGAGGTAACTTTGTCCGCCATCTTGAAAAAAGGGGTGAAAATTTGTTTTCAAAATAATCCAAAATCTATGCCATTAACGAAAAAAAACTAAGAATACAAATTCATAGTAAATAAAATTGCCTATCACTTTTGTTTAGAACATTTTTTTCTAAGACTTTTATTTCTCGCTAAATATTGCAAAAAGTTAAAAAATAAGAGTTTAAAAAATTAAATTTTGCATTTTTATCGACTATTGTTCAATTTGTTGTAAAAAAACTTATTATAAAAGATGAAGATAACTTAAAATTGAACAACTTTCGATTAAACCTTTTTTAAATAAAATTAATAGTTAAGGCTGGAGAGCGCAGCAAAGAGCGCAAATGCCTAAATTGCAATGCATAACCGTCTTACCAAGTGGATCTTTCAATCTCATTTTTGAACGGAATGCATTATTTTAGATCACAATTTTATTTTTTTATTCGATAGGGGGATGTTTATTGGGCTTAAATCCAAGTTTGTGACCTCTGGGGGAGGTAACTTTGTCCGCCATCTTGAAAAAAGGGGTGAAAATTTGTTTTCAAAATAATCCAAAATCTATGCGATTAACGAAAAAAAACTAAGAATACAAATTCATAGTAAATAAAATTGCCTATCACTTTTGTTCAGAACATTTTTTTCCAAGACTTTTATTTGTCGCTAAATATTGCAAAAAGTTAAAAAATAAGAGTTTAAAAAATTTAATTTTTCATTTTTATCGACTATTGTTCAATTTGTTGTAAAGAATCCTTTTATTAAAATGAACTTAACATTAGAATAAACAACTTTAAATCAAAAAAATTTTTTAATAACATAGACAGTTATGACTGGAGAGCTCTCCTAACTGTGGAAATACTATACCCACAAACGCAAATACAATTGCAATGTTTTTCGACTGATCAAATATTTTTTTTTAGAATTTTTGTCTTAATGCGTTACTTTAGAAAACTAATTTATGTAAAAGTTATATTTAATGTTAGTAGAATAAAATCGGTAAGATATTATAGAAATAATTGTTTTTTATTCGACTTTTTATTTCTGGAATAAAAAAGAGAGTTATTTGTTAGCATTGCTGTTGGTACGCACGTAGAAAAAGCGAGACAATTATTTATATAAAAATTTTGGTCTTAAAATTAATTTATATTCTTTAATTTCTTTCATAAATGCGATAGATTATTAGTTATTATTAGAAAAAAATTTCGCCCCTTTCTTTAATATGTCGGAACAGTTAGCACCCCTCGAGGCCACAATCTTGGATTTAAGCTCAGCAAACAGCTCTCAAGCCTTAACTATTAATTCTATCTAAAAAAAGTTAAATCGAAAGTTGTTCAATTTTAAGTTATCTTCATCTTTTATAATAAGTTTTTTTACAACAAATTGAACAATAGTCGATAAAAATGCAAAATTTAATTTTTTAAACTCTTATTTTTTAACTTTTTGCAATATTTAGCGAGAAATAAAAGTCTTAGAAAAAAATGTTCTAAACAAAAGTGATAGGCAATTTTATTTACTATGAATTTGTATTCTTAGTTTTTTTTCGTTAATGGCATAGATTTTGGATTATTTTGAAAACAAATTTTCACCCCTTTTTTCAAGATGGCGGACAAAGTTACCTCCCCCAGAGGTCACAAACTTGGATTTAAGCTCAGCAAACATGCCCCTATCGAATCCAAAAAAATTGGCCATATCGGAATTATTGTTTTATTGAGGCTTTTTGAACGACAATTTGACTGGACTAATCTCCTTTCTTTTGAGGCTAGCGATCGCAGCACCGTAACGGAAAATGAGTTAACAAAAAATATCGTCTGCTATGTTTTTGTTTTGTCTAAAGTGTTCATTTGTTGTTTTTACATTTCTTTATTTTTAAGGAAGTGATTTATTAAAAAGTATTCATATTTAAAGCACAATTAAGAAAAAAAGTGAAAAGAGGAGAATCAGTAAATGCAACAGTATGTGTATGTTAAAAGCACAAAGTAGTGAATGTTTTTCAAGAAACGTATATTTGTCATGTTTATTTGTAGATTGCAGTTTCGATTTTTCACATTTTCTACAAAGGGAAAGTAATTTGTACGTAAAAAATAACGTATAAAATTAAAAAGAATAGAATGTTTTAAGCAAAAAATAAAGTTTGCATTGTTTAAGGAAGCTGATTAGTAAACACAACACTACCTTCTGAAAGTTGATGTTATTATGAAAAAGATAGATTTTTTTTTGGATTTGTAAAAGTAGAAAATGATGCCATAGTGAAGAAAATTATAAATCTCACACAATTATTACTTATTTTATTATTTTTAATTTAATTAAGAAATTAAAGTGTTCTAAAAAGCTATGTCACTTTTACATTAAAATATTAGCAGTATCTAAAACAATTTTTCAAAAATTAATTTAAAAAAAATAAGAAATTACTTCTCTAATTCAAATTTTCCTTGAATTATGACGTCAAACATTTTTCAATCGTAAGCACTTGGTCCACTTGGTTTGTGTGACGAAACCTACTATACCGACTTTTATTTTGACAATTCAAGGAATATTAAATGATCTTTTTAAGGCAGTCAAGCGCCAATTGAAAGACCCGAGTTCGAATCCCGGCGGAGCTAAATGTCCGATACTTTTTCACAGATTTCAAAATTTAAATAAAGAAATTACTTCTCCTTATTCCCAGGTTTTGTCGACTGCCTTCAAAAGATTAATGAGTTCTTTCACGGTTTCAAAATGTAAGTATATTGACAGAGCAATAAATTCAGTGTCAATAAAAATCTTCACACTCAGATCACTAAGAATTATAATTTTCTTCTTCACTATGGCATCATTTTCTACTTTTACAAATCCAAAAAATTTTTTTATTTCCTTCAAAATAACACCAGCTTTCAGAAGGTAGTGATGTGTTCACTAATAAGTTTCCTTAAACATTGAAAACTTTATTTTTTGCTTAAAACATTCCATTCTCTTTAAATTTTATACGTTATTTTTTACGTACAAATTACTTTCCCTTTGTAGAAAATGTAAAAAATCTAAACTGCAATCTACAAATAAGCATCACATTAGTATAAAATACACATACGTTTTCTTCTTAATTGTGCTTTAAATATGAATACTTTTTAATAAATCACTTCCTTAAAAATAAAGAAATGTAAAAACAACAAATGAACACTTCAGACAAAACAAAAACATAGCAGACGATATTTTTAGTTAACTCATTTTCCGTTACGGTGCTGCGATCGCTAGCCTCAAAAGAAAAGAGATATGCTTTGTCCGATTCGGGGGCTATGCGCAACACGCCGATACGTCTTCTTATACTACTTCGTGCTTATTACCATATTCCGGTATCTATACACTGCAAAAAATCTACTGCTATTATTGCATGAAAAAGCATTTTAAATTATAAGCACATAACCTTATTCTTGCATTGTAAGCATAAATATGTGCACTTATTTTAAAAACAGTTTCATTGCAATAAAACCAAGTAATGATTGCTAATTTCATATTAATTTATTTATTTGTCTATAAACGGGCTTACAATAATAAATGGCCCTTTCGTACGAAGTACTGAGTAACAAAAAAAAAATTTAACAAACTTAATTAATAAATGTTCAGTTTTCAAAGTACTGATTAATAGCACAATTAATTAACATTAGTATTTAATAACATATTAATAATTAATTAATGTAATTAATTTAATTTAATTTGCCGTATTTGACACATTAGCTTTTGAATAAAAAGTTTCTTAGCTTACAAATAAAAGTGGAGATTCTGTCATCAAAATCTAAGTGTGAACGCAAGTCATTCTCCTCTCTGCACAGTCTCATTAGAACAGAGTTTTCTAAGTATTTAGTTTTGCACAAGGGCACATTAAAGATATTAGGAACACTTCGTGTCCTAATTTGACTGACACTTTCTGAATTAAGCAAAGAACAAAAACTACATGCTAATTCAGAACAGCACACAGTGCCATTTAGAATTTTAAACAAAAACAGCAAGTCCGCAAACAGAAATCTTAACTTAATTTCAGGTATAACAAAAGTATTACGTAACAAACTGTAGTCATGGGAGTATCTGTCAAAACTAGTGTGGGTCTGCCAAGCCAAGAAACGCAAGAGACGGTTTTGGACATTAGTCTGATAATGCCAACAATGTGACCAAACAACCGAAGCAAATTCAAGGCCAGATCTAACCAAAGCAAAATAAAGTGCTTTGAGAACTAAGGGATTATTAAAACTATTAGCATTTCTAACAATATAACCTAAAGATTTAAAAGCTTTATTTATTGTAAGCGTTAAATGCTTCTCAAAAATCAAATTACTTTGGAAAATGATACCTAGGTCACGAACCTCAGATCTCCTGTTAATATAAACATTTCCTATTGAATAATTAAATTCAATAGATGATTTTTTCTTAAAAAAAGAAATAACAGAGCATTTATCCACGTTAAAAAACAAGCCATTAAGCCTACACCACTCCTGCAGACAATCCAAATCTTCCTGTAATTTGAAACAATCATAATATGACAATATTGGTATAAAAATCTTTAGATCGTCCGCAAAGAGTAAAATTGTGCAGAATATAACGAATAGCTTAATGTCATTAATAAATAATATAAATAGGAGAGGCCCAAGGTGCGATCCCTGTGAAACAATTGAGGAAGCAACAAACTCATAAGAGTAATTTTGATCGATGCGAACACTTTGAATTCTAGCAGATAAATAGCTATAAATCCACTCAACTAAAGGTGGTGAAACTCCCATCGCACGTAGCTTGCTTATCAGTATATTATGGTCTACCTTATCAAAGGCCTTTGCAAAATCAGTATAAACAAAATCAATCTGAAAGCCCGAATCGGCATCGAGCAACAGCTTATTACTATAAACCGATAAATTAGTAACGACTGACCTTTCCCTAACAAAGCCATGCTGCTCCACAATAATTGAATAAGATGATGCATTATACAAGTAATCAAAAAATATACTCTCAAATAATTTAGGTATAGTTCCAAGAATAATTATTGGTCTATAGTTTTTTATATTATTTTTATCGCCACCTTTGTGAACCGGAACCACTACTCCTCTTTTCCAATCATTGGGAAAAACAGAGCTGGTAATCGACTTATTAAAAATGATTAATAATGGTTCAATTAAAGAGGAACAGCATGCCTTTACAAAAACAGGAGGAATACCATAAAAACCTGCTTCCTTTTTGACATCAAGTTTCTTAACTTTTTTAATAATATCACTTGCACTGATTAAAACAGATTGAAAGTCAAAATTACCACATACCGGGAAATTAAGATTAGTAATGGAGCTAGGTTGAGCATAAACAAAATGAAAAAACTGTGCAAAGAGGTTGGCAATTTCCTGAGGATTATTAGCTTTGATACTGTCTAGGAACATGCTGTTTGGAATTCTATTATCTTTGCGTGTTGAGTTAATAAATCTCCAAAAATATTTGGGATTAGAAATAACAGAAAGTTCAGCTGCATGAATGTAAGAATTATAGCACTGCTTAGATAGTGATTTACATTTTGATCTAAGAAGTGAAAAATTATTATAATCGGAAAAATTACCAGTTTGTTTATATCTTAGATGTGCCCCTTTTTTTACAAAAATAAGACGACGTAGCTCAACATTGAACCAAGGTTGGAAAGAAGACTCACGAATAAATTTTAATGGTACACAAAGTTCAAAAGCCCTATAAATATATGTATAAAAAATATCAACAGCTTCGTTAACATCAATAACATTCAATAAATTTTTCCAATCTACATTATTAAGAAAATTTGATATCGCTGGATAATTTGCTCGAGTAAAATCATACCTAACAAAGGCTATGCTATCATTAGTATTATTATTAATATCATTATTAACATAAGCAAAAATCTCGAAACGCAATGGAGGATGATAACTATCCACCGTCAACAATGGTTCATTTGAAACTACTAAATTATAATTATCAAAATTAATAAATGTAAGATCCAAAAGAGAAACAGAATTATTTTTATCTGCGACATGTTTAAATAATTAAGTGCATATACAATAGAGTTTAAGATTAGAGTGTGAACTTGCAATGAACCAGGTTTCAGTGAACAATTTATATCACAAAATAATTATTATTCCATTGTATAAAAGGCATATTAAAATCGCCCAATATTATAATATTTGTAGAAGGAAATAGCATAGATACTTCAACCAAAATTTGACACATATTCCTGTGTGTAAATACTGAAGAGTTTGGAGGAATATAGAAAACTCCTAATATGAAAGACTGCGAATTATAGGCAATTTTAACAAAAACATGTTCAATGTCTGGAAAACCAGTATTTATCTTAGTACAACCCCCTCGAAAGTTTTCACTACTCAAAGAATTTCTATCGCAACGAAAAACATCAAAATTAGTGAATCCAAGTTCACTAGACATAATAGTGTCAGTCAACCACGTTTCAGTGAGTTTTTTACGTTCTGGTAATACACACATAAAGCACTGAACAAACACACACCACTAGCGTTGTCAGGAGGAGTAGGGAGGGCAGTAGCGATGTCATGAGTAGAAGACACTGACGAAGACAGACAATCCAAACTATCATGAGACGGAAAAACTAAGAAACTGGAGTCTTCTTCATCTTCTGGATGCAGGGCATTCCCTGTCGAAATGTCATCTTCAAGTCTGATTCTCCCTGCTGTCGTCGGCGATTCAGTTCCTCCTTTACTCCAGATATTTCGTCCAGTTGAATCCTGGTTTTGTCGAACGTCATCCATAGATCCTTTAGAAAACTGCCCTACTAAAAAATCCGGACTAATTCCGGACGAATTCCAGACAAAACAGTCCGGTCTTATCTGGAATTAATCCGAAATGTGTACGGAAATGATCCGAATTAGTTCGAAATTTGTCTAACACAAAAAATTTGATCTGAAATTAATCCGGAATAGTCCGAATCTTGTCCGGCAATTGATTTCGAAATTATTTATAATAAAAGTGAAGTCCGTTTTTTGTCCGGTCACGTCCGGAAACTGTCCGACACAAAATTTAAAATCCGCTTTAAGTCTGGTTTTAACTGGAATTAGTCCGGCATTCGATTCAGAAATTATTTTTAGTTAGAGAGAAGTCCGTTTTTAGTACGGACACGTCCGGAAACTGTCTGGCACAAAAATCACAAATCTGTTTTAAGTCTGGATTTAACTGGAATTAGTCCGGCAGTCCATTTAGAAATTAATGTTAGTAAAAGTTAAGACCGTTTTAAGACTGGTCAAGTCCGGAAACTGTCCGGCACAAAATTCACAATCTGCTTTAAGTCTGGTTTTATCTGGAATTAGTCCGGAAGTCAATTCCGAAATTATTTATAGCCTAAGTGAAATCAGATTCTAGTCCGTTAACATCCGGAAGTTGTCCGGCATAAATTTTAAATTCGTTTTAAGTCTGGTTTTACCTGGAATTAGCCCGGCAGTCAACTACGAAATTATTTATAGTCTAAGTAAAAACCGATTCTAGTCTGTTCACATCTGGCAGTTCTCCGGCATAAATTTTAAATCCGTTTCAAGTCTGGTTTAGTCTGGAATTTGTCTGGCAGTCATGTATAAAATTATTTATAGTCTGAGTAAAATCCGTTTGTCGTCAGTTCAAATCCGAAAATTAACGCGACCAAATTAAAAATTCGTTTTAAGTCTGATTTTATCTGAAATTAGTCCGGAAGTCAATTCCGAAATTATTTATAGTCTAAGTGAAATCCGATTCTAGTCTATTCACATCTGGCATTTATCCGGCATAAATTTTAAATCCGTATTAAGTCAGGTTTTATCTGGAATTAGTCCAGCAGTCAATTCCGAAATTATAAGTATAGTCTTAGTGAAATCCGATTCTAGTCCGTTCACATCGGGCAGTTGTCCGGCATCAATTTTAAATCCATTTTAAGTCTGGTTTTATCTGGAATTAGTCCGGCAGTCAATTCCGAAATTATTTATGGTCTAAGTGAAATCCGATTCTAGTCCGTTCACATCCGGCAGTTGTCCGGCATACATTTTAAATCCGTTTTAAGTCTGGATTTATCTGGAATTAGTCTGGCAGTCCATTTAGAAATTAATGTTAGTAAAAGTTAAGACCGTTTTAAGACTGGTCATGTCCGGCAACTGTCTGGCACAAAATCCACAATCTGCTTTAAGTCTGGTTTCATCTGGAATTAGTCCGGCAGTCAATTCCGAAATTATTTATGGTCTAAGTGAAATCCGATTCTAGTCCGTTCACATCCGGCAGTTGTCCGGAATAAATTTTAAATCCGTTTTAAGTCTGGTTATATCTGTAATTAGTTCGGCTGTCAATTCCGAAATTATTTATAGTCATATCCTATTTTCCCTTCCCCGTTCGCTTACCTCCGGATTCCGGTGATTTTGGAGATTCATTGATTTGGAAATTTTCTTAGAACATGCGGAACATTCAATTATATTTTATATGCGACTTTTCTGTTTTTTAATCCCGTCGGAAAGCAGTAAAATATCTGCAAAAGCATTTATTTTCTGTTAGTAGCGAATTGAGCTAATTAAAGGAAATTAGGAATCTGAATTGTTTTTATAATTCGCTAATGTTTATTGGATGGTGACATCTAAAAAGATTTGCAATGGATCTTAGAAAAATAGAAAATTTTATTGCTTTTAATTGTAGGAAGTCGGAAAATAGTTGCATTAAAAATAATTCAATTTCTGAATGATTTTCTTTTACTTTCACTTCAAAAGATTCTGAATTTTCGTCAGTTAAATTGGCTCGCTGCATTTTCTAAGAACATCTCCATCTTTTTAACTATTTTTCATTTCGCCCTTTTTACCGGAATACGGAAAAAGTCTGGCATATCTTTTACAATCCAGAAAGAGTCAAGTGAATGGCAAGGAGTCTGGTGAAGTTTGGGTATAATCCAGTACTCGTTTTTAAATCCAGAAAGAGTCCTGTTTAGTGCAAAAATATTCCTGCATTCTTTTTGCCATCCGGAGAAGCCAGACTAATACTGTTTTTATCCGTCACATGTTTTTAAATCTAGATTATAGTACGATTTATTAAGAAAATAGGAAACACATTTTTTAAAACAATTTTTTCTTGAGGTCGTTTAGCCATGTCGTGATGTGTCGTTGTAATGAAAATGATAATAAATAAAAGTAACATTTGGACAAAAAAACAGATTACAAAAAACGGATTTCAGTTTGACTATTAATAATTTCGGAATTGACTGCCGTACAATTTTCGGATGTGAACGGACGAAAAACGGATTTTAGTTAGACTATAAGTAAATTCGAAATTAAGTACCGGATAAATTCCAGACTGAACCAGACTTAAAGCGGATTGTGAAATTTGTACCTGGCAGTTTCCGGAAGTGACCGGACTAAAAACGGACTTCACTTTAACTAAAAATAATATCTAAATGAATTGTCGGACTAATTCCAGATGAAACCCGACTTAAAATGGATTGTAAAGTTTGTGCCGGATAGTTGCCGAACTTGACCGGTCTAAAAACGGATTTCATACTTGAGCTATAAATAGATTCCGAATCCATTTTTTATTTGCAGTAAAACCCTCACATATCGGATTCCAAGGGTCTGAGAATTTTTTTCGATATAAGCAGGAATTCTATTTATTCGGGTAAAAATTTATTATATTTAAATTCAAGGGACCGGCAAAAATATCTGATATAAGCGGGAATCCGATATATAGGGTCCGATGTACGTGGGTCCTACTGTATATTCTATATCTCCCTTGTTACCGTGTAATAAAGTGAACTCTATCCGGATTTAAAAACGAGTGCCCGATTATGTCCGTACTTTGCCGTACTCTTTTAGAATTATAAAAAGAATGCTGGATTATTTTCGTACTAAACCAGACTCTTTCCGGATTTGAAACGTGTGCCGGATTATATCCGTACTGTACCGGACTCTTTCCGGATTGTAAAACGAATGTCGGATTATTTTCGTACATACTCCGGGTTCTATTGGGAATTAAGAATTAGTGACGGATTATATCCGTACTTTACCGGACTCTTTCCGGATTTAATGCACAGATTACATGTATGTTTGATTTAACAAGTTGAACCTCAGAGCTCGTATAGCTCAGTCGGTTTAGGTTCTGCGTTGCGTGCGTAACATCCCGTGTTCGATTCCCCTCATGCGTGCGATTTTTTTTCTTTAATATAACTGTTGTATATAATCGTTTTAATAAATGTATGAATATTTGTGTAATATTAAGTTCCAAACATTGTTTAAAAATGACTTAAACAATTAAAAAAAAATTTTTTTTTTGCTTTTCCGACTAATTCCGGATGAAGACGGACTAAATCCGTATTACAAAAAAAGTTTAACCAGATTAGTTCCGGACTCTACCGGACTACATCCGCATTTAACCAACGATTAGGACCGTATTTATTCCGGACTGTACCGGACTACGTTCGGATTTAAACAACGCTCCGGACCAGATTTGTTCCGGACTGTACCGGACTACTTTCGGATTTAAACAACACTTCGGACCAGATTTGTTCCAGACTGTACCGGACTATATCCGGATTGTATACGGCCGGATTTATTTCGGATAAGACCGGACTAAATTCCGTGCCAAAAACCTACGTTAAATCGGACACTTTCGGACTAATTCCAGATCCGGAATTAATCCCGACTTGTCCGGAATTTTGTCTGGAATTCGTCCGGAATTCATCCGGATTTCGTCCGGATTTTTTAGTAGGGTGGTTAACTCTGGATTCTTTTTCGCTTTCAGGAAGGCACGATGTATTGCACGTGCCCTGTCCGTCGACTGGCATTGAATCCTCAAAGCAAGTGGTTTCTCTGACGTCTGCAACATTTTTTTACCAATTCTAGTTATCTGCATATTAGACAGCAGATCTTTAGGAATACATTTTTTCAAAAAATTACAGATGTTTACTTTAATCTCGACATTCGTTACAACAGAATTAACTGTCACATTAGTGTTGATAACTGGTACAATATTTTGGTCTGAATTAATCGTCGGATCAAAATTTAAACTCAACCCAGAATTTGAATCAAAATTTGGAACATTATTTTAGGGAAAACCAAATAAAATTAGATTATTTTTCTTTTTTAATTTATTCTCGATTTCAGAAATACATCTGCATGCAATTTGGTCAACTTGGAGATCTGAGCAAATATTATTTTCATTAATAGAGTTTACTCTACCTTCAATCGATGATAATTTATTCCCCATTTTACCAATTTTGCCATCAGAAGCATCAATTTCGTGCATTAGTATTCTTTAGTTCGACATCTACATTATCAAACTTTTTAGAAAACTCGGTAATGGAATTTTTAACCTCGGACAGATCAGATTGAATAGAATCCTTAAACTCATTTAAAGTTGAGGTTATGTGAGACTTCACAGATACCATAGCCGCATCAACAATTTTTTGCAAAGAATCAGAGATCAATCCAACATCAGACCCAGAGACAGAACCCAACCCAGAGGCAGACGTAGAACCTTGAGTTCCTGGTATGGTTGTACTATTAGACAACGTCTGAGTTGACGGTGAACGAGCACGTGGAGTACCACAGCATTTACTAAAAAAACCGTTTTCCTCTTTTCGAGCACGAACCGCACAACCCGGGTGATACACAGATTGACAACCTGGACATGTTACTGGATCGTATACCACTTGCTTGTTACACACCTTGCATACATTGTCAATAATTATCAATTTAGGACCCATTATAGTCAATCAGAAAAATTATGTATAAGCTGAAAAAAAACCACACTGCACGGCACAATATTATAATTTTATTATTACTTTGCTAACACAATTGTGCCAGTAAATCACACAATGAAGATTTACAATAAAAGTTCTCTTCTCTCAGAAAACAATTTTTGAGGTTAGAAACCCACAATGAAAGGCATAGTCAAAAAAAAAAAAAAACATCAATAATAAGTAAATGAGCACTAAAATTAATGTTTCCAACAGAGTAAATTGTTTAACAAAGTAATCAAACAACACAGCGCAACTGTATTCCCGAAAATAATCAAAAGGATCGTTAACAAACAGCACCGGCAAAAAACATGTAGGAAACTGTAGGAAACTGAACGCCCATGAGAATGTTATGTCAAAAGAGTATTATTTTTTCGTACTAGGAAGTCCTGTACTCTTTACTTGTAACTGCGGTGGCGCGCCTTTAGGTGAAATTGAGAATTACGAATATAAACTCGAAGGCAGGGTAAATAAACAGTAGAGGAGGAAAAAAGACATACGTTTGAAAAATCATTACAGTTAGTATTTTACGCTATAAAAGTCGTTTGAAAAAAATGAAAAAATTCGAGGAGAGATGGACCCTTCTAGGAGAGATGGACCCTTCTAGGAGAGATGGATAAAGAAAAAAATGGGTGTTGCAAACGTATTTTATACAAATATTGACTATTAGTTATCTACTTTAGTTTTTTCATACCGAAGAATGGTACCAAGAAGCACATACAGAAACTGTTTGTGAATATGAACGTATTTCATATAATGTGATTAAGTAGAGTTATCATATGTAACGCGTTTTGAAGAAAGGGACCTAAGAAGCAAAAAAAAAAAAAATTAGGTTATATTGCTGATTTTTAGAATGCAAATACACAAAGAGAATCAACTATCAATACAAATCATTGATGTTTTTGCCTTCATGCGATCCAAAATATTCAATAAAAAATTATTTTAATTTTACACAATTAAAAAGGAACTTTTAATCAAGGATTAAACTATTACTGAATATAACCTAACATTTTTAACTTCTTAGGTACCTTTATTTGTAAGACGTCACATATATATCAGGGTGTCTCCTAACCGGGAAATAGCCAGAAAAGGAAAAATACTTGTAAATCTTAGTAAAATTTATATGAAATGTGCACATTGTCAGACAACGACCGTACTATATCCAGAATACTGTCTGATATTTTTCATCCGAAATTAATCCGGTTTTGTCCGAATACAGTTCGAATTCTGTCCGAAATTTGTTCGGTAGAAACGGAAATTTGTCCGTTGAGGAAATATTCAAATAATTTTGCTTGACTTTATTAATATTGCTTATTATAATCGGAGTGTCTCTTCCTACGCTAACATGAACCGTTTTTCTAAAACTATACTTACGCGAAGTAGAATTAGTTTTGAAAAGCGACTCTCGCGGCGCTAGTGTCACCATAATTTTCTTGATTTTACTTTGCCAATTTTATTGCCAATGTAGAATAGAATAAGTTAAATACAGAAAACCAAATGTTTATTATCCTTTTCTACCTTATTTTCCTTCGATTGATTGGAATTAAGTTAACATTTCGACATAAATAATAAATTAATCTAATATTAATTAATTATAATCAATGTAATAAATTATAAATCCTTTAAAATTATCTACCTTTTATAAATGATAGGCTTATTTATTTCTAATAATTATACTTAACACAGATAGGGCTTTGTTTATATTTTGTCAAATTTCGAAAATACAAATTTTTTTAGAAAATTTTTATTTAATTTATTAAAGTTTAATTTTAAAAGTAATGAACGTTGAATTAACGTTTTTATTAAAAACAAGGCTTGGATTGAACAAATTTTTAAAACTATTTCCGAGTTTTCTTTCAGAAAATATGTCTTTTTCGACTTTTGCATTGGAAAATTTGACTGATCAACTTTTCTTCTTTCAGATTTTTCAAATATTTTTTAAAAATTGTAAGATTCTCGTTTTGGAAATTTTTACATAACATTTTTTTAGTTGTATAATATAACTTAATAATTTTATAAGAATTAAATAAAAAATAAGTTTAAAAACAGGGGTGCTATTTCTGTAACTTCACTTCAAATCACATCACTTCACTTTTACTTCACTTCACTTTCACTTAACTTTCACTTTACTTTCACTTTACTTCACTTCACTATATATTATTTATTGCATAAATTATTGTATGTCTGGGACGTTCCACGTCAACAAGGACAGGCCTGAGTCCAAAAATGGTCTTGACCGATTTTAAAGTTATATAGCTCAAGAAATTTGTAAGATTGTCTACTTTTGAATGCCGTATGGAGTTTTTTTTTAAATTCTAAATGGCGATTCCAACATGTCGAAAAAATGGCGTTTAATTCAAAAATTTGAAAATAACTTCATGTATTAAAAGTCTAAAAAAGACCAACCTGCCCGCAAAATCTTTAATTAACAGTTTTTGCGGTCGCTGAATGCAAATTTAATGTTGGTTTTTCAAAATTCAAAATGGCGGATCCAAAATGGCTGTCAAAAATGTAAAAATCTATCGAATTTGCTTGAAATTAATTAATTAGGGGCTTTTGGGGTCGCTGACTATGAATTTGATCTTCCTTTTTGAAAATTAAAAATGACCGATCCAAAATGGCAGACACAAAAATTAAAACTCGATTAAATTTGCTTAAAAGACATTTCTCGTGTGTTTTTCGGGTAGCTGATTATGATTTTGAGCTTTAGTACCATTAGAGTAAATTAAAATGATGAGCAATAAAAATATCGATGTGGGGCGGTTTTTAGAAGTTGGTGATGTTATCATCACCAACAAGTTGGTGAGGTTATCAGATGATATCGTTTCTAAGTGAGTCTTAAGTAATTTCCATCTCCTAGTCTGTCCGAAAAAAAACTTTACATACACTGAGAAAATTTTTTTTTTGATTTAAATATAAGTATTTATTTGAATGATTTTGATTGAATAAATAATATTTTTAAGTTTAATTTTAATGTATCAGAGATATCGAAAGTTTTGATTGCAATATATTTTATGTTTAAAGGTGATATTCTGTTTGTTCGATTAAAAACTAAATTTTGTTAAAATTAAACAAAATTTGTGTTTGAAGTCTTTATATTTGAAAGAAATATATTATATGTTTGATTTAAACATATTTAATGCGCAGAGGCTTTGCGCATTTAATATGGCAACACGTTAGTTTACTTTTCCGGTAGAACATGTGCGCGTCGTTTCCAGTGATTATGCGTGTACATCGATTTTTTGGAAATAAATATATTTGCAATCGTAGTTTTGTTTTTTTTAAAGTGATCACTTGAGTGTGATTATTTCATTAAAAAGTTGAGTTATGGAAATATCGGGGCAGTGTGGTTTTTGAGAGTTGGTGGTTTTCGGTTAGGTACACAAATTACGTAAGCCATTAGGGGGTGAGGGAGAGTTTGATGAAATCTTACGGTATCTTACATAGGGGGGAGGAGGGTTCCTGTGAAATCTTACTTAATATTTTTTTTTAATTTGTAGTGGGATTTAATTAATACGCTTTAAGACATTAAACATTAAGTATTATAATTGTATTAAGTAATACGTATAAGTATAATGTAAGTATAATGTATAAGTATTATTATTAATTTGGAAAAATCATGCAAAAAAAAAATTTTTCCCAGCTAAGATAGTAAAGTTTCAATCAATATGACTAAAAATATATAATAAATAGCGGTAAGGCATAACAATGTCGATGTGGGGTGGTTTGGAGATGATTTTTCAAAATTTTTAATACGGTTCTGTGAGTATTCCAATGGAGAGTAGCAGTCTTTTGTTTTATTTTTTTCAATTTCTTAAATAATTTGTAGCAGATGTGCTGATTGAAAGGTCTTTGTAACCTGGAACCATTTAGGTCCGCTGTACTGTGTGTGTACCCTTTAACCTTGAATAAAAAAAAATGTTAATTTTTTTGAGTTTGTTCATGAACATTTTTTATTTGGGTGATAATAAAGTACAAAAATGTAAAGTATAATTAAATTTCACAGAGAGCTTTTTTCGATGCATTGTACAAAATCGGGTCCAAACTAAATTTGTGTCTGTCCTTTTGAATTTCCAAAAAGTATCCTCAAAATCGTAATCTGTGACCCCAAAATTCCCAAGCAATGACTGAAGCAAATTTAATCGATTTTTAAATTTTGTGTCCGTCATTTTGAATCTGAAATTTTCAATTTCCAAAAAGTAAGATCAAAATCGCAATCAGCTACCTCGAAAACCCCCAAGTAATTAATTTCAAGCAAATTCGATAGATTTTTACATTTTTGTCAGCCATTTTGGATCCACCATTTTGAATTTTGAAAAACCAACATCAGATTTGCATTCAGCGACCGCAAAAACTGTTAATTAAAGAGTTTGAGGGCAAGTTAGTCTTTTTCGGATTTTTAATACATGAATTTATTTTTAAATTTTTGAATTGAAGGCCTTTTTTCCGCCATATTGGCATCGCCATTTTGAATTTTCAAAAAACGCCATACGGTATTTAAAAATAGACAAACGTACAATTATTTTGAACTATATAACTTTAAAATGGGTCAAGACCATTTTTGGACTTAGGCCTGTCCTTGTTGACGTGGAATATATATATATAATAATAGGGTAGATGTACCGTTTTTGGTCATGGCACCGGTTTTGGCCAATTTCACACTGAAGTGAACTTTATTAGTTTTTACTTTACTTCACATCATATATTACGATGAAACTTCATTCTGTAAATAAATATATTGACAAATGTCAAAAAGAAATGTATTAATATCGTTTATTTTACTTAAAAAAAAAGTAAATTATAGAGGTGTCTACAACCGACCATTTTCTTGTTCTCAAGCTTAAGTGTCATCAAGTTAGAAAATCTTTAATTTGTGGCTAAGAGGTAATTATTGTTATCTAACTTTACAGGTTATTAATAAGTAATGTTTTAATTAAACAGCAAATATAAAATTTTTTTACAAAATTCTGTTATTTTCTTTAAAAAGGGGGTGACCAAAAAAGGTACAACTTTTTATACAATTACTTAGTTTTGGCCATACTTGGCCAAAACTGGTTATAACGTATATCTAGTTTTGGCCACTTCCTGAAGGAAGTTTTTCCCCTTCTAAGGGGAAAAACGAAAACAAGGGTAATAAGCGATTTTTTTCCTATTTGTCAACACAACTGCCAAGTGCTGTAGAAGCAATGAAAAATGGTACTCTATCCGTCAGAAAAATAAGTAAAATGTACCAAGTACCCAGATCAACTTTGAGACGTAAAATTAAAGAAGAAGGTCCAATAACCACAGGTCATGTAGGTCCAGAATCTATTTTAGGCTCACATGTGGAAGCAACCTTAGTTAATTGGCTGTTAGACACCTGCAGAATGGGATTTCCAATGACCAAGGATAGTTTACTTGTTTCGGTAAAAAAATATATTGAAATTGAAGGCATAGAAACTCCTTTTAATAACAACACCCCAGGTCGAAAATGGTTTGATGCTTTCTTAAAACGAAATCCAATTCTTTCTGTAAAAAAGCTGGATATTTAAGTAAAACAAGAGCAGCTGTAAGTGAGCAGTTTATTCGTAATTGGTTTACAGAAAGGCTATCATTAATGAATGACAAGTTGGAAATATTTCAATATCCTTTAAGAATATTTAATATGGATGAAACGTCTATGTGCTTAGCTCCTAAAGGTGGAATGGTTTTAGCAGAAAAGGGAAAACCTGCTTACGATGTTTCTGCAAGCAGCGACAAAGAAAAAATCACTACTAATATGAACGTTTACCAGAAGCATGCATTGATAAAGCTCCAATTGGTTGGGGTGTCGGTAAAACTGAAAATGGCTGGATGACTTCTGCATCATTTTATGAATATGTTACAAATGTCTTTCATCCGTATTTACTAAAAGAGAAAGTTGATAAGCCAGTAATCGTATTCCTTGATGGACACGTATCACACATGTCTTATCACTTAAGCAAATTTTGTAAAGAAAACCAAATAATTCTTTGTTGTCTTCCGCCTAATGCTACACATCTTTTACAACCCCTTGATGTGTCAGTGTTTGCTCCACTAAAAAAGCATTGGCTAAAGTTCGTAAAAAATTGGCGCATTGATCATGATGGTGTTGATATACAAAAATTTGATGTATCGATTGCTTTATCAACTATTATTCAAAAAGAAGGATTTTCAGATACAATCAAGGCTGGATTTAAATGTTGCGGCTTGTATCCTTTTGATCCTGAAGCGGTTAAATGTGTTAAAACAACAAGTTTACTTTCTACTATGAATGGCTGTGCTGAACACGAAATTCAAATGCTACGAAATCAAAAGTCCTTGCAGTTTTTTTTAAGATAATATTGATAAAGATATCTTGCAGTTGTTTAAAAATCTGAAAAGCGAAGGATTAGATTGGAGTGGTGATACTGAATATCTGGCATTATTTAACATATGGAGTAAGATGTACGATGATGTTTACAAAGAGAATGGAAACGTTGATGAACCTTCAGTGTCAAACGAAATTGTGGATTTGAATATGGAAAATTGTAAAATTCTGCTCAATGGTATGTTCGTTTAATGAAGTTTTAAAAAAAACTATTAAAAAGTTAAAAATAAAAATATTTCCAAAGTTAACTTATTTTACGAAATAATTAATAATTTTAATTTTATGCGTATTAAGGTATCTTTAAGATTATTAATTTAAATTGGTATTTTTCATTTAGGTGATTCCGGAAATAGCCAAATATTATCAGACATTGAATTCACAGAATCTTTGAATGAAATTCAATCAGATGGTTCGATTTTAATAGAATTTGTTGATGTGGGATTTAATCCATCGATTAATAAAAGCACAAGTTCAAAGCAGGTCAATAACATACTAGTTGAAGAGGAACCTATAATTTCAGAAAGCTATGTGCAAAATTCTTCTGACAATTTACCTGTACCAGATGATAACACAAATGAATCTTCAAAAGAAAATAAAGCAGAATGTAACATCCTTTTTAAGGATGTTACATCAAAGGATTCAGCTGAAAATATATTAAATAAAATTCTCCTATGGCCTCAACCAATGTTATCAAAAGAAGGAGCTAAGAAAGAGTATTTTCATTCAGTATTAACATCAGATAGATGGTTAGAGATAATGGAACATAAAGAAGAAGAAAAGCAATTAAATATAAAGAAGAAAGAACAAGCAAAACGACTGAGGTTGCAAAAAAAAGGAAATGAAAGAACAAATTAAATTAACAGCAAAAAAATTTTAAAATAAAGATAAGAAAAGAACAAACAAGAAAAAGAAAATAAGAAATTATTAAATAAGAGAAATTTAAAAAAAAAATAGTCAACATTTTATGCAATAAATTTCGATTTAAATAGAGCATTTTTTAAAAAAGCAATAACCTACAGATAACAATTTCTGTTTAAGGGGTCAATATGGGTTTATTGGACATATTTTCAAGAATTTATTTTTCACATTAAAATATATTTTAATAAGCCAGGCTTTTTACACATAAAAATTGATGTTTAATAGGCCAAAAAATACTTTTTGTTTCTATTTTTGATTGTTTATTTCTGAGAAACATCTGCTCGAAGTTAACCTTAAATTTTACTGGCCGACACGATATCTGGAGTTTGGATTGTCTAAAATAAAAAAATCAAGTATTTTCTTAAAATTTGGATCTGTAGTTATCGCATGAACTAGGATATTTTAATTCCGATGAAAAAAAAACAAAATGGCGGATGTTTAAATTTTTTAACCCCTTTTTTACAACTTAATTTGTTTAAAAAAAGGGTTAAATATTAATGGATTTTTATAATCCTAGTTCATGCCAAAGCGGCACGTGCATAGAAGAATCCCTGAAAATTTGAGATCAATCGGTTCAATAGTTTTTTTTAAATCGTGTCGGCCAGGTCGAAAAACGTTTTTTTGAGAAAAACGCGTTTAACATTCGCGCAACCAAAGGCTGCTCGGGCCGGTCACGCAATATAAATATTCTATTGTGCTTTTGATTTATGTGGTTAAAACGACTTAAATACATAAATACTTTTCTCTAATATTACAGTGTATGATCAAATAATAAATTTTACTCATAATGTTACAATGACATTTGTTTAAACAATTTTTCATTGCCATGCTATACACCGTAATGCTTCTGCAGTATCGCGTTTTTAGCATTTTTTTTAACTCTGCTATCTATATATTAGTTTTAACCTTATTTCTACAGGTATATAGGATACGAAATTAATGTTTTTGAAAAAGAAATTTTTTTAAAAAATAAATCCATACTGACCCCTTAAGCCATGAAATTTTTAAAGAATTTATTAATTATTAAGCATTATTAGACTGTTATTCTTTTATGAAAGTAATTTAATATAAAATAATTATAAGCTGCATTTTTGTACTTATTAATGATAATCTATAAAATAGTATGATTACTTGTTAAATAATTTTCAGCGTCGTTAATAATCGTTTCAAATAAATGGATATTTATAACTTTATTGTGTAATAAAGAATTATTATATATGAAATAAAATTATAGTTGCTGAATATTACATTTACAAGTCTAACTTTATCGCTTTTATTTTATATTTGTGATAACTTCATATTTACTTTTAAAACTGGCCAAAACTAGTACCAAAATGTAACCAAAAGTAGAGCATAAGTGGCCAAAACTAGTGAAAATTGAATTTTTGATTATTCATTAATATATTATTGCTTCCTCATAGGGGAAGCTTTGTGATCGTTAAGATTTTCGATTTTCCAAAAATAGTCTAAATCGACTCATTTTCATCTGAAAAACGTAAATTTTCATTCCTAAGCAAATGTCCAGATGTATGTATGTGTGTGTGTGTGTGTACGTGTGTGTGTATAGCGTTTTTTGTCGCCAGGATATCTCGAGAACGCTTCAACGGATTTCAATAAAATTTGGATGACTTTTTAAGCTCGTGAATATCTAAATTTCGACACAGGGATTTTTGAAAATACCCAATCAAATTTTTTTGAGCACCTTTTTTCATCGAAAAAAACCGTTTTTTGCCAAAATTTTTTTCCAAGCTAAAAATACAACTTAATGAATAAAAAAATCATATTCCTTATCTCAAAACGAATCGATTGACCCATATAACTTTTATAATTGATCAAAAATTCGTAAATTAATTGATGTTTTTTCATTTTTTTGCACTTAAAATTCCTTTTTTTTTAAAGAATTTCTCAAATTAAATTTTATATTATTAATATATTGCTTTTTCTATAAGAAAGCAAATTTGTTTGCTAACTTTGAAACGAAATATCCACGAAATGGACATAATTTTCACCTAGTAAAATAATGATAATAATAATAATAATAATAATAATAATAATAATAATAATAATAATAATAATATATTATTATTATTACCGGAATCTCTGTGATATTTGGTGCTATCCGCTACCAGATATCACAGAAACGCTTGATCGATTTGGTCAAGTCCTTAGTTGCCCTTTCCCAAACATCGTGGAAATACTTGGTTTGTTAGGCCGAGTGTTTAAAGGGCATCTAAGGTGGGGTTGCTGGACCTCAACCGGGCGCGTCCCCAGGTGGCGGATAGGGGGATCCTCCTAGATATAGGTGGTATCGGGGAAATGAAATACCCGACGCGGACCATAACCAGATAGGGCTTGACACCTGAAATAATTGTCAACCCTGTGATGGGTTAACCACCCCCACAGGGTAACTTGCGGTTACGACAACTGTAACGCGCAGTGCCACCCACAATAGGTCTCTTTCGGATGGAGACCTGGGTTCAGTTGGGAGTGGCAATAGGATAGAACCCAGGCGACGACCAGGCTACGCCCGTGGACAAGCTCGTGAGCGTCTACGATGGACTGAGGAGATGAAGAGAGATGCCATCTTATGTTGGCGAAACTCTTCTCCTGACCGTAGAGGAATAATGAAGAGATGTTATAAGCGATGGATCACTATGTATCCCCAATACGCTCAAATAACATCTCAGAATCTAAGAGATCAGATATCCTCTCTGTTGGGTAGGGGATATGAAGCTCTCCTTCAAGAAGATCGAGACCCCGTAGAGAACAGACGATCAGTTCTCACAACACAACAAATGGTCGAGCATAGTAATGTGGGCGCAAGAGAAACCAAAATTCATCACAAGGTTTCCATTAAAATGGACAAATTGGCAGCGGCGAACAGAGAACTTTCGGACCTTTCAGAAGATGTAGACCTCTGGACATTGAACTGTGCAGTTTATGAAAAGGCGGTTTCTTTGCTTCGCGAAAGCAACAGAAAATCTGTTTCTGAGCGCATTGCAAGAACAAAACAACGAATTAAACAGGTACAGTTCAAGATTGGGGTGGCCAGACGGATGGCTTCTCAATTGCAGAGTGTGATTGCATATCTAGCAACAAATAGAGCATTTACTCCTAGAGTTTTGGGCATAGCCCAATCTTTAAAAAGATTGCATCATACTCTCAAGAAGTCTAAGCTGCAGAATATCAAGCAGCATTGGATTGAGAAGATACGTACTCTTGTAATTATAAGAGAACAATTAGAACGGCGTGTAAAATGGATAGAGCAAAATAACACTTTTGCTATCAATCCGTCCCGCCTGTTCCCAGTACCTTCTCCAACCGTTGAAAAGCCACCTAGTCGTGAAGAGGTTGAAAACTTCTGGAAGAACATCTACGAAACCACATGTTCTCTAAACGATCAAGATGCATCTATACCACTCTTTCGTAGCTTCTGTCATCGGCAGGGGCTTGAACACCCTATGGAAGAGTGCTCACGAATCACTGAGGAGGAAGTGAGAAATGTAGTTGCTAAAACTAAGAACTATTCAGCACCCGGTCCAGACAAGATTAATAATCTATGGTGGAAGAAGTTCACTTTTACCCACCAACATTTGGCCCGTATATTTTCTAGCTTTCTTAACGGAGAAGATCACGTACCTCAGTGGTTGGTTGAAGGAAGAACGGTACTTCTACCAAAATCAGGAAATTTGTCTAATCCAATGAATTATAGACCAATAGCTTGTCTTAACACCTGTTACAAGCTATTCACTGGTATCCTCAAAGAGAGGATATTAACATCCATAGAGCCAGTGTGGAGTGCAATAGGTGAACAGCGAGGGTGTAAGAGAGGCCTAGCAGGTTGTAGGGATAACCTACTGATAGATAGGTGCGTGACCCAAGATTCGATATTTTATCGGCGCAACCTGTCAATGGCTTGGATTGATTACCGTAAAGCATTCGACTCTACGAGTCACGAATTGATTATCAAGCTTCTTGAATGCTTACAGGTACATCCAAACATTGTGAGATGCTTGAAAGATCTAATGCTCAAGTGGAGGACAAGGTTTGTTATAACATCGAACAAACAACATGTGAATACTAACATCGTCACCTATAAAAGAGGAGTTTTTCAAGGAGACTCACTCAGTCCTCTACTTTTTTGCATCTCCCTCTTGCCTCTGTCTATTGTTCTTCGAGAAAAGCACTCTAGATACATGTGTGGCAAACCAAAAAATCGAGTATATAAGATCAACCACCTTTTTTATATGGATGATCTTAAGCTCTATGCCTCCAGTAAGGAGGCACTTAATATCTTAGTGTTTGCAGTAGCTGTGTATTCCAGAGCTATAGGTATGTCTTTTGGATTGGACAAATGTGCCGTGATCATCGCCGTATTGTATTGGCTGCGGCGTGTTCGGTGATGAACAGTAATGATCCTCTTATGCAATTTGTCCACCATCATGAAATTGCAGATAATGGGGCATTTTTATACAAAGCGGCAAACAGAGCGGCAGATGAACTTAGTCTTCCGTTTGATACCAGCGATACAGAACAGGGATTGGCATCATTAACACCTTTGATGCTTAAAAGACAAGTGAAGCAGGCTGAACATGTACTTCTATTGGAGCAACATGTTAGGAAGCCTCTTCATGGGCAATTCTATAAGATTCTTAGGGAGATGGAGTTGTCTAAGGATCTGTCTTTTAGATTTCTGAAATCTGCTGGTTTAAGATCGGAGACTGAGGGATTTTTATTTGCTTGCCAAGATGGTGTTATCAATACCTTATATTATCGCAGTAAGGTCATGCAGATACCTGTCGACAATTACAACTGTCGAGCATGTAAACAATATCCGGAAACACTTACTCACATTCTAAGTGCGTGTCCGACGTATGCATGTTCCAGGTATATTGAAAGACACAATGCTGGACTTAAGGTATTGTATTACCATCTTCGACACCAATATGGTGTAGATAAGGAACCTGTCTTGCCATACGCCCAAGAGGATCAGGAGGCTGTTGTGGAGAATGAGAATTGCAGAATCTACTGGAATTTTTCGTTTTCTACCACTCATCGTATCAGTGCTACTAAGCCTGATATAGTACTCCAGGATCATAAAGGTAAGATCATCTGCGTGATTGAGTTTTCGGCTCCTGCCGAGGGCAATATCGCTCAGAAGGAGGATGAGAAACGGCAAAAGTATCAAGACCTGCTGTTCGAATTGAGGAGAATACACAGAGGCTATAAAGTCCATTTAGTTGTCCTTATTCTCGGCTGTCTAGGGGGGATGAGAGCTTCATTTGTTAGCCAGCTTCAAAGAGTTCCAACCTGCGAGCGTCAAGCTGACGCATTGGCAGGTCGAATGCAGAAGGCAGTTCTGCTGAGCTCTCTTCATCTGGTCAGGCAGCACTGTTCTTCATAATATAACATCACGAAGGTAGCTCTAAAAAAGCATCCAATAGCGTTCCTGGCCACCGCGTAAGAACAACAGCGGCAACGGACAGGAACACCTACAGAACAGTGAACTGAAAACATCTCGAGCAAAGGAATCGCGCTATTGCTTACCTTTCAGGACGGAAGGAGCAAAAGCGGATAAGAATACGTAAGGCAAGAATGGGAGAGGTTGTTTTAGTGAGGTATTACCACAGCATGTGGTCGAGTCCCACACGAACAAGTGCGTAAATGCATTTTTTCCTCTCCTAAACTTGTTTTGTAAAAAAAAAAAAAAAAAAAAAAAATATATATATTATAGTCATATATTAAGTGCCTGTCCGATTTATGCATGTAACAGATATATAGAAAGACACAATGCTGCACTGAAGGTTTTGTATTACCACCTTCGTCACCAGTACGGTATAGATAAGGAGCCCATTCTGCCGTATGCCCAAATGGATCAAGAATCCGTTGTAGAAAATGACCAGTGCAAGATCTACTGGAATTTTTCTTTCCCCACCACTCATCATATCAGTGCCACCAAGCCTGATATGGTCCTCCAAGATCATAAAAGTAAGATCATTTATGTAGTTGAGTTTTCGGCTCCTGCCGAGAGAAACATCATTAAAAAGAAGGATGAGAAACGGATCAAATATCAAGAGCTCTTATTCGAATTGAGTAAAATGCATCCAGGATATAGAGTCCATTTGATTGTTTTAATTCTCAGCTGCTTAGGAGGGATGAAGGCTTCATTTGTGAGCCAACTGAAGAAGATCCCAACCTGCGAACGTCAAGCCAATTTGTTAGCAGGTAGAATGCAAAAAGCAGTTCTTTTGAATTCACTTTTTGTGGTCCGACAGCACTGTTCCTTGAAAAAAAAACATCTTTAAAGGTAGCTCTAAAAAAGCATCCAACAATTTCATGTCGGCCGCATAAGAACATCGGCGGCAATGGACATGAAGACCCAAAGAACAGAATGCTGAAACTGTACAGAGTAAAAAAAAAGAAACTTTTGCTTACCTTCCAGGACGGAAGGAGCAAAAGTTGATAAGAGTATGTAAAGCAAGAATTGGGAGAGGTTGTTTTAGTGCGGTATTGCCACAGGATGTGGTCGAGTCTCACACGAACAAGTGCGTAAATGCATTTTTTCATCTCCTGAACTTGTTTTGTAAAAAAAAAAAAAAAAAAAAAATAATACTAATAATATTAACCCTTAACTGCTAGACTATCGGGATTTAACGTAACTGCTAGATTGAGTCTACGGGACCCGAGCGATTTTCAAACGCTGATTGCTCAGAGCCTAATGAACATATCAGGACGTCTTTTTTTTAAAACTTATTGCCAGAACCTGTAGAATAAGAATATCTAGCTTAAATTAATGTGTCTTTAATATTTTTTTAAATATTTCAAGAAATGTAAAGATACTTTTTTAAAAAGTCGTTTTTTTCAAATAGCTATAGTAACACCAAAAATAGACATAAATAAAATTTCTAAGTGGATTTTTAAAGCTTTAAACATGTACCTTAAGTCTGTTTAAGCCATTTTTTGATTGGCTGAAAAAAACATATTTTTTGGGAGAAATGAAAATCATCAAATTTGGTTCATTAAGTGGAGTCAACTGAGAAATTTCAACCCATCGAAATATATGTTACTTATCGGTGCCAATTTTTTTTCTGGGACTATTTTGGATGTAAAAGAATGCCATATTATCAAAATTAAAAAAAAAAAAATTTGAAAAAAAAAATTAAAAAAAAATTTCTTTTTGTTGAATTTTTTTTTTAAATCTATCTCCTCCTACAATTTTTCATATTTTTTTAATGCCAATTTTTTATATGCCTTTTTTAAGATTTCAAACAAAATATCGTATGGGTTTTAAGATTTTTTAATTTTTTCAACAAAAAAAAAAAAATTTTTTAATTTTTTTTTCAAAAAATTTCTTATTCAAAAAAAATTTTTTTTTTTTTTAATCTTAATAATATGTCATTCTTTTACATCCAAAATAATCCCAGAAAAAAAATTTGCACCGATAAGTAACATATTTCGATGGGTTGAAATTTCTCAGGTGACTTCCCTTAAAGAAAGAGAAACCACATTATTAAAAATTCATGTTTTTTTAATTTTTGTTTTTATTCACTTAAAATATTTAAAATATTATTAAATTATTGCTTCCTCTATGAGGAAGCAAATTGTTTTGCTTCCTTGGAAGCGAAGTGTCCATGAAATGGACAGAATTCACACCTAGTTTTAATTATGTTAAATTTAATCTCAAAGCCAACAGAATCAAAAAATGGGAATTACAATTAATCTATTAGTGTGCACCAGTTACTCATTATTTGCATTTATTATATAAAAGACTTATTGAAAAATATGAGAATCCTTAAACTGGCCAAAAGCGATACATTCACCCTATATATAATGAATATTATATAGTGAAGTGAAGTGAAGTAGAGTGAAAAGGAAGTGAAAGTGAAAGTGAAGTGAAAGTCAAGTCAAGTCAAGTGAAAGTGAAGTTAAGTGAAAGTGAAGTTAAGTGAAAGTGAAGTTAAGTGAAAGTGAAGGGAAGTGGAAGTGAAGTGAAAGTGAAGTGAAGTTACAGAATAGCACCCCAGGTAAAAATTCTATTAAAAAGTGATTTTAAGTTTTTAACGATTTTAAATCGAAAATTTTACTACAAATTTGAAAAAATACTGAAATTTTGAAAATTTTGAAAAAGTAAGATCTTAAAAAAATGAGTTTTATATAAATTAAAAAAAAATTATTTTATGAGTATTTTTGATTATTTTTAAATTGTTTGTAAATAAATTTTTTTTTAAATTATTTGACACTGTTTACTCAGTGGCAGTGATATTAAAGTTTTTCCCAATTCAAATTAAAAAATTTTATTAAACAATTATAGAATAAATTGTATAAATTTAACTTTAAAAACTAATTTATGGGCTTTTAGCCAGTTTATTAATTTAAATAAATAAATATCCAATAGTAATAATTGATTTAAAAAAGATGTATTTCTTACTCCAATTTTAATGCCTACTAAAAGAATATTTATTATTAAAAAAAAACTAATTAACTAATGTTTGCCTTTAAGTCTAACTAAATTATTAACCACAGCAAATTATTTGCTATGACAATGAACAAAGTTTGCTGTGAAACACAATATTAGCCAAATTTTTTAAAAATCACTTTCACAGCAAACTTTTTTACTCTCACAGCAAATTTGTTCGCTGCAAATATATTTGCAAACATATTTTGACGTGGCAGCGAATACTTTACTGCCACAGTAAACTTCTTCTATGCGTGTATGTCTGTAAAATTTTTAATCTGTCAGTTAGAAATTATATTTTTGTTTAAATAATAACTATTATTATAATCTACAAATTTATCTTTAAATTCTCATTTTTGAATTTCGCGCTACTTTTCATAACATAATTTTGATTGTAGTAGTTTGACGTTTGGTAATGGATTTAGGGTTAAATTTTGACTTGAATATTTTTCAAATATTTCTTATTCAATTCAATAATCAATTTTTTTTACTGACAGAAAAATATACTTGGTACTAAGTCTGTAAAAACAAATATTTGAAAAGAAAGGAAATTCGTCCGGTCGTATGAGAAAATAGTCCAGCAGTAAATAAAAATCCGGAATTTGGCCGAAATAATCCAAGAGCATTCCGAAGTAAAAATAATATCTAAGAAAAACCCGGATATTTGTCAGATGGAATCCGAAAATAGTTCGTCAGTAAATAAAAAACCGAAATTAGTGTAAAATAATCCAAAATCAATCCGATGTAAAAATCATTTGCAAGAAAAATGGATACGTACTTTTTTTTTTTATTTTTTTTTAAATTATTATTTAGTGGTGTCTGTAGGCTATTGACATTTTGCATGTATTTTGAATGGGAAAAAAACTTTTTTTCGTAGATTTCCTGTAAAATCGTTGAAAATTAACATTTTTTGCACGGACTACTCTGTTTCTCTTCATAAATGTTCCAAAAATAATATACAATTTTTAAAATATGAAATTTGTTAAGTTAACTACTTTTTACAGGATCCAAAAGTTCACAAAAAAAAACCAAAATAGGTTATTATTGGCTAAAAATTGTAATTTTGAAAAAAACGAAAAATTTAAACTGCTAATTATGGTTTCTAATGTTTTTGAGGTCGCTGATTACAAATCTGAAGTCATATTTCAAAAATTCAAAATGGCAGGTCCAATATGGCGGCCATGAAAATTTAAAAATTAATCAATTTCTAGGAAACTTCATATCAAGGGCTTTTGGGGGTCCCTGATTACAAATTTGAAGTCAGATTTCAAAAATTGAACATGACGGATCCAATATGGCGGTCATTAAAATTTTTAAATTAATCCATTTTTATGACACTTGGTATCAAGGGGTTTTTGAGGTCCCTAGTTACAAATATGAAATCAGATTTCAAAAATTTAAAGTGCCGGATCCAATAAGGTGGGCATGATGTTTAAAAAATAAATAATTTTTCATGAAACTTGGTATCAAGGGGTTTTGGGGTCCTTATTTACAAATCTGAAATTAAAAATTCCAAAGGGATCTCGCTGCTAATTAGAAATGGGAACGTTAGTATTTATTAGCTAGATAAGTTTCGTTAACAAATTAGATGACACAATGTGTCTCTAAAGCATAAAATTTTGTTAGCTACTGGGATAAGATATTACATAATTAACCACTTCGGCGGTATGACGCCAAAATTGGCGTCATGCGTGAAGTGGCCCAGAGCGGTAAAAATGAGCAAAATGGCGTCATGACTATTTCTCGATTATTAATGCCAGTCATCAATTTTTATGGAGGTAAACATAGTATTCTTATATTTTAGGATTTGGTGATCAGAAATATAATACTAAAAATTCAATTTTTTAAGGTTTTAATTGTTTTTTAGCAAGTTGAATATCAACGATTTTCAATATTTTTCGTGAATGGCGTCATACGTTTATTCAGTTATTATCCTTGATTTTCGGTTTATTTTCTTGAACAACTTATATTCATATACTCTTATGTTTATATTATAAATATAAGAGTGTATAAATATAAGTTTCTTTACATACAAAAAAAATTAAAACAGACATTAATAATCCAGAAATAGTCATGACGCCATTTTGCTCATTTTTACCGCTCTGGGCCACTTCACGCATGACGCCAATTTTGGCGTCATACCGCCGAAGTGGTTAAGTTTCATAAAAAATTATTAATATTTAAACATTATGTCTGCCATATTGGATTCAGCACTTTGAATTTTTGAAATCTGACTTTAGATTTGTAACTACGGACCCTAAAAACCCCTTAATACCAAGTTTCATAAAAATTAATTGATTTAAAATTTTTCATGGCCACTATATTGGATCCGTCATTTTTAATTTTTGAAATCTGACTTCAAATAACACAGGCACACAAAAAAAAAGTTTTCTGAGCTGGGAATGAGACCAATTTTTTCCTATGTATTTTGATGCGCTGAATTCGAATCCGTCATCAGAATTGACCCATCATGTCACGTTTTGATCCTAATCTTAAAATCAATAAAATGACAGTTTTTGTTTATTAGAATCTGAACCCGACTTAACTTTAATGCGTGCCTAGAGTCAATAGAAAGCTTGATTTATGACCTTTAAAATGCTTTTTTAAAAATTGTTCTACGGTGATTTTTAACGGAGATATGATGTTTTACGTAACATATTACTTTTTAAAATGTTAAAAACCCGTAAATAGAGAATTATGAAAAAAAGTTATTTTATGAAAAACATACCATATCTCCGTTAAAAATCATCGTAGAACAATTTTTGAAAAAGCATTTTAAAGGTCATAAATCAAGCTTTCTATTGGCCCTAGACATGCATTAAATTTAAGTCGGGTTCAGATTCTTATGAACAAAAACTGTAATTTTATTGATTTTAAGGTTAGGGTCAAAACGTGACGTGATGAGTCAATTCTGATGACGGATTCGGATTCAGCGCATCAAAATACATAGAAAAATATTGGTCTCATACCCAGCTCAGAAAACTTTATTTTTTTGTGTGCCTGTGTAATCAGGGACCCCCAAAACCCCCTGATACTAAGTTCCCAAGAAATTGATTAATTTAAAATTTTTCATGGCCGCCATATTGGATCCGCCATTTTGAATTTTTGAAATATGACTTTAAATTTGTAATCAGCGACTTCAAAAACATTATAAACCATGATTAGCAGTTTAAATTTCTCGTTTTTTTCAGAATTAATATTTTTTGCCAATAATAACCTATTTTGGTTTTTTTTGGTGAACTTTTGGGTCCTGTAAAAAAAAGTTAACTTAACAAATTTCATATTTAAAAAATTGTATATTATTCTTGGAACATTTATGAAGAGAAACAGAGTAGTCCGGTCAAAAAATATTAATTTTCAACGATTTTACAGGAAATCTACGAAAAAAAGTTTTTTCCATGCAAAATACATGCAAAATGTCAATAGCCTACAGGCACCACTGAATATTAATTTAAAAAAGAAAAAGATGTATCCATTTTTTTCAATTTGTGACAAAATAAGACCCGGAAGTGGACAAAATTTCAAAATGTCATTTTAACGGCCAGCGTAGTGTACACTCATAGAAAAAGGTAATTTTTTACTTAGTCAGATTTACAGAGTAGTGAACCATCTCTCCTCGAACATGGACAAAAAGTATAGTGCGCGATACATTGAAATAAGTTAAAGAATTATATTTAATAACATGTATTCACCTTGCTGCAGCAGCGACAGTTCGCTGTAGGTGTTACTTTAGCTACAAATCTTAACGACTAAACGAGAAATGTATTATTTTCAACACACAACAAATCTTTCAGAGTGTGACAAAATGATGGTCCTATTCCGTCCTAAATGTAGTTGTTAAATGGGAAGTCTTTTCGAACTTCAAGTTTTTGTATCATGACGCATTAACTGACAAACAACCAGACATGTTATTGTTGTTTTCTACATAAGTGTAAAAGAGAAAAAGAATATTTAGGCACACTAAAAAAAAAAAAAAAAAAAAAGAAAGATATGTCTGGAAGGGCGGCGATTTTTAATAACTGCCTGTGGCGGCAAAATGTGTTAGTCCGACCTTGGACATGAAAATAATGACACGGATGCGTGACTTTTACTTGCGTGTCATTTTTTGCGACCTCGTGAGAGAAATGATGCTAGAGAAAATGAGATGACAAAGGATACATAAAAATGCCACGATGCGCAGTTCTATTCTACGTATTCTACAGTACCTACGGCTGCGCAGTAAATTTTTGTCCTCCCCAAAATGGTGTACAAAGTAAGTTTAGGGAAGAAATTATTAAAAAATTAATATTAATAAAAAATTTTTAATGGTGCATTCTTTGCCATGTCATTTTCTCTTGTGTCATTTTTCTCGTGTGGTCGCGAAAAAATGACACGAAAGTAATGATACGCATTCGAGTAATTATTGTCATGTCACACTTTTCTATAAGGGTAAATGTTATTTCATATAGTGAAATGTATATTGTCTAAACTTTAAATTTTGACGTGAGATTTGGTGAGATTTTGACAGATCCCCCTCCCCATTTGGACCTCACGTAATCAATGGACGCCTCCTTATCCCAATACGAGAACATATTTTCTTGATCTAAATAAACTATTTTTTGTTTTGATTTGCAAAAATATTTTCTTGTTTTAATAATTTCCTACCTCCCCAATCCTTCCCTCACACTCCTTTTATTCTCTCTATCATTATATTTGTATTTTTTCATATTTAGAACACCTTTATTTTATTTATTTATTTAAATAATACTTATTTTACATATGGGGCATTCTCTGACAAATTTGACCCCCCTGTTGTCCATTTTTGGTTTAGACCAAAAAATTACTTACATGGCTTAAATTCTAGGTTGGAGTCTCTAATTTTATTTGCACCCTGGCCTTTTTACGAATTTAAATATGACTGACACTTAGGGCCCTCTAAAGCAGTCGTGATACCAAAAAATTCTATTCATTGACAAATAAATATGAAATCAATAATAAAAGTGGTTCTTTTCAGGCAGAAATCATACCCTCACAGCATGGGATATCTCGTGAATATCCCATTATGATCCCGGGACCTCTCAGGGATAACCCTGGGATATCCCACGGGATATCTCACGGGACGGAAATTTGGATGACCCAGGGACATCCCAGGGATATCCCGGCGGGATATAGCATTTTCAATATCCCATCGAGATGTCCCAGGGTCATCCCAGGGATATCCCGTCGAGATATCCCAGGAACATCCCAGGGATATCCTACGTGGGATATAGTATTTGCAATATGCCATCGAGATTACCTTGGGCTATTACTTATTGTTCATTATAACCATAATATTCATTACTTGTAACCAAAATGTATCACAAAATAATTAGTAGGAACAAATATTTGTATTTGTTTAAGATAATTACTAGATATGTCTAGGTTTTTTTAAAAAAAAATTTTTAAGTGCAACCAATATTCTTTGCATCAAGTACTAATGTTTTTCTCTAATGCATATAAGAAGCTTCAGTGGCTCAGGTGGTTACGGCCGCGCTTGCTATGCGCAAGGGCGCGGGTTCGAATCCTCATACCTCCAAATTTTTTTCCTAAATCATTAGAGTATATCTCATGAGGCGGAAATTTGGATAGACTGGGGATGTCCCTAGGATATCCTTTGTGTCCCAGGGATATCCCTAGGATATCTCAAATTTCAGCGGGATATCTCAGGGATATCCTAGGGATATCCTTTTGTTCTGAGGGTAGTTTTGTATGCCTACTTTATATAACATTAATAACATTTTAAGAATTTCAAAATTGCGGAACAAGTATGGTGGCTAAAATGTAAACGTTTATCAATCTGTGTAGAACCTACTGTCTAATAAGCGGTCGCTGATTAAGAATCTGAAGTCAGTTTTCAAAAATTCAATATGGCACGAAATTTCTAAAAACCCAACTATTTGGTTTGAAACTTGTTACTCAGGAGTTTTTGGGATCATTGATTGCGAATCTGAAGACAGTTTTAAAAAATTCAATATGTCTGACAAATATGGTGGAGGAAGTTTTTTCAAACCCAAATATTTAGTTTGAAACTTGTAATCGAATATTTAAAATCTGACTTCAGATTCGTAATCAGAGACCGCAAAAACCCCCGAGTAATAAGATTCAAACCAAATAGTTGGGTTTTCAAAAATTTCGTCCTCCATACTGGATCCGCCATATTAAAGTTTTGAAAACTGACTTCAGATTTATAATCAGCGACGCCAGAAACCCTTAGACAGTAAGTTTTGCAAAGATTGATAAACATTTATGTTAGAGCTGCCATACTTGTTTCGATATTTTAAAACTCTTGAAATGTTATTAACCTTTTGACTTAGAGGACGTGTATATATCGTAGCCACTTAGCGAAATTTGACATTTCATGAAATGTCTACACAGTTCATAAAGCGCAGCCACATTGTGAAATAAATATTTATTTCAGTATGTGTCTAAAAATTTTAGACATTTCATGAAGTGCTACGGGTAATTATCATAGAGATATAAGAATAGAGTGCGCGAGTGGCCCGAATGCGCGACAGTGGTTTTAGAGCGAGACCGCTGCAAAGGAGGCCCCCTGTGTGTAGTAGAAGGACACACTCAGGGGGCCTCCTTTGCAGCTGTCTCGCTCTAAAACCACTGTCGCCGACTCTCATGGGAATCTAACCAACTCGCGCGCTCTATTCTTATATCTCTATGGTAATTATGCACTTACAATGTAACTTTGGGACGTGGTGTTTTTTAAAAAAATTAATACTTTGCTAAATTGTAGTACATACGCTCAGTAGTGGCAGCGCTCTACACAGTAAGTTCACTTTTTTTTAAATAGAACTCTTGAAACCGGAATTTCTTGCAGATTTTCATTTTTCACAATATACTAGGTTATATGCAATTAAAAATATCATAAGAATATAGATATTAACAATATTTTTAATTCTTTAAATTGATAATTAAAAAAAAAAGTTTTGTTGCAGTTATTGGAATAATTTTAGAAAATAAAAACTTAATTAATTTAATTAATATTAATCATTACAATTAATTATAAAGTATAATACAATCATCCTAAATAAATCAGTTCTTCAAAAGATCAATGTTTTTTGAAACCATATTATTTCTTAATCTTGAATTATTGAGAACAATACTACCTTCTCATTAACGGGGTTGGCCCGTGTGACGGCCGGATTTTAACTGTTTTTTATTAATTTTTTTTTAAGGGCGATTAAAACCAGCTACTGACACGAAAACCGAAACAAAATGTATTTTATTTTTGTTTCGTTTCGGTTTTGAAAAACTGAAACAAAATATCAATTTAATTTTGTTTTGTGTTGAACCTGAAACGAAAAGGCTCTGAATTACGTTTTCGTCTCATGCCCGAAACGAAAAGGCTTCGAATTTTGTTTTCGTTTCATGCCCGAAACGAAAATCCGCTCCGAATTCCGTTTTCGTTTCTCATAAAAAAGGCTCTAAATTTCACAAAAACAATTTTAAACACAATTCTTTTCTTGCAGGAGACGAAAACGAAATTCAGAGTCTTTTCGTTTCGGGCATGAGACTGAAACGAAATTCGGAGTTGATTTTCGCTTCGGGCATGAGACGAAAACGTAATTCAGAGCCTTTTCGTTTCAGGCTCAATACAAAACAATATTGATTGTACATTTTTGTTTCGTCACAACAATTCAAAACAGAAACAGAATTCGGTTTTCGTGTCAGTCCCTGATTAAAACTTAAAACTTTAAATTTTCTATCATACCTATATTTAGTAACTATTGAAGTACATTTAGAAATTTTTTGAAGTCTAATTAATGAAAAGTTTCCGCGATACAGCGCGGGGAAGTAATTCATGTAAAAAAAAGTATAACATTGGTCGCCACGATTCCAACCGACTGAGTGGTTTGAAATCAAAAAGTAAAGAAGCATTTTAATCTGTGTCACTTTAGCTACAAGATAAACTAAAATTATTTGAATATATTAAAAAATAAAATTTTTACGCGACTTTGAATTTTTATTTCTAAAAAAACTCTATTTTGGGCCTGTTTTGTTGTATAAAAAAAACGACGTGACCTTTTTTAATTATCCTAGTTTAGCTTGTTGCCTCACAGATGCTGAACACACCGATAAATTTCAAGTTGATCGGTCAAGTCGTTTTTGAGATTTCATGGCTACCAGTTGAAAAAAAGTGGTTACGAGAAAGACGCGTTTGAAAGCTTAAGTACAAATAAGGCAATGAATTCGGAATCATTACTAAAACAACTGTTGTATTCGAAAATTTATTTTAGGAAACTAAAGTTTTTCTAAATGTATTTATTTTTTACTTAGGTATATAAATGTGTATGGAATAATAAGATTCGCGGTTAAAAAACCAAAGCGACAAAGCTTCAATCCTAGTTGAAAGCTCGACCGCGCGCTCGAACACCATGCGTTCTCACTGTAAAAACTTCTTAACAACGACGAATATGTCAAAATCGGTTAACCCACATATTCTGCAAATGTTATAGGTGCGATATATGAAAAATAAAAAAATTTGATTTTTCGAATCTATCACACGGGTCAACCCCCTTAAAAGCGATAACAATAGCACACACAAAAACAGTATGATGCAGAGGACAGTCCAAAATATTCCTAGGTTTTTGAGGCCGCTGAATCCGAATATGACTATAAAAACGTTGGGTTCTTGCCCATTTTCGCCCTAGCCACCCCCTCCCCTTACACTTCACGGGCATGACATTTCAATTTTTCAAAAAAAGTCGAAAAGGGTTTTTATTCCTATGTTTTTTGGGGCGCATAATCCGAAAAAGACCGGCAAAAACAAATTCTCCCCCACCTTCGCCCCTAATACCCCCTGGGAGGGAGTTCGATTTTCGAATTTTATGAAAAGTTGAGTTCGGTGTCTATTCCTACGTTATTGAAGCGTTGAAATTGAAAAAGACTACCAAAAACAAAATGCCCCCTCCATCTTCTCATATTACCCCCTGGGAGGAGGTTGGAAAAAAATTTTTACAAAAAGTCGTGTTCGGTGTCTATTTCCATGTTTTTTGGGGGGCTGAAACCGTAAAAGGCCACCAAAAATAAATTTGCCCCCTCATTCTCCCTCCCACAAGGTATTAATGGGTAAAGAAGGGGGAACTTGGTTTTGGTGTCCTTTCGCGGTTTCAGCGTCTCTAAAAACATAGAAATCGACCCTCTATTCGACTTTCTGTGAAATAAAAATCCCATCCCCCGTGAGGTGTAAGAGGGTGGGGCTAGGGGAAAGATGAGCAAGGACTTACTGTTTTTATGGTCATATTCGGTTTTAACGCCCTAACAAACATAGGAATAGACACCGAACTCGACTTTTTGTGAAATTCGAAATTCCAACCCCCGGGTCGCCCACATTTTCTCCAAAACTCAATTGTCAGAATATCCATTTGACCGAAATTTATTTATCTAAAATTGCATTTATCAGAAATCTCATTTATCCAAATACGCATTTCTCGGAAATCTCATTTGTCCAAAATTGCATTGATCAAAAATCTAATTTGTCAGTAATTTGAATTATCTAAAATCTTCTTTATCAAAAATTGCATTTATCAGAAATCTAATGTTTCCGAGATTGCATTTCTCAGAAATGGCATCTGTCCGAAATTCCATTTATGCGAAATTAAATGCTTCCAAAATTAAATTTCTCAGAAATCACATCTATTCGAAATTGTATTTATCAGAGATCTTATTTGTGGACAATGTCATTTACTAAAAATCTTACTTAACAGAAATTTTAATTATCAGAAATGTCATTCATACAAAATTTCATTTATCAGAAACCTTATTTGTCCGGAATAGCATTTAATAGAAATCTCGTTCTTCAAAAAATTAAATTATAACGAATTTCATTTATCAAAAATTGTATTCATCAGAAATCTCATTAGTCCGAAATTGCATTTGTCAGAAACCTAATTTATTAGACAAAACATTTAACAGAAATCTCATCTGCCCGAAATAGTATTTATAAGAAATCTAGTTTTCCCAACATTGTAATTATCAAAAAACCCATTTATCCAAAAGTGCATTTTACAGAAATCTCATTTGTCCGGAATATTATTTATCAGAAATTTTATTTGTCAAAAATATGAATTATCAGTCATTTTATTTATCGAAAATTGCATTTATGAGAAATCTCATTTCTCAGGAATTGCAATTATCAGAAATCTCATTTGTCAAGAATGTCAATTATCAGTAATCTTATTTATCGAAAATTGCATTTTTCAGAAATCTCATTTCTCAGAAATTGCAATTATTAGAAATCTCATTTGTACGATATTGCATTTATCAGAAATCTCATTTATCCGAAATATTATTTTTCAGAAATCTCTTTTGTCAAAAATGTTAATTATCAGTAATCTTATTTGTCAAAAATTGCATTTATCAGAAATCACATTTCTCAAAAATTGTTATTATCAGAAGTCTCATTTGCCTGATAGTGCATTAATCAGAAATCTCATTTGTCAAAAAAATAAATTATCAAAAACCTCATTTATCCAAATTTTAATTTGTCAAAAATCTAATTTATCAAAAATTGAATTTATCAGACTTGTTAGTTGTCCGAGATTGCATTTAACAGAAATCTAATTTGTCAGAATTTCCAATTAACAAAAATCTAATTTGTCCAAAATTGCATTGATCAGAAATCGCACTTATTGGAAGTCTTATTTATCCAAAAGATTATTCTCCATAACCTTCAAGTGTGCAAAAGTCCATGTACAAGAAATCTCATTTTCCCAAACTTCCATTATTCCAACATTTCTTTTTCCAAGAGAGGTGCCCGTCCCTGGTCTGTTCGGTGAAACAATAGATGTCGCTCCGAATTCCTTCTGAACTGCACTCTGTTTTACCGATTAGACCAGGGACGGGCAACATGCTTGGAAAAAGAAATGTTGGGATAATAGAAGTTTGGGAAAATGAGATTTCTTGTACATGGACTTTTCGCACAATTCAAGGTTATGGAGAATAATCTTTTGAATAAATGAGACTTCCGATAAGTGCGATTTCAGACAAATGTGATTTCTGATAAATGCAAGTTTTGACAAATAAGATTTCTGATCAATGCAATTTTGGACAAATTAGATTTTTGATAATTTTAAATTCTGACAAATTAGATTTCTGTTAAATGCAATTTCGGACACCTAAGAAGTCTGATAAATTCAATTTTTGATAAATTAGATTTTTGACAAATTAAAATTTGGATAAATGAGATTTTTGATAATTGATGTTTTTGACAAATGAGATTTCTGATAAATGCACTATCAGGCAAATGAGACTTCTGATAATAACAATTTCGGATAAATGAGATTTCTGATAAATGCAATTTTCAATAAATAAGATTACTGATAATTGACATTCTTGACAATTGAGTTTCTGTTAATTGCAATTCCTGAGAAATGAGATTTCTGATAAATGCAATTTTCGATAAATAAAATTCGGTCAAATGGATATTCTGACAATTGAGTTTTGGAGAAAATGTGGGCGACGCCAACCCCCTCCCAGGGGGTTGGATGTTGGAATTTTTTTTATGGTCTTTTTCAATTTCAGCGCTTCAAAAAATGTAGGAATGGACACCGAACTCAACTTTTCGTAAAATTCGAAATTCGAACTGTCCTCTGGATCATAACGTTTTTTTTTTGTGTGCCTGTGTTATCGCTTTTAATGAGAAGGTAGTATTGTTATCAACAATTCAAAAATAAGAAAAAATATGGTTTTAAAAAACATATTGATCTTTTGAAGGACTGTTTTATTGAGAATTATTGTATTATATTTTATAATTAATTGTAATAATTAATATTAATTGAGGCAGTTTGTGCAGAAACCGCACAAATCCATAAACCGAAATTGTTCAGGAATCAATAAAAACTGATTTACTTGTAATTGTGAGAATTTTTTCAATTCTGCTTTTTGAATTATTTCCTACTAACCTATAAGCTTAAAAATTCAATATGATTGGTTTATATTTTAATTAATATAAAGTATAAAAAAAATTAATTAGCTTCTGGACTTGTGCGGTTTCTGCACAAAATAAAATAAAAAACACGGAAAATGTATTGAATCAAGTGAAGTATCACATTTTTATTTAATGTTTAGTAACATTTATTAAAAATTTTTAATGTTGATAATTTATATTAACATTTTATGTATAATAAACATTTTTTTTTAACAAATATCACATAATTCACTATTACCGTCTTCTGCCTCGTTTTGAGTACATTTTATTTATAATATAAACTGTTTAATATAAATTATTTAACAACGTCTAAAACATGACAAAAATGTGGCGATTTTAGATAACCTGATGACAGGGACTAAAAGTCATTCATTTGTTTGATTATATAAAAATGGCATCAATTTTTAACCAAGGGCAAAAAAAAAACACACGCCATGCATCCTTTTTTGCCCAAGGGTAAAAATAGACGTCATTTTTATATAATCGAACAAATGAGTGCCTTTTAGTCGCTGTCTTCAGGTATCCAAAAGCGCCAGTTTTGTGCCTGTGGGATAAAAATATTATTTCATCCATTGCGCATCTTTGTGCGCAACTTGGAATTCTGGACTTGTGTTGTCTCTGCACGAAACGAAAATTTGATTATTTTTTTTAAAGGGTTTAGAGTTTTGTAACTTATGTAATATTTTACTAGATCGTAGAGCTTCACTTGAAGATACATTTTTCATAAAAAAGTGCTTTTCGAAAAAAATGGACTTGTGCGGTTTCTGCACAAACAGCTTCAATTAAATTAATTAAGTTTTTATTTTCTACAATTATTTCAATAACTGCAACAAAACTTCTTTTTTTTAATATCAATTTAAAAAATTAAAAATATTGTTAATATCTATATTCTTATGATATTTTTAATTGCATATAACCTAATATATTGTGAAAAATAAAAATCTGCAAGAAAATACGGTTTCAAGAGTTATATTTGAAAAATGCGAACTTACTTTGTAGAGCGCTGCCACTACTAAGCGTCCACCATATGGAAAATTTCCCCTACTGTAAAAACGTGCGTGAGATCTGTCGTAAGAAAGTAGGTATATACTTACATGTGTAAGTACTTTGCCATTGTTCAAGGTACATTATGTACTACAATTTAGCAAAGTATTAATTTTTTTAAAAAAACACCACGTCCCAAAGTTCCCTTGTTAGTGTAATGGTATAAAATTAAACAATGTGGCTAACAAAGTAATGCATTTCATAAAATGACTAAGTCTTATTTCGCCGATAATGAAAACAGGCAAATTTTTAATTTAAATCTCCCCCTTATTTACTTGATCTTTCAATTAATCAATTATTGAGGGGTAACTGTTTTCAAATGATTCAGTGTCGTTTGAGCCTTTCAAATACACGGTAAAAAATCTTGCGTGGCGAACCACTGAATTTGGAAATAAAGCTACAATAAGAAAATGTACAATTAATTTGTATAAATGTTTCCGCTACTTTCAGTAAACTGTTTTAATAAATTGGTATTTCTTTTGTTATTGTTGAAATTCGAAATTTCGTATTTTAGTAAATTATGTATTTTTCTTAAATAACCAAAATAAAAAACTTTTTAAATATAACAGTGAAATGCACCTTTAGGTCAGCTGTAGGTATAGTCAACTTCTTGATACAAACTTTAGTGATTTGGCGATAGTGAAAATCTCTGAAACAAATAAGCAGTCAAAAACTGACAGTTTCAGTCCTAACTTTCACATGGTTATATTTATTTAACCTGCTAATAAGAAAAATTTTATATAACAATAAATTAAATAAAAATATTAACATTATTATCTTGAGCCAAATTAGTGAAAAGTATTAAGGTGAAAAGAAGAAAGAAGAAGAACTATAAAGAAGAAGAAGAAATGAGTTAATAATATATTATAATTATTTATTTATATTTATATTTTCAAAACAATAAATACCTACATTTACATATTCCTTTAGTTTTATCAGTTACTATTAACTATTAATCAAAATGCAAATTAATATAATTTTGCATGTGATAAATGGCTTTTTTTATTTTACAGTTTATTAAAATAACATTCAATTTTTTTTTACAATTGTAAAAAGATTATTAATTCTGTAAACAATGAATCACATGATTTAATGTCAAAAAATTACATTAATAATAAAATATTTAAAGCTAAAAGATTGTTGTATTTAAATAAATTGATAAATTTAATATAAGTTTAAGTGCATTCCTTATTTTTTGTATACATACAATAAGTATCTTATTTGATTTTGAAATGCCTGAAGAAAAAAAACGTAAAATGAAAATTTTAAATCCATTCTTGAAACTTTAAAAAAACCTTTATTAAATGATAAATATAGTGGTATTGAAAACTTGTTAGGTTTATTTACAATTTTAATAACCCTACTTTTCAATAAAAACCATAAAAACTAATTTAAATAAAACTATAAGAATAACAAAAACTACTTATCAAAATATTAGAAAATCATATCAATTTAAACTTAAATTACATATATTAATGACGAAACTAAGTACATATTTAAATTTATTTATTGTTTTGGAAATCAAAGTACGAATACAAAATTATATTTTTGTCAAATTATTTTATCGTATTCACATTCCTTCTTGATTCCTTTTTTAAACGTCACTACATTTCACTGAAGATAATTATAACACTTATATTAATTATAATTAAGGTTTTAGTAAAAATTTTAATACTTATTATGTGATAAAATAAAAATAAATAACACCTAACCACGAAAATATTTAAATTTGAAATTGTCAAAACATATATTCATCTGCTTTTTCTAACTATTCATCAAAATCAAGTCTCTAGCTATACATTTTGAATATTTCAATTAAAGAATTTCAATATCTTTCTTTTGAAGTGACAAATATATAAATTAATAATACACTTTCCCTAATATAGAAAAATTGAGCGACGATTTTCAATTTCGCCAAAACAGTGATATTGACAATATCGCTCGTTCGTTTTTGGCTAAATGTTTAGCCATTATGGAGAAAAGTTTCACTGATGCAGTTGTACTTTTTTTTCCGTGTACAATTATATTTCTAAATTACACTGCCCCACAAAAAAGTGTCGTACGCGGCGGACTCGATTAGTCATTCCCTATGTATTTTGACGCGCTGAACACGAATCCGTCATCAGAATTGGCCTATCACGTCTAGGTTTGACCCTAACCTCAAAATCAATAAAATGACACTTTTTGTTAATTAGAATCTGAACCCGACTTAGCTTTAATACATGCCTAGAGCCAATAGAAAGCTTGATTTATGATTTTATATGATGCTAAGAATAAATATCTGGAAGTATGTCACATAATTGTATTGCTTTGAAAATTTCCAAAATAAATTTTTATTAAAAAACAATTGACGATATACACTGCATGGCAGGCTCTTTATAGTTAAAACGAGGTTACAAAATTTTAGATATACTGAATGCATAGATTTAAATAGTTTAGAAAGTTGAAATGGTCCTGAATCTGAGTTATAAAATAATAAAGAAAAAAATGAGAATATTTTTATATCAATCAACAATTATTAGTCTATCATTTAAAAAGTAACAAAAAAAGTTTTAAAAAATCTTGATTTTTTATACATTGAAAATTTTTATTTTTTTAATGATTTAAACTTAAAAATATGTTTTAAAGTTAGGAGTTTATGAAAAATAACAGAATATAACGAAATATAACAAAATATTTCTTAAAATTAAAGTTATTTTAAGTTTAAATTCAAAATTTTACTAACGCCCAAAACATTTAGTGGTTGGGTGCAAAAAGGGCGTTAGTATTGGTTACGAAAAAAATGAGTTTTTAATAGTTAATCACAACTTTCAGTCAAGTAAACACATGAATTGGAGAGTTTAGTAAATGGTTAATCAAATTATGAAAGTTTATGTAATTTGCATTTACAGTTTTTAAATTATAAAAGTTTAAAAACTTTGAGTTAAAATATCTCCGATCGTCGCTTTTTGTCTGACGCCCTTATTGCACCCCACGCTTCAATTGATGTGTTTTTAAGATTTGAAAAAAAGTCATATTTTATGAAAAACATAACATATCTCCGTTAAAAATCATCGTAGAACAATATTTTAAAAATCTTTTTAAAGGTCATAAATCAAGCTTTGTATTGGCTCTAGGCATGTATTAAAGTTGAGTCGGATTCAGATTCTAATTAACGAAAAGTGTCATTTTATTGATTTTGAGGTTAGGCGCATCCGTGGTTTAACGTGCGGTTCCCACCTGTACAGGTATATACCACACCGGTCCGCCTACGGTTCCTTCACGGGGTCGCTAACGGTGACCAGGCGCGGCATTGTGCAGTGCAAGACACCCCGAATTGCAGACGGAACTCCTGTTACCTTTAAGTTCACATTTCGCTAGCCGTTCGCCTTACTAACCCCGAGCTCAACTATGTCACTCGGACTCTTCGGGCTACTAGGGAGCTAATCTGCTCACTCTCAGGTCAGCCTGCCGTACATAACAAGACAGGATCGAATTGCAGCTGAGCTTATGTTACCTTTAGGTTCACGTTTCGCTAGCCGTTCGCCTTACTAACCCCGGGCTCAACTATGCCACCCGGACCCTTCGGACTACTAGGGAGTTACTCTGATCACCGCCGGGTCATCCTCTCAGTACGCTACACATGCCTACCGATTTTCGCACTAAGGTGGATTGCCCTTAGTGTGACCCCTCGGTGGGGGGGGGGGGGGCGGGTACCTTCCAGACCCTCGCAGTTTGTGCATAACTGCTAAACCGAGTCGAAAGATGCGACTCACACATCGACACTTCAGGCACTGACTCCTTAACGTTATCCTCGTCAGGCTCAAGTATTCTTCGGCATCTTGCTCAAGCATAGAGCTTTCAACCACTGCCACGAGTCCGACCGCAAATGACCGAGGGAAGGCAACGCCTTCGGGCCACCTCGGTCGCCCATGGTACCATTATACCCAGGTGCGGGTACCTAGGTGGGGAGCCGAATCCACTCCCTTATTTCTAGGATTTACCAAACATACTTGCAATGTGCACTTCCCCCGCGGCCCTACAAGGGACGAACGAAGAGAACCATTCGCACGCCCTTGATCGGGTCCTAACACGGCAAGAGCACACACCGCACGTCCATTAACCATTAGCCTATAGATTTCTTCACTTTGACATCAGGCGGCATTTTAGGACGCTAAATTCTCGGTTGGCGGCTGCATAAACAGCAACCAGGATCGTACCCTAAAGACGTTCTGGCCGTTTTCCCAGTATTCCTCCCATACACCACGGGGAGACGCTCGCTACAGCGTCAATTGGAACGCCCAGTTACTCATCACGGAGACGCCTCAGCGGACTGAGGCTAATCTCGTCACAGATGTTAACAAGTAGCTGTGTGGTTTACACAATGGTTCGCGGGGCAAGCCCTCGCACCCTAATTAAAGATCACGCCTCTATCGACCAGCTGAGGACGCGTTCCAGTCGCTCTGTGCACAAGCACCAAAATCCCCCACCTCGCCCTGCCGGTGCACCAACACACAGGCGGGTTCGGTGTTCCGTCTCAAACGGTCGAGGTCCAAACGACCGGGGTTCCCCGCTATTTTTCCCAAGCCCGCTCAGCCGGCGGGGATTTCGCTAGAAGATTTTGAGGTTAGGGTCAAACCTAGACGTGCTTGGCCAATTCTGGTGACGAATTCGTGTTCAGCGCGTCAAAATACATAGGGAATGACTAGTCTAGTCCGCCACGCACGACACTTTTATTTTTTTGTGGGGCTGTAATTTGTGAAATAAATTTATAGTTAAAAAGAATTATTAAAAATATGGCGACGGATAGTGAAGCACTTTCAGTGATTAAGAAAGGATATTTTTATAAAAAGTTGTACAAGTATTATTTAAAAAAGCTGAATAAAAAACCTGCTTGACTGCACGTTATGGACAATTTAATTGAAAACATAGTAATTGCAAAGAGCAAAACGTGAGTAGACTAATACTGTTTTCTTCTTTTTTTAAAAATTACGAAGACTTATATGAAATTATTTATGATTATCATGTGAATAAAACTGGTCACGGTGGAAGATGTAAAATTGAGAATCCGTCGCCATATTTTTAATAATTTTTTTAACTATAAATTTATTTCACAAATAATTTAAAAATATAATTGTACTTGAAAGGCTTAAACGACACTGAATCATTTGAAAACAGTTACCCGGCAACGAATGATTAATTGATAGATAAGTAAATATGTCTATAAAAATAGACAACAAAAAGGGTCAAATTTGCCAGAAAATGCACTATATAAATTTACATTTAATTAACAACTATTACAGCTAAATAAATAAATTTTGAAAAAAAAAATTTAATTCAAAACGGCGGTTCCAATATGGCGGAAAAAAATTTAAAAAAAACAAATCCTCACGAAAATCATTACTCGGCAGTTTTTGGGGTTGCTGAAAATGGACTTGGTGTTAGATTCTTAAAATTTGAAATGGCCGATCCAATATTGCATAACCAAAATTGAAGAAGTAGAACTCTCAAAAAAGTTGCTACTAAGGTGTTTTAAAACACCCTCCTCTTTTTGTATACGGGCTTGGGATCATCAGTGACAATTTTGTTTTTTTAATTTTTAAAACTTTTTTAAAATTTTTAAATACTTTTTGTATATTTTATTTTTAAAAAATTTAACAAAGCATGCACCTATTATAAGTGATAGTTTTTATAGCAATTACTTACAAACAATTGATAGAAAAATGTACAAAGGAATAAAATTTCCTCAAGGACTGTTCTTTCCAATTATATATGAGACTTTAGAAAATTGTTTCTGTAAAAAAAACTAACATATATATTGAACATCATTTCTGACAGCATGTACAATTCCCTTAGAGGCCGTCCATAAATTACGTAAGGCTTTTTTTGACAATTTTAACCCACCCACCAGTGTCTAGTCTGTAAGACACTTTTACACACATTAGCGCCATTTTTTCTGCTGGTCGTAAGAATTAGCTTGACCACCCACCCACCCTAAAAGCCTTACGTAATTTATGGACGGCCGCTTATGTGTAAACGATAATTACAATTGCTATTTCGTTTTTTGCATTAAAGCCAAGCAATATAATTTTTTAATTTTTAAAGTTTGTAGTTACGGCTGAGATGACCATAGACTTGAGCTGCCTTAATCTCTGGTTTTATTTTTTAATTGCCACAGAAATCAAAGAATAAAAATCAAATTTTATATTTTTATTAATGGAATAAGATGTACTGCATATGTTTTAAGTGAAAATTCAAAATTTAAAAGCTACTTTGCTTTCAGGGAGTGGACATAGAGATCTTGGGATCACAGAGAGCTGACTGCAGATGATTGCCAAGGATAGTATGCCTTTTCGTACAGTGGAGCGAGAAGGGTTTCGCAACTTTGTTAAAGTTATTCAGCCTCTGTACAAAATTCCATTTAAACCAACTGTCACTAAAAAACTGGAAATGAAGTATATGCAAATGAAGGACAAAATCTCTGAGAAATTCTCTTCATTGAATTCGATCTGTTTAACAACGGACATATGAACACACAAGAATACTATGCGTAGTTATGTAGGGGTAACGGCTCACTATTTAGATGGTAAGAATTAAAAGTAATAGTTATTCTGCAACAATATTTAAATCATCTTAAAATAAGACCGTTTTCTTTTTAATATAAGTTCAGGGTTCGAACTAGGCCCGTAAAGTTCGTATTAGTAAGTACTTTTACAGATTCGAGCCCTGTAAGTTTAATATGTTCCATATAATCCTCAGAAATGTAAAATAATAATTTTTTAGATATATTTTTTCAAAATTAATTTTGTTTCTAGGAACGACTTTAGAGTCAATTGAACTTAGGGCCTAAATTGTGACTGACAGGAAAACTGTACCTAATTTAAAGTTGCCTTAAGAGAAATTTGTAATGATTGGCAAATTTGTGATGAAACAATTGCTGGCGTTGTTAGCAGAGTGCTTTTACAACTCCAACGAGAAAGGCCAGCAAAAATCAGGCCACCAAACATGCTTACAGGAGACGAATTAGATGCCTTAATTCAACCTATTCTCCCGCCTTCCCCGCACAGGCTGTTTAGCCGCCACTATTTGCACCGAATTGCACATTTTTGCTAGGTTGAAACAATTAAGGATATTTTAAAACCGCTTGAACAAATTACGAAAGAAATTTCTTCAGAAAACCAAAAGATTTGAGGTCTTTACTTCAACAGCAAAATCCTTGAAGGGAAATCTATTGAAGGAAATAAACTCAAAATTTTCAAATGTAGAGCAAGTGCGCAATTTTGCAGCAGCAACTATCCTGGACCCCCGATTTAAGAAATCTGCCTTTGAGAATCCTAGAGGGTATTCAAGTGCTGTTACTCACTTATGTACGGAACTATATCCACTAGTAACAGTGTGTCAAACTCGTGGGTATCCAGCCCCCCCCCCCCCACCTTCCCTACTCTGGGTACTACTACTGATTAGTTGCTCCTGTCCGTGAGTAGTACCACTACATAGATCTGTCCGTCTCTATGAGTTACAATCAGTAGTAATTAGTAATAGTTAGTAGTAATCACTATTAATCAGTAGTAGTGCGAAAAGTAGTTATGGTGGGGGGGCTGGCTACCCACGAGTTTGACACACTGACTAGTAAAACATTGCATGAAATAAAATTTTAAGGTAGTTCTCTGGCTTTAGGGCCGCACAAATACAATAAAAAAATTAGATAAAAACAAATAAATTAAATCTGAAAACGTAATTTAAAGCAATATGTTAGTCTCGTGACACTTCACATGTGCTTCAAACGGAAGAGTGTTGGCAATCTGCGACTGCTGGATTTCCTTTCGCTAGTAAATTCAATGGAAAATCACTTTGGTTTCGAATTTCAGATTAGTATAATTAAAAAATGAGCATTGATACCCCTACGAAATTTTTTTTTATATTATTTCTTTTATTTATCTCTATAACATACTAGTTTTTGAGAAATATTTAGAGACAAGTTTTCTAGATATTAATAAAAGTGTGCCATTTTTATACGTTCAGCATATGATTCCCATGTAAATGTTGAATCTTTGAAGCTAAATATCTCAATTTTTAGCACTGCAAGGGGCCCTGAGGTTTTTACCACACATAAAGCATACAAAAAGGAACATTTATCCAAAGTTTCAGAAAATTCTAAAGAAAATCGATTTGCCGGAGAACTACCTTAATTCAACAAAATTTGTATGTAACCTACTCTCTTTTTAAAATAATTCTTATTTAAAACGAATTTTCATTTAGCAGATTTCTCTTTTAAGGGCAGATTCCAGTGAATTTAAGGTTTTATTCAAAGATTTTTTTTTTATAGTAAAAATAATATTTATTACATAATTTTTTTTACAATAAAATATAAAAATATGGAAAAATACATTTTACTTATTTTGTTTTTTCGCCAATGTGAAATGTAACGCTGGGTCACTCGTGCCTTTTTAGACTTTTTTTTTGCTTCTGTGACAGTTGTTCATGCACCAAATCATCGGCACTTGTGGAGCACTTAGTATTCTAGAATACAATTTTTTTTAGTATAGTTTTGCCCCACCTCTTGTCCCTCCTTTTGAGTTAGCAAGGTGTAACAGTTTCACAGAGGCACAAGTGACCCAGCGTTACAGCTTAAGGGTTAATCTGTACCATTTTGGCTATCGTGTAAACTAGGATAAAAAATATTTATTGAAAAATAACCGAATGACAGACTTTTGAATTTTTTAACCCTAATTTTGCAACTTAAATTGTTAATAACTTTTTAAATATTAATGGATCTTAAAAATCCTAGTTTACACGAAAACTACACATTCAAAGAACATGCTGTCCAAATTTCACGTTATTTCGTTGAATAGTGTCAAAATAAGAGTGTGAACGAGTTGAAAATATGCAGTTTCAAGAAAAACACGTTTAAAGTTTGAAGGACCAATTGTACAAAAATTTAACTGAAAGTTCGGCAATATTTTTAAATAGTAATAAAGCACAATAGGAAAAATTTATATTAATAGTTATATACATATAACCCGGAGTTACGACTGAGCATTCGAAGTGTCCGGACGTGTTTACGTATGGCTCTTGTTTCATTACAAGTATAACTAAAATCTCGCTCTCCGAATATTTACAGTTTGTTTTTCTGATTGAAGTGATAATTACAGCAGACTTAAATACAGAAAACCCTCCTAACGATCTGGAGCAACAAAACCTTATAAAATTATTACTTTCCATATAAAAACAGGTAACACAAACTAATGAAAAGCTGTATGTAATAGACACAGATTTGAAGGATATTAAGCAAGATAATAGAATTACAAAAGCGGAATTAAAGACTTGTAAAAAGAAATGTACCAGTTTAATAGAAGAAAATAAAGCATTAACAGAAAGATTAAATAAATATGAAAAGAAAGTGGATTTTATTCTACACAAAGAGAAAAGTAAGAATCTGATAATGTACAAGGTTCCGGACACTGAGGATGAAAATAAAAACCTACTCAACACAGTCAGAGAGATCATATACAAAATAAATACGAATATATCAGCTGACAGTATACTTGATGTCAGATGATTGGGAAAACAAGAAGGGTCACGGCCGATTTTGATTACATTTAATGACTCAAATTCCAAATCTTTATTATTCCAAAATAGAAAAATTATAACGGATTTAAATCTTAACATTGCTAATGATTTAACAAAGGAGAAAAGAGACAAGCGGCGAAAAAATTATGCTATTTTACTAAAATACAAAGGATTACTTGAAAAAAAGGAAAAGTTGCAGTTATCAAAGGACAAAAAATCATTTTAGATGACGAAACATTAGATGCCGAGAAAGTTAAAAAAAACTTGAAAACGATGAAACAGTAGAGGATGGAAAAGAGTCTGATTATGACTCAGATAGTAACAAAAAGAATTTATCCCTTCCATATTGTATTGATTTAGTAGGAACGATCAGAGGAAGGCAGTGGAAAAAATATTCCAAATTTTTTGTCGTCTAACAACTTTGCGACGTTTCGTTGCCCTGGTTCGGCAACCTCATCAGGCTAAATTTATTAAAATTGTTTTTAATTACAAGATTTTTTTTTTAAATAAATATTATATAAATTTACCTTAAGTAATACATTTTTAAATCTTCATTTTTTGTTTAGAATTCACATTTTTTGAAGACACACACAATTTAAAATTTTTATTTACATTTTTAAAGACGTGTCTATGACGACGTCTTAGTCAAAACTGAATCTAATTAGTATCATTACATTGTTTACAATTAACTCTCCATGATAACCAAGTTCGAAAAACAAATTAGAAATTAGAGAATAAATTCAAATTTAATTTTCAAATGAGAAATTAATGATTTTTATTGAGAAATTTTATTAATGGAAAATATATTTTATTAAGCCATAAAATATCCTCTTTTCTATTTATGGTTGAATTTTCGGATTTGATATTAATCATTTCAGAAATTAAACGTTTTCTGCGATTAGGTTCATAGTCAATAATTTTTTAATTGTCCCAATCAAAATCATGGCCAAGTTTATTCTGGTGTTCACATAAAACTGAATTTTTATTTTTCTTTGTTATATGTTCATTCATACGTACTCCTAAAGCCCGTTTCGTTTCGCCTATATATGTTGACTCACAATTCTTACAATCTATCTTGTAGACAACACCGATTTTTTCCCATTTTTTTGAAATGTCTTTGCCCAATTTTACTACGGAAGTTAAAACTTTGTTAACAGAAGGAATAGTCAAAAGATTAAAATTTTTTAGAATCATAGATAATTTATGGAAAATATGGTTATTGTAAGGTAAACAAACTTTAGGAAGAACAGAATATAATAATGTTGAACTTTTGTTATTTTCCTTTGAATTGCCTTGTGATAAGATTTGAATTTTTTTACATCTCACTTTAATTAACTTGTCAATAAAAGAAATTGGGTAATCGTTAGATATTAAAATTTTTTTAATAATTGTTAAATTTTCAGAATGAAATTTTTTTTCCGAAAGTGATATCGCTCTGTCAACTAGATTAAAAACAATGTTTCTTTTTTGTTGGAGTGGATGACCGGAAAAGAAATTTATTAGTCTACTAGAAGAAATTGGTTTTCTAAACCAATTTGTGATGATTTTATTATTTTTTTTAATAATTAGTGTATCAAGAAAAGGAATTTCATTATTTTTTTCCATTTCAAAAGTAAATTGTAGATTTTCATCATAAGAGTTAAAAATATTGATAAACAGGTCAACATATTTTTTATTTATACAAATAATGGTATCGTCAACGTATCTAAAATAGAAAAGTGGTTTGCAATTATATTTTTTTTCCAAAGTCAATAAACAATCACTCTCCAGGTCATCCATAACCATATCAGCAAAAAGGGGTGAAATCGGTGAACCCATTGGGGTACCTCGATTTTGTTTATAAAACTTATTGTTAAAAGAAAAATAAGTGTTATCGTATAAAAACTTAGTACACGTTATGATTTCATTAAAAGGAATTTTACATTTATTATTAATATCCTGCAAACGACGATCCAAACTTTGTAAAACCAAATTGCAAGGAATATTGGTAAACAAAGAGCATACGTCCAGTGAGAGAAGAACAGAGTCAGAATCAATTTTTATTTCTTGCAATTTTTTCTTCAAATCAAAACTGTTATTGATATGAGATTTGGGAGTTTTTATACTATTCTTTAATTCACTATATATTATTTTTGATAAAAAATGAGTTGGACTGTTTTTTAATGAGATAATGGGTCGAAGAGGAACATTTATCTTGTGTATAAACTTGTGTATTGTGTCTTCTGAACTGCAGAAGTAACGATGTTATTCCTCAACATATTCACAATATTAACAAACGTCATAATAATTTAACCTTTTACAGTAGTTTTGCAAAGAGAAGAATTCACAATCACAATATTGTTTTTTCAAAAAAATTGTTAAAATTAGAAATTAGAGATGTACATATTCATATTTCATATTTGCAAAAATATCTTAAAAACAAAAAAATTCCATTTTAAATTCTGACATTAATACTGACATAATCAAAAAATTTTTTAACTTTTCAGAAATTAAATTTATAAATATTCTGAAAAAACATAATGATTTACATAACAAAAAATTATTAAAATTGACAAAGGGGGTAAAAAATCCTTTCAATTCGAAAGACAAAAACAATTGGGTTAAAAATTTATCTCAAGTAGAAATTCCCAATGATGTACTTGATATAGTTTCACTGGGTCCCAATTTTAGTGTTTCACATGAATTTTCTAAACAAGATATTGTCAATACGATTAAAAACGTTGAATTTTCTGTCAGCAAATTGGAAACTAATGAAAATGTAAAAAATAGTTTGAGAGAAAAAGTCTCTCAGGTTTTGCTAAATAAAATAAATAAAAACAAGAGTCATATTTCAAGCGTCGAGAGAACATTTAATAATAAATTGTTGAATACAAAAACATTTTTAAAAAATAACCCTAATATTTTCTTTACTAGTGCCGACAAGGGGAACGTCACTGTGTGTATGGAAAAAGAAGACTATAATAAAAAAATGCTAGATCTTTTATCGGACAATTCTACTTATTCTATAGTTAATGTCAATCCTTTAAAAAAACTCCAGACCAATACATCTAAGATTTTAAAAGATTTGAACAATAATGATTTTTTAAAAAGGAAATTTCATAATGATGACCTCACTCTGACAGATACTATGTTAGCAAAAGCATACGGTCTTCCTAAAATACACAAGATAAATATTCCTCTTCGACCCATTATCTCATTAAAAAAACAGTCCAACTCATTTTTTATCAAAAATAATATATAGTGAATTAAAGAATAGTATAAAAACTCCCAAATCTCATATCAATAACAGTTTTGATTTGAAGAAAAAATTGCAAGAAATAAAAATTGATTCTGACTCTGTTCTTCTCTCACTGGACGTATGCTCTTTGTTTACCAATATTCCTTGCAATTTGGTTTTACAAAGTTTGGATCGTCGTTTGCAGGATATTAATAATAAATGTAAAATTCCTTTTAATGAAATCATAACGTGTACTAAGTTTTTATACGATAACACTTATTTTTCTTTTAACAATAAGTTTTATAAACAAAATCGAGGTACCCCAATGGGTTCACCGATTTCACCCCTTTTTGCTGATATGGTTATGGATGACCTGGAGAGTGATTGTTTATTGACTTTGGAAAAAAAATATAATTGCAAACCACTTTTCTATTTTAGATACGTTGACGATACCATTATTTGTATAAATAAAAAATATGTTGACCTGTTTATCAATATTTTTAACTCTTATGATGAAAATCTACAATTTACTTTTGAAATGGAAAAAAATAATGAAATTCCTTTTCTTGATACACTAATTATTAAAAAAAATAATAAAATCATCACAAATTGGTTTAGAAAACCAATTTCTTCTAGTAGACTAATAAATTTCTTTTCCGGTCATCCACTCCAACAAAAAAGAAACATTGTTTTTAATCTAGTTGACAGAGCGATATCACTTTCGGAAAAAAAATTTCATTCTGAAAATTTAACAATTATTAAAAAAATTTTAATATCTAACGATTACCCAATTTCTTTTATTGACAAGTTAATTAAAGTGAGATGTAAAAAAATTCAAATCTTATCACAAGGCAATTCAAAGGAAAATAACAAAAGTTCAACATTATTATATTCTGTTCTTCCTAAAGTTTGTTTACCTTACAATAACCATATTTTCCATAAATTATCTATGATTCTAAAAAATTTTAATCTTTTGACTATTCCTTCTGTTAACAAAGTTTTAACTTCCGTAATAAAATTGGGCAAAGACATTTCAAAAAAATGGGAAAAAATCGGTGTTGTCTACAAGATAGATTGTAAGAATTGTGAGTCAACATATATAGGCGAAACGAAACGGGCTTTAGGAGTACGTATGAATGAACATATAACAAAGAAAAATAAAAATTCAGTTTTATGTGAACACCAGAATAAACTTGGCCATGATTTTGATTGGGACAATTAAAAAATTATTGACTATGAACCTAATCGCAGAAAACGTTTAATTTCTGAAATGATTAATATCAAATCCGAAAATTCAACCATAAATAGAAAAGAGGATATTTTATGGCTTAATAAAATATATTTTCCATTAATAAAATTTCTCAATAAAAATCATTAATTTCTCATTTGAAAATTAAATTTGAATTTATTCTCTAATTTCTAATTTGTTTTTCGAACTTGGTTATCATGGAGAGTTAATTGTAAACAATGTAATGATACTAATTAGATTCAGTTTTGACTAAGACGTCGTCATAGACACGTCTTTAAAAATGTAAATAAAAATTTTAAATTGTGTGTGTCTTCAAAAAATGTGAATTCTAAACAAAAAATGAAGATTTAAAAATGTATTACTTAAGGTAAATTTATATAATATACTTATTAAAAAAAAAAAAAAAAAAAAAAAAAAAAAAAAAAAAAAAAAGTAATTAAAAACAATTTTAATAAATTTAGCCTGATGAGGTTGCCGAACCAGGGCAACGAAACGTCGCAAAGTTGTTAGACGACAAAAAATTTGGAATATTTTTTCCACTGCCTTCCTCTGATCCTTCCTACTAAATCTATGACTCAGATAGTGCGGAATCTACCATTTCTTTGGCCTCTACAGCTAGTGAAACTAAAAGAGGAAGACCTACGGGATCGAAGAACACTGTTAAAAAAAAAACAGAAAACATTAGAAAATAAAATAACCGAAAACACTCTCAAGAAATTTTTGATTCCGCAAACACTGAATGCTGCACCCAACGAGGAGATTAAGGCAAGCGCAAGTACCACATCATAGCTATACCCAGAAGAACAGAATCCCAAAATAGTATTTTGGAACGTGAAAGGATGGTCTAACTGGATGGGCTTAGCCGCTGCTCTCAATGACATCAATATAATTTGCATCTCAGAAACCTGGTTAATGACAACTCCACAAACCTGCCCTCCCTATGATTTTGATCTTATCGGCAGCCCGGCAGTGAAAACAGCGGAACGAGGAAGAGCAAGCAGTGGACTACTAGTTGCATTAAAAAAAAGTAAATATAAATGTAATCTAATTAAAATAACTCAACAATATATATTCGTCGAAATAACTTCAAGTAAATTAAATTTTATTCTCGGAGTAGTATATTTAAAGCCTGATTCTAATCTTGAACTTTTTTGTATTGAATATAATTAAATTATGACTCTGATTAACGATAAATTCTCAATTTTTCCGCTCTTTGTAGGGGGGGGGGGGGGGGGGGACTTCAACGCTAGAATAGGTAATTGAAATCAAATAAACGAAGAATTACTTCCCGAAAACGTTAAAATTTCATTTTTTAGATCTAATTTAGATAAAATTATAAATAAGAAAGGGAAGGAGTTGGTGCGTTGCATAGAGGAAAACGGGTGCATTGTCTTAAATGGTAGATCATCTAAATATTGCTTAGGTCAGTTTACCTATGTTTTAAAAAATAAAAAATCAACCAACGACTTTGTTTGGGTGAATTTAACTGCTGTTTCGGAAATAAAGAATTTGGAAGTTTCTCAGATGGTAACTGGTTCGGATCATTTTCCAATCTTTATTACTCTAAAAAAGACGAAAAAAATAGCATCAATATTAAATAAGATAAAATGTAAGAGTGAATTGTTAGAGAAGTTTTTTGAAGCAATGAGTGGTCTTTCCTGCGACGCACCCTTTGACCTCCACGACGTTGATTATCTAGCGGAAAAATTAACAAATGCAATAAAATCGAGAGCAATATTAGTTAAAATGACTTCGTAAAATAAATAAAAAAACGGGACTCTCTAAACCGTGGTATGATTATGAATGCGTGTCTCTAAAAAAATCTATTAAAACATTGTTAAAGAAATGCAAAACTGAGAAGTTTGAAAAATGTGAAACTGTTGAAGAATATTACAATACAAAAAAAAATTACCATCATATACAAAAATTAAAAAAGGAGAATCACAAAAATTCATCTCTCGATCAATTAATACAATGTAAAGACTCAAAATACTTTTGGAAAATAGTAAGTGGCTTTAGACGCAGAAATAATTTTAAAAATGATATAGACTTAGATACCTGGTACAAATATTTAAACGATTTTTTTTATAAAAAATGAGTTACCGATGGAACAAAAAATAGTAGATAAATTGTCAATAAAAAACAGTAATCCCGCGTTGGAAAAATTTATCACCAAAGAAGAAATAATTTCTGCTCTAAGGACATGTAAGAACAACAAATCTCCGGGATCAGACGATATTACTTTTGAATTTTTAAAAAATCTACCTGAGAAATGGATTAATTATGTGAATCTCCTTTTTAATAAAATCTTAGAAGATGAAAAAATACCGAAATATTGGTTAAATATAAATTTAAAAATGATTCATAAAAAGGGTGAAACGGACAAGCCAGAAAATTACCGCCCCATAGCTTTGGTCAATTCTATAACAAAAACTTTCACACATGTTTTAACTAATAGAATTACACAATGGGCCAAAGAAAAAAATTTGTTTCCTGAATTCCAATCTGGTTTCAGAAAGCATCGAAGTTGCAATGATAATATTTTCGTATTAAATGCTCTAGCACAGAATCGACTAAGCCTTTCCGTCTATCTCACATAATCTGCTTTGGAAGAAATTGTATAAACTAGGATTGGGTTATAAAATAACTAAACTTCTGATAGACTTTTACTCGAAAGCGAATGTATCTGTGCAAAATGATGGAAGAACATCACACCCAGTTAAAGTAACAAAGGGTGTGCTTCAAGGGGAGGTTAGCAGCCCCTTACTGTTCTCACTCTTTATAGCCGATTTGGAAGAGTTCTTAAAATTGCAAGGGATAAAAGGAGTTTCAATGGGTCACGATAACGAGATTATTTTGCTTGCCTATGCCGATGACATTGTATTGCTAGCGTATTCCCCGACTGAGTTAAAAAAAATATTAAAAGCTCTACGAAAATATTGTAATATTAATAATTTAGAAGTCAATGAAAAAAAAAAATTATAATTTACAGAAAAGGTGGACATGCGCATAATAAAAAACTTAAATTTCTGTATGGCGATAAAACTATTGACATCGTCAAGAATTATACATACTTAGGAGTCCGTCAAAGTCAAACTCTGTCACTTGAAGAGGCGATAAAAAACGCCGTAACCTCCGCGGCAATAGCCACGGGTTCAACACTATCGCTAATAAACAGAATGGAGTTAAACTCTTGGCAACCGATCCCTAAGTTGTTTAATAGCTTAATTACCAGCATTCTTTTTTATGGCGTACAAATATGGGGATTACGTTCACTCGAAGAAATTGAAAAAATTCAAACTACCTTTTTCAAAAAACTCCTCTTAGTCCCTCAAAACTCTCCAGGTTACGCTATCAGAGTAGAGATTGGCGTTGTTAAACTGTCTAGTAAGGTTTTTAAGCTGACCCTTAATTTAAAAGAAAAAAATCCTAAATATGAAAAATAATAGATTACTTAAAATTTGTTTGTTAAGACTTATTTGCTTGGCAAAACCTCCGAACTCAACGTACAAGTATAACTGGTGTTTGCAAGTTGAAATTTTTTTTGAATTTATCGGAGAAACAAACTCCTGGAAGCCTCATTTTATAAATGAAAATAAAGAAAGATTAAAGGGGGGGGGGGTGAGGGCTAAATATCGAAAAAAATTGTATTTGCTTATTTCGATGTAAATCATTTCAAGAATACCGTGTCAAAATTTCAAGTCGATCGGAGCAAAACTCTTAAAGTTATAGCCGTTTTAGAATAGCAGAGAAACGACAAATGCGCGCTAATCCCCAAGCGCTCAAAACTATTATGCGTTTTTCTTGAAATCAATTCTTAAAAGTCGGTGCCAATCCTCACTCGAAAACTACTAAACCGATTGTCTTGAAAATTAGCACACGTTTTCTTTATGAAAAATACCTCCCCCCCGTTGTTTTTTTCTTTTTTTACATTAAGGTAGTTTTCCACTAAGAAAATGGCGGATTTTTCCGGACAAAAATGCTGTTTTTACGTTTTTTTGCCGCCAAAACTACAAAAATGAAAAAACAATTATACTGATCCGGGGGGGGGGGGGGGCGAGTTTACGATATACTTTAACTAAAAAACTCGACTTTTTTTATGTTAGACGTTCCTGCGCCAAATGAGGATTGGCACCGCACAGCTACCTTCAAAAAAGACGTCTTGAAAAATTCTCTCTCAGCGGCTGAGTTTATAATATTTAATTATGAAAATTTTTTCAAACATAATTTAAACAATGTAAAACAATATGCAATTAATTTTATTAAAGTCGCTTTAGCCGTTTTTCTGAAAAAATTCACAAAAAAAGGTTTTTTTTGGCATTATCCCTTACCCCCCTTAATATAAACGTATGATGCCTTCCTACTAGCTGAAGATCTAAACTCTCTAGCAAGGTCGCAATCTCTTTAACTTCTTCCACACCTCTCTCTGAGAAAGGGAATACAAAACTATTTGAGATTGAGAACACCATTAATATTTATTAAAGTCATGGCTCAGATTCGATTAACAAATGATTTCAATACAAGAATTATTTACAAAAATAAAGTTTTTAAATTAGAAAGGGAGTATTGTTGTGGGGATTGTGATCTGAAAGGAAAAGAAATTTACCTTTTACTGATAAAATGCGAATTGTATAAGAATATTAGAAAACAGTACATTTGCTAAAATGAAGATTCATTAGTAATAAGAGATACCTGGATCAAACTTCTAGAATGTCCGCAAGAAGATGATGTTAAAAATATAACATATTTTGTAAAAAATGTGTTAATGATGAAAGAAAAAAAGTTTTAATATAAAATCCGAATTTGATCTCAACGTGTTAATTAATGTAACTCCTTTTGTATGAACCTGAGGTTCAAAACAAATTAACTATATACATATACATATAACCCTTCTTATGTACCAATATACATTTCTTATAGTTTGAGAACTGCTCTTTCAAGCGGTGCACCAGAAAAACTGTAAAGTTAAAAATAAACATACTACAGTTAGTTAATTAATAAAAAATACAATTTTTGATGCTTTTTTTATTTATTTATTTTTTATTTTATTTTTTTTTATTTCGATTTTTGAAAAAAAATCACTGTAATCTCCCCTTAACGAAATATTGGGTAGGCTGAATATATAAATGCTAAAATTTCCATTTCATTGAATCTTCATTTGTTCTCATTTTTATTTTCACGAATTATCATTTGACAATAAAAAATTAAAAATCCTTTTAGAACATTACAAACAATTTATTTCAGCTCAACTCGTACAGATTGAATAGTAACAGTTCTACTGTTACGAACGAAAAGCAAAGAAATGAAGACAACCAAGATACTAGTGACGATTTTTGGAAGGACTTTGATAACATTTTCAGTAAAAATTCTGAAGCAGATAAAGATGTCGCTGCCGGCATACCCGTTGAACTTAGGCAGAATTTAAATAGGCCTTGAATTCCAAGAAGTACTAATCCAAATACTTTTGTAACATGGGAATCTTTAAAATGAGATTATCCCCACATCTACAAAATAGCTATGCGATTTCTTGTGACACTAGATCTATCAGTACCCAGTGAGCGTCTTTTCTCACACGCTGGTTTATTATCTAGTCAATTAAGAACCAGATTTTCTCCAAAAAATTTAGACATGTTAATTTTTTTAAGGAGCATCGATAATGCGATTTGGAAATCTTAAAAATTAAAGACTCTGTTAAAAACTGTGACTTTTCTTTAAAAGTAAAATTTAAAAGTTTAAAAGTTTTAAAATATTTAAAAATTCTATTAAAAATTGTGACTTTTCTTTAAAAGTTACATTTTATGTGATACCACGTTACCAACGATAGTACAGTTTACATAACTGTTTTTGTATACATAATATTTTATAAATTATATTTTATATACATTACTTATAATTAATTAAATCTATTTTTTCACACGAACAGCCCTTCTTCTTTATCCTTTTTTCTTAATTAATTTCTTCTTTGTTCTTAATTAGGTTTCTTTGTATATCAGAAGCAGAAATATTTTAATAATTCTAATCAATTATGATACTTCTTATATTTATGAATTCAACAATTATTTTTATTTCTTTTTTCAATAATATTTGTCAAGTTACTCAAAATCAAAATGTTTAACATTTAAAAAAATTGAAATCTGTAATATATAATGATATAGATTTTATTTTTTCTTTTCAAATTATTAGTTTTATTATTAAAAAACATTTATAAATATGTATATATTTTATATTCATTTAACACAATTACAATTTTAATATTAACGAAAAATAATTCCTTGTGATAGAAAATTAGTGGAACCGCCTTTTTTATATAATTATGTAATTTTTATTTTCGTGGCCTTTCAACCGTTTTGACGTTGATTGTTGATATCAAAGCCGTTAAAAGGCCACGAAAATAAAAATTACATAAAATTAATTTTTATTTTAAAAAGTCGGAAAGTCGATTAAAGTCGAGTTTCAAAGTCGAAACGAATAAACTCGATCGGGAAGTCGGATTTTGGTTTCGGTTTTACAACCCTAGTCTGCTTCGCATATGTGTACATTTCTATCGTGGCATCAGCCATGTGGCCATGTGCTTAACAACGCTTTCACATCTGCTTCGCGCATGCGCACATCAGATGACAATTTTTCTTATAAATTATTTATTTCTTCGAATATTAGTGTCAAACTTTCAGAAATATTCCTTAATAATAAGGGGAAAACTTTGTAGCTTTAAGTTTTTATAGAGTAAAGTTACCTCACACAACTTCTTGAACCATCCGAAGCATATGTCAGACAATAGAACCTTACATATTTCAGGCCCGTTCCGCTGGCACCTCCACAAACGATTTTTAATAATTGCTCTCTGTACCAATTTTGGGCAAATTTTCGGGCACCAATCTTAATTTTTGGGCTCTTATGTTTTTCAAAAAAAAAAAAAAAAACCGAATTTTGGGTGGAGATGCTAGCGGAGTATACCGCCAGCACCTCCAGTACATAAAATTGTACAAATTTCAAAAACTAAACACGTGACATTTTTGGGCTATTTTTTGGCTCTCTGAAAACCGTAATTAGAATTTCCGAAAATCATCCCATAACAAAAAATAGCCAACCCCAAAAATTAAAAATTTTTAAAAAATTCAATTTTCAACTATTTAGATAATGAAGCTAAAGATAAAATATGCAATTAAAAAATTGTTCGTTTTTGGCCGACTTTTGAGCTTCAACCCCTAACACAAAACCACCCCCCCTTGACCCCCTCCTTAAAAAATCGACAAACTTAACTTTTTTCAACTGAAAATGACTCTTCTATTTTTGGGCTTACTGAAAATACCTAGCCCAATTTTTGGGCTCGCACTCCTAACTCAAAACTACCCCCTCATTACACTGTTTCCACACAAATTACTTCCATAGCAAAACTAATGTAGATTGACGACAAATTTTTTTTTGCTCTAGGTTCCGTTTGAAGATAGTTATGGTATACGCCTTGTGTACGCCAATTCGCCACTGAACTATAATATTACTGGAACGTGCACCGCCTATACAGAGCTGTAAGTGAACAGTGGCTGTGGATAGAACTGATGGAAGGGCATTCTTTCTCTCTCATAGTTAGTGATTGACACGAGCAAACTTTTCAAGAGAATGAAGGTGTAGAAAGAGAGAACATGCCCCTCCGTGTCCAAGTTTTCGTCGCGGTGAGCGTTCCAGTTGTATTATAGTTCAGTGCAATTCGCTCATTGGAAAAAACACTTGTTCTGTTTACCACTTGCCAAAGCGCCATTTTGTATCCAAAGTTAAAAAAGAATTTTTTTTGTCCAACGCTTTTGGTGGAATTGAACTATTGTACACCTAGGTGCATAAATGCCTTACACAGAACTAGTTGTCCCTGCGCATGTGAATACGTGAGTAAGAGCAGGGTGCTTACCACATTTTTGTTTTGAAATTCCCTGACTTTCCCTGACCAAAAAAATTATTTTCCCTGACTTTTTATAAGCGTTACTTTGCAATCAAGTACAAAAATTAAGTTCAATAAACAAAATAAAATTGGGTATTAATATTTTGGATTTGTTCATCTACAATCTCTTTTGGAAATTTTCAATTTTTTGATATTCTTTCGTTTTTTCTTCAATAGGTCTTTTTTACAATTGCTGTTATTTCCAGGTAAGAAGCTGGAGATTAAAAGGCATTGTTTGGCATTGAAAAAACCCACGTCTGATTGCATTAAAATGCCATTGAATTTCTGTTTTGTCTTGAATCCCATTTAATGCCCTTAGTAGATTATAACTCAACTTCTTTTAATCCTTTCCAATCCTCAAAAATATTCTAAAAAATTGGAATGTTATTTAAGGTATTAGTCGCGTAAATGCTCCCGCAAAACTCCCGCAAAATAAAAAGAACAAAAAATTAACTTTTATATCAACTCACTTGCTTCCTTGTGACCTCTTCTAATTTAATATATGTAATTTTAACGATTTTGAGTCAGGTACTATAAGTTATCGTGATGTATTGCTCACACGTTTTCGACATTTTTCAATGAAACCATGTGAAAATGAAAAATTATGAATTTTTAAATTATTGTATTTTTTATACGGCGTGGTCAATTAAATTAATTTTTTTTTAAATGATTTATGTTATCTCAATGTGTAACTTAGTAGTTTTATTTGAAAAACTGACGACTTGTTTTTTTATAATTGAATATAAGAGACATTTTTTACATGCATTTTGTGCTATTGCATGTAAAAGGTATAAACTTTGAATTAATATTTTGAAGCTCAGAAGTGGTCAAAATTAATAGGATATATCTCATTTCATAGATAAATACGTCATGAATACAGATACAAAGTTTTAAAAAAATCTGACGAAAATCATTTTACGCGACTAATACCTTAATGCCATAATAGAGATAAAGTATCAAATGAAGTCAATGCCATTCAATACTATTCGTGGGAATGTAAAGTTTAATGCCTTTTAATACCTTTTCAAGGAGAATAGATTGAAAAAACAAATGCTATTTCATCCTTTTTACTGACCTACTAATTTCTGTGTCTTTTAGTTCCTTCTGCAGAAGATAATTTTAAAAAAGAAGAATGATATTTTATGTTTTTTTTAGCAAAGTAATTTTAATGACGTTTAATACTATTTCCGGGAAGGAAATGTTGGAATGACGAATGACAATTAATTTTGTAATGGTGCGAATTGCAGTAATTGTACTGTACTTCTTCCATCACAATATTTAAATTCTAGACGGCTGGTGACGTCGCATCGACGCGACCGAGCTACGCCTCTCCCTCCTACCGCTGTACCGCTCCACACTCGTGTGCTTACCGGCACAGGTAATGGGGCATTGATTATATTTATCGGTTCTCGATGCCGAATATTCAGTCTTCTGGTGAACGGGACTCGAGGTGCTTCTCGGTCTCAATACTCAGAAGCTCGCTGAAAGTAGGACTTGTGTGTGGGTGCTTCCGCCACAGGCTCTCTCTCTCATCCGAGCGACTGGGGAAAATCCAGGAAGACTCCTGAGAGCGTGGGAGGGTTAGGTAGAGGTGCTTCTCTCCTAAAACTCCCATGTAAAATTCCGGAACCCTTGAGGTGAAGGATTGCCTAGACGTTCGACGGACCAATAGAGGTGCTTCTCTTTGTACTAATGAACGGAAATGAAGGCTCGCACGTCTATGGGTGCTTCCATGACGTTGTTGGTCAAATTTCATATAGGTTTTCTCAGTTCTTGGCTAGAGAGAGAGAAATATAGGTGCTTCTATTTTCTTTCTTTCTATCCAAAGTAAAGACTCAACTTTTCCCTTGGAGGGATTTGTTGAACATAGGCGGTGGAGGGTGGTAATTTTTATTGTAGTAGAAATTCTATGGGAAAAATATTTTATATAGAAACTTATAACTAGATATAAAATTTTATAGTCGAAAGTTTGTTAAATAGAAGCTAGAAAACTGAGAAAATAAATTGAATTCGGATATTTGTAATTATATAAAGACTAGGAAAAAATTAAATATTTGTTACAGATCCAAGCCTAGTATTCTAGTAGCGGTTCTGGCTAAAACGTCCAGTCATGGTTTTGCATCAAAAATGCGGAAATAAAAATTTCGAATGAAATGTCGGGATATAGAGATTTTGTAAAGATCTCAGTTATGTTTTATTTTCTTTTATTAAAAAAATGATGTTAATTATTTTCTTATTTTTGTAAGCTAATTTTTATTTTTGTTAAATATATTTCTATCTTATTCTTAAATTAAGAATATTTGAGTTTTAACTGACTACACCTATCCTTAGAAATAATGAAATTAAAAATTAACGTTAAATGTCAGCCAGCAGGCTAAGAATTATTTTGCTATTACTTTTCTTTTAATTTTCAGCTAGAATTTAAGTTCGATTCATCTTTGGGTTGAAAAGTCCATTAATATTGAAGGTTATGTACGTTGGCCCCATCCGACGAGCGTATTCCGGAGCAACTTTTTAAATTAAGAAAAAGTCAGATCATTACATGGCGCCCGAAACAGTTTTAGTAAAATTAATTATATAAATAGTAGCTTCAGTAAAATTTCGGCAGTATCAAAATTACCATGACGGACAGAACTAGAATTCATAGTGGAGAACATATTTATGTTCTTTTAAAGTTTCCAAACGCTCAAAATGTATGGGTTAAAGAATTAATTACTGTAAGAGAATTAATGTCATTACCGTCAACATTATGGCAACCTTATAGACCCTTTACGTGGTAAATTATTGTTTTTATTTTAATTTTAGCAAAATTTAGTTTTTTTTTGTTTGTTTAAAAAAAAAATGAAAATAAATCAACTCAGTTTTCTGGTTTCTAGGTTGGTAAATTGTACTTTTAAGAAAGAAAAGAAAATAATAAGAGATTATTTCTTTTAAAGCTAAGAAGAATACCACCTTCTTCCGCCTAAGGGGTTAAATAACCCCGTAGTATACTTGATTATGTTGTTTATAGAGTAATCAACGTTAGTCAGGTTGTAAATTTAATTGTAATTTTATTTTTTCAGTTTTCTTGAGCCACTTGTGTCGTGAGGTTAATTTTATTGAAATAAAATTTTGACTTTCCTCTCTAAATGAAAGAACTAGTGTAAAGTTTTATAAAAGATACAGTAATTTTTTTTTTTGTATTAAAAAAAATGGGAGTGTCGTGGATTTACCACTTAACAAAAGAACAATTGGAATTGGAATTGAAAAAAGTGAATGTTGATTCTTCGGGAACAGTGCGCGAACTTAGACAGCGTTTAGTGGCTTTTGTTAAAGCACAACCAGAATTATATAATGCAGACGAGGATCCGGCAGATTACAACGAAGAAGAGGATATGAGTAGAGACGAGGCAGCGGAGGAAAGAGAGAAGAAGAACGAAGAAAGAAGAAGAGAGAGTATGAATGAAAATAACCATGGAGCAGGAGGAGCAGGAGGAGCAGGCGGATCAGACGGGGCAAGGGGAAGTCGAGAAGAAGGACAAGAAAATGTAAGAAACGAAGCAAACGAAGAAAGAATTCATGAAACGCCAATTTTTCTGGGCCGGCGTAATATACGGTCAACACCAGCGTTCCCAATGAATACTCACGTCATAGATCAAATGCGTAAGTGGGGATGTCACTTCGATGGGCGTGATCCCTATTCATTTCTGGAGCGCATCAATGAACTTCAGACTGCTTACCAACTCACGGACCAGGAAATGCTTAGAGGATTCCCAGAATTGCTCAAAGGTGACGCACTTCTGTGGTATCGAAATGAAATCAGGGACATAGATACATACAAACAATTATTAGATTCATTAAGAGAAATAATGAAATTAAAAATTAACGTTAAATGTCAGCCAGCAGGCTAAGAATTATTTTGCTTTTACTTTTCTTTTAATTTTCAGCTAGAATTTAAGTTCGATTCATCGTTGGGTTGAAAAGTCCATTAATATTGGAGGTTATGTACGTTGGCCCCATCCGACGAGCGTATTCCGGAGCAACTTTTTAAATTAAGAAAAAGTCAGATCATTACAATTTTTTATGGATCAAAAAGTTGAAGTTCTTTTTAATATACTGTCCAATTTTCCCAATTCCAATACAATTAAATTTTATAATTATAAATATAAATCTGCACAAATAAAAATATTTTTTTTAAAGCTCAAATAAATTTTTATAATTTTTATAACCCTATTGAACACTGAAAAAAATATTTCCGTGGAACTGCGATAATTATCGGTAGATCGACCATATTTTATTGCTGATTTGGGAACTGCCATGCAGTTTTGTGTTTTAGCTATACATCTGTTCAATTTAACACTTGATATTCGTAAAACTGCGAGTGATATTTTAAGGTGAGGTAAAATCGTTTAGCTGATTTTAATGCCAATTAATGCGTTTCTAGGTATTCAAATGCATTCCCCCAAAAACAAAACTAAAACCTCGACTAAAACGCAATAAAATGTTTTAATCCTTTTCAATGCCGTTATTCTTGTCGGGTTTATCTTCCACTGTCTTTTCTTCTTTTTTTTCAAAACTTCATCATTACGAAAATTTCAGCTCCTTGCATAGCTTAAGTATCATATCCTTGTTAATTTCTATTTTTTAACTTTCCCACCGAGATAATGAGATCTATAAAGCAGTTCATGTTCGGTGGAGGAAATATGGTTGATCGTTGAATTCCTACTATTACATTGTAGACAAAGAAGCAAAATAAGTTTTTTAAAAAAATTACATTAAAATTCCATTACATGGAGGTGAAACGCATCGTGTTTTGCAATTTTTAGTATCATGTGTTAACAAAAACACCGTAACTTTTCATTACAAAAAATTAAATATACCTTGTCCTTTTCAAATTCCCTGACTTTCCCTGACTTTTTAAATTTTTTTCAATTCCCTGATTTTCCCTGACTTTCCCTGTTTTCCCTGACTGGTGGGCACCCTGAAGAGAGAGGTCTGGGGTAAGGCATTTATGCACCAAGGTGTACGCTAGGCACCAATGGAGGAATGAAACAACCAGTGGAGGAATGAAATAATACTGTAAGAGAAATATAAACTACGCATGCGGAATAGTGTATTATGAAGAATACGCAAGCGTACTAGTGTTTTCAGATAATAAACGCATGCGGTATATTGTTTTAAGATCATTCCGCTTGCGGAATAGTGCCTTATGATAATTACGCATGCGCAATAATGTTTATCATAATCACATATGCGGAATATTGTGTTACGATAATTTCCCATGCGGAATATTATTTTATTAATTCCGCATGTGGGATACTATTTTATCAAAATTCCGCATGCGGAATTATGTTTTAAGAGAATTATGCATGCGGAATTTTGTTTTATTAATTCCGCATGCGGAATAGTGTTTTATGAAATTCCACTTGCGGGTTATTGTTTTACGATTATTCTGCATGCGGAATAGTGTTTTACGAAAATATCGCATGCGTTATTATCATAAGACACTATTCCCCATGCGGAAATTTCATAAAACACTTTTGCGCATGAGGAATTAATAAAACAATATTCTGCTTGCGGAATTTTCATAATACATTATTCCGCATGCGGAAATTCCATAAAATATCATCCCGCATGCGAAATCTTCATGAAATACTATTCTGCATGCGGAATTTCGTAAGACAATAGTCCACAGTGGTCTTGAAGCAAAAGTAGGGGTTTTGAAAATGGACGGAAGATTTTTCAACGTAAAGTTTACCCACATGATCTCTAGTTTTAGAATTTTCAAACCGCGAAATCGTATCTGATCCTATTTTTATAGGGGGTTATGGGTGAAAATAAATCAGAAACAGCGTTTTTATGTTATAAGAAACAAAAGTTTATTTCGCACTCGGAAGATGCATACGATCTTTACTGTACCCTGGATCGCATAGAACTAAATGAATAATCAAAAGGACCAGTGAAAAACTGAGTCACATATGCCTAATACTAATGCAGATCTTTGTTCAAAAGTGGTTTACAAAATTTGATAGCCGACCGCCATCCTGTCGCCTCGAAACATAAACAGTTCTGAAGAAATGTATACTTAAAGAGTATTATATTTGATATCTAAATAAGATTGATTTTTGAAAGAATAATTATTCCATGAAAAACCAACAATTTTAAAGTTAGACTGATTTTACCTGTGGTAGACCCGCAATTATGAGTATCACATTACCTATTTAGGCTTTCAAGGTCCATAGGTTATTTAACATAAAAAAGCTAATATAATTTTTGTTAAAGTACTAATTAGGAAGTCTTTATAAACACTTTCATATAGTGTTTGACTTGTTTATAACATATACACGCCCACAGAACGTCTTTCAAGAAATAACATGTCATTATTCAAGTCAATGTATTTTGTGTTTGTACATTGTACTAAAACAACTTTCAAGTATATCATTTTTTTAAAGGTCTTCTATATGACTACTACTTTGGTAAATTGTTATCCTATATAAAAGTAACAAATTCATGAGGTAAATTTTATGGCCTTTGGTCATTAATTTTAAAAAATTTATTTAATTTAGGTCAAAAAAACTTTATTCTAAATTTTTTCTATGCATTTCGCCATGAACATGGCTCTTCAGGACTATAACAAATTACAATATATTATTCACTGTTTTTTTAAAGATTTTCTCATACCAAACATACATAATTGAATACGTACCACAATAAATTTAGAAAGTTGAGTTAAAAATTTACATTATACAATTTGTTATTAACGATGTTATCTGTAAAGTTATGAAGTAGGATAATTAAACTATTTTTTAAAATACATAGTAATTCTTTATTAAAAAGAACTTACCAATTTCGAATAAAAACATTTTTCCATTTTTTGTTCATTTTTTGACTATTATATAATAAAATTGTACATTATTTTTATTTTAAATTTGTGGAAGCACATGTTTGTGCAACCACATTTTTATCTTAACCTCGAAATTTTCAGAAAATGACAGGTTTTTCTTAGAATAGAAACTATCGTTTTAGGGGTCTTACATTGGAATAAGGAACGTAGCATACTCTCAGGGGTAATTCATTTTGTGTTGAATTTAATTATGTCATGATAAAAAATAGATAAGTTTTCAGTATCTGACCTAAAGTTAACGGGGTTTTTACTCTTTACAATGTAGAACATTTCTAGGATATTCTTTTTCTCCAGTTGCTCTCCATCTCAAGGATGTGAACATTTTTACTATTGTAATCTACTTTGTGATTTAATTCTGTGGTGTGTTCACTGATAGCTGTATTAGATTTCTTGTGACTTTCTGAATATTTATGTTGATAGATCCTACTTTTTAGTTGTTGTTTAGTTTGTCCTATGTATACTTTATTGCAGTCTCTACATTGTAATTCGTAAATCAAATCTTTTTTCTCAAATTTGGGAATAATGTCCTTAAGGGAAGGTAAAAGGATGTTTTTTAGTTTGTTTTTAATGGAAAAAATAACAGTTATATTGAATTTTTTGCAAAATATTTGAATAGATTTTGATAATTCAGGAATATATGGGAACACCAATATTTTTTCTCTATTTATGCTATTATTGTTGCAATTGAATGTGTTATTATTGTTTATATTGTTATTATTGTTTTTTATGTTGATAAAATTAATTCTTTTGTCAATATTTTGTTTTATAAATTCATAAGGGTAATTGTTTTTAGTTAAAATTTCAAAAATTAAATTAATATTTTTATTGTGAAATTGTAGTTCAGAATAATTAATGGCTTTGTCAACTAGTGAAAAAACTATACCTTTTTTATGGGTTATAGCATGATTTGAAAAAAAATTAAGAATACGTCCAGATGCATAAGGTTTTTGGAACCAGTCAGTTTCGATAAAGCCTTTGTCAAAAATTAATTTTAAGTCTAAGAAATTTATTTGTTTATTGACTGAATTTTCTAAAGTGAACTGTAAACAACCACCTTTTTTGTTGAATTCTTCCAACAATTGTTTAATGCGGTTCTTTTTTACGCATACAATTGTGTCATCAACATAGCGGCGGTAAAATAGTACATCAAAAGTTTTGTTTTTTATGAAGTCCTCTTCAATATCTTGCATTATTAATTCTGAAACTACGGATGAAATTGGTGAACCCATAGGAGTTCCAAATTTTTGTTTATAGATTTTATAATTAGCCTGAAAGTAAGCATTGTTCATACATAGTTTGATGGCTGTGTCAAATTGTGGAAAACTTAAAGTTGTAAAATTTTTTATTAGGTTCCATTTTAATTTAATTATTTTAAACACTTTTTCAGAATCTATATTGGAAAACATTGAGATGGCGTCAGGAGAAATGAGTGTGTGTCAGGAATAATTTTGTGTTTAATGTCTTTAATCAGTTCTAAACTATTTTTTAGGCTGTACTTTGAATTAGAGGTTATGTTGGTTAGAATTGACGCTAAGTATGTAGATAAATTATATAGTGGAGACCCAATAAAGGATGTAACTGGTCTTAGTGGTAAATCATTTTTATGTATCTTGATCAAACCATAGAATATATAATGAACAATTAGAATCTCTTTTAAGTAATAACGACACCTATGAAATTATAAAAAATCCTACTAATTCTATTCAAGATGATTTAAATGATCTTATTGATGACTGGTGGGTGGAATAATTTATCTACAAAGGCCATAAAATTTACCTCATGAATTTCTATAAAAAAAAAGGTCTACAACATATCCAATATAATTTAAAAGTAACAAATCTCTAAAATATTAATTAAAAAAAAAAAATTATAGCAATTAGTGGGGTTTGGTGTTCTATGTGACACTGTCATTTCCAACTCCATATAACATTGGCAAAAATGGATAATTGAAGGAAAAAATTAAGAACAAACTTGTCAGCGTGCTCGCGCCATTGACGCCATCGGCCTAGTAGCGTCTCTACTTCAGTACGAGTGTAGTCCGTAAACACAAAAGTCCGAAATTTTTTGCTGTTATCACCCAAAAAGTTTTAATACCGAAAAAAATACCCACAATTTTCTTTATGTTTGAAATCGGACTATTCCCAGTGGGCACACATGTTCAAAAGTAGTCTTAAGGACGTCTTTTAGATTTTTATGCCCACTGGGTATTTAGGTGTTGCTCAAACCCTTTGAAATTACCCATTCATTTTTATGGGGCAAACAAACTTTTTCGTGAATTCACTATAAAGTTCTCAAAAATCACTGAAAATATCAATAGAACAAATAACATCTTGAAATGGCCTTTAAAAACAATATTCCACAATTCATTTAATAACTTGTTAATATTATCTGTTTTTACAGGATCATAAATAACCCCCATAGGCAAGTAGAAGAATGAAGATGTGGAGGATGCGTATTCTTCTACTTACCTGGATTCATTTAGGCATTAAACTTATTGACTAGGCAATAAGCTAACTGCCTAAAGTGTTCCCGGCAAATAGAAGAAAAAGGATATTCTATGACGAAGTATAAACACAGATTTATAAACAAACTTTCGATGTACATGATTAATTAAAAGTAAACGTTAATTTGTATTTATTTTATAAAATTCAAAATAAAATTCAGTTTCTCGTTATTTGTTCCAACTAACAGTTGACGATTTTGCTAAATAATTTTAAAACGGAACTTAATACTGTTAATAAATTACAATTTGAAAAAAGTGCTTTAAAGTAATGAGTAAAACAACTAGTAACAGATGTTTTTGGAATAGAAAATAATTGGAAAACATTAAGAAAATATTAAAAGATGCCAAATTAGATTTGAAAAAAATTCAGCCTGACTATTATTATTTAAATAACTATGAAAGGCGATGGATTTAGTGTATATGGTGCCATTCGAAACGTATTTTCCAAAATTGCTTTCTATTCTAAAAACATCTGTTACTATAGATTTTTTACTCCTTACTTTGTAGCACTTTTTTCAAATTCCAATTTATCAACAGAATTAATTTCCATTTTAAAATTATTTAGCAAAATCGTCAACTGTAAGTTGGATTGAATAACCGAGGGGCTATTCACTCTGAATCAGTTGTGATCGCATCACGCAGTATTTGGCAGTAGTTCGAGTAGAATCATCTGATTCCCTTTAAGACTACACTAAATGACACTAACCGGCAGTTATTCGCATTAAGCGTACTAATTCATTCCTTAGCTCGATTTCTCGAAAATTAGTAATTTAACTTCTTAAAATTCAAATATTTGAGAAAAATTTTATATGCTTTTAATCGTCAGAAAACACAGATTTTGAATTTCACAATAACAAATTGTTTACACAAAAATTTAAACAACAGTATTTGTTGTTAAATAATTCATTAAATCTACATTAAGCAAACAATGGGTTGGGCTACCTGAAGGATAAGAAGTCATTAGGTTAGTAATTAAGGACCTCGTATGACCGTCGGACGGAGTTCGAGTAGAATCGTCTGATTCCCTTTTCGACTACACTAAATGAACAGTAATTCGCAGTAAACATACTGACTCGCTTCTTAAGTGTACTGATTCATTCCTTAGGTGTCTTAACTCCATTCTTAAATACACTAAGTCTTTCTTAACACGCTGATTTGCTCTTAAGCTCCTGACTTCAAAAATCTTAACATTATTACAATTCTCTGCATGTTGATTTCAAGCAGTAAAAGTCATTGATTCGCGAGTCAATAGCCCCTCGCGAATAACAAAAAACTAAATTTTATTTTGAATTTTATAAAATAAATACAAATTAACGTTTACTTTTAACTAATTATGTACATCGAAAGTTTGTTTATATATCTGTGTTTATACTCCGTCATAGAATATCCTTTTTCTTCTATTTGCCGGGAACACTTTAGGCAGTTAGCTTATTGCCTAGTCAATAAGCTTAATGCCTAAATGAATTCAGGCAAGTAGAAGAATGCGCATCCTCCACATCTTCATTCCTCTACTTGTCTAAGTGTAGCTTAATGCCTAGAAATTAACCTAAATACCTGATTCTTCTACTTGACTACGACATATATATATATATATATATATATATATATATATATAATTATATATACATGTGGGAAAACTCTACGTTCAAAAATTTTCCATCCATTTTCAAAAATCCTGCTTTTGCTTCAAGAGCACTGTGAGTCCGCATGCGGAATGCGCATAAAACACTATTCCGCATGCGGAATTTCCATAAAATACTATTCCGCATGTGGAATTGTCATTTAAAAAAATGTCTTCTGAAATTTGTTTTAAACCTTTAGAACCAGAAAAGACACTGATGTGTTCTTTCAACTTTTAGGGCGACATTATTTCTGATGCTAAAAAATCAAATTTAGCATTTAAATAGTAATTGAATAGGGGAATGGGTCCCAAGATGGACAGGGCCCCAAGATGGACGTTTCGTATAAAATTTTTGTTTAAGGTGACAGCGCCTTATGCTGTCTGTCATTTTTGTTGTTTGTATAGACGAAGATTTTGATGCACATTTGAAAAAAAAACCAGTTGGTTATTCTTCTACACATACCACGTAATTTTCTGTCTAAAAAAGTTTTGTAACAGTTTTTTTTCAAGTTGGTAAAGTTATTTTTAATTTATGATTTAGAATGAGTACTTAACGTTATAATATTCCTTATTTATCGTATAATAATATTCTAAAATGATTTTACTAATTCAGTGTTCGTATATATATTTTTACTAGGGATTAAAAAATGGTGTCATGTACTCTAAGATGGACAGGCCTCAAATCTCAATGTATTTATTCACTCAGAGAAAGGTCCTTTTGACACAACAAACATTATTTTGACACAAAAGGAATTTACTCTTATAAATTTGTCCTGTCACTTAATTACATTATCATTATTATTATGAAAATAATTTAATTAGGATAATAGTTTTCAAAAAATAATGAAACTTACACTGTATAGTTTCTATGATATGTGGAAAAAATCCCCAATCTCGAAGAATTTTCTCCACGTTGACACAACCTAAACTGTCACTTGAAGTGAAAAAAAATGAAAGTCGATATTTTCCCACGAAAATGAAAATCATTTTGTTATTAACATCATATAATATTGCCTCGAAATTAATTCCGCTTAAGTCAAGAGGAAATCTTATTGCTTCTATAAAACGTCATTCAAGAGGATTTTCTTTTGTTTTCAAAAAGACCTTTTCTCTGAGTATTTGCATATTTTCGATTTGACACTTTTTTCAATAAATTTTTGAGGCAATTTATTAACATTTTTTATTTTCCACCATAAAATGTGATGTTATCGTTAGAGAATTTGATATATCGATATTTTTCGATATTTTATTACTTTTTACTGTAAAGCTATTAAATTGAAGTTTTTAGAAATGTTATTTCTTGATGAATTCCGTAAAATGATTAAAAATTAGTTTAAGAATTGTTACACAAGGTTCATTTTTTATTTACTACATTTTTGAGAGACTTTTAAGAAGGCGTCCTTCTTGGGGAAACTTTTTTTTAGACCGAAAATTTTAACAATTAGAAAAAATGATTTAAAAAATGTTTATGTTCAGAATAAAATTTTATCTCTGTGGCCATAAGTTAACTTATAAATTATACTTTTATCCGGTATAAAACATTTTAATAAATTTTATTTGGTTTGGATTCTGCAGCAATAAATCGAAAGGGTGTTTAACTTGGGGCCCTCTCCTCTATATGTGGCAGTTGTTGGACAAAGCTGCATGTGCACTTCGCAGAGAACAGTGATTTTCGCTCGCAAGAAATCAACTTTGTTCTCCACTCGTTGCACAATCTACTATTACATTCCTCAAAAAATGTATAATAAAGCCTCAAAATTTCATTTTGATCTACTGAATAGTTATCAAGAAAAAAATTTCCAAAAAAACGTTCATTTTTCACTGCGCCCAAAAATAGAAGAGTTATTTCCAGTTGAAAAAAGTTAAGTTTTTAGATTTATTAAGAAGTTGGGGTGGCTAAAGTGTCATGAGAGGGTAGTTTTGAGTTAGGGGTGCGAGCCCAAAAATCGGGCTAAGTATTTCTCGGGAGCCAAAAAATAAGAGTCATATTTAGTTGAAAAAAGTTAAGTTTGTCGATTTTCTAAGGAGTTTGGGCGGATACTGTGTCATGAGGGGGTGGTTTTGTGTTAGGGGTTGAAGCCTAAAAATCGGGTTAAGTACTTCTTGGGAGCCCAAAAATAGGAGAGTCATATTCAGTCAAAAAAAGTTAAGTTTGTCGATTTTTTAATGATTTGGGTAGATACAGTGTCAAGAGGGGGTTGTTTTGTGTTAGGGGTTGAAGCTCAAAAACGGCCAAAAACGAACAATTTTTTAATTGCCTACTTTATCTTCAGCTTCATTATCTAAACAGTTTTAAATTGAATTTTTTTAAAACTTTTAATTTTTGGGGTTGGCTATTTTTGGTTAAGGGATGATTTTTGGAAATTCTAATTATGGTTTTCAGAGAGCTCAAAAATATCACGTGTTTGGTTTTTTAAATTTGTATAATTTTATGTACTGGAGTAGAATTTATGTACCTCCATCCAAAATTTGGTTTTTTGAAAAAAATATAAGAGCCCAAAAATTGGGATTGGTGCCAAAAATTATCCCAAAATTGGTACAGAGAGCAATTATTAAAAATCGTTTGTGGAGGTGCCAGCGGAACGGACCTACATATTTCATTACGTATATACTCTTCATGAATAGTTAAGAAGTTAACAATTTTTCTGTATCTTTTTGTAATATGAAAGAAGAGATTACAATGAGTTCTAAGTATTTAAAAGCTAAATTCGACATGTGCTTTTAAAATATGTGGTATTTTGGAACGAGTTACGTTTTGAAATTTAAGATTTGAAGTCATTTTATTTGTTATGTAAAAGTAGCACATATTCGAGTAAGGGCTCAAATTACTTTTTATTTCATCATTTATGTCACCCAGTTTCATTATTGTTGAAAAAGCTTTGTTAAAAAGTTATACCTAGTTGATTGCTAAATTATCAAGTTTTGAAAAAAGTTATCGCGCAAATTTGAAGGGATCTAATTTTATACCTACGTGAGGCACGTCATAGTCTCAATATTTTTTTTTTATTTACACTCCCAAATACTTGTACTGTAAGCCACAAAGCATAGAAACCTTTATTAAAAGCACAACACATACACAAGAAAGTGTTAAATTCGTCATTCTCACCAACACAAATCGCTTCCTGCATAATTATAACAATTATTAAATTTATGATACTTTTAAGGAGGAACCGGACAAACAATCGAAACAAAAGTTATTCCAAATGAATAATTTTGATTTTTGATATAGAAGACACATAAGTTAATGTAATTTTTTTCAGGGAAAGTGTGGACACTTGTAGTTTTTACAAAATGAGCCGTTAAAAATTGCAATTTGCTGAAGATTAAAAAAAATTGACGATGGAAACGATTATTCAATTTCAGCTAATTTGAACCTCAAATTGAATACTCGTTTACAACGTCAATTTTTTTTAATTTTCATCAAATTGCAATTTTTAACGGCTCATTTTGTAAAAACTACAAGTGTCCACACTTCCCCTGAAAAAAAAATACATTAACTTATGTGTCTTCTATATCAAAAATCAAAATTATTCATTTGGACTAACTTTTGTTCCGATTGTCCGAATTTTTAACTTTATTTTATGACAAATGCAAATTCGGGAAGTTAAATGTTCGGACAAATGAAAGTTCGAAGAATTTCAAATTCGGACAATTCAATTTTGGGCAACTGCAAGTTCGGTCAATTCGGTTGTGGAGGAAAGGCAGACGACCTCTTTTTTTCAAGGCTCGTGGGATTCAAATGGATGAATTGAATTGTAAAAAAAAACAAAAAAGATGGTAGACGCCCAGGCGACAGTGGAGCACCATCAACGGTATCGAGTGTTGCTTCCCCGGACGAAATAATGGCAGGTTCATCGTATTTTGCGGTGGATGCAGGTTCAGGTGAGGAAGTGGGACTAGTGTCAGCGGCTGTGACAGCGCATTGAGCCATGTTACAGTTGAGGATCTGGAATCCTGTGAAAAGGATCGTGCCGAATGCAATAGGCTGCGCTCAGAGGAAGAGAAGATCTTCATATCTTTGGAGAAAGAACTGGTGGTCATGCTGCACAAGATAAAAGTTCAAAAAATAGTTGTGGCAGAGATCCAGAATGGTCTAAAAAAAATCAGACAATGGCAAGAAAGGAGAAAGATCAGAGAGAAGTTCCAGGCTAGGGCTATGCGAAACTAATCCTGGAATGTAAGAGAAAACGTGAGGTGGAAGATCGATCACCTCTAAAAAGCCAAATCCAAAAAGAGAAACAGAAAGGCGAGCTGTTTGCCGATAAGGCAAAATCTCAACGATTTGGAGATAAAAGTGTGGCGAATCAATAGCTACCTTGGATCGCTGTGAAGCCTAGCAGTCCCAAAGAAAAGACCGTGTTAGTGTGAGTTTGTCAAGGATAGACATTTGCATCTGTTCTTGGCAAGCTGTAGATCTTGGCTCTTGCCAGAAGACTGACGTAAGCGCAAGGCCCACGAAAGAAGGTAACCTCTTTTTAGAGGTTCAGATAGAAAGACGTTTACTGCAAAGGTCGCAGAATACAGGAAAAAAAGAATCAAGGCCCTTCGCCTCCACCACTTGTAGGTCAATGGCATCCATGAACGTTAATGACAGTAGTTCCCGTCGAGTGAGAGAAAATCGCTTCAGCGACAGTGTTGGGAGATATTACTACCCTTGAAGGCGATACGTCAATAATTGTCTTTCCCTGGGGGTCGGGTGGTATTAACGTCCCTAATAACGGTGTGATTTTAACAGGTCGGCAAAGTTCGCCAACCCCCGCATATCCTCGCAGTACGGGTTGAAAGGTACTTGGTAGCAAGTTTTCATATCCTACGCAAATCAGAAAAAAAATACTAGAAAGTAGAGAGAGAAAGCCTTAGGCGTTGTTCTTTTCTTCTATCTGGTTTGAAATCTCCCTTACTTCATAAATAACTGTAAATTCAAACATTTTCTCCAACAGATCTCATGGAAACTTCATCCTCTGTAGTTTAGAGAAAAGCATTCAAATATAAACACAGTTCGCTGTTGATATTTTTGAATAATAAACTGCAAAAAAATCCGACCATGCGGCCGCTTGGGTTAACAGGGCGTTTGACTGCGCCTGGCGAAACATCTACACACAAAATTCTAACAGCGGTAATAGTTTTTTCCTCTCTGTCGTATAAAAATCGTTTTTCAAGAACGAAAATTCTGTAATTATTATCTTGCAGAAAATTTTAAGACGGATACTTTTTCTTATAATTACCATTTTAATCAAATTTAGTCCACTGGTATATAATGGTTTTATGATGATGCAGTTAAGTTTTTGGTACCTCAAGGTACTTGTGAAAAAAATTATAAGTGTTTTTGTTTTTAACATTGTACATTGGAGTCTTATGGGAATTGAGTAGTTTGTCATAATATATATCATTCAATGCCTGTTCATGGATATTAAAATTAAATATTCAGATATTAAAACTTAGTGTCAAGATATTAATATCTTGATATTCAAACTTAATATCTTAGATATTAAAAATATTAATTCTAATGTCTAAACTATTAAGTTTGAATATATTCATTTTTCTCAGTGTACATAGATGAGCTGTTTCCAAGTCTTTTCACAAAGATACGTACTTTCTGCTTTGTTCTTAAAAGTTACGCGTTTTCCAAATTGTGACAAACACTTGCGTACATTCCACTTGGGGTGAACGATATATATATATACACTAGAACTCCTATCGAGCGAACAACTCAGGCGTGTGTACGCTCAGTATGTCAGGTCACCTTGGCGTTTTAAGCTAATGGAGCTCAACTACTTCTATTTCCCCTCGTCCCGTAAATTGTCTATTGTTTCCGCTCAATAGGAGTTCTAGTGTATATACAGTAAGGTCAATTGGCAAGCAGTCAGCCCACGAGTGCGACAAGGATACTATTGTACGTAAAGCTATTTGCGTCTCACTCGCACTCACGCTTCCCTATGACCAATTGCCAATAGACCATCCTGTACATATATTTATTTATTTTTTCAAAAGTACCTTGAGGTCTATAAAATTTAACTTCATCATTATAAAATCATTATCTTCGACATACACTGAAAAAAAATGTCATTGAATCAAGAAAATTTTATTTGCTTTAAGTATATCGTCGGCTTGAATAGGGACAAGCAAATTATGATATTAGTTCAAGAAAACGATAGTCTTGCTATAGTATGATTGTGCGGAGCGCAAATATTCTTGAGCCAAGAAGATATGGGATTGTGTTGAGAATTTTACAAGCTTGCAAGAAACGTAAAGAATATTGACTAGAGAAAATATTATCTCAATATGAGAACATATTTTCTTGATCTAAAATTATCTTTTTTTTTTGAATTGCAAAAATATTTTCTCGTTTTAATAATCCTCTGACTCCTCCCATCCTTTTCTCATACTCCTTTTATTCTCTTTATCATTATATCTGCATTTTTTCATATTTAGAACACCTTTATTTTATTTATTTATTTGAATAATACTTATTTTACATATATACTTGCATTTAATTAACAACTATTATAGCTGAGTAAATAAATTACGAAATAAAATTTTTGGAGTCTAGTGGGATTGAACCCGCGACCGCACGACCACGAGTTGAGCACGCTGTCCACTCTGATACGCCACGCTTGAAATCAAATTGCAAAAACTCCTATTTACCCTACTGAAAAATCCTATATAGGATCCTACATAGGATCCTATATAGAATCCATATGGATTCCTATGAGAATCCACGTAGGATCCTATATAGGATCCTATATAGGTATTGTCCTATAGGAATCCATGTGGATTCTCATAGGAATCTATGTGGATTCCTATAGGTCGCCTATAGGACACGTCCTATATAGGATCCTATGTGGACTCTCCTATAGGAATACATGTAGGATCTCATATAGGATCCTACATAGGCGTCCCAAAAAAATTTTTGTAAACCCCCCTACATAGGATCCTACGTAGGTTCTCATATAGGATCCTATATAGGATCTTTTATGGGCGCCCAAAAAAATTATGTACACAGAATTAATTGTTTTTTTTTAAACAACTTTATTCAAATATACATTAAGTACCATTATAAGGACGAAAAATATTTACTGCGCAGGCGTAAGTATTGTAGAATACGTAAAAGACGACTGCGCATGAGGAAGGGGTACAAAAAATTTTTTTGGGGATACCCATGTAGGATCTTACATGGGTTCCCATATAGGATCCTATATGGGAACCTACGTAGGATCATATGTAGGAGGGTGTACAAAAATTTTTTGGGACGCCTATGCAGGATCCTATATGAGATCCTACATGTATTCCTATAAGAGAGTCCACATAGGATCCTATATAGGACTTGTCCTATAGGCGGCCTATAGGAATCCACATAGATTCCTATGAGAATCCACGTGGATTCCTATAGGACAATACCTATATAGGATCCTATATAGGATCCTACGTGGATTCTCATAGGAATCCATGTGGATTCTATATAGGATCCTATGTAGGATCCTATATAGGATTTTTCAGTAGGGTAAGCTATAGGTAGCAAGATATTCTTGGAGCAAGAACATCTGTGTTGTATTAAGTAAAAAATGATTCGAGGCAAACGAAAAAAATTATTTTGTTCAAGAAACAAAAATTGTCAAAACATTATACTCATTATTTGATCTTAGAGCAAATATTCTTGACTCAATAGTTTTTGAGACTTGTCGCATGTAAAATAGTTTGATTGAGATAAGCACATATTTTACTTCTATGAAACGTTAATTTCTTACTTCAAGTACTTTCTCCAATGCTAATATTTTCTTGGGACAAAAAAATAAATTTTTTCAAATAAAAAAATGTGGGCTTGCCTCAAGTAAAGTACCTCAAGTACATGCAATTACTTGATTCAATGAACTTTTTTTTTCAGTGTAGTAGTCAAATTTACTGCGAATGAGTGCATTGCTGAAAATTGATCCTTCATAATCGTACTAGCTTGAAACTTGCTGCTAGGAGTTTTTTGGTGCGGCTGATTAATAATTAAAGGTTAAATTTAAAAATTTTGAAAATAACGGATTCAATATGGCGGTCGAAATTGTAAGAAAACGTTTAAATTTGTTTGAGACTTGTTACTCGGAAGCTTTTAGGGTCTGCTGAATACGAATCCTTTAGATATTTGAAAATTAAAAAGGGCATATCTAATATGGTGGACGAACTTTTTAGAAAGCGTTTAAATTTAATTGAGACTTGTTTTTGGGGTACCTGAATATGAATCTGAAATCAGATTTAACAAATTCAAAATGGCAGATTTTAAGTTTCTAAAATCTGACCTCGAATTCGTAAACATCGACACAACAAATGCCCGAGACGCAACTCTCAAGATTAGCAACCCCGAAAACATTTAACGAATTTGAACAGTTTTTTACAAATTCGTCCACAATATTGGGTCCAACATTTTGAAAATGTTTAACTTAACCTTTAATTAGTAATCAGTGACACCATAAACCCTCGAGCAGCAAGTCTAAAGCTAGTACAATTTTGAAGAATCAATTTTCAGCAATGCTCTCATTAGCAGGTATTTTGAATGGTATGTCGAAGATAGTGAGAGTTCATGGTAAATTCAGCTTCGTCGAAATTGTTAAATGACTTTTCAGCATTGGAGAATTTTTTTTATATATGTGTCGATTCAGGGTGAAAGGGACCTTAGCTGCAAAACATTCGATTTTTAATTTTTATTATGAATCGATAGAATTTGAGTTGTTCTTTCACATACAGTAATCAAAACTTGTTTATGTCTATTAGTTTTTCTGTTATTAGCGATGAAACATAGGCATAACCTAACAACAACATAGGCTAACACAATTTCAAACTCCCTTTTTGTAAAATTCAAAACATATTTTTTTTAATTTTTATTATGAATCAATAGAATTTGAGTTGCTTTTTCACACACATAAAGCAAAACTTGTTTATGTCTATTAGTTTTTGTGTTATTAGAGGTGAAACACAGGCATAACTTAACAGTGACAGAGAGGCTTAACTTCAAACGCCAGTACGCGTAAAACTCATTTCTGCAGCTAAGGTCCCTTTCACCCTGAATCGACACATATTTTCTTGTTCATTGACACCCAAACATTGAATAAACACAGGAATTTTTAAATTAACACAGCATCACCATATTTTTGTTACACATATTAATTTTTGTTAATTATTATTTCTTGTAAATTTATTCTAAAAAATAAGAATTCTATTTTTAAAAAAATCCAAATATGTTACAGTCATAACAAAACCAAGTAATAAGAGGCTGTTTACACCACCTTACATAAAGTAAGTTACTTAAATAAGGCATACCTTAATCGTGTTACATACATATATTCGCGTCTGCGCAGAACATCAGTAGCCAGGTTTGCCAAAATTTTATTTGACATATTTATATTTCTAACCTTTAAATTAAAGGTTAGAAAATCTTAGCTGTCAATACGAATCTAATACCGGGTGTCCCTACATAACGTGAACATATTTTAGGGTTGATATCAGCTCAAAAAATTAAGATTTTTCAATACGCCATTCGAAAGAGCGATTTTTGGACCATAAGATACGGCTATAGCAACATTTTTTTCATAAGGATCAATCGATAAATTTTTGCATCAAACTTTATGACAAAAAATTGTACATTTGGACGTTAAAATTATTTTTAAAAAGTGGACATCGCATGTCCAGTTTTGCATAGAGTTTGTTTAAATAATTAATTTTTTTTTGCAAAATTAGAAAGAGCATATACACTTTTCATTATGAAGTGAAGTTAAATTTTAACATTTTTAATTTTAAAACAGAGTTCTTGAAGCAAACGGTTTTTCTCAATTTTCTCAGTTTCTTATGAAATGGAGATACGTAAGTTTTTCCTTAGCACGGCAGTACTGCTTTACACTGATATAACTTGGCTTCTACATTTTTTTAAAGTGGTGTTTCTAAAAAGTAGAGTAAAAGAAAATAAATAGATTTATTTTAATTTACTTTAAATTAGCGTACTCTATAACAATTATAATTACAATTTGATCATAAACAAGCAAAAGCAAGAAATGTATATCTTATCTCCCTCTTTAGAATCTCATTCATGGTTCTATAGAACTGCGCGTAATTTTGATAAAATTAAATTTTTTTATTAAATATAATTTTCAGAAAAATCTAATTTTTTTCGTTGTATACATAAACTGTAGAAGATAGAGAAAATATTATTAGAAGAAAAACAATTCGTCTGAAAATGTGTAACAAGATAGTATTTACAGAATTTAACGTTTTCAGAATAAATTGGAAGATAATGAGGAAAAGCAGATACCGCTGTTAGAATTTTATTTGTCGTTCTTCAACCCACCAAGCGGCTTTATTGTAATCTAACAGTGAATAGCTGTTTTCATTTGAAATCAATCAATATGCACGTGTAACTAAAAACAGCATTTTTTCAATATATGAAAATTACATATTCTTAAACGAAAATAACGGTGTAGTTTTAAATGTACCTACTAAAATAATTTTTTAATTAAATAAGTTCTTGATAAATTGTGGAAAGCAGATTTTTCAATTAATTATAATAATTTAATAGTAGGTACTTTGTGTATGTGACTTACATAAAAAAAATTTCATTTATATAATTCACAAAGTTCAAATTACTAGAATTTAAAATTTTTAAAGGAACTTACTGAAGATTGAATTTGAAGTTAAATTGCCATGTTGTGTAGCTACCACCTGGTGTGTTACCCGTCTCATCTAGAAACGTGAGACCAAGTTGTATAATCCTCAGTAAATCTACATTGCAACGCAAAAGTTGATATTGATAGTCTGCACTCGTTCTGAATTCCCCTAAAATATTGTTCATTTAAAATAAATAACTTTTATCTTTCAGCATGTATGAGATTTCTAAAAAACCATTCTTTTTTATTTACAAAAAAAAACAATTTGAGGTATAAAAAACTAATCATCACAAAGCAAAAATTCAAAAACACTTCATAAACTAGAAAGTTTAATTGTCTTAAAATTTAACTTGATGAAAATCGATTGCGGAACTAAACAGAAATGGCTATTGAAGTCTCAACGAGTTTCTTCTCAAATGAGGGTAATAATGTAAATAAATTTTTAATTAAAAAAAAATGAACTCAAAAAACCTAAATATTTTATTAATGATTTACTGAACTACAACACTATTGTTACAATCACATAAAATGAAAGCAGCAAAGAGAGAGAGAGAGAGAGTCTAAGGGGGCGGCATGTTTTCTCTTTCTACTCACTGTAGTAAAGTAATATGCGACTGTGTACATTTTTAGTTAGAGAATGTATTCCCCCTATCAGTCTATCTCACAGCTATTGTTTTCTTGCAGCTTTAGGTGAGTAGTGTAAGTTCCAGTAGTATTATATTTCAGTGTATTGACCCGTGTAGAAAAATCTTAGGGCATGCCCTAGGTCCTACGATCGACTGGTCGGGCATTGTCAAGACCGTCTAGTCTACATGGCCTGACCAGGCGCTGGCCAGCGCCCGATCAGACCGTCCGGACTGAAAAATATATTACGTGTCGTCCAGAATATTGAATATTTTGTTGAGTGTCGTCTAGACGGTCTGGCTAGGCGCTAACTAGCGCCAGATCAGACCGTCCAGATTAAGAAAATCTTTAAGTATTGACCAGACAGTCCGGCTAGCGCCCGTTCAGACCATCCATATTAAGAAAATGTTTAAGTATAGACCAGACGCAGTGGCGCCCATTGAATTTCTAGCAGGGGGGGCCAGACCCGTTTCCAGGATACCACCCCCCTTTCATGAATCCTAATTTTGACAAGAAAAAAAAAGGTTCTCATAATAAAATTATCTATACTCTCTAAATTTAAGTCAGTGAAATATTACTGATTTGTAGGCTAAATTCTCACTGATTTAAAATTTAGAGAGTAATAATGAGTCAACTACTTTTTTAAAAATGCCTTTGAATTGATCAAAATTTAAATTTATAACTAACAGTTGTAATTTTAATTTCATTATCCAATAAATCTATAATTTTTTATTAAATTTTAAACAGTTTTCAATTTATAATTATTCTCCTTAAATTTTACAATTATTCTTAAATTTGCTAAATTACCTTGCTCTGTTGTCTAATATTCTCAACAGTTTTAGAATTTGTTTTCAATTGTCAAATATACTCAACATTTTTCGATTTTTTTTCAATTGTCAAATATTCTCAACAATTATCGAATTTTTTTCAATATTGTCAAATATTTTCCACTTATCTCAATTACTTTCTTTAACATCAAATTATTGTCGTTATTTTATAATTATTCTTTTTAATTTTCAATTAATTCTTCAATATTTAGTAATTTCTGTCTTTTTTCAATCATAAATATTGTTCAAATATTTCAATTCAATTGTTTAATTCTATGACTATTTTCTTCAATTTTCAAATCCATTCTTCAGTTTTCAATTATTTTCTTCTATATTCAAGAATTCACAATTCAATTTTTCAATTACTTATTTCAATATTTAATTATACCTATTTCTAATTTTTCTTTGAATTATCAATTATTTCCCTCAAATTTCATTGAAAATTTAATTTACGATTATTTTAATGAAATTTAAAATTATATTCTTCAATTTTCAATTTTTTTTCAAATTTCAATTCTTTTCTTTAATTTTTAATTAAATTTTCAATAATCAATAATTATCGGCTTTTTTCAATTGCTTATTTCAATTTTTAATTATATGCTTCAAATTTCAATTCGATTTTTCAGTTTTCAATTAGTTTCTTCTATATTCAATAATTCTCGCCTTTTTTCAATAAATTTTTTGAACTTGAAATTATAATCTTTAACTTTCAATTCCATTCTTCAATTTTCAGTGATTTCCTTCAATTTCAAATTATTTGCTTCAATATTCAATAATTCTTGGCTTTATTCAATTTCATTTAAATTTGAATTAAATTGCTTAATTACATGCATCAATTTTTAATTATTTTCTTCAGTATTCAATAATTCTCGGTTATTTTTAATTATTTTTCTATTAAAGTTGTATAATTATTCATTAATTTTTTAATTACTTTTAAATTGTATCCATTATTCTGGCCTTTTTGAATTTTTTACAATAATCAATAAATATTATCTTTTGTCAATTATTTTTTCCATATTCAATAATTCTATGTTTTTTACAAATATTTTTTTAAAAATCCGATATTTTACTCTATTTTCAATTATTTTCTGCAATTTCACATAATTTCCTACCATATTTAATAATTTTCGTCTTTAATTATTTTCTATAAAATTTCAATTCCATTTTTAATTTTTCAATTATTTTCTTAAATTTTTAATTACATTTTCGATTTTTATTTAATTTTTCAATTTTAAACAATTCTCGGCTTTTTCCAGTTATTTTATTCAATTATAAAAAATAGATTTTAAATTGTAATTCAATTGTTTAATTCTACAAATATTTTCTTCAATCCTTATTTATTTTCTTTAAATTCCAATTATATGTATTTTCTTTACTATTCAAAAATTCTCGCCATTTTTCAATCATTTTTTCGGGTATCAATAAGTTTCTTTAATATTAAATACAATTGTTCAATAATTTCGTTCAATTTTCTAACCAATTCTTCAATTTTTAATTCGGTTCTTTAGTTTTCAAATATTGTTTCTTATATTCAATAATTCTCGCCTTTTTTCAATAACTTTTTTAAAATTTTAATTATAATCTTTAAATTTCAATAAAATTTTTAATTTTCAGTGATTTTCTTGAATTTCAAATTATTTTCTTCGATTTTCAATCCAATTATTCAATTTACAATTATTTCCTACAATTATTCCTACAATTTCCTTAATTTTTTAATTTAAAATTATTTTAGTTTCATATTTATATATTCCAATATTCATATTCCAATAGGGTACTCTTGAATTTTTATCGGAACATATTATTAAAGATTAAAAATATAATTATTTAATAATTTAATTTTTTATTTATATTTTTTACCATCCTCCTGACACCACCCACCCCTCGACCAGGGGGGGCGGCCGCCCCCCCTGCTCCAGCCGATTGGGCCCCACTGACCAGACGGTCTGGCCAGCGCCCGATCAGACCGTCTAGTTTAAGAAACTTTTTAAGTATCGACCAGATGGTCTGACCAGCGATTGATTAGACCGTCCAGATTAAGAAAATGTTCAAGTATCGACCAGGGGGTCTGACCAGCACCCGATCAGACCGTCTAGTTTAAGAAAACGATTAAGTATCGACGAGACGGTCTGGCCAGCGCCCGATCAGACTATCCAAATTAAGAAAATGTTTAAGTATCGACCAGGCGGTCTGACCAGCGCCCGTTTAGACCGTCCAGATTAAAAAAAATGATTAAATATTGACCGGACGGTCAGACCCAGAGCAATCCAGCGCCCGATCAGACTGTCCGTATTGGAATATTTATTAAGTGTTCTCTATAGGCCGTTTAGGCGACACTTAACCAATTTTACAAACCAACCAGTCTTCAATTGCTCTTCCGCCACATGGGATCCACCATGTTGAATTTTGGAAAACCGGCTTTAAATTCGCTATCAACAATAGCGAGTTTCAAATAAATCTGCCGATTATTTAAAAATTCGTCCACCATATTGCATCCGCCATTTTGAGTTTTTAAAAACCAACTTTAAATTCGCTACCAGCATGCCCAAAAATTCCCGAATTGCAAGTTTTAAATAATTTTGACGATTTTAGAAAAAATTCATCCGGCATATTGGATCCGCCATTTTGAGTTTTTGAGAACCAATTTTAAATTCTGCTTCAGCTACCCCAAAAACCCCCGAATTGCAAGTTTCAAATGAATCTGACGATTTTAGAAAAAATTCATCCGCCATATTGGATCCGCCATTTTGTATTTTGTAAAACAGACTTTCAATTCTGTTTTAGTCACCTCAAAAACCCCCGAATTGCAAGTATCAAATGAATCTGACGATTTTAGAAAAATTCATCCGCCATATTGGATCCGCCATTTTGAATTTTTGAAAACAGTATTTAAATTCTGTTTCAGCTACCTCAAAAACCCCCGAATTGTAAGTTTCAAATGAATCTGATGATTTTTAAAATATTCGTCCACCATATTGGATCCGCCATTTTGAATTTTTAAAAACCAACTTTTAATTCGGTCTTAGCTACCCCAAAAACCTCTGAATTGTTAATTTCAAATGAATCTAACAATTTTTAAATTTTACGTTCGTCATATTGGATCCGCCATTTTGAATTTTGGAAAATTGATATGAGATTCGTAATCAGCGACCCCAAAAACCCCTGAATAACCTCAGAAGTTTAACTTTTATAAATTACATCTATGAACATAGCTTATAAGGACAATACAGAAAATTCTTTCAAGCGAGCGTATATAGCGTAGTTGGTAAGAGCGTAGGCTTTTAGAGCCCAGGGTTGCGTGTTCAATTCTCCCATGCGTCAAATTTTAATTTATAAGTTTATTGGTAATTGTTAGCAATACGTTGTAATGGTGATAAAAATCAATAATATGTATCACACTTGCCTTAGAATCATAAAACAATAATTAAAAATAATTATGTTAGTCATTTTTATGCATAAACATTTTTTTTGTGTTCTGGCCGGGCGCTGGCCAGACCGTCTATTTTGAGTCTGGCCAGAGGGTCTTGACATGGCGCTGGCCAGAACTGTTACGATTTATCCATGATTTCGTATAGACTAGACGGTCTGAACAGGCGCTAATTAGCTGGTCTGATCTGGGGCTGGTTAGACGGTCTGACTAGCCGCTAACCAGACCGTCTAGTCTAGACGAAATCATGGATAAATCGTAACAGTTCTGGCCAGCGCCATGTCAAGACCGTCTGGCCAGCGCCCTGACTCAAAATAGACGGTCTGGCCAGCGCCCCAAAATTTTTCTACACGGGGATTATATTATTATTGTTTACAGATAGTTTTGATTAAAAAAAAATATTACTTTTCTTGGATTTTTGACATAACATTTTGAGACGATTTCGGATCTAATAATTAATTCAAGAAAATTTACGAAAAAGTGCGTTTCTCCTGTGGGCAAACAATGTGAATACAGCGACCTCAAAATATTCTCTGATTTAAAAAAGTGGGTATTTTTTCAATTTTGAACAAATTTGGGGGGGGGGGATCAGGCCGCATTATTTCTTTCAACATTAATAACTGTAATCATAATTTTCAGATTATAAACATTGTGTCAAACTCGTGGGTAGCCGGCCTCCCTACTGGGTGAAAATTCGTGAAGTGGGACTCGGATATTCCAAAGGTTGTAATATCTAAAGTAAACTTTAAGAAAATAAAGTACTAATATAGATACAAACAATCACCAAGTTTTGTTGAAAAATATTCGTTTGTTGATTTTTCATAAACAATTTAATTTTAATGCACCATATTTTTTAAACTTTTATTTCTCAGCAATGAATTATCCGATCTTGATGAATTTCATACACGCAATTAATGAAGGTTAGACGTTTAAAAAATATTTTTTTCATTGTTGACTTACATTATTGTAAAAAATAATTGTTTATAATAAACAAATAAATAATTGAGTGTGTTCTGGATGTCTTTTGTAAATTTAATTTTCAGAAACTGAAACTATATATATCAAGGATTCAATATCCGAAATAAAAAGTTTGTAGATCAAAATAGTTTATTAACTATGAATTTATTTGTAAGCGCGGTCGCGTCGATCCGTGCGATTTTCCCAGCCGCATGGCTGCACGAGTTCGTTCGACGCTCTCTGCGAATATGGCGTAATATATTTATAAAAACTAAAATTCGAAATAAGGCTTAAACATGCAACTTTATAGTAGTAGTAGTTTACAATATTATTGTTTATTATAATTTATTATCAGTGACAATTATATGTTTGTTATTTAGATATTCATAAGAAATATAATTTATTTTCATAAAAAGAAAGTTTTATAATAAAAATTAAAATTCAAAATAACTGTTACAAATTCACTCTCTAAATCTGAAATAGTACAATTCTGACCTATTCAATTAGTAATGCAGCATTTGACTAAATGAATTAATACAATTCATTCCTTTTTTACTAGTATAAATAGTAATTAATTCAAAATGTCTGATTCACTTAATCAGGCAAAAATGGTAAATTCTTGTTTTTTCGTATATAAAATTATATTGTTTCCCTATATATATAAATAAATAAATAATCCAACTTTTACAGCAGTTCCATATGAATATGCTTCAAATGTGGAATTATAGAGAATTGTTAACAAAAAATCGAAAAAGTGTAACTAACCTGCAATTCACTATTAACATTTGTTCAATTTTCAACTATAGACAGAATTTTAAGGAAAATAAAGTAGTGCACTAAGTAGATGGAAATTTTATTGAATTAAAAGCTGAAAATAAATTACAACTATTTTTGATATAAAATTATTTTCTACCACACATGCACGAAAACCTCGTGTTTTCGTTCGCCTTAAGCGGGGCAGAACTCACAGTTTTTAGGTCAGTGAACGTTAGAGGTAAAAAAACTCCCGAACAGTGAAGTTTTTCGCAATGCGCCTGCGCGATGAGAGTTTTTTTCACTGTTCGGAAGTTTTTTTATCTCTAACGTCACTAACCTGAAAACTGCGAGTGCTGACCCGCTAACGCGAACGAAACACGAGATTTTCGTACATATGTGATAGAAAATAGCATATGCACCTCGGGAGGCCGATTTTTTGTCTCGCACAATGTTCTTCCCTCCCTTGATGCATAATATACTATTTTGAATTGAAATGTAAATTTATATCCTCTTTCAGAGGAATCTTTTTACTCCGTTTTCACAATTCAATTAGTAGGTTTTCACTATTTTGAGGTAGAACGAGTTTTCTCTTTTTCAATTAGTAAAATATGTCCATCAAATAGTTATTTTTCACTATTTCATATTTAGAGAGGGACTTTAGTAGTTATGTTAGTTTACAACATTATTGTTTAATATAATTTATTTTCATAAAAAAAAAGTTTACTTTGTTAGAGTTTAACTGGCATGTCTTATTTATATAATTTTCAACTAAAATCGTATATAAAAATAACCAAAAAAACATTTGTATTTCAAGTTTTTAACAGTGTATTTATTGAAATATATTTAACTCCAGTAACAATTTGGATAATTTTTTAAATTCCAGTACCAAGTAAATGTTTTAATACTTTAAATTCAAATAAAAAACTATAAAAAACTAGACAGTTTCATCGGCTTGAACCTAGTAGAAAAAACGAAATTAAATGACAAAAATTTTCTGAGCATATTGAAAAAACTACTGAGTTAATTATGTGAAATTTATATTATACGAAAAAATAAAAGTCTTAATAAGTATATTATTATGAATAATAATAAGTAATAAACAATAAATTATCTATGACTTTTGCATTTTTAACCCTTATTTCGAATTTACGTTTTTATGATAATATTACGCGATATTCGTAGAGAGCGTGGAACTAACTCATGCATGTTTGTGTACGAGTGACAGTCGAGTGTCACTCGTATACAAACACCATCGTAAACAAATATCTGCCCTTAACCCCTTGTTGCTTAATATACTATTTTTTAAAAGTCTATCCTTGTAACGGTTCGTTTTTAGGGGGTCTTAATAAATAATTATAAAACAAAGGAAATGATCTGAGGGAGATAAATAAGTGTGAAACATTTATTTAAATAAACTTATATTTATTATGAATTGTGACCCTCACCACGTCTATCGTGGTTACAAGTCCTAATATCGTTGCAGGTAAGTATACTACAAATCTAACCAAAATTATAGTTCAATCAAACAGTCGCAGAAAACTAACCTTCCTTACAGGTTTGACTGAGCGCGTTTCAACGGCGAAGGCTACACAGCCAACATCACCTCGGTAAGTAACAAAAAATCGGATCTCAATTGATAAATAAGTAAAATAGTCCTTTTTATTTTTAGGTTTAACGGCGAAGGCTAGACAGAGAACATCACCTTGGTAAGTAGCAAAGAATCGAATCTCAATCAATCGATAAATAAATAAAACAATCTCTATTATTTTCATGTTTAACGGCGAAGGCAACACAGCGAACATCACCTCGTTAAATAACAATATCGAATCTCAATCGATGAATAAATAAAATAATGTCTATTATTTTCAGGTTTCACGGCGAAGGCTACACATCGGATATCACCTCGGAAAGAACAAAAAATCGAATCTCAATTTATCGATAAATAAATAAAATAATCTCTATTATTTTCAGGTCTCACGTGAAGGCTACTGGCAAGCACTAACGAGATTTCCGCACTAACACTCGCGACTTTTAATCATTCGGAAAAAACACTCGCGGCTCTTCAGAAGTTTTTTAACAGGTGGCGTTAGTTGTTTCCAACAGCCTTCAGGCGTACGCTGGGAAATAATTACGTGACTGTCAAATTCCTGCGTTCCGGCGAACGGAATAGTACCAGTTTTACTCACCACCACCTCTCCTTCTTGTGTTTCCGATGTTGTAAGTGTCACCGAATTCCTCTTCCACCGCAATCCGGTCTCCAAAGCTGGCTCCTCCTATGGAAGTCCGCTAACTTGCTCCCGGGCTGAACTGTTTCGAGTTAGAGCAGGCTAGGGCGATCTCTCCGCGGCAAGAGAACAGAGTTCCCTAGTTACGAATTCGTCAACCCTTTCTGGTGCTACAGGGCACTACGTCGCGTCAGCAACCCTGTGCTCAGGCGTGATATCACTAATTTTCGACCGCGCTTAAGAACGGGACTCTCATGGCACGTACCGTTTCAACCTTCATTAATTGCGTGTATGAAATTCATCAAGATCGGATAATTCATTGCTGAGAAATAAAAGTTTAAAAAATATGGTGAATTCAAATTCAATTGTTTATAAAAAATATACAAATGAATATTTTTCAACAAAACTTTGTGAATGTTGGTATCTATATTAGTACTTTATTTTCATAAAGTTTACTTTAGAAATTACAACCCTTGGAAAACCCGAGGCCCACTTCACGAATTTTCACCCAACTATGACTACTCTGCGCACTACTGATTAGTTGCTCCTGTCCATGAGTAGTACCATCATGCAGATCTGCCCGTGGCTATGAGTCATAATCTGTAGTAAATAGTATATTCTTAAGTACAGATTATGAAAAATAAAGATCTATTTTGAAATTAAAATTGATTATTATGGAATGACAATGATTTGTTTTTTGAAACTTTATAAGATTCAAATCCTATTCCAAAAATCATATCTTTCATAATCTACATGTAAAAATACAGAAGTGTGCCAAATTTTAGCCCGCTAGCTCAAATAATGCCAAAGTTAAAGAAAAAACTTTTTCTCGGAAATTTGCAGTTTTTCCTTGACAACGCTATTTACATCAATCCACATCATGTTTTCTATAAGTGACGCTCCACGAGAAAAGGGACCTTAAGCTGAAAAAGCAAACTTTAAAGGACGGACGGTCAAAGAGAAGGGAGAAAAATCGAGACTCTTAACATAACAAACATCATAACATAAAAAAAAAATGAAATCAAGAAAAGACAATTACAGGGGACGGTCGTTCAAAGAAAATCCAAAAAATGCGATAAACTTAGCACGCCTAGGTTTTCAGCATCATAACAAGATTTTTTTAATGGAATGGGATTCGGGTATAAATGGGCTTAAATAATACTATTGTAGTAAGGATAATTGACATCAAGTACTTTTTCAAAATTTTAAAAAATGGTGGAGATACAAGACTCTTAATTTTAAAGCTAATTTTTTTTTTAATACTATAACTTTTGTTCTAATTGTTCGATTTTCGTTTTTAAATTGCCAAATGATTTGTCTTTAAATATACTATCAAACTGTAGAAAAAAATTTTGAAAATTTATTTTTCTTAAATTTTTTAGAATAAAAAAAAATTTATTTTTGTTTGGATTTTGATTTTTTTTTACTTTTTGCAAAAAAGAAGCTGCAAGACGTTCATTCCAAGTCGAACGTACTCAACTGTTTTTGAAGATTTGAAAGTCGCGTATCTTTTAAGAAGAAGTTAGAAAGTACGTATATTTTGGTGTTTTCAGAAACTACTCATGTTCTGCATTAAAAATATTAATTTTAATTTCTAAAATATTAAGTTTGAATATATTCATTTTTCTTAGTGTACACAAAAGAGCTGTTTCCAAGCCTTTCCACAAGGATACGTACTTTCTGCTTTGTTCTTAAAAGTTACGCGTTTTTAAAATTATGACAAACATTTGCGTACATTCCACTTGGGGTGAACGAAGAGTAATATACAAGTCCTGTAAATTTCATCTTGGGACCACCATTAGTTTTCGAAACAACCAAATAACCGGTCGCGCCGTAAATGCTCAAGCAACACTACTCAACCTATAGAGCGCACGTGTAGTGCGAGTGAGACACTAAAAACAGCGCGACCGCTGACGGGTTAAACAAAGTGTTTTTAACATTTTCTTAAAATTTTGATTTTATAATTTAATTCCTTATACTTTTTAATAGGAGTTTAACTTTAAGAGGGACGGTAATTTTTCCTACAAATTAACATTTTTATTGTGTAAAAAATATTATTCCTACACAAAAATTTAGTAACAATAAAGGTTAATATGTATTTTCTATCGGTAATTAACTATATTATTATTAATTTTTTAATGTATTAAATCATAATGTTTTTGCAAAAAAATTTGTCAACTTTTAATGTTAAAATATTTTAATTTCTGATGAAGGCAGCGTAGCTGTTGAAACGTTACAGATAAACGACATCTACTTTATTGACTCGGAGGACTCGATGTGATTGGTTTAATATTTTTTAACCCACAAATCATTTTTTTTTGTTTCCTTTCCACGGTTAATATATTTTTACTTTTCTATAATAATATAATATAATACTATTTCATTAAAAAATGATAACATTTTTTGGAACAGTTGCAACCGTTGCAACTGACAATAGTGACACTAAGGAACTGTAATTCGACGATTTTACTGATGCTGTGAGGACAAGTTGTTAATTGAAAAAAATATTAATACACAAGTATTCTTTTATAACATCTTAAAAATTATTTTAGCAGTAGAAGCCAGCTTTAACAATGAGTTTTTTCCTTCTTTTTTAAAAGTTATTATTTCGTTAAGTAACACTTTTTCTCTGAATAAATATAACTGGATAAAAATCTTTACCAATGGGCCTGGCAACAACTCCAGGAAATTCTGTGTCCATAGCTATATATTGATATTGTTGTACTACTTGACGGATAGCTCGAAATTCTTCCTCTAAATTATGTCCCCAAACATCTCGTATTCCACATTCTTCATTATTGGGCATATTAGACCCGCCCTTTTGTTGACCTCCACCTAGAAAAAGGTCCATTCTATTAAAAACTGTTGTGAATTGTTTTTAAGTCTCAGCCAAATAGTATTTTTCTTTTGAAAAAATACGCTCTCTATTTAAAATAATTTACTTTGATAATGAGAGTGAACAACCAAATTTCGATGAAAGCCAAGTAATCGCTGGTAAAATTGCACCTTCAAATAGGTTGGAGATCTTCGTAAATTTTCGGAGGACATATTTTTTCTTTACACAAGAATGATAGCACATTTTTGAGAAACATCAATAAGAGAATTAACATATTATACTTCATTCGCCAGAAAGACTCTTCAGCCGAGAAATAAACTCTAGAATTTACTTGTTTTTTAAAACACAAAATCGAACGACTCGTGAAATTAAGCACACTCACAAATACTTACTGTGATTCAAAACCAAAATATGTACTTATGGAAATTATAATGAGCATTATATTGAAATATAATGGCTGAAATTTCAGCTCCGTGGCGCGTCCAATGTCTAAAGTTCAATATGTTTTTATTTAACAATTTTAATTAAAAATATCACAACTGAAATTCAGCCTTATTGTAACATAAAGTGTATGTATATCTGGGTACAATCGGTTTCACATAACTATAAACTGTAAAAATATTTTGTCCCTCAATTTTTCCGATTTTGAAATATACAGTGCCGCTCAAAAGGATTTGCCCACCCTACGGCATGCAAGGGCTTTACAAAAAGTTTTGTATCTTCATTAATAATAAAGACAAATCCTTCATCAAATATTTATCTTAAAGTTTAAGTATTTGACTTGAAACGACACCTAAACAAAATTAAAAAAAAATTTTTTTCACTTATTTTAAAAAATTTTAAATTGATACAATTTTTGAAGAAATTATCACATTTTAATTTTACAAGTGTCATTTGAAAGCATTTTTTGTCACCTTTAAAACGATTTTTTAGAAATTGCTCTACGATAATTTTTAAGAAAGATATGATCATTTGTTTATAAATTGTTTTTTCTTTTTTTTAAAGTTCAAATTTTTTTTTCTTATTCTACGCACAAAAAGGCACATTTTTTACCTTAACAATTTTTTCCAAAAGTCAGTTGTTCTCAAGTTACCAACAATTGAAAAAAGAGGCTATTTTTATAAACAAATGATCATATCTTTCTTAAAAATTATCGTAGAGCAATTTCTAAAAAATCGTTTTAAAGGTGACAAAAAATGCTTTCAAATGACACTTGTAAAATTAAAATGTGATGATTTCTTCAAAAATTGTATCAATTTAAAATTTTTTAAAATAAGTGAAAAAAATTTTTTTTTAATTTTGTTTAGGTGTCGTTTCAAGTCAAATACTTAAACTTTAAGATAAATATTTGATGAAGGATTTATCTTTATTATTAATGAAAATACAAAACTTTTTGTAAAGCCCTTGCATGCCGTAGGGTGGGCAAATCCTTTTGAGCGGCACTGTACTCTGTAATTTAAATATCTCGTATTGAGTTACAAAGCCGCCTAACAATTGTAATCTAAACTAAAATTGTCTAATTTTTAACATAATCTATTTACTTATAATTTAAGTGTTTTGTGTTGAGTTATAAAGATATCTAAAAGATGTAATTCAAAGATCTATACTTCTTTTCATTTCAATTTGAAAATACAGTCTACGCAGATATGTCTTTAAATTGTTTTATCCCTATTATAAAAGAGAAAGAAAGAGGTCATGTTATATCGTCGGAGCTACTTCAATACCGCGAATCTACACTTGGTTCATACCGAGTATCTACAATTTCCTTAAGGAGAGGTTCCAGTGATTTTTTTTTCAAAAAATCGAAATTATTTTTTGTCCATTTTTGGTTAGTATAATTATCTAAAAAAACGGGAAAAATAATCTGAAGTAAAAAAAAAACCTCGAAAATTTAAATTTTTTATTAATTAACTAACTGTAGTATGTTAATTTTTAAATTAACAGTCTTTTTGGTGCACCGCTTGAAAGAGCAGTTTTTAAACTATTAGAAATGTATATTGTTACATTTGAAGGGTTATATGTGTATAACTATTTATATAATTTTTATTTATTGTGCTTTACTATTTAAAAATATTGCCAAACTTTAAGTTAAATTTTTGAACATTTGGTCCTTCAAACTTTAAACGCGTTTTTCTCGAAACTGCATATGAGGCATTTTACGTGTAATGTCCCAAGCTCAATTTAATTTTTTTCAAAAAAATTGAAACTTAGGAAATTTATTGCCCTATCTAGTGGTAATAAAACCCAAAAAAAAAATTTTGACTTTTTTGAAAAATTGAAGGGGGTAGAGGGGGGTCAATTTTGTCAAGTTTGCTTAATACCGTCTTCTTACTTAATTTTATCTGTCTTGGCGGGTAATGAAAAAAATTTCTTCGAGTACGTTTTTTAAAGGTTTTTTAATGCTCTTTTCATTGGTAAATTTTATTTTTTAATATTTTAAAAATTTGACCCTAATTTTTTATAATTAATATTTAATTTGCTATTTTTACCAAAATCGATTCGTTTAATTTTAAAATAAAGTATTGCAAACGAAAGCTGAGGTTTTTTCCTATCGATATAGAAATTTTTAGAATGCCCTTTTTTTTTGTTTTTAAGATATTAATCCTCAAAAAACGTTTTTTTTTGTAAAATTAATTAATTACTATTGGCCGAGTATTGTATAGCAGTTTACGATGTTTACTAACAACTATTAAATTGTTTAAACAATCTAAGATAACAATTGAATATCTTCGCCATTTTTCTTCACTTATATTTCGATTTTTTGTGAAATTAATTAATTACTATTTATATCTAAATTTATAAAGTAGTTTAAATATTTACTAACTGTTTTAAATTATTCCAAAAATTTTAGTTAATAAATAATAACTTTGAAAGTTATCTTTATTTAGATTTCACTTCTTTAAGTAATTAAAATAATTATTTTCGGTTCAGATTTTAAAAATAGTTATAGTCTTTATAAAATATTTTAAAATTTGTTAAAAATATTAGTTAGCAAATAAATAATCTCGGAATTTTTATTTGCTTCGATTTCGTAACTATACTGAGATAAATTTTTTACCATTTCCTTAGAGTTTTTCAAGCAATCTAAACGCAAAGAATTTTATTTCATCTTTAAGATCATCAAAAAAACCAAAGAAACGAAATATAAGTGAAGAAAAATGGCGAAGATATTCAATTGTTAACTAAGATTGTTTAAACAATTTAATAGTTATTAGTAAATATCCTAAACTGCTATACAATACTCGGCCAATAGTAATTAATTAATTTTACAAAAAAAAAAACGGAATCTAAGGAAGGAAAACTTTCAAAGTTATTAATTTGTTAACTAAGATTGTTTAAACAATTCAAAAAATGTTTGTGAACGTTCTTTAACTCTTTCATTATTCTAGGCCAATAGTTATTAATTTTACAAAAGAAACGAAACGTAAGTAAAGTAAATAGTAATTTATTAATTTCACAAAAGAAACAGAATCTGAGGAATGAATATTTTTAAAGTTATTAATTTCTTAACTAAGATTGTTTAATCAATTTGAAAATTGTTGATTATTATTAACTAAGAACCATTTAAAAATACTTTTGATAAGTTTTGTGTGTATTTATATAAGTATATAAAGTTTCTGACATCGAAGAACCTTGAAGTCACTTTCTCAAAAATAATTTTTTTCAATTTTTAAATGTTATTAACATTTATTTTAGTTCATAAAAAAAATCTTAATTTTTTAGCAGTTGAGAGTTATAGGAAAAACATTCTCGAGTATTTAAAAAAAAAGAAAGTTAAAATCGGATCATTTTTGAGTTTTCATCAGATTTTTGTCCAAAAATAGTGCTTTTGGTAAGAGTGAGTAGCTGACGCGGCCTGATGCGAGGCGACCGGGTTGCAGCGCGCCGCGCGCCACAATCCGTTTTTTGAGGATTAATATCTTAAAAACAAAAAAAAAGGGCATTCTAAAAATTTCTATATCGATAGGAAAAAACCTCAGCTTTCGTTTGCAATACTTTATTTTAAAATTAAACGAATCGATTTTGGTGAAAATAGCAAATTAAATATTAATTATAAAAAATTAGGGTCAAATTTTTAAAATATTAAAAAATAAAATTTACCAATGAAAAGAGCATTAAAAAACCTTTAAAAAACATACTCGAAGAAATTTTTTTCATTACCCGCCAAGACAGATAAAATTAAGTAAGAAGACGGTATTAAGCAAACTTGACAAAATTGACCCCCCTCTACCCCCTTCAATTTTTCAAAAAAGTCAAAATTTTTTTTTTGGGTTTTATTACCACTAGATAGGGCATTAATTTTCTTAAGTTTCAATTTTTTTGAAAGAAATTAATTTTGAGCTTGGGACATTACACGTAAAATGCCTCATATCTTCATCTTGTTTACACTCTTCTTTTGACACTATTCATCGAAATAACTTGAAATTTGGACAGCATGTTCTTTGAACGTGTAGTTTTCGTGTAAACTAGGATTTTTAAGATCCATTAATATTTAAGAAAGTTATTAACAATTTAAGTTACAAAATTATGGTTAAAAAATTCAGAAGTCTGTCATTCCGTTATTTTTTAATAAATATTTTTTATCCTAGTTTAGAAGATAGCCAAAATGGTACAGATTAAGAAACTATTTAATTTTTTTATTTCACATTAACCGTTGCAGAGAAAAAGTGTAAACAACTTTTAGAGGAGGACTTTCGGCAGCCATTTTCTAAGACTCCATTAAAAAAAAAATGTTTTTAATTACTTTAAGAGTTGTATTTTATTGTAAAAAAAATTTATGTAATAAATATTTTTTTTAATATAAAAAAAAATCTTTGAAAAAAGCTTAAAATCACTGGAACCTCCCCTTAAGGGCTATGTTCCAGGACAAATTGCACTAAAACTGGCCTTTAAATGATATGTAGATACGCGGTATTAAAATAGCTCTGACGATATATCACTATTCGGAAAAATTTCATTGTAATGACTACAATAGTTGAACAGTATTTATCAGATAAGTGACCACTTTTTGTAATGCTTAAAAAACTTTGTTATCATTCTATAATATAATTGTACATATAAAACAGCCTTCGCTCGAGTTTCTACCGAATCTGAAGTCACAATTACAAAATTTAAAATGCCAGATCCAATATGGCGGAAGAATTTTGAAAAAATTGTTGGATTTTAATATAACTTGATATATAGGAGTTTATGAGGTCACTGATTACGAATATGACAACTAAAAATAAAAATATAATATGTCGGATCCAATATGGCTGAATTTTGCTTTTTGACATTTTTTCCCCAAATCGTTAAAGGTTTAAGTAGAATTTTGTGAAACTATTTTATTCTAATGTAAAACCATTTTAAATCTCCTTTTACTTCTTTTAGTAATTTTTTATTTTACAATATTTTTCACTATCTAAATTTCTTGAAAATTGGGCCACTCTTATCAGAGTGAGAAACACACTTTAAAGCAGGGACTGACACGAAAACCGAATTCTGTTTCTGTTTTGAATTGTTGTGACGAAACAAAAATGTACAATCAATATTGTTTTGTATTGAGCCTGAAACGAAAAGGCTCTAAATTACGTTTTCGTCTCATGCCCGAAACGAAAATCAACTCCGAATTTCGCTTCAGTCTCATGCCCGATACGAAAAGACTCTGAATTTCGTTTTCGTCTCCTGCAAGAAAAGAATTGTGTTTAAAATTGTTTTTGTGAAATTTAGAGCCTTTTTATGAGAAACGAAAACGGAATTCGGAGCGGATTTTCGTTTCGGGCATGAAACGAAAACAAAATTCGAAGCCTTTTCGTTTCTGGCATGAGACGAAAACGTAATTCAGAGCCTTTTTGTTTCAGGTTCAACACAAAACAAAATTAAATTGATATTTTGTTTCAGTTTTTCAAAACCGAAACGAAACAAAAATAAATTATATGTTGTTTCGGTTTTCGTGTCAGTACCTGCTTTAAAGGAATGAGATCTCACTCTTATGGAGTGAATTTTCACTCCAATTCGAGAGGAAATTCACTCCAAGCAAAAAGTGAACACTCACTTTAATTTTGGAATAAATTTCCACTCGATCCGAAGTGAAATTTCACTGTAGTGGGTTTCTAACTCTGGTTGGGGTAGCTCAATTTTCATTCTCTGTTTTCAAGGAATTTAGAGAGCTGTGTTTTTAGATTCACAAGTGGAGTCTCGATCTATTAGATTTTTTTGTTGCTTGGGTTCGATAAAAATATATTGGCAAATGAGAATTATCAAAAACTATACATATTACAGTTTTTTGTCAATTTCTATAAATAATAATTAAAATAAATTAATATTAATGATAATAATAATAATAATAATAATAATAATTTTGAATTTTGTTTGAATTGAGTAAAATCAGGGACTGACACGAAAACAGAAACAAAATGTATTTTATTTTTGTTTCGTTTCGGTTTTGAAAAACTGAAACAAAATATCAATTTAATTTTGTTTTGTGTTGAACCTGAAACAAAAAGGCTCTGAATTACGTTTTCGTCTCATGCCCGAAACGAAAAGGCTTCGAATTTTGTTTTCGTTTCATGCCCGAAACGAAAATCCGCTCCGAATTCCGTTTTCGTTTCTCATAAAAAAGGCTCTAAATTTCACAAAAACAATTTTAAACACAATTCTTTTCTTGCAGGAGACGAAAACGAAATTCATAGTCTTTTCGTTTCGGGCATGAGACTGAAACGAAATTCGGAGTTGATTTTCGTTTCGGGCATGAGACGAAAACGTAATTCAGAGCCTTTTCGTCTCAGGCTCAATACAAAACAATATTGATTGTACATTTTTGTTTCGTCACAACAATTCAAAACAGAAACAGAATTCGGTTTTCGTGTCAGTCCCTGAGTAAAATATATCCAGGCTACAGGGTCAGATTAATTGTTCTTATACTCGGTTGTTTAGGAGGGATGGTTCGGCAGCACTGTTCATTATAAGATCCTATTTGGTAGCTCTAAAAAAGCATCCAACAGCGTTCTTGACTACCGCTTAAGAACATCAGCGGCAATGGGTGAGAACAACAGTGTAAGAAACGAGAATAACAACTCCAGCAAATGAATCACGCTTTTGCTTACCCTCCAGGACGGATGGAGTAATAGTGGATTAGAATATGTAAAGCAAGAATGGGAGAGGTTGTGTATTACCACAGGTATTACCACAGCACGTGGTCGAGTCCCACACGAACAAGTGCGTAAATGCATTTTTTCCTCTCCTAAACTTGTTTTGTAAAAAAAAAAAAATAATAATAATAAAAAGAACAGAATGCTGAAACTGTACAGAGTAAAGAAAAATGATGCTTTTGCTCACCTTCCAGGACGGAAGGAGCAAAAGTTGATAAGAGTATGTAAAGCAAGAATTGGGAGAGGTTGTTTTAGTGCGTTATTGCCACAGGATGTGGTCGAGTTCCACACGAACAAGTGCGTAAATGCATTTTCCTCTCTCCTAAACTTGTTTTGTAAAAAAAAAAGAAATATTAATAATAATAATCATTAATAATAATAATTATAAGTAATGTTCATTAATTAAAATACAAGAAAATTGAAACTGTAACATTAATTAAAAAATTATATAGGTAATAAGAATCTAGATATTTTATGATAATTATATCTACAATTTAATTATTACTTAATTATTATAGGTATGTTAAATTATATTGTATTTGTAAGTCACTTCTGCTTTTACAGTTAGAATACATTTTTTAAAAGTAAATTTTTTATAGAGTTTATCTAAATGTTGTTAAAAAATAATTTTAAATTACCGCTTAATTGGATATTGGATTCTCCATTTTGAGTTTGGAAATTCTATTTTCATATTCATAATATAATCCCAAAAACACCTAAATAACAAGTTATATTAAAATCCAACAATTTCATTCGAATTTATTCGCCATATTGGCGATTTCAATTTGACGTTTCTCTATCGTAAAGGACAAGAAATTAGCAAATGTCGATTTATTAGAAATAATGAAGTCGTACAAGTAGGGTAACTATAATTTTTTTGCTATAAAAAGCTATTATTTCTTAAAAATTATTTTCGAATTTTTTAGAAATAATTTAAAATAATGTTAAACTTTTTTTATAGCAAAATAATTAGAGTTGACCCACTTGTGCGACTCTACTATTTATAATAATTCAACATTTGCTAATTTATCTTGCCTTTTACGAAGAAAAAACGTTAACACTGAAATCAAGTGACAGTATTTTTGTTAACTGGCTTGATCAGCAATTTTTAGTTAATCATAAATTATATTGGTCAAAGCAATCGTAGATTAAATTGTTAATCTATCCAAATTTTAATTGATTTAAATTTTAATTTATCGAAATAAAATTAAAAAAAAAATGTATACAAATTTCAATCTATTAAGTTTTTAATTTATTTTTTCAATCTATTAAAATTTCAGTTTACCAAATGGCAAATGGCAAAGTTTAAAACAATCCAACTTTAAATCAATCCTAATTTTTATTAATCAAATCATAATCATAATAATTATTATAATTAATTAAATTTTTAATCGCTTATGCAGGGCTCGGATTGACATTAAGACTAAAAAAAGTCGCTTTAGTCGCATAAAATCACAAAAAAAGTCGCATGAAATCATTATAAAAGCCGCAAAAAAGTCGTATGAAGTAGTCAAAAAATTTAATTTTTGTAGAAGTCGTTTGTTTACTTTTTACATTTTGATAGAAAATAAATGTATTAATTATACACGAAAAGGTAAAAAAACATAAACTATATAATTATACTTATTTTTTTAATGCGTCAGACTATTTTATTTCAACCAAAGTCGTTGAGGACAAATTTTTGAAAAATTTGACACTTCCAAAAATGATTCTTATGATAAGAGTATGAAGTACAGAAAAATGCCACTTTTTTACTCATCAGAAAATATTTTCAAAAATATAGAATTATCTTAAAAAGTGGAAAAATAATGATTTGCATTTGTTTAGAAAAAAAATCAACTTTTCTCTGATAAATTTAAAAAGATAGAAACATGTCCAGCTGAGTTTTTAATTTTATAAAAAAAATTAAAAAAGATGTAGCTGTTTTATTCATTGTGACGCAATGACGAAAATTGACAGGCTATTGTGGAAATGACCAATTATTGAATTTATTATTCTTAAATGTATTAAACTTAAAGATATAAAATAATAGATAAAATATTGTTTTAAAGATCGACTGGCAAATAATCTAATTTTGCGATTTTTAACCGTTATTTGTGAGAAAATGGAATTAGTAAAATAAATTTTAACTTTGTAAATGTTTACTTACAGTTATGAGAAATAATAAATTCATAACATTAATTTTTTTATTTTTGTAAACTTTACGATTTAATATCTTGGTTTACAAAAAAAAAAAATTTGAAACCTTTAAAATATTCATATCACGCCTAAATCTACTCACAATGAAATTTCATGTTCCTCCTGAATTTAGTTTTTCAAATAATAAAGTTTAAGGTGTTTTTTTTTATATTTTTTATTCAAATTTGTATATTTTTCGTAAACCAAGATATTAGGACGTAAAGTTCGCAAAAATAAAAGATTTGTGTTTTGAATTTAATAAATTAAAACTTATTTTATTAATTCCATTTTCTTACAAATAACGGATAAAAATCGCAAAATTAGGTTATTTGACAGTCCAATTTCGAAACCATGTTTTATTTATTATTTTATATCTTTAAGTGATATATGGGGCATTCTATTTCTTAACGACCCCCTTCAGAAACAATTGCCAATTTCGGCCGATTTGAGACAATTTTTATATAAATATTTCTTCTACCTACTAAGGCCAAATTACTTTTTTAATAAGCAGTTTTAAAAGAAAAATTCCTGAATTTTATAATAATAAAAAGAATTTGGTTCAAATATATTTATTTTATATACAAAATGTAGTTTGAAAGTTAACCTTTCGAATATCTCAAATCACGTTTTTTCAGATTTATTAAAAATATATATTAAAAGAAAGCTTAAATATTCTAGTTTTTATTTCGGTAAAGTTAATAATGTACATTTCAGGGGATTTTGAGGAATTAATTAAAATTTACAGTTATGTCAAAGGTTAAAATATGTATGAATTGAAAAACATTTTTTGAACAGAGTGGCATTTGTTTTCTTTTAAATTTTGTATTTTTTTAACTTTCAATTTATATATAATTTTATTTATATATAAATATATAAGGTAAATGCGGGTAAGTCCGGACAGTACCGATAGTAGGACACTTTCAGTTTTGAAGTTAAATAAATAATTATTTACTATTGGAATCTTCTCACAAAATTATTTTATCAAATTCGTCAAAATTACACAATGTAAACATTACCTGCAGCGCCCAATAATGATTTTTAAATTAGTTAAAATGCAACAGTTATTTACTCAACCGCATTGTTTTGACATTTTGTTTGATTCCTTGTTCCGGCCGTCAAGGAGGTAGAGATTTTTATTAGTACGAAATAAGGTTTTGTAGGTCGTGTTTATGTTTGAAAATATTACAAAGTGATTATAAAAACTCTAATTTTATGTTTAAAAGTGAATATAACCTTAAAATGACTTTAAATTTACAAATAATTGACGTGTCCGACCTAACATGTCAGATTTTAGACTGCTTGTGAAGTCGGACACATATATTACTTGTATTATATCTCGTAATATTTTAGATGCTATATTATTTATATATCATTTCATTTTTATTTATTATTTAAATATCATTTCTTGTTAATTTTTTATTCTATTAGTCTTCAAATTATATACATAATTTAAAAGCTAATAAAATACAAAATTTAAAAAAAGACAAATGCCGCTCTGCAAAAAAGTGTTTCTCAATTCATACATATTTTAACCCCTGAAATAACTGTAAATTTTAATTAATTCCTCAAAATACCCTGAAATGTACATTATTAACTTTACCGAAATAAAAACTAGAATATTTAAGCTTTCTTTTAATATATATTTTTAATAAATCTGAAACAACGTGATTTGAGATATTCGAAAGGTTAACTTTCAAACTATATTTTGTATATAAATTAAATATATTTGAACAAAATTCTTTTTATTATTGTAAAATTTAGTAATTTTTCTTTTAAAACGTAATTACAAAAATAATTTGGCCTTAGTAAGTAGAAGAAATAATTTTTTAAAAATTGTCTCATATTGGCAACTGTTTCTGAAGGGGGTCGTTTAGAAATAGAATGCCCCATATACATACTTAAAAATAATAAATTTAACAATTGTAAACAAATACAAATCATTATTTTTTTACTTTTTAAGTGGAAAAATTAAAAATAACATTTGTTTAAGATAATTCTATATTTTCGAAAATATTTTCTGATGGGTAAAAAGCGACGTTTTTCTGTACCGCCTGTACTTTAAAATCATATTTTAACATTTATTTATTTGAAAATACATACGGGTAAAAAAAACCAATTAAGAGAATAAAGTACAGCTTAAAATCATATAGGGTAACTGCCCCAGTCGTTGGCACCTTTCTTAGTTTTCTCTAAATTATAAGAATCACGTAATGTTTAATTGGTCTTGCATTGGCTTATTAAATTCTGCCGCGATTTTTTATTTCAATAAATATATAATATTTTAAAAGTAATTACTTGTGTTGTGGGAAATAATTGAAATGATTTCGTTAAGGTGCCAACGATTGGGCAAAAGAGGTTAAAGCAGTGTCCCAGTCGTTGGCACTTTAACAGTTTGAAAAGTAGTGAGGTTTGGAAATTTCGTTTATGCTTTACATCTTTAGTACATAAAATATTAAAGTAATTTTTAATTTTGTACATAATTTAAACATTGTTTATCAATCTTTCGTGATTTTAAATAAATTATGTGGATGTTTTAGAAAATTATGACGTGTTTAAAAGTGGAGTGCCAACGACTGGGCCTGACGTGCCAATGACTGGGGTTAGGGTGCCAACGACTAAAGCATTTCGACTTTTTTGAAAGTTTTATTAATTTCTAAATTCTCATAAAGTTTTAATGAAAATTCAATGTCATCATATTCTTTATTAAATTGTGAAAATATATATCACTAAGAGAATATCATTATCTAAAATTTTATGTGCGATTTTAATTCTTAAAGTTGGAATTTCCCTTAAGGTGCCAACGACTGGGGCAGTTACCCTAATATTAGGCCACATTGTTATTTATTTTATAAAATACACTTCGCAAAGAATTAATTAGCTTTGCTAGTTTATTATTTAAAAAAATTCCAATGTATATAAACATAAATAAAAGAAATTTTAGCATAATTATTTTCCATTTCATACTCTAGAAACTTAACATTATTTAATTAATATTAATATTAATAATTAGTCATTTCGAAAAGTTTCAAATTTTTTAAAAATTGGTCTGCAACGACTTTGGTTGAAATAAAACGGCCTGACTAAGATAACAAAATAATTAAATGGATAGTCCTTGTTCAATATTGAATCTCACAGTTTAGTTTTGTAAATTATTATTTCAGACATATTTTGTAATTTTCTTAAATATTTTTTCTTGAGCTTAAGACACGTTTTTCAAAAATAAGTGTTATAACCAACAGCTGCAACTTTTAATTTAAATTTGTCAAAAAACTAATGAAATGATGAAAAGTCGTTCACAAATTGAATTAGTAAAAATTTCTAAAATTGGCGGGTGGGAGGGTCTTAATGCGCTCCTTCTCATAAAATAATGTTCCCTACTTTTCTTAAAATTTGAGCCAAAAAGTACTAAAAAAATCTTAAAAAAGTCGCATTTTATCCGAAAAAAGTCGAAAAGTCGCTCAATCCGAGCCCTGCTTATGCAAATTTAATTCGTAGGTATAAATAGTAAATTTGTTCAAATTAGAAAAAATGCTTTAAAAAATGTTTATGTTGAAAATAAAATGTTATCCCTGTGGCCATAAGTTACCTAATATATTGTACTTTCATCCAATATAAAACATTTTAATATATCTTATTCAGTTTGCAGACTGCAGCATTAAATCGAAACTATGTCCACCTTGCGGCCCTTTTCTCTACTAATTACAAACTACTATAGTAATCGCTTCTGCTCAACTTATTAATGTACACGGAAAAAATTTCAGCACTTCTGACGTACCTATAGGTAAGTCTATAGTGCAAAATGTAGAGAACGCTCTTATGCATCTATTTGGCACGTCTGCCGTGCCTTTTCGGTAAATTAGAATTACATTTAGCGCACTCCTGCGGTACATTCTTTAAGTACAAAGACTTTTGCGTTGCTGTTTCCAAATTTGGCGCAACTGACGTGCCAAGATCTTCCTTGTGACGTGCCTAACCTGTAGTACGAATGCCGTGCTATAGGTAAAACGTCAGAAGTGCTGAAATTTTTTCCGTGTATAGCACATTTCTGATATTCAACGCAATAAGTGATCACATATCCGAGCTGTATACTGTGCACTATTGTAATCACTACAATTAATTTTTTTTTCATGTACTGCTCTTCTGCTTAGGGCCGAAAGTTTTGACGTCTGCTCACTAAAAAGTAATTGAAATAAATAAAAGGGTCAACTTGATGACATTATTAATTCTTTAAGTAACAACTTATTTTTATATTGAAAAATAACGACACTTTCGGACAGTCTTTCAATTCAATACATGATATTTTCACATGTATATATACATATATATATATAAATACAAGGCATTCTTTGTCAAAGGAAGCATATTATGGATTCATAATGCTTCAGTTGTCTTTTGGTGTTCGTCAAATCAAATTCACCCATAGTGGAATTGTAGTTAAAAGTTTAATTTTTTATTTGAACCTATGATTAAGATTTTAGTAACTCTTATTGTATCATTTCTTATTGTTTTTAAATTCAAAATGAAATATGATCAAAAAGAAGCTTCCTGACACTAATTTTTTTCAAATACTAGAAGTACTAGAGCATTTTTTCCGGATTTGTAATCAGAGTTAAAAAATTTATTGAAAGTGATAAGGAATATCCCGGAAGCAAAAAAGAAATTGTTTTTGTTGGACTGTTTTGTCAGCTTTTTATTACATATTTTTTAAAGTGAAAAAATAATCTGACTCACATAAAAAGGACTATTTGTTTTAGGATTCTATAAAAATGTCAAATATTGATGATTTAAAATATTTAAAGCATTGTAGTCCTGAAAATGTATTATCCTTATGAATAAAATCAGAGTTTTGTCTGTATAATGTTTCGAACCTCTAATTTTTAACATAGATTTTCGTTTTGAGCAACAAGAAATCCAAAAATGACCATACAAAATTGTGACTGCCCATCTGTCATAAAATTTTGTACGCCAATTTCATTTAAACGTCTGGATCGATTTACATGAAATTTCGTGGTATATTAGGTATTGACTCAAGTTAGGTTATAAACTTAGAAAGTTGAAAAATTTTAATTAGAACGGAAGATATGACAATTTTTCAAAAAAAAACTGAAAAACCTAAATTTTTTAAGATTGTTTTTTTTTAGATTGCTTCTAATGTTTTTGCATTAATTTTTTTATGTTCGCTATAACATATTTTGCTATAAATTAAAAAAATAAATCATCCAAATCAATTGTAGATGAAACTATAGAAAATATCAATTTTTTAATGTGAAATTTTTTTGGTAACAAAATAAAAAATCAGTAAATCTTATAGATTGTAATTAAACTTGGTATAAGGGTGTATTAAAGGTCGGTAATTAAGATTTTGTCAAAACTAAAAATATATTTTAATAAGTTTTGACACTTAACAATTATTTAATTAAAAATGAATAAATATTTTACAGTAATAAACTCCCGAAGAGGCCCATCGTTGAAGGGCGAAAGCTTGAGTAATGTAAGCTGGGAAGAAAAAAATAAATGGATTTTATAAAAAAACAAAATTAACAACGTTACTACTTATGTAAATAAATCCAAACAAAATTCCCATTCTCAATTATAAATATATTAAATTATTGATATAAAATTATTGATATAATACGTGAAGTATAGAATTCTACCTTATCTCTCATATTTAATTTATTGACATAATAACTGTTTTTCAAAATTATAAATAAAGCAAAGATTCATGACACATTTTATGACTTTCTAAGACGATTCTCAAAATTTCAAATCGATATTGTTTTTGGTTTAGGCTTAATCACATCCAAAAAAATATAGGAAATTTACCGAGATTTTAAAATATCGGTACAATTTTTAGACTACTATACTTGGTATAAATATTTTCTGATATCTAGACTAAAGAGAGTATTAACTGACACTACTTAATTCTTTATCAGAAATTAGAAAAAAATCGTGAAGTCGTGAAAATCAAGCTGAAATTTTTCAAAGTTCTCAAACTTCTGTTCAGGTCTCCGGAAATTTAAAAGTGTTTTTAAAAGTATTAATGATAATTGTTGACAGTTTAGTTGTGATGATGTATACGTGATTCCTTAACTTTTTATAACATATTTTTAAAAAAAAGTGTAAAAAATCGAAAACCAGGATTTGGTGGGATATTTTGTATATTCTTTAAAATTAATTATTTTCCAAAAATTTCTTTTGTAGTTAGTAAAAAATATTCTAATGTTCCGTTTTGAAACATTTTTCTCTTATTTTTGTTATCAAAGATAAGAAATTAGAATTAAATTTCAATTTTACACACGGGGCCATAAAAACCTCAAAAAAGTAACATTAGTAATTACATGCTTTTCAAGTTAATTTTGAAACTTTTTCTCTTAAAATAACTCAAGAAGTGTAGTAGAAATTATATTAAGTAAGATATTCCTTAAAAAATAATTTTTTTTTTTGTAAATCTACATTTTTGTAAAATTTCAGTGTTTTACTCTCAAATTAGTTAATTAGAAATAAACAAACTTTGATTCACAAAATAACCCCATCATTGGGGCTATAGGAGACCTTTAGAAAGTTGTCGATAACATAACTGAATCGTTAAATTTTTTCATATTCTGAATTTTAATAAAGCATAAAGTGGAAAATTCGCGGTTTTGTGCACAAAAGAGTCCCGCTTGACAGTATATAATTTATATTTATTTACTTATCCTAACATAAATATATCTTAAATTCAAATATATCTGTGTCAGAACTTGTTTTCATACCTGTTACTGAAGGCATTTGTGAAGTTATATATGATTTCTTCTAAAATATTCCTATACACTATGTAGTTCACAATGCTTTTTAGTTATTTCACATCACTGAAAAGAAAATTTAATAACATGAATGCAAATATTTATCTTTTGTTTAAAATCCAGTCTTAATATAGAAAATAATAATAATAATATTATTTAAATAGATACAATTTTATCATTTGTAATGAACATTTAGTATCCTTTTTAATTACTTCCTATTCAGTGTCTAACTTTCAAATCTTTTAGTACACAAATCAGTAGAAACATATACGAGCACATGGATTGAATTTGAATATAATTATTTTTCAATACAATACAATGAACTCGAAATTTTGTAGTTTGAATCAAACTTTTTTATTATCACTGTATATTTAAATATTCATTGTTTACATACATAATTATTTATACGGCCGAAATAAAAAAATAATAAGCTGACATTTACAAAACGTAAATTAAGTTTTCACATCCTCAAAAAAGTTTTCATTAATACTTCAATTTAATGTAAAAAATTTCTAGAAATTAAGTGTTAGTTATTGAAATTAATCTTTTTATAAATAAATACGATTTATTACTTAAAATCGTTCAAAATTGAAGTAAAATGTAATTAAAGGTTATAAGCTTTCCTAAGTTTGAGATCAAAAAGATCATAAATTAGTAATTTAGAACGAGAAACTGAACAATTAGTTACTTAAAACATACTTACTTGGTATTCAAAAGTTTTGAATATATTACAGTTTTGTGTTGATAAGTAGAAGAGGTTAGTTTTATGTATCTATCCATTAACAGTGAAGTATGAAATATGCCAATATTCACTCTGTACTCTTTGACAGTTGTGTGCAGTTATGTTGTGAAAGAAGGCCTGACCATAGTTGTCAACGTAATTGGCAGGGATGGGTAAAATTCGAAAACTCAAAATTTGTTCGTTGCCTCCGGCAGGGATGGGTAAATGTAGAAAACTCGAGGTTTTCTACGTATAATACGTGGTTTTCTACATTATGTAAAATACGTATTATACGTGGAGAACCCCCCACTCCTCTTATTTTCGAAATTTTCACGTATAATATGTAAGTATTATACTGTAGAAAATCATGTATAATACGTAAGTATTATACTGTAGAAAATCATGTATAATACATAAGTATTATCAAAGATATTATAGAGATAGATGCGGCATGTTGCCCAAACTGGTGGGGGAATATATATAGCTAACCACTTTCTCTTGCATACCTAGCTGCTGCCCCCTTCGTACTAATTGTGTTCTGCAGGTAATATCGTCATTTTACAGGTTTATATCTTATGGTAAGACACAGGTCGAAAAAAATATTTTTATTTACCGACACTGTTTGTCACTTATTTCTTATTAGGTATTTTAAATATAAAAAACAAGGTCTTTATAAAACAATTGAATTTTAAGTGAAAAGAAAACTAGTTTTTAAATCAGAAATAAAAATTAAATATTAAAATACCATGTAAATTAACTTTCAACTGATTAGTTACTAAATAATATTAATTACTTATTATTAAATAAAGAAATTAAATAATAATTTAAGAATAAAATAAAAATAATAAAGTAGTTAAATTAAATAAGTAAATACTGTAAAATAATTTACTATATTATATTACTTAAATTAATTAAGTAATTAAACTTTTTAATTTATTAAAAATGTCTTAAACAACGGCAGATGCAGACAAGTTATTATTAAATATTAAAAACTTTCACTAATTTTTAGTAGAAAGTTACTAATTTAAAAGTAAAATATCTATACTAATTGAAAAAATATACTTTCTCTATTTCAATTAGTAGATATTTCACACTCCTACTATATTTTTTTTTAAATAAAGATTCGAACTTTTTCACTAAAAATTAGTAAAAGTTTGTACTATTTAATAGTAACCAATTTTTCTCCAATTTATTAGTAGAAAAGCATTAATTCAGATTTAAAGAGTAAAGTAAATTATTCGCTGTCACATCGAATTATGTTCACTGTCCCTACACTGAGAAAACGGAATTCTTATATTAAGTAACTTTTACTATTTAAAAGTAAAACCTAAACTGACTGGAATTTCTGCGCAGGTCAAGCAGTTTTTACTATTTCCGGAGTAAATTTTACTATTTCTGAAGTAACTTTTAGTAAAATAATTAAAACTTACTTCGGAAATTGTAAAAATTGCCAGATATGCGCAGAAATTTTGGTCAGTTTAGGTTTTACTTTTAAATAGTAAAAGTTACTTTATCTTTTTTTTCAGTGTATATTAGCAAACAAGTTTGACGTAGCAGCAAACAATTTATTGTCTCAGCAAAAGTGTGTGTGTGTGTGTGTGTGTGTGTGTGTGTGTGTGATAGAGAGAGAAAGAGAATATTTTTTCTCAGAAGAAAATATATCTTCTGTCTTTTTCTTTGCAATTTGCGACTCAACACTGCATTTATGCAGTCTAAAAAGGTTAGCATTTAACTTAATTATAAAAGTACTTTTTTTCGAGGTTTACTCCTCTAGATCCGCAGTTTTCTGCTATTAAACAGGGGTACCTCTTGTAGGATATACTACGGTCTTAATTGACTAGAAGCTGTATTTTTCGCTGTAATCAACTCTGGGTTCTTCTGATTGAAATCATTCAATCAAAAACCCTTACCCCCATAAAAAAATAAAAAATAAAATTCATTTGAAGCAAAAAATCGGGTATTTAGAAAAATAGTAAAAACACCCAGGGAAACAGTTTATTTAACAGAAATATATACAAATTAGTTAACTACTAAATGGATATATTTTTTTTTTGTTTAGTTTTTTCAAAATATCTAGTAATAGCCAGGTAATAGCCAGTAGATTTTACTTCAAGATTGTTAAAGATTAAAATCAATTCATCAAATTTAAGGCCAATAATAGTTATACGGGGTGAAAATTTAAAAATTGATTTTTAATTTTTTATTATTTCGCTTTAACCGTCATTCAAACCGAAACAAAACATTTACGTTTCGAACTACGGTTTAAGCGAAATAACAAAAAATTGAAAATTAATTTTGAAATTTTAACAACGTACAACTATTTTTTGCCTTAAATTTGATGAATTTATTTCAATCTTTAAGTAAAATCTATTGACTATTACTAGATATTTTTAAGAAACTTCAAAAACCAAATTAATATCGTGTTCTATTTTATAAAGTATAACCCATTCTTCTCTAATTTATTAGTAGAAAGTCACTATTACTCTAAATTTGAATCAGTGAAATACGACAGTTAAATTAAATAAGTTTTAATCAGTATTTTTCTGGGACATTCCGAAATTTGTATCCGAGCCAATCAGTTTTTATCCGAATCTAAAAATAGATGTAACTTGACGAAAAATTCTTTCCGAATTAATCCGTTTCATTCCGAAGCTAAATTTTAATCCGTTTGAATCCCGTTATTTCATTCCGAATTATTCCGAATCAATCCGTTTCATATTTGAATATTTGAAATGCGCGCCTTTAACTACCGTGCCTTTACCGAGTACAATTTTTAATTTTGTGTTTTTTTCCAATTTTTTTTTCGAGTTTAAAAGAGTTCAAGCCGGGAAGTTTTTTTCCCGGCCGCTCAATTTTACAATTGATAAAAAAATACAAATTTAGAACAACTGCATTAAACTCCAGCATATAGATATATATGTAATTATCTATACATAATATACATTTTTTTTAATTTGTCTCTAAATAACTAATAAAAATGTTTAATTAATGCAACAATAACAATAATAATAATAATGGGTCAAACCATTTTATTTCACCTAATCTATTTTTTACCTTTTTAAAATACTTTAATATTTTGCGAAAATATTATTGCATGTTCTAAGATGACGAAATGAATGAAGATTTAAAAAAACTGTAAACAATACAACATTGCATTTTAAATAATTTTTCAAATTATATTACGACATTAAATGCAATAAAGACTGTGCTTTTGTTCATTACAAAAGATAACCTAAATATAAAAAAAAAAACAAAATAAAAAAATAAAGATCGAATTCATTTGTCATTTTTAAAAATAATCAATATTAAAAATAAATAAGTTCTGTAACCCTTTACAATTTTATGTAAACCAAAGAATTATTTTGAAAAAGATTTTTGCTTTACGAAACTTGACAAAAAATTTTAAAAATTCAATTCAAGTAAATATATTTGAAATTTATTTAAAACCGATTTTGAACTGACATTTAAAAAAAATCGATTCGTTTTGACTTTGACTTTTATCGCAAGTCGCAAATAACTTCAAGTTGGTATTTCCAACTTGTCATTAACCTTCAAAATAAATACTTATTTTGAAGCAATTTATTTCAAAAAGTAGTACAATAACCAACGCGAGATTTTAATAGCGAGAACATATTGCTCCAATCTGCATTGCTCAAAATTTGGATTTTATCGGTTTTCCTGCAAGCGAGTTGGGAACTTTCAAAATCCCGATAAAATGAAAAATTCTCAACTTTTAAGGTAAAAGTTTTTAGATTTCTAAGCTAATCATCAAAAAAGTAGTCAGATAATATTAAAGTGTTATAAAAGTACTTATTATTTGGACAATTGAGATTTGCTGAAATTAAATTACTTTGTAGAAAAAAATTGATAAATATGATCGATTTTTGACACATCACATACAATTTCAATTACTTTTGTCATTATTCAAGTATTTTTGTCATTTTATGATTATTTTTTTCATATTTCTATTATTTTGCGATTTTAGAATTATTTTCTACTAATTTCAATCATTATTTTATTCAAATTATTGAATGCGACCTATTAATATTTAATATCGTAGTTATTATTGTTATATCAAATTTTTATTTTATTGTTACTTGAAATACATTTTTTAATTTTATATTGTAATGGGCTTTTGCCCGTAAATAAATAAATAAATAAATGCAATATTTTCGATTGCAATGGATTTTTAAATTTATTATATTAGTTTTAAATTATTTTCTACAAATTTCAACCATTTCCTTCATAATTTTTATTACTGTCATAATTTTATTATATTTGTACATTTTTTTAAAATTAATTTCAACAAATTTTAATTATTTTGTTCAAACTTATAAAGTATTCTCTATAAATTTTTTATTTATACACCAGCTTTCAATTATTTATGTCATTATTCAGTCAGTTTCTTAAAATTTCAATTGTTTGGTCAATTTTTCAAGTACTGTCTTTACATTTTTAATTTTATGCACCACTTATCAATTATTTTATTCAAATTACAATTATTTTTGTTATTGTTCAATTATCTGTTTGAAATTTCAATTAATTTTGAAACTTTTTAATTATTTTTTTTTTAATTTCAATTGTGTTCCTTAATCTTCAATTAATTGTCAGGAATATGCAAATTTTCTACACAGACACAGGTTCAATTCACTTTCGTTATTTTTTCAATTATTTTCTTCAAGTCTCAATTACTTTTGTCATTAATCAATTTTTTTTGTCATTTTCCAATTATTTTTTTAATATTTTTGTTATTTTTGCCATTTTAGAATTACTTTTTATAAATTGCAATTATTTTATTCAATTTTTTTATTGTCATGAACTTTTAAATTTCTTACATCTGTTTTCAATTATTTTCATCATAATTTTTATTATTGTCACAAATTTATTAATTTTTTTATATCTTTTTCATTATTTTCTTCAAACTTTAATTATTTTTTTCATATTTGAATTTTTTTGACATTTATGAATTATTCTCTTCAAATTTCAATTATTATCTTCAAACTTCAATTAATTTCTTCAACTTTCAATTATTTTTCTCAAACTTATTATATTTTTTTGAACTTTACAATTATTGTCTATAATTATTTAATTTTTCCACCAGTTTTGAATTTTTTATTTCAACATTTCAATTGTTTTGTCAAGTTTTTAAGTATTTTCTTCAGATTTTTTATTTTTTCAAATTACAACTATTTTTGTCAATTTTCAAATATTTTTGATATTTTGGAATTATTTTCTTTACATGTCTTTTTCTTCAATCTTTTTATTATTGTCATGAATTTATTAACTTTTGAAGATAAGTTTTCAATTATTTATATCATTATTCAATTAGTTTCTTCACATTTTAATTATATCGTTAATTTTGCAATTAATGTATTAAATTTTTTATTTTTTTACTTCATTTTTGAATTTATTTCTCATTTTTCATTAATTTTTTTCTAAATTTCAGTTATTTTTGTCATTATTCAACTTTTTCTACACCAATACATTTTTTTGATATTTTTTAATTATTTCTTTCAAGATTTAATTATTTTCTTAAAAATTCTATTATTTTTTTCAATTTTTTAACTTTTTTCAATCTTCGAGTCCACTACTGACAGCCCTCCTTATTGGACAAATATTATTCATCAATGTATTTTACAAGGTATTTTATTTATTATTATATAGTTTAATTTCTAAAATGTATGGAAAACTAATCGCGCGCTTGCGCGCGTTATATTTTGCTAGTTAGAATATATTATTACTTCCTGGAATATATTCATTCCGGACTATTTGTTTCTCAAAATAATATTTTGCATTTGGAACGGATTATTTATTTAATGACACTACTAGATTTTATCAGGTTCTGGGAAAAAATGTGTCAGAGAAAAAGAAGACCTTTTCTGAAAACGGGGAACAATGAGCAGAAAGGTACCCTAATAAATTTTACTTATATTTAAATTCAGGTACAAACACTGGAGACTGGGCGTTCAATTATAATTCAAATGCTGCATGGGTAAAGTAAACATTTCTATTCAAAGAACACTCTTCAAAAATAATAAACAGTGCTTCCTATATTTACAAAAAATAAGTGGTTTTTCCTAATTTGTTTATATGTATGAGGGTCATAATTTTTTAAAATTAAATTACAAAACTAACCTCAAAAAACAATAACTTTTACATAACAGAAATGAACAAGTAGTTACCTGCTCTTGTACTTGAAATGTATTATTTACATAACAAAACATTATAAACAGTGTGTATACATATAAATTACTTTGGTGTAAATAGTTTTTGATATAAAAAAAATCTTAAAAGTACTTTCTCAAAAAATAATTTTTCACGTTTTTAAAAGTTATTAACGTTTGTTTAGTTACTAATAAAAGTCTTACTTTTTGAGTAATTATAAGCATTATTGTACAAACATTTATGAGTATTTTAAAAAATAGAAAGAATCGACTCATTATCCACGAAGAATGATTTAAAAAAGTTATTTTAATTATTATAAAATTCAATTTCAAAATTGTAAATTTATAAAAAGTACCATATTTCTACACATCATATCTTTTTTCTGGGAGTTTTTAAAAGATTCAAACTTTACACATATTTAAGTTTGTACAAAATATACACTATATTAAAATTTCACGAGTGTATTTTGCTTAATTTCTGAAATATTTAAGTTTGAAATTAAATGTAAAAGAGGTTAAATTTAAAAAATTTTGTAAATCTCTGAAGTTGGTTGATTTGGCAATAATCGATTTTATTTAAATTTAAAATTTTAATTAACATTAATTAGCAGGTTAGTTATAAAATAAATATAAGTTTTACCAACCATTAGAATATTTGCATAGAAATATTTATTTAATATATGTATGAGTACAAAATAATGGGAATAATATTTCAAATAACTATTGATATGTTAGTTGCAAATATTACTAATATATTTGCACAATATATTCTTAAGGTATTTCTCCGGCAAATCGATTTTCTTTAGAATTTTCTTAAACTTTGGATAAATGTTCTTTTTTGTATGCTTTATGTGTGGTAAAAATCTCAGGGCCCCTTGCGATGCTAAAAATTGAGATATTTACCTTCAAAGTTTCAACATTTACATGGGAATCATACACTAAACATATAAAAGTGGCACACTATTATTAATATGTGGAAAACTACTCGCTAAATTTTTTTCAAAAACTAGTATGTTATAGGGACAAATAAAAGAAATAATGTAAAAAAAAAATTTATAGGGGTATCGATGCTCATTTTTTAATTATACTAATCTGAAATTCGAAACCAATGTGATTTTCCATTGAATTTACGAGCGAAAGGAAATCCAACGGTCGCAAATTGCCAAAATTCTTTCGTTTGAAGCACATGTGAAGTGTCACGAGACTAACATATTGCTTTAAATTACGTTTTCAGATTTAATTTATTAGTTTTTTATTTATTTGTTTTTATTTATTTTTTTTATAGTATTTGTGCGGCCCTGAAGCCGGAGAACTACCTTAATTGTAATAAAAATGGACCATTTTCCGTTAACTGCTAAATAGAGAGAAGATACTTTTTATCGCACTTTTTATTGCATCAGGCACCTAATGAGCACTCTTATTTATTTACATATTTTATTTAATTAAATTTAAACATTTAACCTCTTTTAGGACTATTTTTTTCAAATATACATTTAAAAAAATTGAAGATCATTAGTGAAATATTTTTCCATTTTTTTATATCTTATGGATTTCTTTATACATAATCTAATAAATAAATATTTCTATGCAAATATTCTAATGGTTGGTAAAACTTATATTTATTTTATAACTAACCTGCTAATTAATGTTAATTAAAATTTTAAATTTAAATAAAATCGATTATTGCCAAATCAACCAACTTCAGAGATTTACAAAATTTTTTAAATTTAACCTCTTTTACATTAAATTTCAAACTTAAATATTTCAGAAATTAAGCAAAATACACTCGTGAAATTTTAATATAGTGTATATTTTGTGATGTGTGGATAAGGAAAAATAATGTATGGATTTTCAATTTACGTAAGTATCCAAGTTTTCTATTAAATATTTTTATAAAAAATATGCTGTTAAATATGACGAAAATTGTCAGTTTTTAGATCAATTTTAAATCGATTTTTCTTATTATAATTAGGCTTTATATACAAAATAAATGATCAAAAACAAATCTTTAGAATATATATTACCATTCTTTTTTAACAAAATTGTATTTAGTCCTATATTTATTCATTATAAAAAGTTTAAAATATGGACTAAAAACGCCATGTTAACCTTACTCTGTCGTCTTTAATTAAGATTTTTGAATAAAGAAGACAATATTTAACAAAATCTTTATTAAAAATGAATTCTATGGTGTTCAATTATGATTTATATGTAAAATAAATTTATTTTTGAGATATGCCAGCAACACCTCTCAGACGAAAGTCAGTGGAATCCCCCATTTGTGTAAAAAGAAAGTTTCGAAAAATGCTTTAAAAATTTATTATGGTTTTTGAAGAAGTTTAAAATATATACAGAATCAATTAATTTCCTAAATTTTTAGTTATTATCTCAAATTTAGATTGTCATCAATTTTCCATTATATAACGAATATTTTATTATTTTTTAAGATTTAAATGAGTTTCCATAAGAACCTGTGTTAAATTGCACATTTATTTTAATTTTTTAAACAAAAACTACGTGGTGAAAAATTTTGAAAAAAATCAAGGCTTCCTGAATTGATTTGAGGAACAATATGTCAAAATTTGAGACTTCTAGCTCATTTCCTTCAATTGCCGGTCACAATCCTTAAGTCATATTGATCTCCTGATGCGACCGAGCGTCGACTCGTGCGTTTTCAGGTAAGGGGAATCCTGAGATGCGTTCAAACCGTTGTAAAAAATGAAATGTCATTTATTTTTTTACAACTTATCATTGTTTGTATCATATTTTAATTATTTTCGTCAAGTTTTAAAATTTAAAACATTTTTCAATTTTTTTCCAAAATTCATTTTCTTCAATTTTCAATTCTTTACATTTGTTTCATAATTTCAAAAAATGTTAACTATTTATCTGACTTTTCAATTGTTTCATTATTTATATTTTTTTTTTTATTATTTTCTTCAATTTTCAATTGAGCGGCCGGGAAGAAGAACTCGATCTACGCTCGAAGGCCTTGTCTGTCTCTTTTTTCGTGAGATAAAATGATGGAAAAATTATCTGGAAAAAAAAATTCGAGAAAATAAAAAATGAAAAATCGTAATCGATAGAGCATTTAAATACGCACATTTTTTCTCAAAACAATTTTTTTGTCTGACTTTTATTTATTAAGATAAAAATTATAAATTGAATTTATTTCTTGATTGAAAATAATAAAATTTTAATAATCAACTCCTGATATCTCAGAAACCAATGGATGGAAAAAGTTTCAATTCCACTTATCTACTCTAAAAACAATGCAGATTCTACTAAGTTTGTTGAAATGATAAAAAAAGTTTAATTTGTTGGTGATTTTTAACAATAAAGTAGTCGCTGTCGTTACTTGGTCTTTACTGACTTTGAGCAAAAAGTCATAGTGAGGAAGTATTGAATTTTGTAAACTTAAATCATACAAGTTATTCAATAGGGTATTAGAAAGTTTTACAAAAAAGAATTTTTTCGATCCCTTAATTATTTCAGCTTTTATGAACAATTTAGTTTGTCACTTATTTTATGTCACGCGGGAACTAAAATCAGCTGACTGGCTGAGCTCCAAGCTGCGAGTGGAAGAAGGACGCATGCAAGCGTAGGAGAGAGAAATTTAACAATAAAGACTTACAAACAGTGTTTGTTTCCTGAATGGATGTTTTTAAATTATAAAATTTATCAGGAATGAAAAAATATTAAATTAGTCTAGTTAAACTTTTAAAAAGTTATATAAGAAGCTGTTCTCAAAATTGGTTACCAAAAGGAATGTAAAAAAAATATAGAAATTTTATTTGTAATATTTTATTTTAAAAAAATATTATTTAAGACAAAGAATATATCATTTAAGAATGATCACTTTTACAATGTTGACAATTTTCTTAAAAAATTATTGTTAAAAAATTATTTTCTTTAACAATGTTTAGAGCTGTCTTGAAAAAAGTTATTTTTAATAAAATAATTATTGTACATCTAAAATTTTATTAAACACGTTAACGAAATGTAATAAATTAAAAAACTTCTTTAAAAGGAGCTGCCATTTTAACAATATGTAATTTTAAAAAATTGTTGCATATCCTGTAGCTCATTAAAAATATTAAATAAAATTTAATATTATTTTGAAATTCATTGATTTATTTAATTTATTAATGTTTATGAAAACTTGTTCTAATTAATCATTTATTACATACCTGCCGATAGGAAATACCTAAAAAATGACTGGCTAAAATGACTAAATGAATTCAGTCATTTTTGAAGTACGATTTGAATGATTCCGTGCTTAGAAAATGTCCAACGAAAAAGGGATCAAAAAGGTTAATTTATGGCTATTTATGACCGTAAATTCTAAACCCTGAAGAATTTTATTATATGCTTTTACCCTCTCATAAAATGAAAGGTTCTTTTACAGTCCATTTTTTAATTCTAAATTATTTATATTATTTATTGAAAAATTATACTCGATTTTCAATAATTTAGTTATTTATATGTTTATACGAATAAGATATATTCTTTTGAAACAAAATTCAAAAATGATGTCAGATTTTTAATATCCTCTACTGTTTACGAGTTACGCTACTATTCTTTTAATTGTAAGGCTTTTACCAAAAATTTTACATCTCTGTAATTGTCAGAAATTACAGATTCTAAATTTAAAAAAACCGAAGTTCTAACTTAAAAATTAGAAAAATTTTATTTATTAAGAAATAAATATTTTTTACCAGTACATTTTTCGCATTTGAGATGTCGAAAAAGGGACGAGCTATGTTGTAAAACTTTCAAACATCTGGAATGGATTAAAAATCAGAAATAAAAATTTCTCTAATTTTGTAATTATAAATTTATAAATTGAGAATTTGCATTCTACGTCTTTCAACGATTATGTGTATCTAATTTTTTTTCCGATAATGTTATTTTTTATAAAAAATAACAATATTTATAATAATTGATTGTCATTTAATTTTATTCATTTTGAGAAAATTTATAGATATTTATAATCGTGAAAAACGAAAGATTTATAATTTTTTAATTTACAATTTCAAATTTGCAAATTGCAAAATTTTGGAGTCATAAAACTTTTGGGTTACCGAAGCCATAAATGAAAAAAATATCCTGGTAGGCATTCATATATTCCAGATCAACGCATTTATGATCCTATTAAAACTTAAATAAGTACTTCCGAAATTTAAAGGGACTACCTACTCGGAGCAAAAAGTGGTACCTGGCATTGTTAGAGTAAAAATGACTAAAAAATGTCGTACCAGGCATATTTTGGATATATTTTAGGTATATCCTATCGGCAGGGTATTAATGTTTTTATTTAAATTAAAATTTAAAATAGTGATACTTTTTCATTCCTAATATACTTTATAAATTAAAAACATCCATTCAGGAAACAAACACTGTTTGTAAGTCTTTATTGTTAAATTTCTCTCTCCTACGCTTGCATGCGTCCTTCTTCCACTCGCAGCTTGGAGCTCAGCCAGTCAGCTGATTTTAGTTCCCGCGTGACATAAAATAAGTGACAAACTAAATTGTTCATAAAAGCTGAAATAATTAAGGGATCGAAAAAATTCTTTTTGGTAAAACTTTCTAATACCCTATTGAATAACTTGTATGATTTAAGTTTACAAAATTCAATACTTCCTCACTATGACTTTTTGCTCAAAGTCAGTAAAGACCAAGTAACGACAGCGACTACTTTATTGTTAAAAATCACCAACAAATTAAACTTTTTTTATCATTTCAACAAACTTAGTAGAATCTGCATTGTTTTTAGAGTAGATAAGTGGAATTGAAACTTTTTCCATCCATTGGTTTCTGAGATATCAGGAGTTGATTATTAAAATTTTATTATTTTCAATCAAGAAATAAATTCAATTTATAATTTTTATCTTAATAAATAAAAGTCAGACAAAAAAATTGTTTTGAGAAAAAATGTGCGTATTTAAATGCTCTATCGATTACGATTTTTCATTTTTTATTTTCTCGAATTTTTTTTTCCAGATAATTTTTCCATCATTTTATCTCACGAAAAAAGAGACAGACAAGGCCTTCGAGCGTAGATCGAGTTCTTCTTCCCGGCTGCTCAATTACTATCGTTCTTTTTCTCGTTCTTTTGTATAATTGCCAAAAAGTTTTTACTTATTTCTCTTTAATTCAAACTTGTTCTGTTCAATTTTAAATTATGTTTTTCTTTTTTCATTTTTTTTCTCTAATTTTTAATTAATTTTATTTTATTTCAATGAACTTCTGAAAGTTTTAAGTATTTTTCTCAAATTTTGTTTAACTTTCCTTTATTTAAAATATTTTATGTAATTTGTTTAATTAGTTTCTGAAATTTTAATTATTTTCTTTAATTTTAATTTATGTATCTAAATTTTTAACCGTGTTTTTTCAATTTTTAATTATTTTCTCTAATTTGTCATTATTCAATTATGTTTTAATTTACTTTTAAGATTCTCAAGTATTTTTCTCAAATTTAAATTATTTTCTTTATGTTTAAAACATCTTTATGATTGTTTAAATTACTTTCCCCAATTTTTAATTGATTTCATTATTTTTTTTTCAATTAATTTGCAAATTTTGCAATTATTTTATTTAATATCAATTATTTTTTGCAATTCTTTTTAATTCTAAAATATTATATTTTGGTCCTAAATAAATATTTATTTTATTTATATTAATTGATTTTTAAATATTATATTTAAAATATTTATTTCTTCTTATTAGATAAATATTATTTATTATTGTATTTTATAATTTCTAAAATGTATGAAAAACTAATCGCGCGCCAGCGCGTTTTATTTTGCTAGAGTAATATAAATCACATTTTCCAAACGGTCCACTTAAAATTTGTGTTGACTGTTTTGTTTGTCGACTTCTCGGTACGAGTCAAATATAATGGCACTTTCACACCTCGGCTGGCTGTCTGGACAATAACTTTTATAAAAAATTTTGTAAAATTTTTTCGTCTGGTATAATCATTTTTAGGATCTACCTAACATTATAATTTTTTCAATATTTCGATAAAAAATACACATTTTTTTTCCTATGCGTGCTGATTTCACGAATTCTGACTCTAAGTAAACAGATTCATTAAAAAGAATTAAATTTTTGAATTAACTAGAAAGCCACTTCTGAAAAATTACCAATTTAAAATTAAGTAATAATAAAGATAAAAGAATTAATTTTTGAAAGAACAAAACACTTTTTTAACAAAAAAATTTTTTTTATTTTTTGTTGCAACGTTTCGTCAATACATCATTGACCTCGTCAGGCTGTAACATAGCAATTTGCTTGTATAAATTAAACAATTTTTAACACTAACAACACTAAAATAACTTCTAAAAATAAATTTTTCGTTTACTATCTCAAAAGGTAAAAATTTATTTTCGGAAGTTATTTTAGTGTTGTTAGTGTTAAAAATTGTTTAATTTATATAAGCAAATTGCTATGTTACAGCCCGATGAGGTCATTGATGTATTGACGAAACGTTGCAACAAAAAATAAAAAAAATTTTTTGTTAAAAGTGTTTTGTGTTTTTTGATTTTTTAATTTAAAAAACCAAACACATTCTTGCTCCAACTGATCGACATTCTTTCACAATTTATTCAAATGGAGAGCAATCAAAGTTTAACTAAAAATAAAAGAAACATCTTACCTGCATTGATGCACCATAGTTTAAGTCGATCAATGTCGGTTTCCGCTGGGAAACAAAAAAGTTTGACACCATTTTCTCCTTTGACATTAGAACATCCTTTGTAGGAACACCGGTTAATAAGCTTAACACGATTCATTTTAAAACATATTAAAAGGGTTTTTCGAATCCACAAAAATCACACATACACGATGACAACAGACACAACAAACAAATAAACCAACAAATGAACAATAAATTTTTTTAAAATGTAACTGAGAAAAGTTAGAAGAAAATAAAATTTGTACCCGAATATATTTAAAATTTAATTTTAAAAAATAAAAAGAAAAGTAAGGCATAAATAGAAAATGAATAAAAAAAAGTTTGTTTGCTTTCAGTGCACAAACGTTAAATGATTCCAAGTGTTCAAATTGAAAATTTGAGCAAGAATGAAAAATCTTTTCTGCGAGAGATCTATTTAAAGGGCTCAGTTTCAGTTATTTTTTCCCTCTCCAGAATATAGATTATATATAAATTATTACCTATTTGGGAATTTCCTACTTATTACTGTGTTACAGTATTACATTTGCAAATAGCATCAATTTATTTGACCCAGTTTCTGTTTTCAGTAAGGATTTAAAGTTCCCTTCTATAGAGCTTCCCGGCCCTTTAAACTGAGAAATATATTGTCTATGTATTCATCACCCGCAAGACGTGCTTCTGCCTGAAGATATTATCTGGTTATATTTTGCCTTTGTTCATTATAAAGCAAGGGATTATTTGTCGAGTGTCACTTTCTTCCTGATACCTGCTTGTAATCTTTTCCTCTCTTTACTAATTTAAGTTGTTTTGACTAAAAACACCCACCAGATGTGTATGTCGGTACTTCGCATGAAAAGAATCCATCTCTTTGGTATACTACATTGGACTTATCTAGATGAGCATATTTTTAATGAAAGGAAATTAATTTATCTACTCTCTAAATTTGAGTAAGTGGAAATCCACTTATTTAGATGCTCTTTAAATTTGAAACAGCGAAAATTCGCTGTTTAACCAGCCCAAAGTATACAGCTGTTTCAAAACAGCGTATATACGCTGATCAAAAAGCGATTTTTTTACTGATTAACAGCGAAATTCACTAATTCACCAGTCTATATACGCTGTTTTGAAACAGCTGTATAGTTTACGCTGTTTCAAATTTAGAGAGTGTAGAGAATCCACTTTTTGAATGAATTTCTTGAATTTATTGAATTTTTATATCTAAATAAGTTAATTTTTACTTATTCGAATTTAGAAAGTAAAAAGATCTTGTTTTACGTCTGTTACGGCCGCACAGTGGTTTGAAATCAGAAATTGATGTTCAAATCAACTTTTAGAGAGAACGGCTGCATGGATTTTCAATTTTTTTTTGGAAAAATTCATAAATAAATTCTTAAGAAATCTGTGAGAGTAGATTTTTGTTTTATTTGTTTCTTAATGTTAATGCAAAAAGCTGAAAAAATGTCAACTTTTCGTTTTCTTTTTTTATTTACTACAAAAAATTTTTTTAATGCCTGCCAATACCTTGATTTCATAGAAGTAACAAAATAGAATAAAGAAAAATTTTGAAAGCGCTAATTTAATTGTTATTTACCCCCTATGACCCCATAAGAGAAGGTAGGAATTTCAAATTTTACGAAAAATCGAGTTCGGTGTCTATTCCTATCTTCTTTGGAGCGCCAAAACCGAAAAAGACCCCCAAAAAAAATTTTCTCCCCTGCTGCACAACCTATTACCCCCTAACAGGGGGTTGATATTTCAAATTTCGAAAAAAAATCAAATAAGGTATTTTTTCCTAAGGTTTTTGGGGCGTTAAAACCGAGAAAAACCACCAAAAACAAATTTCTTCCCTACTGCACAACCTATTACCCCCTGGGAGGGGGTTGAAATTTCGAATTTTATAATAAAATAGACACTGTTCTCTACTTTTGTAAAATTAAATATTCAATTTTCCTGCCAGGGTGTAAAAGATGGTAAAGAAAAGAGGAATTTGTTTTTGGTCGTTTTTTTCGGTTTATGTGCCCCAAAAAACATAGGGACAAACACCCCCTCCCAGTGGTAATAAAATAATTTTCGTTTTACTAAGATTTAATCTATTGTTATCTCTATTTTCACAATTTATTAATTACCAGAATTTGTAGGTTACTGAACTTATATTGAACAGAAATCTCAGTTTATAGAATTTCTTTTCAACTGACTTTTTATGCAAAAGAAAAAAAAATTATCCAAATTTTAATTTAGCAGAATTCTTATTTGACTTACTCGAGAACTTACTTTTAAGTAAGTCGAATTTTCAAATGACAGAATATCCACTTTATTAACACTTTATAAACACAGAATTCTATAAAATATCAATTTGTGCAATTACAAACTCGGACAAATGAAGGTTTGATAAGCTGGATATTCTGACATTTGAAAATTCGACTTACTTCAAAGTAAGTCAAATAAGAATTTTGCTAAATTAAAATTTGGATAATTTTTTTTCTTTTGCATAAGAAATCTGTTGAAAAGGAATTCTTTAATATGAGATTTCTATTCAATATAAATTCAGTGACCTACAAATTCTGGTAATTAATAAATTGTGAAAATAGAAATTACAATAGAATAAATCTTAGTAAAACGATAAGTATTTCAAATTATTTCATCATTTATTTAAATAACTTAGACAAATAGAAAATAATTGAGATGCATGTCTATTCATGCTAAAGCAATTTCTGTAAAATAACATTTCTGCAAAAGAAAAATTAGAGTTTAAGGATAAACAATAGAATGAAAATTAAAGTAAATATTTAATCTAGTAAATTAAATTTATGACAATTGCAGGTTCGAGTTCGATGCACTAAGTTTAGATAAATTGTACATTATGTCTAATAACTCTTTACCACTTTAATTAACATTTATGACTAACATGAACATACATATTTTTAAAAATTACTTATGTCCAGAATTTATGCCAGAAAAATGAGAATTGGCAAAACGCATACCATTTTGTCAAATTTCGTTAAAAACTCGAAAAAATAACTTTAAATCAAAATATTAAATAACTAAGATGACCATTTTTTTTCATTGTAAAAAGAATATCTTAATTTAAGAGGTGTCCTAAATGCAGCAAGCCCTACTATATAAATGTTTATGTAAAAAACCCTACCTTAATTAAGATGAATTTACAATAATTATAAATTTACCTTTTTAAATTGATTAGTACTTTACGTTTTCATGCAAATTTGAAATTTTTAATTCTTTTTGCACAGTTTATATAAAAAAAAAAAAAATCTGTAAAATCAGCAAAAGCTGTCTGAAAAATGTTGCATCTTAAAATAAGACAGCTCTTCTGCCTTTAAATAAAACTTTCTTTTTACAGTGTTTATAGAAACTAATAATATTTACACACGGAAAAAAATTTATCGTGGCGAACCACCGAATTTGGAAATAAAGCTATAATAAGAAAATGTACTGTTAATTTGTATAAATGATTCTGCTATTTTCAGTGAACTGTTTCAATAAATTGCTATTTCTTTTGTTATTGTTGAAATTCGAAATTTCGTATTTTGGTAAATTATGTATTCTTCTAAAATATCCAAAATAGAAAAACTTTTAAATGTAACAGCGAAACGCACCTTCAGGTCAGCTATAGGTATAGTCAACTTTTTGATACGAACTTTAGTGATTTAGCCAGAGATGCCAACGACCGTCACCAAACGCATCTGCGCATGTCTGTGGAAAATCGTTTGATTGGTCGAAGGAAGCGGGACGATTTAAAATAGCTTTATTAAATGTGTTTTAAATCTTCCCGCTTCCTTCGACCAATCAAACGATTTTCCACAGACATGCGCAGATGCGTTTGGTGACGGTCGTTGGCATCTCTGGATTTAGCGATAATGAAAATCTTCGAAACAAATAAGCAGTCAAAAACTGACAATTTCAGTCTCAAACATTCACGTGGTTATATTTATTTAACCTAATAATAATAATTGTTATTTTTATTTAAAAATTAATTAAATCAAAACATTTATGTGTTTATCTTTGAGTGAAATTAGTGAAAAGTATAGTAAGTGAAAAGAGAAAAGAGAAAAGAAGAAGAAATAAGTTATTATAAAATTACACTAATTATGTATTTATATTTATCTTTTTAAATCAATAAATAAATTTTTTAACTATATTTAGTTTTATCAATTGCTATGAATTATTAATTAAAATTTAGATTAATATAATTTTTCATAATGTGATAAATGGATTTTCTTATTTTCAAGTTTATTAAAATAACCTTTAATTTTTATTTGCAAACATAAAAGTGTTATTAATTCTGTGAACAACGACTCACATGATTTAATATTAAAAAATGACATTAATAATGAAATATTAAAAGCAAAAAATTGCTGTGTTTAAATTAATTAATAGATTTCATATACACTGAGAAAAAAGCCATTTGTAAGTTTACAACGTGAGACGTTGGACATATTTCGAGTCACGTTAGACGTAGTAGATTTACGAAAAATTTGTAAAGTTACCTATAGTTTCGTAATATACACAATGCGTTTGTACTTTTACAAATAGATTTGTAGAATTACGAAAAGGTTATGTTCGGAAAGGTTTTTCGTAACAATACAAAAAGTTTGTACCTTTTACAAACAGAATTGTAGCATTGTAGGATTACGAAAAGGTTCTGTTCCCTAAAAAAAAAATAAATGTAAAATTAGATGGCTGCTAAAATCGATCATTAGATTGTATTTTTTCAAAATTGGCTGGGTTTTTTAAAGACTCCCTCAATTTTATTCTTTAATATGTATTAAAAGAACGTTTAATAAAACTCAATTTACAAATTTCCCTGACATGGAATTTTCTTTTATAGATAATAAAAAAACAGCTGAAATAAAAGAAAATTTCGTTTTATTCTTAAAAGCAGTGCTGATAAAAATCATGATTTAAAAAAAAAAATTGATTTATTTATTTATTTATCCAATTTTTTTTATTTAAATCAAAAAATGTTTTTTTTTTAAATATAATCCGTATTTAAAATCTTCAAATGTTAATTTGTAAGTAATTTACTAAAGAGATGAAAAAATATAAAAAAAAAAGAAGCACAAGATAATGAAACAGTGACAAAAATATATAAAAAAAAGGAGAAACTCTTCAAAAATTAAATTGTTTATGTATATTTTTTTAAATATTAAATTAAAATATTATTAAGAAGATAATTTAAAAAACGTTGAAATATATTTCTGAAGAGAACAAAAATTGAAAATTAGAAAAATCAGAGAATTATTTTACAAATATATATACGTGATGCGCGCCAAATTTGCGCAAAGGTTTCGAGGTTAATCTCAGTTTTCTAATTTTACGAATTTTACATTCCGATCGTACAATTACAAACATTTTATCATAATTACAATCATATTTGTTGATTTACAAGACATTTGCTTTGGTACAGTCCGTTGTACTCATTACAAGAGGATTGTAAGATTACCACGTCTAACGTGACTCGAAATATGTCCCACGTCTGACGTTGTAAACTTACAAATTTCTTGTATCGTTACAAATTTTTTGCCGATGTACTAAACATTTCGTTTTTTTGCTACGTCTAACGTTGTAAAGTTACAAAAAATTGAGTTACAAACTGGTTCTAATTTACAATCCAATTGTAATTTTCAACTTGGCATTTTTCTCAGTGTAGTATTCATAGTCCTTCTTAATTCATCCTTTTTTATACGGCACTACATTTCTGAGAAGATAATTAAAACAATTTTATTAATTATACACCTAATGTTTTAATAAAAATTGCTATAGGTAATTATTATGTGATAAAATAAAAATAAACAACACCTAACCACGAAATATTTGAAGTTGAAATTGTAAAAAAAAATAATATTTTGAAAGGTAGTGAGATGAGATGAGAATTGGGCAATTACTTTTCATAAACATAATTTTAAATAACCATTTGTAAAATTAAGTACAATTGCACAAACAAATTCATTTGCTATTTTTTATCTATTTATCAAAATCAAGTCTCTAGCTATACATTTTAAATATTTGAATCTAAGACTTTTAATATCTTTCTTTTAAGTGACAAATACATAAATTAATAATTCACTTTCGTTAATATGGAAAAAATGAGCGACGATTTTCAATTTCGCTAAAACAGTGATATTGGCAATATCGCTCGTTCGTTTTTGACTAAATGTTATGCCATTATGAGAAAAGTTTAACTGAAGCAGTTGTATTTTTTTCCCCGTGGCACTTTTCATTAACAATAAAAGTAATTTTTTTCGCTAAAATCTAGAAACTTTTGAAAATGTTGGTTTCTATGCTACCAACCAAATATTAAAATTTCTAGAGTACTACTTTATCTGTAGTAAATGGGTTACCCTTCGATCCTGCTCCAGGCAGCAGTTTTGAAAATGAATTGATGGGTACTAGCAGCGGGTAGAGAGGCAAGAGAGGAGGGTCACAAAATCTACTGACCCGACGTCTGGGTGAATTCACCGCAACTAACCGGGCCATCTAGGTGCATTCACCGCAACTAATTTTCATGCCGCATCTATCTCTATAATATCTTTGGTATTATACTGTAGAAAATCATGTACATATAATAATCACGTATAATACGCACCCATCCCTGGCCTCCGGTTGCCCGGGATACCCTAAAGCACAACGAATCGTAATCGCTAATCCTTAATCGTAATAATGAGAGAAAGCAGGACAGAGATATATGTATGTCCTACTTCCTCTCATTCTTACGATTAAGGATGAGGGTCTAGGCTGATGAAGGAGAATATGAGCATAGAGGAATAGAATAGACCAATAAGGAAATTCTTTCCAATGTAACCAATTATCTTATTCGTCTATTCTATTCCACTATTCTCCTATTCTCCCTCATGAGCCTAGACCCTTAGCGATTACGATTCATTGTGCGTTAGGCTAGTTTAAATACGTAACATACTTCACGTATGTAAAGGTCAGGGTTGGGTAATGACGCGTCACTCGAGGTTTTCTACGTATTTTACCAGTACGTTACATCAAGTAACATATTTGTTTTAAGTACACCTAGGTGCATAAATGCCTTACCCACAACTAGTTGTCCCTGCGCATGAGAATACGTGAGTAAGAGAGAGAGGTCCGGGGTAAGGCATTTATGCACCTAGGTGTACAGTAGAACGTCTCTAGTTTCAACATTTTGGGGGTACTTGAAACGATAGACTCGAGGCCCATGAGGGGTAATTGTTGCGCAGTAAGTTACTGCGCATGACGTAGACAGGCGGGCTAGTTTAAATAAAATTTGAAGATTGAGAAAATATAAACATGAATTATGTAAATTTCAAAAGAATAAAATTTCAATAAACATTGCATTTAATGCTTAGTTACTTATTATCAATCACATACTTGGTAATAATATTTTGCACTAATTATTTCAATAAAAAGTTTATTAAAAAAAAAAAAAAAATGAACAAATGCCAAGAAGTATTATTTGTTATAGAATAAAAAACTTACATTTGCCTTGAAGAAAATTAGTATGAGTTACAGTGAAACTTTTTATTATAATATAAATTACTTAATAATTATAGAAGTCGTTTTTTGTAAGTATTTTTTAAATTTATCACAATTTTCATAATTATATTGTTAATTTTCGTTTAATTAGTCAATAAACTCAATTCATAATTATATTAAAATATTAAATTGATTACTTAATAATAATAGAAGTCATTTTTCGTAAGTGTTTTTAAATTTACCGCCTTTATCAAGTATTTGGTATTTACCGGCGTCATGATTTGGTTACGTGGTGGGGGGTTGAAATAGGAGAAACTCGAGTTCCTATAAAGAGAGTTAGGACACGTGAGGTTCAACTTTTGATTGGCTCAGCGTAACCGGAGACGGAAGTGTAATGAAAGTTTTTTCATTGGCTGAAAAGAGCGCGCTGATTTTAAAATGCTTTCTTAACAGACGCTTTTAAATTTCGCCCGCCCTTTTCAACCAATCACACAAACTACTTCATCGTCACTTCCGTCTCCGGTTTGTCAACAGGCTAGTGGAAGGGGGCACGTGTCCTAACTCTCTTTATAGGAACTCTAGGAGAAACTTGAAACGATAGGACCTTGAAACTAGAGACGTTCTACTGTACCAAAGTAGTACATTCACAGCCCTCAAGTGTACATTTACTGAAAAATGTAATATTACATTGCTGAAAGCTGTAAAAATTCAAGTTGATTGGTATTATTGCTACTTTCCAAAGAGTAATATTACAGAAAGTTTCGAAAGTAACATTACAATACGGACGTAATTTTCCTGAAGTATTTTTTACAGTGTGGTTTTTTAGGGTGAAGTCTAATACGAAGGACTAGGGTATCAGTGGATTAGAATAGAGTAATTTAGTTTGACGTCACAGAGTCAAGAAGGTTAGGCCCGGACCCAGATGCATGGTCTGGACCTAACCTTCTTGACTTGTGACGTCAAACTGAATTACTCTATAGATCAAGCACAAAATACTTTCCAATGTGACCAATTATCTGATTAGTCTATTCTAATCCCCTGATACCTTAGTCCATCGTATATGACTTCACCCTAAGTAAGTAACATCCCAACTCTGGTTTACATTAATAAACATAACCTTAGGGTAAAATCCCATGTGAGCAGAAAGCGCAAAACCGAACGCAGAAAATCATGAGAATGAGAAAGACAGTGAAATCTACCTACCTCTCTCACTCTCATGATTTCTGCTTTCGGTTTTACGCTTTCTGCTCGCATGGGATTTTACCCGCAAATGTCAATTGACGTTTCGATTCCCGATGCATAAGGGCGCAATTACATGTCTGCGTCGAACGCTGCGTTCTTGCGTTGTATGTTGAGAGAGAGAAAGACAGACATATAGTCACATCTTTGTCACTCTCACCATTAAACGCAAAAACGCAACGTTCGACGCAGGCATGTAATTGCGCCCTAAGGCCTAAGGGCGCAATTACATGTCTGCGTTGAACGCTGCGTTCTTGCGTTGAATGGTGAGAGTGACAAAGATGTGACTATATTTCTGTCTTTCTCTCTCTCACCATACAACGCAAGAACGCAGCGTTCGACGCAGACATGTATTTGCGCCCTAAGCAGATAGAAATACGGTTACGGGACCGCAGAGCACAAGACGGAAAAGGACAGAGACTGTTTCTGTCTCATGCTCTGGTCCCATAATCGTATATGTATCTATCTGCTTAGGCCTATAAGAGTGCCGTCTCATGCTAGGAATTAAGGGGTGGGGGGTAGGGTTTTTAAATTTTTTTTTTCGTTTTTTTTATATTTTTTTATCTGAATGTATAATATTTCAAAAATATTGTATCAAAATTTCAAGTCGATCGGAGAAAAATTGACGACGTTATGAGTATTTTTAGATCTGCCTGATTTTCATATCTGTCCGGAACGAGCGCGCTATTGTTATCTGGCAGTAGATTCGATTTTTATATAATACCTTAAAACAGAAGTAAAAATACTTTAGACATCATGGATGATGGAAACATACCCTATAAACCTGGAATCAATGATTTCGTTTGAGGTAAGCCGATAAAACTCGCTTATGAACGTCTTTAGTGTTCAAAAGTTTAAAGCGTTTTTCCCAAAAGTCACATTTTCAAAGTCGGTGCCCCTCGTAACTCCAAAAGTACTCAACCGATCCTTTTGAAATTTGGAACACTATTTCTGTATAAAATTTACGAGGTAATGACGAAGCCCTTTTTTAAATTTTTTTTTCTTCTTTTTTTACATTAAAATATAAGACGATTTTTTGGGTAAAAATCACGTTTTTCACTTCAAAGTGTTCCCAAAAATCGAAAAATTAAAATTTTGAAAATCCCCCTCGACATTACCTGGCGAAATCGATCTTCTGACGAAAAATCTTTGGTTTTTTCATTTCAGATGATTTTGCACCTAGTTATGAGGGGCACCGCAATTCATCTTTTTTCTGAGGCGCCTCACAATAATTGCTGCTATTGCCCTATTTTAAGATATTTTTCAGTAAAAATTTGACACAACATTCTTCAAATATTGTACATTAATGTCCAATAAGTTTTAATTAACTGATTTTAACTGTGTCATCAGAAAAAATTCACAAAAAAGTGCCTTTTTTTGCCCGAATTAACCCTACCCCCTCACCCTTAATGGATCAGGGATTAGAATAGACCAATCAGAAAATGCTTTCCAAGGTGACCAATTATCTGATTTGTCAGTTCTAATCCTTAAGGACGTTGGAACCCGAAAGCTGAGAGTGGCGTAGAAACACTTTTTCCTTCTTTGCTCGAAAATTTCCCTTTTATGAATTTTTTTTAAAAACACTGGACACTTTTTCAAAAAAAAGGGCTATGGTAGACAAAAGTATTTGAGATAAGGAATTTTTTAAACATTTGTTATATGCAAACAAATGTGCCTACAAGCGTCAAAATTAACTCCCGTTTTGACATTGCAAGATTTTCCGTAAAAGATGGCCGCCGCCATCTCACTTGAGGCCCATGTCACGTAGCCCGTGCCCAGCTGACAAGCGGCGGCCATCTTTTACGGAAAATCTTGCAATGTCAAAACGGGAGTTAATTTTGACGCTCGTAGGCACATTTGTTAGCATAAAACAAATGTTTAAAAAATTCCTTATCTCAAATACTTTTGTCTACCATAGCCCTTTTTTTGAAAAAGTGTCCAGTGTTTTTAAAAAAAATTCTTAAAATGGAAATTTTCAAGCAAAGAAGGAAACAGTGTTTCTACGCCACTCTCAGCTTTCGCGTTCCAACGTCCTTAATCCATTAATCCCTAGCATGAGACGGCACCCTAAGGCCTAAAGCCCAAAGAGCACAACGAATACGCGGTTACGGGAACAGGGCATGAGATAATAAAGGACAGAAATAGTATCTATCCTTTATTATCTCATGCCCTGCTCCCGCAACCGTATGCGTTGTGCTATAATAATTTCCTCTCATTCTACTTTTGGGAGCAACGAACATAAGGATATTCAAGTTGGGTGGGGAGAAATTCAAAATGGCGGCTACCTGGATGACAGGTTTGCATTGCAGTCAATGGGACAAACAATGGACCGACGCGTCGCTATCAACGCGTCGACGTTCAAAACACTCGCATTCTGGGATCACCTTTAAAAAACAAATTTGCGAACCTATGTTTATTAACAAAATATTTTTCGTTTATCGAAAGCTATTTTTTAAAATAATAAAAACTCATATAAAAATTTTATACAATTTTATTATTTTAAAAAATAGCTTTCGATAAATGAAAAATATTTTGTTAATAAACATAGGTTCGCAAATTTGTTTTTTAAAAGTTATTGTACAAAAACTGATTTCGTCCCATTGACTGCAATGCAAACTTGTCATCCAGGTAGCCGCCATTTCGAATTTCCCCCCACCCAACTTGAATATTCTTATAGCAATAGTGCGCCGCGCACGCGTACTCATATCAGAGTTAAATCCAACACGTGAACCTAGACAGAATTTTAACACAGTTTCTACAGGGCTGAACACTACAGTTCGGTCTCCTTATAGCCTAAAGCACAACGAATCGTAATCGCTAATCCTTAATCGTAAGAATGAGAGGAAGTAGGACAGACATATATCTCTGTCCTGCTTCCTCTCATTCTTACGATTAAGGATTAGCGATTACGATTCATTGTGCGTTAGGCTTATCATTCCTTGGTGACTTCCAACCAACTTCCAACACTACTTCAGGAACTGACAGCAACTAAATGTATACTCAATGTATATACTATGTATAACAAGACGAACAAGAAAGAAAATAACTGTCAAAAATCGATAACCTAAGTCATTGTTGACTTTGTCAACAGCTAATGTTTTAGTATCATAAAATAGTTTTTATTTCACTTTAAAAATCATGAATAATACAATAGAGTCAATTAAACGTTCGATGGTAGGTAATATATTATATTTCTAATAAGTTTTTTATTTATTTCACTGTTTATATCTCTATTATTATTATTTTACTATTTAACACTTGGAGGAATTAATTTAATTATTTCTTTAAAGAAAACTTTTATTCTGTTTTATTTTATTGTCTTTATTAAAAAGTATAATTTTAAGGTTATGCAGATTGTTTTTCTGACAATATAAACCATTTACTTGTTTTATAATGTGATTGTTAATCATTCTTACTTCTTTCATTGTGGATAAGAGTTTATGTTGCTTTCGATTATTTTTGTTTTTATTCCAAATCATTTTTTCAAAAGAAAAGGAACACCAAAAATTGATAGAATATCTAAGATTTAATTACAACGTTTCTATTTGGCCAGGAAACTGGCCAAATAAGGTACTCATCTTATTTGGCCAGGAAACTGTCCAAATAGACAAGTTGAACTGGAGAGGCTATTTGGCCAGTTTCCTGGCCAAATAAGGTACTCGTGTTATTTGGCCATGAAACTGGCCAAATAGACAAGTTGAACTGGAATGACTATTTGGCCAGTTTTAGAGAAAATAGACAGAGAGAAAGAAACAGTTTAATTATACATTTTTTATTTATAATTATTTAAATAATGAGAAAATATTAAGCATGTCTGCATGTCTGATTTTTCGAATATTAATTAAACGTACATAACCTCAATTTTTATTATCCTTATTTTAGCAGAAATTGCACATTAATAATAAAATATGGTAAGTGACACTTTTATTAAATGTGACGGGAGTTGAGATTGTTATAATAATTAATAATCTTATTTGTAATTCAAGTTATTCTTATATTAATAAACTGCATTCTTTTTATCAGTTCTATAGGTTCTATTTCTATGTGAAAATGACATGTAAACAAAAAAATTATCTTGCGATTTTCCAATTTCCACGCTATTAAAAGAGCGCATGTGTACTACTTTGGCGCTAACTTTGAATGTATTTAGATTTTAAATTTAAAAACTATTTTATTTTAATAATCAATTTTTTTTGCCTAATAATCAATAATATGTAGTAAATTTATATTCTTTAAAAAAATGTATTTGAAAGCTTTTTTCGGGTTCTCCGGCATTCTTCGAACACCCACCAAATATTCTCATATATTCCATGATATTCGCATCTATTCCAGTATATATTCAATATTTTCGATTATTAATGATATTCTCATATATTCCGAAATATTCTTTAGTATTCTCAAACAATCTTCAAACTTCTGATTAATTTTATGGGTTTTTCGTTATTTTTTAAAATACTAACAATCTAGGAATAACTATAAAATATTTTTACATTCATAAATTTTAATTTCGAGTATTTTTTGTACAAATAAACATCTCGTTTTTTTTGGCATTTATACTGATTTCATTTATTTCTTAAAAGAAAAATTATATAAATAGGTAAAAACATTTTTTTAATTAATATAAAAATTTTTGGAATAACTTTTGGAAAAATTTGAAAATTAAGCCTGGATTGAAAATCAAAAAAGATAATTGAAAATTGAAAAAAATAATGAAAAATTTAAAAGCAATTAAAAATTGAAGAACGAAATTGAAATTTAAAGAATATAATAAAAAACTGAAAAAAGTAACTAAAAAAAGACAAAAATTATTGATAGTTGGAAAAAAAAATTGCAAAACTTTTAAGAATAATCGACAAGAGAGAAAAATAACAAAAAAAAACTAAAGAATAATTCTTAAACTTTAAGAAAATAAATGAAAATTGAAAAAATTGTAGGAAATAATTAAAAGAAGTAATTGCAAAATAAAGAGAACAATTGTACAATCTCAGAAAAATAACTTAAAATTACGAAAGTAATTGACAATTCAAAACAAAATTCAAAAAATGGCTAGAATAATAAACAATTTGAAAACATTTTTTAAAAATTAGGAAAATTATAGGAATAATTGTAAATTGAAAAACTGAATTGAAAAAGAAAAAAAATTGAAATTGATTAAAATAATTGATAATTGAAGAATGTACTAAAAATTTAAAAAATATAATAAAAAAGGTTAAAAAGTAATTTAAAAAAGCACATAATTATTAAATACAGAAGGAAATTATTGAAAACTGAATAATTGAATTGAAAAAGAAAAAAATAATTAAGAATTTAACAAAATAGTTATAGAATTGAACAATTAAAAAATTGATGATTTCAAAAACTTTTTATGATTCTTAAAAAACTTTTTAAAATCAGATAATTAATTAATATTGAAGAATTAATTAAAAATTTGACAAAAATAATTGAATGTAATTGAACAACTGTATATAAAATTAATGAAAATTATTAATATTGATGTAGAGAAAAATTATTGATATAACTCGAGAGTTTTTTATTAGAGAATAATTGAAAATTCATAATGGAATTAAAATTTGAAAAAAATAGTTGTAGAATTGAACAACTGAATTGAAATTTTAAAACTATTTTTATGAGTGAAAAAACTAATTGAAACATCCGAGAATTCTTAAATATTGTGGAATTAGTTGATAATCGATGAAAATAATCGAAAAAAAGGAAATAATTAAAATAGATATAAATATTATGGAAAATAATTGTCAATTGTTAAACAATTTTAATAAATGGCGAGATTAATGGGCATTAGAAAGAAATTATTTTAAAGATTAAAAAATAACTATAAAATTGAGGGATAATAATAAATTATCAATTGAAAACTGTAGATAATTAAAGAAAAAAATTGTAGAAATCAACGGGAAATTTTAGAAATATGTATTGAAATTTCAAAAAAATAACTGATAATTGAAAAGAGGCGAGAATTATTGAATATTGAACGAAATTATTGAAAAATTAAAGAATAATAGTAGTATAGCAAAGAGAGAACCAGCGCACAGTTCCGATTTTCGCCACCAGGTGGCGCCCTAGTCAGTTACCTGCAGTGGATTTTTAGCGGTTTGTTGATAAATTACCGTCGGTCGGTAATGCAGATTTCGCGCGTGTTACCTTGTGTCGGTAATGCAGATTACTTGCTTGCTCGACGGTAAGGTAGATTTCCGAAATCGGTTACCCTTAGTCGGTATTACCATATGTCGGCATTCTCTTGGGGATTCTCCTACGTCATTTTAAATTTTTACCCTTACTTTTGCGCGGGAATTTAAAGGTACCTCTACTTTCAGGTTTTTCAAGCGGGGGATTTCTCCATAGACGGCGCTGCAAACGAATCGCACTAAGTTTAACTTAAAATCTTAACCTTTCTAATTTGCATAAACTGTGTATTGTTGTTAACTTTTACCTTAGGACTAATTGCATGTGTTTATGACCTCATCCATCTGTAGAATTTGCATAAACCATAAATTGTTGTTAACTTTTATCTTAGAAATAAGTTACATGTCTTTGGTACTATCACCCATTGTCCACCTAGTATATGTTTTCAATGTATGTATCATATGCCTAACACCCCCCCCCACCCACTTAGTATATGTTTTGACAGAAACTACTCTATTCCCAACACCACCCACCTACCAAACCCAAAATGTATTGGGACTTAAATTTTCAAAATACCAAGATTAGCAGGTAGATTAGGGGGGTGGGTCACGTTGGGCCTGATTTGACGTATGGTGCGCAAACGAGATGCGCGTGGCCAATGTGAACGGATACTCAAGCGATGTATATTCAGTCCAGCTTAAAAAAGAAAGGTCCACGATCCCCCTAAAGGCCTAAGCAGATAAAAATACGGTTACGGGACCAGAGCATGAGACAGAAAAAGACAGAAACAGTCTCTGTCCTTTATTATCTCATGCCCCGCTCCCGTAACCGTATTCGTTGTGCTTTGGGCTTAAGCCTCTATCGCTGTTACTGACGCATGAAATAGAAAGGAACAAGGAGAGGAGGATGAAATTGCCACATCGTTTTAAAATTCACCTTCTCCTTTCAGTACAAATGTACTAAATTTTACAGTTGTAAAATACATAATTTACTCTCCACCAACAGAAAATGCATTGGAACTGTAAAAAATTTAATTGTATTTTGTATTGTATCGAATCACATACAATGGATTGTACATGTAATACTAACAATAAGTCTTTTTTAACATTCCTAAGCGCTGAGCAGTCTATACCTTATAAATTTCATATCAACAATTATATTAAAAAAGAATTATCAAATAAGCTGTAAATAATGATAAGTGTAATAATATAATGATATTATCGGTATTATAAAGCGTACAAAGCTGACCTTTTAGACATAACCTAAAAGATCCGGCCATCATATTTGTTTACATACGTCCTGGAGCTATAATGTCAAACGCAAGTACGCATGCTTTCATAATGCGCGCGTTATTTGACATTTTTAGAAATTGAAGAAAGGGACCTAAGAAGAAAATTGGTTATTTTACAGGTGAGCGAAAACAAAAGTCGAGCGTGCATGGTAATCTGTACAAATCGAGAGATTTGAATTGTTATAACTTGAAAATTATTAAATAAAAACCTTTTCTGACTTTAGATAATGAAAAAGGAACCTTTGATTAAATTAAAACATCAATAAACCGAAAAACGATTTTTTACTTCTTAGGTCCCTTTCTTCAGAACGCGTCACATTATTACTATCTTTTAACATATTTATTATGATTAAATAATTTTACTTTAAGAAAAAGTAAACTTCATGAAATATATTTTATATAAAGAAAGTATAAATACATTTTTTAAATATGTTTAAAATTAATTTATTAAAAGCATTTCTAATCAACGTGTGTATTTTGACCAATCGCACTTATGCCTGTACTTTATGTTGTCAGCAGTCAGGTTCGCCAACCAAAAAACAAAAAATGCTAAGTTGCAGCACCTTTTTTTAATTATTCATATCCGAAAAGAATTTTTTAAAAACACTTAGGTTTCTTTTCCTTTTATATTACAATATTTCTTATGACTTTATATTTATTGTTTATAAAAAAATCTATTCTAAAGAAAAAAATACTGTGGTTAAGATAGCACTATTTTATTTTGTTAAGTTGGTGTATAGTAAAAGCCAAAAGTTTTTTTATTTTACGAAATGTTTAAATTATATAATATTTATATTTTATAATTATAAATTACTTTGGATAAAATAAAAATTGTTTTTTTTTTTCAGGAAAACTAATACCTAACCTTTTAAGATAACTCTTTATTAATGTTCACAAAAACACTCGATATGGGATTTACATGTTAATTGCATTTAACTTTTTCATAATTTAACTTTTTCAAAAGTTAACTTTAACTTTTCCAAAAGTTAACTTTAACTTTTTTGAAAGTTAACTTACATTCTTATGGGATCTACATGTTAATTGCATTTAACTTTTTCACAATTTAACTTTTTCAAAAGTTAACTTTAACTTTTCCAAAAGTTAACTTTAACTTTTCCGAAAGTTAACTTTAACTTTTCCAAAAGTTAACTGTAACTTTTCCAAAAGTTAACTTTAACTTATTCGAAAGAAATCGCTAAACAATTGGATGCTTTGAGATTACTATATAGGTTGAATATAGGTTGATCTTATAAATGCTCATTAATTCTTTAAATTGCGAATTGTAAAATTCTTTACCTTTATCAGTTTGTAATTTCTTTGGAATGCGCATTTCCCACGTAATATACGTAGAAAACGTAGAAAGCTAGATAATTTAAATGTCAAATGTATAATGTATATCTACCCAGATAACCAGCGTACAATACGTACCATTGCATTATACTACTACTATATACGAGTATAATGATACTGATTTTTGAAGTACTGATTCTAAACTATAATGGCCTTTTTACACCTTCGAAAAAAAAAATTTTTTTCGCATTGGAGGGAAGAGGACAGACTGTGTATCTGAACTCTTTACTCTCATGCAAAAAATTTTTTTTTTTTCGAAGGTGTAAATAGGCCATAATAGTGCCAGTATGTATGTACCTTTTTATTACATTTGTATGACGTACTTGTATCGTACTAGTATTACACTTGTATGTAATTCATAAAAACTTTAAGATTTTCAGTTAGTACGCGTACTAAATAAATATGGAGTCATACCAAAGTCGTACTAATCTAGCATCTTGAAAAATAATTTGAAAATTTGAGTACATAGTAAGATTATAATGCAAGTACAGGGCCAGTACATCATACTGTTGAAAAAAAAAATAGGGGAGACCGAGGAGGAAAGTAACAGAGGTGGAAAGTAACAACGCTTATAACTTCTAAACCAATCAGCGAAGAGACATGGTCCCAAAGTAATTTTTTGTCCAGTTTTACCCCCTCTACCTTCCCTATATCATGCGCGAGCTGGTTTGGGAACCGTATGTCTGATATTGACATGTTGTGCAAAAATTACGATAAAAGTAAGTTTTTGCCTACACTGAAAAACTTTAGTGATCAATATTTAGTAAGAGACGTTCAGTTTTTAGAAAACAACTATTAATGTGGGGAAAAAATGGCGTAACTGGAAAAATTTAGTAGTCAGGCGATCAAACCTCCGTTCCCTTACCACTCACAACTACACGCTTTACTTGCTAGTGTGCGCAACCATTTTGATCGCCTGACTACTAAATTTTTCCAGTTACGCCATTTTTTCCCCACATTAATAGTCGTTTACTAAATATTGATCACTAAAGTTTTTCAGTGTAAATTTTCAAAATATCATATTTCTTTGATTTTATAAATATTTCGTGCTTTTCGTAATTTTGAAGCTTAATTATCTACCTTTAGGTTGTACTTGTGTATAATTAAAAAATATAAAATACTTTTGTGTAATTTAAACTTGTTTTTTGAAATGCAAGGAAAAGAGGGGTGAGGAGAAAAGTAACAACGTGTTACTTTCCATGCTTTATTTTTATAAACATCCTCCTTTTTTATAACTATGTGATTTTATATGTTTATTTCATATTTTAGTGATGAAATATTGAACTATTGATTGGAATTTTTTTAAAAACGATGCTTTTTAACGTCATAGCTATGGAACGAATATTAAATAGATAAAAAAAGCTTGATTACAAAAAAGTGTAAAAATATGTGCCAATTATGTACAAAATGTAGTTAATATTACTTTGTCTTTTTTATATGTTCATAATAAAAATAATTTTAATTAATAGCAGTTTTATATTTGAAATGTTAGCCTTAATTTTTAAGTGTTACTTTCCTTTTTCGTGCTGTTACTTTCCACCTCAAGGGTGAGGAGGATAGTAACAAACAAAGAGCTGATTAAAAAGTCCTGCTGTTGACTATCTAATTATTATTTATGTTTAATTCCAATTTTATTTAATAGGTGAAGGTCCAAGCTTTCGATTAGTATGTTTACAGAACTTATCCGACAAATAGTTTTGATGTTATCATCAAAAAATTGATTTTTGTTACTTTCCTCCTCTCCTCTATGCACATACTGGCACTGTACCAATTTAATACAAGTAACTAAACGTGATTAAATGTACGTGAACTGACCTATGCCACATTATGTAGAAATGTAGAAAGGTAAATTACATAGGTAATATACGTTAATGAGGAATCGGACAAACATTAAAAAATGTCAGAAATTTTTTAAATTTTGAGAAATGATATTATTTGGTACAACAAAAAAGCATGCAAAATTTGAAAATTTTTTGCTAAATAATTTAGAAGTTAAAAAAATTATTTATTTATCATGGTCTCTTATGAAGAAACGGTAACCAAGGTAGGGGAGAGTAGTCAGAGTTGGACAGTGGTCAGAGTTGAATCATCGCGTTTATTTTGTTTTATTACAGTAGATCCATATGTCTTTGTGTGTAAATACTTGTTAGCAATGCCAGCGAACTTTTTACATGGATTGCAGTGAAGTGTGCGAACTATATAGACGCATTAAGCGAGTCCGTGTTATACGCTCAACAAAAAACGTTTTTGTAGTTTCAAAATTAGATAATTAAATGTAGCAGAAATATGCCAAAGACAAATTAAGTTGACTAAAGTTGTTCATTAAGATGTTATACAAAAATGTGGAACGTAATTTGGTGTTTGTATAAAGCGTTCATGGTGTGTGTGTGTGATATGAAGCTAAACGACGCTTGAGTCAAGGTTGGTACACCCAAAATTTTGCAATTCTGAAGCATGTTTGCAATGAAAATGAATTTGTAAACTTAAAAAGGTGTCAAAAACTTCATTTCTATTGGAAACAAAGAAAATTCAAATTTTTCGTAATACTCTTTTCACTTTTAGATCAATTTCGCGATACAAGAGGAAATATGATTTATTCCAGTTTCATGTTTCCCTTTGTCATTTCCAAATGTACTTGAGTGCCATTCTATCATGCGAAGGCAAATATATTGTAATTTTCAATCATTTATCTTCATATTTCATTGATTTTCTACAGTGACCCAACTCTGACTACCATGTTCAACTTTGACTACCTTTTTTTTTTTTAATTGCCTATAACTCCGAAACTTTTGGTACAAATTTTTTGCAATGTGTAGCAAAAACATTGCATTTGAGTAGAACTTTCCAATAATATAAGAGACATCGCAAAAGTTGGCCTGCAGGAGAAGTTATAGAGAAAAGTCAAAACTATATCCAAATCTGACTACTCTCCCCTACTTTGAAAGTAAATTGCTAATAGATATCGATGCCAGATTTTCTTGGGCTAATTGTATTTAAATGATGAATATTTCAGGTTTATTAAATCAAAAAACTTTATTCAGTCTAGATGCGGCAACGCTGTAAAGCTGTCAAATGCAGTAAAGAACGTAGGTTACGTAAGTTAGGTTTGAGTCAGGTAAGAAGTTCCGGCTACAAGCGCGCTAAATTCAAATTCATTAATATTAAAGTTTTTTCAATTCACTTACAGATTGTCAATTATTACACAGGCCAACAAGATTTTGTTGACTAAAATATTATAGCCGATTTTTATAGGATTTTTTCCGTAGAATCCGAATCTGACCTTGAAAATGTCGGATTGGCTCTAGTTTTTGAACAATTTAGGTTAAAAGTTGCCAAAAATCGCATTTTTGGCACTTTTTAACCGCTTGTAAAAAGGTAAAGAGAAATGATAACAGAGCCTACATATGATAAAATGAAAGCTTAAACATTGCCCTTTAAGATCCAAAATAAAAAAACTGTGTATCTTATGATCCGACCAGTAGGGAGCTGTTTTTGCATTGTTACCTACTCGAATTTCGAACAATGGCTTTCAATGATTTCTCTCATAGATCATCAAACTTGCAAAAGGGTTATTTCTACTTATAAAATAAAAGTATAAAAGCTATTTCAGACCCTGATCACAAATTTGATGTACAATTTGCAATTTGACAGTTGGCAGCTGTCAACATAACTGTCAACTGAATAACAAAGTGATTTATTTGAATCAAAATGTCAGACAACAGGTTTTGTGGGTCACAGATCGCAAATTTGATGACCAGTTTTTAATTTGACAGTTGTCAGCTGTCAACATAACTGTCAACTAAATAAAAAAATGGGTTATTTGAATCAAAGTGTCGAGAAAAAGGTTTTATGGGCCACTAATCGCAAATTTGACGACCAGTTTTTAATTTGACAGATGGCAGCTGTCAACATACCTGTCAACTTAACAACAAAGTTAGATGTTGAAATGAAAATGACAATAAAAAGGTTTCCAGGATCACTGATCTCAAATTTGATATCCAATTTTTAGATTTGTTAGTTGACAGCTATCAACATAACTGTCAACTAAATAAAAAAATGGGTTATTTGAATCAAAGTGTCAGGAAAAAGGTTTTATGGGTCATTTATCGCAAATTTGAACACCTGTTTTTTATTTGACAGTTGGCAGTTGCCAACATAACTGTCAACTGAATAAAAAAATGGGGTATTTAAATCAAAATGTCAGAAAAAAGGTTTTATGGGCCACTAATCGCAGATTTGAACACCTGTTTTTAATTTGACAGTTGGCAGCTGCCAACATAACTGTCAACTAAATTAAAAAGTGAGTTATTTGAATGAAAATGTCAGAAAAAAGGTTTTATATGCCGCTGATCGCAAATTTGATGACCAGTTTTTAATTTGACAGTTGACAGTTGCCAACATAACTGTCAACTTAATTAAAAAGTTATTTGTTTTAAGAAAAATACCAGTAAAATGGTTTTTGGGGTCACTGATCACAAATTTGATATCCAATTTTCATTTTGAAAATTTAAAATTGTCAAAATAACTGTCAACTTAATTAAAAAGTGATTTGTTGTTCTCGAAATGACAGTAAAAATGTTCTTGCGGTCACCGATAACGAATTTGAGAACCAGTTTTCTGTTTGACTTTTGACAACTGTCCACGTAATTGTCGACTGAATTATTGTCCTTAACAGGTTAGTCAAAAAAATCCCACTTATTCTAATTGTCTATATAGATCCGATTACTAATTAGATAAATACACTCCAATTAGGATTAAGAAACTTCGACATAATTTTTAATGAATAAAATCTTTCTTTAGCACATTTGGCTGTTCAATTGATAGTTGGCAATAGTCTAATTTTGAAATCGACAAAAATGTATGATTAGTGGACACACACAAAATTTTACTGTAACATTTCATAAAATAAATTACATTTTAGCGAAGTAAACTCTTGAGGTCCCAACTGTCAATTTTTTTAACTGCACAAATTTGCAATCACAATTCCCGAAATCCTTTGTACTTAAATTACATTTTAGCAAAGCTGACAGTTTAGTTAACAGATACAAATTGTTAAATTGCTAACTGGATATCAAATTTCTGATCAGATACATAACAAAAATTTACTGTCATTTTTATTACAACAAAGTACCTTTTCATTAAGTTGACAGTTATCTTAACAGCTGACAAATGTCAAACTGAAATCTGCAAATCAAATTTGTGATCAGTTACCCCACAAACATTTTTACTGTCATTTTTCTTACAATAAAACACTTTTTAATCAAGTTGACAGTTATGTAGTCAGTTGTCAAAAGTCAAACTGAAAACTGGATATCAAATTCGTGATCAGTGACGCTGAAAACCTTTTTAGTGTCATTTTGAGTACAACAAATCACTTTTTAATTAAGTTGACAGTTATTTTGACAGCTGTCAACTTTCAAATCAAAAATTGGACATCAAATTTGTAATCAGTGACCCCAAAAACTATTTTACTGTCATTTTTCTTACAACAAATCACTTTTAAATTAAGTTGACAGTTATGTTGACAACTGTCAACTCTCAAACTAAAAACTGGATATCAATTTCATGATCAGTGACCCTGAAAACCTTTTTAGTGTCATTTTGAGTACAACAAATCACTTTTTTATTAAGTTGACAGTTATTTTGAGCGCTGTCAACTTTCAAATCGAAAATTGGACATCAAATTTGTGATCAGTGACCCCAAAAACCATTTTACTGTTATTTTTCTTACAACAAATCACTTTTAAATTAAGTTGACAGTTATGTTGGCAACTGTCAACTCTCAAATAGAAAATTGCATATCAAATTTGTGATCTGTGATCCCAATAACGTTGTTACTGACATTTTTATTTCAACAAGCTACTTATTAATTTAGTTGACATTTATGTTGAAAGCTGCCGACTGTCAAATTGTAAACTAGATAACAAATTCGTGATCATCGAACCATAAAACCTTCTTACATACGTTTTTATTAACATAACTCATTTTTTTCTTCAGTTGACAATTACGTTGACAGTTGTCAACAGTCAAACAGAAAACTGGCTACCAAATTCGTTATTGGTGACCCCAAAAAACATTTTAACTGACATTTTTGTACAACAAATAACTTTCAAATTAAGTTGACAGTTATGTTGATAGCTGTCAACTAACAAATCTAAAAATTGGATATCAAATTTGAGATCAGTGATCCTGGAAACCTTTTTATTGTCATTTTCATTTCAACATCTAACTTTGTTGTTAAGTTGACAGGTATGTTGACAGCTGCCATCTGTCAAATTAAAAACTGGTCGTCAAATTTGCGATTAGTGGCCCATAAAACCTTTTTCTCGACACTTTGATTCAAATAACCCATTTTTTTATTTAGTTGACAGTTATGTTGACAGCTGACAACTGTCAAATTAAAAACTGGTCATCAAATTTGCGATCTGTGACCCACAAAACCTGTTGTCTGACATTTTGATTCAAATAAATCACTTTGTTATTCAGTTGACAGTTATGTTGACAGCTGCCAACTGTCAAATTGCAAATTGTACATCAAATTTGTGATCAGGGTCTGAAATAGCTTTTATACTTTTATTTTATAAGTAGAAATAACCCTTTTGCAAGTTTGATGATCTATGAGAGAAATCATTGAAAGCCATTGTTCGAAATTCGAGTAGGTAACAATGCAAAAACAGCTCCCTACTGGTCGGATCATAAGATACACAGTTTTTTTATTTTGGATCTTAAAGGGCAATGTTTAAGCTTTCATTTTATCATATGTAGGCTCTGTTATCATTTCTCTTTACCTTTTTACAAGCGGTTAAAAAGTGCCAAAAATGCGATTTTTGGCAACTTTTAACCTAAATTGTTCAAAAACTAGAGCCAATCCGACATTTTCAAGGTCAGATTCGGATTCTACGGAAAAAATCCTATAAAAATCGGCTATAATATTTTAGTCAACAAAATCTTGTTGGCCTGTGTAATAATTGACAATCTGTAAGTGAATTGAAAAAACTTTAATATTAATGAATTTGAATTTAGCGCGCTTGTAGCCGGAACTTCTTACCTGACTCAAACCTAACTTACGTAACCTACGTTCTTTACTGCATTTGACAGCTTTACAGCGTTGCCGCATCTAGACTGAATAAAGTTTTTTGATTTAATAAACCTGAAATATTCATCATTTAAATACAATTAGCCCAAGAAAATCTGGCATCGATATCTATTAGCAATTTACTTTCAAAGTAGGGGAGAGTAGTCAGATTTGGATATAGTTTTGACTTTTCTCTATAACTTCTCCTGCAGGCCAACTTTTGCGATGTCTCTTATATTATTGGAAAGTTCTACTCAAATGCAATGTTTTTGCTACACATTGCAAAAAATTTGTACCAAAAGTTTCGGAGTTATAGGCAATTAAAAAAAAAAAAGGTAGTCAAAGTTGAACATGGTAGTCAGAGTTGGGTCACTGTAGAAAATCAATGAAATATGAAGATAAATGATTGAAAATTACAATATATTTGCCTTCGCATGATAGAATGGCACTCAAGTACATTTGGAAATGACAAAGGGAAACATGAAACTGGAATAAATCATATTTCCTCTTGTATCGCGAAATTGATCTAAAAGTGAAAAGAGTATTACGAAAAATTTGAATTTTCTTTGTTTCCAATAGAAATGAAGTTTTTGACACCTTTTTAAGTTTACAAATTCATTTTCATTGCAAACATGCTTCAGAATTGCAAAATTTTGGGTGTACCAACCTTGACTCAAGCGTCGTTTAGCTTCATATCACACACACACACCATGAACGCTTTATACAAACACCAAATTACGTTCCACATTTTTGTATAACATCTTAATGAACAACTTTAGTCAACTTAATTTGTCTTTGGCATATTTCTGCTACATTTAATTATCTAATTTTGAAACTACAAAAACGTTTTTTGTTGAGCGTATAACACGGACTCGCTTAATGCGTCTATATAGTTCGCACACTTCACTGCAATCCATGTAAAAAGTTCGCTGGCATTGCTAACAAGTATTTACACACAAAGACATATGGATCTACTGTAATAAAACAAAATAAACGCGATGATTCAACTCTGACCACTGTCCAACTCTGACTACTCTCCCCTACCTTGGTTACCGTTTCTTCATAAGAGACCATGATAAATAAATAATTTTTTTAACTTCTAAATTATTTAGCAAAAAATTTTCAAATTTTGCATGCTTTTTTGTTGTACCAAATAATATCATTTCTCAAAATTTAAAAAATTTCTGACATTTTTTAATGTTTGTCCGATTCCTCATTAACGTATATTACCTATGTAATTTACCTTTCTACATTTCTACATAATGTGGCATAGGTCAGTTCACGTACATTTAATCACGTTTAGTTACTTGTATTAAATTGGTACAGTGCCAGTATGTGCATAGAGGAGAGGAGGAAAGTAACAAAAATCAATTTTTTGATGATAACATCAAAACTATTTGTCGGATAAGTTCTGTAAACATACTAATCGAAAGCTTGGACCTTCACCTATTAAATAAAATTGGAATTAAACATAAATAATAATTAGATAGTCAACAGCAGGACTTTTTAATCAGCTCTTTGTTTGTTACTATCCTCCTCACCCTTGAGGTGGAAAGTAACAGCACGAAAAAGGAAAGTAACACTTAAAAATTAAGGCTAACATTTCAAATATAAAACTGCTATTAATTAAAATTATTTTTATTATGAACATATAAAAAAGACAAAGTAATATTAACTACATTTTGTACATAATTGGCACATATTTTTACACTTTTTTGTAATCAAGCTTTTTTTATCTATTTAATATTCGTTCCATAGCTATGACGTTAAAAAGCATCGTTTTTAAAAAAATTCCAATCAATAGTTCAATATTTCATCACTAAAATATGAAATAAACATATAAAATCACATAGTTATAAAAAAGGAGGATGTTTATAAAAATAAAGCATGGAAAGTAACACGTTGTTACTTTTCTCCTCACCCCTCTTTTCCTTGCATTTCAAAAAACAAGTTTAAATTACACAAAAGTATTTTATATTTTTTAATTATACACAAGTACAACCTAAAGGTAGATAATTAAGCTTCAAAATTACGAAAAGCACGAAATATTTATAAAATCAAAGAAATATGATATTTTGAAAATTTACACTGAAAAACTTTAGTGATCAATATTTAGTAAACGACTATTAATGTGGGGAAAAAATGGCGTAACTGGAAAAATTTAGTAGTCAGGCGATCAAAATGGTTGCGCACACTAGCAAGTAAAGCGTGTAGTTGTGAGTGGTGGGGGAACGGAGGTTTGATCGCCTGACTACTAAATTTTTCCAGTTACGCCATTTTTTCCCCACATTAATAGTTGTTTTCTAAAAACTGAACGTCTCTTACTAAATATTGATCACTAAAGTTTTTCAGTGTAGGCAAAAACTTACTTTTATCGTAATTTTTGCACAACATGTCAATATCAGACATACGGTTCCCAAACCAGCTCGCGCATGATATAGGGAAGGTAGAGGGGGTAAAACTGGACAAAAAATTACTTTGGGACCATGTCTCTTCGCTGATTGGTTTAGAAGTTATAAGCGTTGTTACTTTCCACCTCTGTTACTTTCCTCCTCGGTCTCCCCTATTTTTTTTTTAACAGTATGATGTACTGGCCCTGTACTTGCATTATAATCTTACTATGTACTCAAATTTTCAAATTATTTTTCAAGATGCTAGATTAGTACGACTTTGGTATGACTCCATATTTATTTAGTACGCGTGCTAACTGAAAATCTTAAAGTTTTTATGAATTACATACAAGTGTAATACTAGTACGATACAAGTACGTCATACAAATGTAATGAAAAGGTACATACATACTGGCACTATTATGGCCTATTTACACCTTCGAAAAAAAAAAAATTTTTTGCATGAGAGTAAAGAGTTCAGATACACAGTCTGTCCTCTTCCCTCCAATGCGAAAAAAATTTTTTTTTTTGAAGGTGTAAAAAGGCCATTATAGTTTAGAATCAGTACTTCAAAAATCAGTATCATTATACTCGTATATAGTAGTAGTATAATGCAATGGTACGTATTGTACGCTGGTTATCTGGGTAGATATACATTATACATTTGACATTTAAATTACCTAGCTTTCTACGTTTTCTACGTATATTACGTGGGAAATGCGCATTCCAAAGAAATTACAAACTGATAAAGGTAAAGAATTTTACAATTCGCAATTTGAAGAATTAATGAGCATTTATAAGATCAACCTATATTCAACCTATATAGTAATCTCAAAGCATCCAATTGTTTAGCGATTTCTTTCGAATAAGTTAAAGTTAACTTTTGGAAAAGTTACAGTTAACTTTTGGAAAAGTTAAAGTTAACTTTCGGAAAAGTTAAAGTTAACTTTTGGAAAAGTTAAAGTTAACTTTTGAAAAAGTTAAATGCAATTAACATGTAGATCCCATAAGAATGTAAGTTAACTTTCAAAAAAGTTAAAGTTAACTTTTGGAAAAGTTAAAGTTAACTTTTGGAAAAGTTAAAGTTAACTTTTGAAAAAGTTAAATTATGAAAAAGTTAAATGCAATTAACATGTAAATCCCATATCGAGTGTTTTTGTGAACATTAATAAAGAGTTATCTTAAAAGGTTAGGTATTAGTTTTCCTGAAAAAAAAACAATTTTTATTTTATCCAAAGTAATTTATAATTATAAAATATAAATATTATATAATTTAAACATTTCGTAAAATAAAAAAACTTTTGGCTGTTACTATACACCAACTTAACAAAATAAAATAGTGCTATCTTAACCACAGTATTTTTTTCTTTAGAATAGATTTTTTTATAAACAATAAATATAAAGTCATAAGAAATATTGTAATATAAAAGGAAAAGAAACCTAAGTGTTTTTAAAAAATTCTTTTCGGATATGAATAATTAAAAAAAGGTGCTGCAACTTAGCATTTTTTGTTTTTTGGTTGGCGAACCTGACTGCTGACAACATAAAGTACAGGCATAAGTGCGATTGGTCAAAATACACACGTTGATTAGAAATGCTTTTAATAAATTAATTTTAAACATATTTAAAAAATGTATTTATACTTTCTTTATATAAAATATATTTCATGAAGTTTACTTTTTCTTAAAGTAAAATTATTTAATCATAATAAATATGTTAAAAGATAGTAATAATGTGACGCGTTCTGAAGAAAGGGACCTAAGAAGTAAAAAATCGTTTTTCGGTTTATTGATGTTTTAATTTAATCAAAGGTTCCTTTTTCATTATCTAAAGTCAGAAAAGGTTTTTATTTAATAATTTTCAAGTTATAACAATTCAAATCTTTTAGGTTATGTCTAAAAGGTCAGCTTTGTACGCTTTATAATACCGATAATATCATTATATTATTCCACTTATCATTATTTACAGCATATTTGATAATTCTTTTTTAATATAATTGTTGATATGAAATTTATAAGATATAGACTGCTCAGCGCTTAGGAATGTTAAAAAAGACTTATTGTTAGTATTACATGTACAATCCACTGTATGTGATTCGATACAATACAAAATACAATTAAATTTTTTACAGTTCCAATGCATTTTCTGTTGGTGGAGAGTAAATTATGTATTTTACAACTGTAAAATTTAGTACATTTGTACTGAAAGGAGAAGGTGAATTTTAAAACGATGTGGCAATTTCATCCTCCTCTCCTTGTTCCTGTCTATTTCATGCGTCAGTAACAGCGATAGAGGAAGAGAAAAATAGCAAAACTCTTTGGCTTAAGCCCAAAGCACAACGAATACGGTTACGGGAGCGGGGCATGAGATAATAAAGGACAGAGACTGTTTCTGTCTTTTTCTGTCTCATGCTCTGGTCCCGTAACCGTATTTTTATCTGCTTAGGCCTTTAGGGGGATCGTGGACCTTTCTTTTTTAAGCTAGACTGAATATACATCGCTTGAGTATCCGTTCACATTGGCCACGCGCATCTCGTTTGCGCACCATACGTCAAATCAGGCCCAACGTGACCCACCCCCCTAATCTACCTGCTAATCTTGGTATTTTGAAAATTTAAGTCCCAATACATTTTGGGTTTGGTAGGTGGGTGGTGTTGGGAATAGAGTAGTTTCTGTCAAAACATATACTAAGTGGGTGGGGGGGGGGGTGTTAGGCATATGATACATACATTGAAAACATATACTAGGTGGACAATGGGTGATAGTACCAAAGACATGTAACTTATTTCTAAGATAAAAGTTAACAACAATTTATGGTTTATGCAAATTCTACAGATGGATGAGGTCATAAACACATGCAATTAGTCCTAAGGTAAAAGTTAACAACAATACACAGTTTATGCAAATTAGAAAGGTTAAGATTTTAAGTTAAACTTAGTGCGATTCGATTGCAGCGCCGTCTATGGAGAAATCCCCCGCTTGAAAAACCTGAAAGTAGAGGTACCTTTAAATTCCCGCGCAAAAGTAAGGGTAAAAATTTAAAATGACGTAGGAGAATCCCCAAGAGAATGCCGACATATGGTAATACCGACTAAGGGTAACCGATTTCGGAAATCTACCTTACCGTCGAGCAAGCAAGTAATCTGCATTACCGACACAAGGTAACACGCGCGAAATCTGCATTACCGACCGACGGTAATTTATCAACAAACCGCTAAAAATCCACTGCAGGTAACTGACTAGGGCGCCACCTGGTGGCGAAAATCGGAACTGTGCGCTGGTTCTCTCTTTGCTATACTACTAATAATTACAAAATTTAAGGAGAATAATTGAAATTTGAAAACTGTTGACAATTATAGAAAAAATTATAGATTTATTAATAATGAAATTAAATTTATTTCAACTGATATTTTTAAATTAAAATTTTAATTAATGTAAATATATTTTTTAAAAAGTAGCTGGTTTCAAACAAAAAATATATAAGTTTCAAACTTGAAGTGTGGACAGGCAATATGAATTAAAGAATGAAAGAATTTGCCAATTATTTCGTAAAATATTATTCTCCTAAATATTAGATAATATTCTCGGATTTTCAGGTATTCCGAATATTTCCTATTCCTAAGTATTCTCATGTACCCCTTGGAGAATATATTCTTTGTACTCTTTAAAATGGTTTTTTTGATATAAAAAAAATGTTACTGAACATCTGAATGTAAAAAATTCTATAAATCAGCTTGAAATAAAATATTAAAACTTTTTTTAGATTTATTTTTAAAAGTATTAAGTTAAAATTTTGAAAACTTTTTCGACTCTTTATATTTTAAATTAAAACTTACTTCAGCTTTTACAGCACAATATGACAGACTAATTTAGTTTTTTAATAATTATTTAAAATGTATTTTTCAAGCTTGTCTTTAAAAACTTTATGCATAAAAATTTTGAAAATAATTTTGAATAAAAAATTTTTTCGATTATTTAACTCGACAATTTTCCAAGAATTAATATTAAATTAGCTTTTTTAAAAAGTGTCTAAAAGTTTTCTCCGATTTCATCTAAAAGTGCTTACTGCACATCTGAATTAGAGTAATTTCCGAAATTTAGACTTCAGAAATAAAAAAAACAAGTAAGTAGACATTCTTCTTGTTTAATATTTACTTTTTTCTCGAAGCAGGACTTAAAACTTAGTTATTTTTAATTTTTAAAAATTATGAACTCTAAAAAGAAAATAATAAAATTAAAAAGCAAAAAAGAGTAATAACAAGAAAATTCTTTTTTTACAAATTATAATTTATTTTACATGACTGAGATTTTTAATTATTTTTATTTTATTATATCTAAATTCTTTAACATATTTTTTAATTATAATTTAAAAATAATTAACACAAAATAGAAATAAAGTAGACAATGGTCAGTTAACTATGTTATAAATAATTATCTCATATTGTAGTGACTAGCTTCAGCTCTTTTACAATAAAAAATGATTTTTTTTTCTTCTATATTTTTTAATTGCACTTTTGGCAATACCAATGTATTGTTTTTGGGCACTTTTTTAGATTGACGCATGATTGGTGAAACCATTCCAAACAGGAATCACAACGAATGGATCGATTACTCTGGTTAGCAGGTTCGACCGGATCAGAAATGTCAATCTGACAGTTTCCACAGTACCAAACATTATCATCTTTTTTAATTTCAAGCAAATTAGTTACTGCCATCCAAGCGTCAACATTAAAATATTTTTTTATTAGTAGAATGTTCACTTCATCATCCAAAATGGCAGTACTAACTTTTTCAGGTCTTATTTCAACCTCATTTTCTTCAATTTTTGCACCCTTTAGTGCCTTCTCTACAACTGAATCAGCTACTATCCACTTTAATGTCTGACGAATTTTGGCTTCCGCACCCTTCCTTAGAAACGGAATAGAACTGTTCTTTTTTAAATATTGCTTTTTAGAAAGGCCTATGACTGTTGTTGTCAAGGAATTCCTTGGCCGTCCTCTCATCTTTATTGCTGGAGGCATCTTAATGTTATCTAGTTTGTTCATATCTAATAACATGAAATCATTCTTTTGACCGACATTAATTATTGCAAAGTCACTTTCAACTGACGACAGATTTATAACTTCGCAATTTAAATCCATAAGAACACATGGTGCTGAGGATTCTAGCAGTATTTCCTCGTCCTTCGGTGGTGCGTCCTCGTTCTCCGAAAGCAAGGCCTCGCTTTGTGTAATCGATTCTTGATTTTCTTCAAGAAGAATCTGGCTTGATGCTCCTTCATCGTTTTGATGCAAGGCCTCGTTTGGTGGAAGCAACTCTTCATTTTCTTCAAGAGGAATCTGATTTGTAGCTCCTTCATCGTTTTCATGCAAGGCCTCGTTTTGTGGAAGCGACTCTTCATTTTCATCAAGAGGAACCAGGTTTGATACTTTTTCCCCGTTTTCTAATACACGAGACATCTCATCTACTTCCTCATGCGGAAGTGGTATCTCACTTCCATTAAATGATACCTCGTTAGTTGAAAGCGATGACAAATCTTCAGGAAGAGGTGATAATATAAATTCTTTCTTGGCTAGAATACGTTCTTTAACCTACAAAAAAAAGCGAAATTTATATTTTGTATTGGCGCTCAGAAGCAGTTATTTCTTTGTCTAAGTATATTCTCATGCTACGATATACTGGAGTGCATTAAAATATTCCATGAAATAAATTAGTTAGAATTTTCATTTCTCGAATTTGTTTTCAATCAAATGTGAATTAAACCGAATTTTAACTGAACACATTAATTAGATCCACATTAGTTCGTCTTAGTTTTTATTTAGCAAGATTTTCAGTTTACTGAGTTTCTCGGTAACTTTTTTTAAAAAGAATTTTGAATAAAGTGAATTTTAATTTAGTATAATTATAAATTTTGAAGTGAGATGAATCTTTAAATTCAGAATTTCCATTTCGAAAAATGAAAGTTAGTCAACAAAGTAATTATATCTAATGAAATTTTATAGAAATTGTATATTGTAACTAATGAGTTTTATATAATTTTGAATTGCAATTACTCAAAAACCACAACGTTCTTTTGTTGAAATTTTTTTTGGAAATAGTCGTCATAGTAAAGATTATTTTCCATAAGAATTTAACTTGCTTCCGATTTTGGTACAAGAGAACATTTTTATTTATATTTTTTTAAAGGTAATTATTTAAATATGCTAATAATGACCAGAAATCGTGTAATTGATCACAACCGTTTATATTTTAAATATATCACATTATTAGCTTAAGGATGTTCTCTCCATTGACATAACCTTAAACTTAATAATGGCTTTTCTTTTCACATCGAATAAAAATGAAAAAATGGTATTATAATTAAGTTTGGAACCAAATTTTGAAAGATACAAAGGTTAATTTTTCCTAAAAAATTTGTCGTAGCTAAAATTTGATGTCAAATATTTTCACTAGATTCAAAGAAAAAACATAAAAGGTTAAATAATTATTATTTGACAACAAATTTTTTGTGAAATGTGAAACTGGATATTTTAAAATTTGGTGAAATTAACATTATTAATATCTTTATTTAGCTAAAAAATCACTTCTAAAATTGAATTTTTTAATGAAAAGAGTTTAAAAATATATTAAAAAATTTAATTAAAAAAAAAGTGATATGTTTGAAATATAAACACTTTTGATAAATTACACGTTTTCTGACAATATTTGCACATTTGCATCCAAAAACACTGCAAACTTTTCTAAAAATTAGCTTTTTATCGAATTTTTACGAAATTTGTTGAGAAAACGAGAAATAGAGAAAAATAAAGAAAATTTTTTTTATATTTTTTTGAAGAGGGACAACTTTTATTTAGGAAAATTTTTTGATATCTACTTAGTGTATTTTTTGAGAAAAATACAATTTTCCTTTAAAAAAATAAAAAATAATTTTTTTCTCTCCTGCCATAATCAGACACAAGTTAAATTCTTATGGAAAATAATCTTTTCTATATGACGACAATTTTCAAAAAAAATTTCAACCAAAAAAAAGTTGGTGTTTTTGAGTAGTTGCAATTTAAAAATTTTTAGTACAACGGCCGCCATTTTGTTCTTTTACAACATTTTTGAAAATTTTCAATTGATTTTAAAAGAGGACTAACAACTTTTTCAGGCCTGAAAAAAAGAATAAGATATTCCAATCATTTAAATTACACTTATAAGGGTTTTTTTTAAATTTTAAATAAACGGCAGTTCCGAATTCAAAAATTAAAATCTTTATAACCCCATAAAAATTTTTTTATCAGACAAACAAAAAAATACGTGTTGTCTGAAATTCTTTGAAAAATAACTTTTCGGAAATAAAATTGATTTTCAGTTTCGACCATGTCCAGTCTGCCTGATTTGAAATGAATTTGGTCTAGAACATTTAACTCCCTGAGACAAATTAGTACCATTAGATAATGACATGTTTTTAATTGTTACATTGAATTTCCGTTTATTTTAAATATAAATTCTTTATATTATATTTATTTATATTCGTATATATTATATGAAGTTAATTATATATCAATATAACCGAATGCAGATTATTTTATTATAATTTCGTTTTTATGTAACGGGACTCAGAGAGTACTTTTTTGAGAAAATGCGACTAAATCACGTTTTTACACATTTGTTTTTCGATTATTTTTCCCATTTCACAACAGAATTGTGATAAAACAAGGCGTAAAAAAACATTTTATTTTGAATAAATAATAAAATTTTATTTTTGGATAAAATTCTTTTTTAATTTTTATGAGTTCGAATCTTGAGAAATTTTAAACTCAAAATTATGTTAATTATAAAACTTCACAGTTTTCTTACTACAAATAAATGTAATAATAATAATAATAATAAATAATTTTTTAAACTTTTAAACTTTTTGATGGATTTTCTTTAAATTGTGAGAAAACATTTTTTTAAATATGAGGCATTATGCCTGAACTGCCCCAGTCAAAAATTAGAATGTCCTATAACTTTGGTAAATTTTTGCCCTACATGATAGTATTAAATTCCTACAACATTAGCTCTATTGAAAAAAATTTGTATAAAGTAGAGGGGGTTGAAATTTTGACTTTTTAAGTGACACCGTCATTTTCCAGTTTGGATAATAATGGAGCAACTTAATAAATTTTAATTTATATTTAGCGAATTTCAAAGCTTTTATCATGCACTTTTTAAATAAAAAAGAATTTAAAAAAAAAATTATAAAAATTTGTAACCTTTCTTTTTTTTAAAATTAAGTCTTATTTTTTTTTCAATCGAAAGATGAGATTTTTTTCAACAAAATATATAAAACTGGAAATGGGAAGATAATGGGTTTTCGAGAAACTGTAAAAAATAAGTAAAAAAGTATATAATTTCCATAAATTTAACTTCAAAAATTAGAAAAAAAATGAATTTCAAATTTAAAAAATAAATAATAATGTTCAAAATGTTTCTCAAAGGAAATAAAAAAATATTTTTAAATAATTTTTAAAAATCTGTTGTTAATAACTTATTTACCAAATTTTTATTACTCACAACTTAAAAAATTTTTTAAACTTATTTAAATGTTTTTAACTCTCTGACTTAACAATTTTTCATTAACCTTAGATAAAATTTTAAACAATAACTGGAAGTTTTTTTCCATTTTCAACTCAAAAATTTTAAAGTACATCTGGATTAAGTACAATAATTTCCATAAATAAAATTTCAAAACTTAAAAAAAAAGAACTTGAAAATTTTTTTGTTTAATCTGGATAATTTTCCTCAAAGTAAGACTTAGAATTAATTTTGATTATAAAAGTTCTTTTAAGATTTTTAGAGTTTAAATCTTGAGAATATTTTAAATTAAAAATGTTTTGAATCACTTGTCTCTATAATTTGCGGAGAATTGACCTTATTATTTTAAAAAAGTAAAAGTATTAGTTAAGCATTATTTAAAATGTAAAATTGAAAGCTTTTTGACGATTCCAAATAAAAAATTTACTTAAAATTTAAATAAGAAAGATTTGCAAAACAGACTTCAATAATTATTAAGCAAAGAGTCTCGTAATTTTTATTAAATTTAAAAAGCTTTGAAATTTTTAGCAGTTTGACTAACATATATACTAAATACAATGTTTTAGAAACATTTTTATAAATCATTCTGTTTGAAAAACAGAATTATTCATTTCATATCTAATGGTATTACTTAAGAAACAAATATTTTAATTAATTTTTAATTAAGAAATATGAAACTTACTTTTTTCAAACTTTAACCATTAACAGAAAAAAGAATTATCGTAAATTTATTCATAGATTTTTATGCAATAATACTAACTTCAGAAAAGAACTGCATGCTCTCATAAAATTTTGAAGTTGACATCTCGGAAAGTAACTTGTTGATCTCAAGTAACTCATTTTTCCCTATTTTCAATTTCTGACCCTGTGTTAAACTTTTGATTTTAGTTTCAGGTGTTTCATGAGAACAAATTCTCAATTCAGGTTGCCGGGAATTTTCGCTGCGACATTTTTCGAAAACTCGTTGGTTCTGCATATAGTAGGTCTGTGTCCAACGTTGTAAACACAAACTTTCATCCGCTAGTGAAACATTGAGATATTCTCTTGCTGCAAAAATATGCCTGTAAACCAATGTATTTTTCAAAATCAAAATCGAAATAGGTATTACTATAAAAGTTTGTTTGAATTTTATTAATTTCTAATGAACAATATGAAAGTATTAACATCTTGGATATTAAGTAAGTCTCTACTAAATTGGAGACATCTGGGTAACGTAAATTTTGTTATTATGAAAAGTGAGATACGGGTCTTCTCAAAATGTAAATAATTTTTAATTAAAAAAGGAAAATTTTCTATTAAATAATGTAAACTTCAAGAAAAAATTACATTTCAATAAAAATTTTAGAATTTCGACTAAAAATGATAAACTTTTAATTAAATTGTTAATTTTCTTACTTGAGTGAAATACGTTTTTAAACTATACCAAATTGTATTTATAGTTTTAATTAAAAATTATACTTGTATTCAGAAATTTTTTTCTGGTTTAAAATTTAACTATATCATTAATTTTTTTCTTAATTCTTTTGTGCGAAAAATGTTTTTTTTGTTTAAAATTTTACTTTTTTTTATTAGAAATACATATTTTTTAATTGAAAATAAACTTTTAATTTTGATAACAGGTAAACTAAAAAATAACCAGGTATTTAATTAATCCAAATTAGTAGACACTGTTTAAATAAAAAGCGTAAACAAAATTTATTTACCTGCAAGGAAGTCCCATTGATAAGTGCACATCGCAGCTGCAGCTTTTGTCGGTGATAATTCGAGATTTATTTGAATTAGTACGCTGTACCGTCAAATCACCATTTTCAGGATCCAATCCGGTAACTTCATAAAACTTTCTTTTTTCTAACTCCTGTCTAACAAATTGAAACGCGTAATTTGTTAGATGTTTACTATAAAATTGTTCGGCACTATTTTTTTCAAATGGTACAGCTCGTCTCTTTAAATACGAGTATGCTGCGACAACATCTCGCTCAGTCTGCCGAGTTGAAATTAAAATAAAGAAATCTTTAATAAATTTCTCTAAAGTCGCGTATCTGGCTGCAATAGATTTTATTTTGCCATTTAAAGATTCCAACCGATTATTTGTAGTATTTAAAAAAGAAAGTTTTAAAAAGTCACCACAAAGAGTCCATTCCTTTCTTAAATGGTGCCAATTTTTGTCAAAATACTCTTGAACAGAAATTGGGGTTTCTGTTTTTAATTGTTCATATAGATTCGAGTATTCATCTTCAGATTTTGAATAAATCATTTTCTGAATAATCTTTTTGGCCGTTTCTTTTTGTCCACTAGTTATTCCTAGTTTTTCAGTGGTCAGTTCTCTATGGAATGTTCTTTGTGAGTGATAAATGCAAATAAGTAATTTTGCGGCTGGAAAGCTCTGCTTTATTACTTCACGCTCTGTAAAATCAAATCCTTATCAGCCATCACTGTGATAATCTTGTCCCATGCGGGATGCTTTTCTTTAAATTTATCCATAAACCACTGGACATTCTCAAAGGTTTCGTGCATTAAAATGGATCCTGCTACAATTTCTGTATAGCCTTGGGAATCTTCAACAACTATTAGGTACAAAGGTGCTCTTAAATCAAGAAGCTTGTAAGTAGCATCTACTCCAATAAATTCTGGATAAGCTTCAAATAATTTTTTCATTTGTTCCGTGACAAATAAAATTCCTTCGAAAGTTTCATCTTTGACTAAGACTTCGCAATCTGCACCTATAATTTTAGTACATAAATAATTTTACCAAATTTTTAAATGTCATAGTTATTTAATTAGATTTTTTTTTAAGATTTAATTTTTTAAGCTTTATAAAATTATTAAGAAGTCAAATAAAGAAAATAATGTTGGTTATTTTGATGTTACTCTCAAATCTGTTCTAAAGAGAAAAAAAAACCCATTTCTTATTTTGAAATAAAAGAATATTTAGAGAATAGCAAAATTAACGCGCGCCCAAGCGCGCGACAAACTTTGGGATTGTTGTTGGTCATTTAAAACTATAAATTTTTGCAAATTTAAATAATGGAAATTACGAAATTTTGGAGAATATATCTACAAATTGACGAAAATAATTGCCAGTTGAAAAAAATTTCGAAAAATGACTACATAATTACACAATTGAAAGAAATATTGTCAAAAAAATTAAACAATGAATATTAAATTTAAACAAAATATTTGAAGAATTATAGGAATAACGTTTCGAAGTAATTTCAAATTGAAAAACTGGATTGGAAATCGAAAAAAATAATTAAAATTGACAAAAATATGTAATAAAAAATTGAGGAAATAAATTGAATATTTAAGAATTAAATTAAAATTTGAAAAAATAATTGATAACTTGAACAAAAATCACAAAAAGACGAAAAAATTCGACGATTAAAAACAGAATTAAAAAAATGTCTAGATTAATACACAACCGAACAAAATAATTTAAAAAATCAAAGAACAATTATAAAATTTTAAAATAATGATTGAACATTGAAAAAATAATTGAAAATTGCGGAAAATAATAAATAATTGAAATAAATAGTTGAAAAATGACGAGAATAGTTAAAACATTTATGAAAATATGTGAAAAATAACGAAAATAACTGTTAATTAAAACAAAATTCGAAAAATGACAAGATTATTAGACAACTGAAAAAAATAATTTAAAAAATTGAACAAGAAATTTTAAATTAAAAGAAAATAATTGTACATTGAAAAATTAAGAAAAATACAGGAATAATTGTTGGAAATAATTTCAATTTTAACAACTGGATTAAAAATAGGCAAAAATAATTAAAATTGAAAAAAAAATAATTAAAAATTGAAGAAAGCAATTTAAAATTGAAGAATGGAAATAAGAATGGAATAATTGAATTCAAAATTAAAGAAACTTAATTGTAATCGAAATAGTAATAGAAAAAAGGCGATAATAATAATAATAATAATAACAATTGAATTGAAAATTTAAAACAATTTTGGTGAGTGAAAAAAATAATAGACAAAATTCGAGAATTATTGAATATTAAGTAATTAATGGATAATCAATAAAAATAATTGAAAATTAAAGAAAATAGTTGAGAATAATAAATTGTAAATTAAAAACTGATGAAAATCATGGATAAAATTGTAGAAAATAAATGAAAATTTAAGAATTGTATTAAAATTTCAATAAAATAATTGATAACTGAAAGAAAATTTACAAAATGACTAAAATAATTAAATATTAAAGAAAATAATTTAGAAATAAGGAAAATAATTGACCCTCGAAAGAAAAATTTTAAATCTGTCGAGAATAATCGACAACAGAACAAAATATCTAACAAAGTTTAAGAATAATTATACAATTTAAAGAGAATAATTGTATATTGAAAACTGTTGAAAATTATAGCAACATAAACGCGCGTCCGGACGCTCGAAAAACATTAAATTGTTTCTAACTATAAATTTTTGCAAGTACAAATAAGATTAATAATTTAATAAAATTTGTTATTCAAATAAACTTAATATTTTAGATAAATATAACTTTCATTCTATGCAAATTAAAATCGCTGCCGACTTCCTGAAATAAACAAATAAGTAAAAGTAAATAAAAAATGTTTTAAAAAAGCACGAATTTTTCAATTTTATATTTAAACAAGAAAAAATAATAAAAGAAATAAATAAAAGAAGAAAATAGCATAGGGAGATACATTACAAAAAGTTGAAATATTTTTGTTGAAAGAATAGTTTTTTGAACAAAATGTATTCAAACTTCTATAATTTATACAAACTTCAATTGTTCCAAACTTCTATTGAGAATAATTTATATTCTTCAAAAGTTCTAACAATTCAAGTTTTAATTTTTTTTTAAATTTCAAATAGTTCCAAACTTAAAAGTTAAAACAGTTTAAACGAAATGTTGACTCAAATTTATTTTAACTTCGATTAATTCGAGTTTTTATTTATTAAAGTCTTAAGACTTAAATACCCAATTATTTTTATCTCCTACATTTACAAACAAACATATATAAACTTAATTTTATTTATACGGTTCTAAAGTGCTTTAAACTTTAATTAGTATAGGAATTACAAAGTTATTCATATTTTAATACTAATAAACTTCAGTTAGGTATTTTAAACTTTTAATTGATTAAATTTTAATTAATAAAAATTTTAATCAATTCAAATTGGAACTATTATAAACTTTACTTATTTTCAAAATCTAATAATGCATATTTAAATTATTTTAAACATTAACTATTATATAAAAACTTCTAATTATACAAAAAAAGTTATTGTATATTTTAGCTTTAATCAGTCTAAATTTTGAAAATAATAATTTAGATTATAATTTGAATCAATGAAAATTGGACCTAAAGAAATTTTAAATTAAGTGAAATTTATATATTTACAAAAAAAAATTAAAATTATGAAAAGTTTAAATGTTTAGTTATTAATAATCAGAATAATAAAAACGCAAGGTTTGATTAAAATTTAGATAATTTAAAGTCTTACAAACAATAAAAATTTTGCTGAATTCAAACTTTAATAAATTAAAACTGAAATACTTATATATTGATTTTTAACTACTAATTTAAATTTTCATTAAAAATAACTATTTCGAAATTTTAATTATCTCAACAAGAACATTTCAGGCTAATTTATGTTGATAGAATTAAATTTTAATTTACTAAAAATGTTAGTATATGGAAATTTCAGTTCAATATTTTAGGATAAACTATATTTTAATTAATTTATATTATATTTATTTAGCCCGCTATAGAATTGTCAAAAATCAATGAAATCCAGTAATTAATTAATGTAATCCAGTATTCTTCCAAAATATTTTCCGAGTTTAAAATGAAAAAAACAGGCTTAATTTTTTCAGTTAGAAACAAATAGGGGGGGGGGGGTACGAGCATAACATTTCTAAATTTTTTTACCACCTCTAATGTATGTACGTCCACACGAAAAGGCACAATTTGTCGATTTTATTCTCCGAGATACTCGCATCTCTCTAAAAGTGGTTCAGAATTTCCATTTTTTTTTTTTTTTGCTAAAAAACCCACCTTGTAATGTGAGACGAAAATGAAGTCGAATGTTTATTTTATAGAATTTGTTTTTAATCAAAAATAAATTAATCTGAATTTTCACTAAGTAGTATTTTCAAGTCACCAGGCTCATATTTGACATAAATTTCTTTTCATGTTTCATCGAATATTAATTCAGCAGAATTATCATTTAACAGAATGTTAATTTAGCCAAATTTTTAACTAACAGAACTTTTATTTGGCCGGAGTTTCATTTTCCCGAATTTATATTTACACGAAATCATATTTGATAGAATTCTTAAAACGTCAAATTTCCGAAATTTCTTAAAATGTCCGAATATACATCCGACAGAAACATTTTAGCGCAAATTTTAAAATTGACTAATCAGAAATTATCAGTAAAATTACGATTGATTCATTTTAAATTTTAAGCCAATATTTTACTGCTTGATGTACATTCGGACATTTGCAGTGTCGGACAAATGAAAATTCGACGTTTTTAGAATTCTTTTAAATATGATTTCGTGTAAATATAAATTCGGGAAAATGAAACTCCGGCCAAATAAACGTTCTGTTAGTTAAAAATTTGGCTAAATTAACATTCTGTTAAATGATATTTCTGCTGAATTAACATTCGATAAAATTAATGTTCTTTTAAACAAGGAGTTGGTTAAATAGATATTCCGTGAAAAGAAATTTATGTCCGGGACCATTAGATTTTCAAACTGTTACCCTAGGATGCTATTTTTCTCAAGCATAATTTTGGATTTAAAATTATGGTATAAATATCATAAATTAAAAAAAATAAAAATGTTTTGAAAAATGAACTGTTTTAAAAATTCCATGTGATAAATTGTGAAGAATGTTTAAAAAAGCGAAAAATACAATTGGTAATGGAAAATAATAAAAAAAATTGTAAAAGAAATTCAATTTTTATAAATTTTAATGTTTTCAAAAATAAATAGTTTGAAGTTTAAACTGGTCAAAATGTCAATTTTTTATTTTTTGACATTATGTAATATTAATAGCTTCTAACTATGCTAGGAAAAAAATTGGCACCTCTGAACATCTAAAATTTTGATGTGTTGGGATTTTTCACCAGTACCCCTCCCCCCTCTAAATTTAAAAAATGTTTTAAAAATAGCTTTAAATTTATTTTTATATTTTTTATAAACAATAATTTTAAGAAGAATTAATTACCATATTCATCTTGCAGCATTTGAATAATCTTTTGCAAATCATTTCCATCTTTCTTTCGAGGAATTAAATTTGACAGATCTTTTGAAATAACTTTTTTTCCAGTCAAATCTTGAATATGACTTTTTAGCTTTTTCTTATTTGCCCCCAATTGCAAATATTGCTTCGCCATTTCTTTTTCTTCAGAAGTCAACCGTCTATTACGAGGAAGACATTCTTGCGCCTCCTGTAAAATAAAATTTCTAGATAAATTATCAAATGAATGTTATTATGTGATGATTTTATTTATTTGAATAAAATTATACCTTAATAAGTGCATGATTGTGATTAAAATCCGCACTTTTAATAACTAAAGCGTCGCCAGTACTATTGGCCAAAACTGAAAATTTTGCTGTACAACCACCCTGCAATGACCTGTAAATAAGTATAATATTAATAACAAAAATCAGCTAATATTTATTTAATTCAAATAAAAATAAACTTTACATATAGATTACGAACAAATATACTATTATCAAACGAATTTTTTTTTCAGAAGTTATTGCAAAATTAAAATTCTTGTCACTTTTTTTTAATAAAAACATATTTTTCTTATGAATTAATCAATTTAAATTTACCTTAAATAAAAAGTCATAAGAAAAGTTAAAGAATGAAAAGGCATAAAATAGACTTCAACTTATAATTTGAAAATTTAAAAAAAATTCTGTTTCATAATTTCTTTATAAATTGTTTTAATGTTCTGCACTTTTTAAAAATCTGGGAAAAAATATTAAAATACACTTAAAGTTCTAAGGAATCAAAATCCATTAAGAAAGTGAACATGCAATTATATTATTATTTTATGGCATTCCATGAGAAATCCAGTTTATCGAAAATAAATTTTGTTTATACTTTCTCATTTGATAGTATTATAGATTTTAAATAAGTTATTAAAAATATTGCGAAACTTTTGGGCATACTTATTTAGCACCAAAATACTAAAAAGTAAAATATATTTTTTATGTTACATTTTATAAACAATTTATAAACAAATTATGAAAAAAGTATTTTTCTCTAATTTTTGAACTGTAATAAGTAATTTAAAACCTTATTTTACGCCCTTTAACTCCATATCTAATGTTCATTTAAATCGGTAAGCTCATTGAAGACAAACAAGCTTTTATCAAAAATGACAACAATTTTTACTTTGCAATAACGTTTTTAAAAATTTTTAAATTATTTTTTCATTTGGTGGAGACATTTTTAACAACTAATATTTTTCAACATTTCGATAAAAAAGAATTTTTTTTGTGCGCTCTGATTTCAAGAATTTTTACCCATTTTTAACAATTGATTTTTTATTAAATTTTTTTTTTACATTATTGATAAATTCAATAATTTCAATGAACAAATTTTACTACATAACTGAATTAGAATAATTTTTCTAATTCAGACTTAAAAAAAAAAGAAATGACGTTGACATTTTTTTAATCTTAATAATTTGTTTGAATACAGAATTTGAAAATTTGCTTTTGAATAATTTTTAAAAGTCTGATTAATTGATTTACAAAATTTTATTTTAGGAGAATTTTGGTATTTCAGCTTATATAATAAAATACATTTTACTCACCATGATTCTCGAACTCCAGTTGATGTCGACTGTCGGTTGTCTCTTCCTCCATGGATGCAAGTATATTTTATAGAAAAATATTTAATTCCGCTTTTCAGGGTTTTCCCTTTATAAAGTTTGGCGCCTTTTTGTTCCGAAACACTATCTCTCACATTGAAAGTAGAGAAAGTTTCTTTTTGAAACTGTTTTATTTTTTCCAAAAGTTCAGCATGACTGCTAAAGGAATCATTAACTTTAAGAGATGTCGTGTTCGGATCGTCTGAAAAAAGGGTTTTATTATTTATATATAAATATAAATAAATAATAATCTACAAGATCTTAACATCACACTAACTTGAAATTAGTTTCGTTTGGGTAATTTTGTTCTTTTTCAAAAAAATTTCCAAAAATGTCTTGTACAAATACAGTTATTTACTAATAACTGATTTCTTGATTTTTTTGAAATTCTTTTTCAAGACAATTTTATATTTTTTCTAAATAAAAATCACGTTTATGAAATGAAAATTGATTTTATAAATATTTTTTCCGTATCTTTTATATATTTAAATAGTATAAATTTTTTAAATATTAAAAAAAAATCCGGGAAATTTGTGATCTATCACTCAGAAAATGCGGGAATTTGTAAATAATGATTCACTTGACACCCTGTTCTACTCAACGTAATTTAACATAATTTTAATTAAATAATATGAAGACTAAAATATTATTTTAACATTAAATTATTATATATAGAGATGAAAGAAAAACATATAAATACTTACATTAATTATGTTAAAAATGTCATGACTCGTATCATTCTATGCTCGTTTCTATGATTACAAAGTTTATATTACCCACAAACTTCATTAAATGTAAACAACACCATTGTATTTTATTGTATAACAATCAAAACACTTTATAATGAACAAACTTATATCACACATATTTTATATTCTATCACCAATGAAGTTAAATTAAAAATCCAAATATAGAATATCACGTTTCAAAATATAAGATTTACAAGAAATTATTAAGTTTTATAAAAAATGAAGTATTAGTTAGATTAATTATAAGTATTTAATTAGATAATTAAAAAACAGTTTTGCTACATTTGCAAATGTTCTTATAATTTTATAGGCCTGCTGCAAAGAATATTATAAACAATTTGCAATGATATATTTTATTGAAATAGAATTAATAGAATCGGTAAATAAAATATTAGGTTATTAAATTTATTAATTAAGTATCACATTCCTCATTTTATTAATAACGTAAAATTTCTGCTAAAATAAGGATTATCGGATAATAAAAATTGAGGTTATGTATGTTTAATTAATATTCAAAAAATCAGACGGGCTTAATAATTTCTCATTATTTAAATAATAATAAATAAAAACGTATAATTAACATGTTTCTCTCTCCCTGTGTATTCTCTATAACTGGCCAAATAAGACGAGTACCTTATTTATCCAGGAAACTGGCCAAATAGCCACTCCAGTTTAACTTCTCTATTTGGCCAGTTTCCTGGCCAAATAAGACGAGTACCTTATTTGGCCAGGAAACTGGCCAAATAGACACTCCGATTTAATTATTACCCATTGCTAACAGAAGTGAAATAGAGAAAAATCACAATAGTGCATTGTGCACCAAGTAGAGAAAGCAGATGTTTTCCGACGAGTGCAGTAATTTGCATGAAGACGGAAAGTGCACTTTCGTACGAGGTGCACACGATACTTTGAGTAACACCTTTTTAGGGAAAAGCACCAACTAAAGAGATACTTGTAAATTACGAAAAAGCGTAATTTTTGTGCTCTGACTTTGCTAAATTTCTGGTCTCGGAAAAACTGATATTATGCATGATAAATTGTCATTTTCTTGCAGGTGTTACACAAAATAATTATTTTAAGAATTAAAACTAATCATTTAGAACACGGATTTGTTTTGAGAACGTCAATATGCTTCGGAAAATTTGCACTGATTTTTTATTAGAATGCACTGATCAGATGTATGGATGAAATTTGGTGTGGTAACAGACATAAAGTGTATACGGTAACTGCGTCAGTCGTTGGCACCTTTCTTAGTTTTCTCTAAATTATAAGAATCACGTAATGTTTAATTGGTCTTGCATTGGCTTATTAAATTCTGCTGCGATTTTTCATTTCAATAAATATATAATATTTTAAAAGTAATTTCTTATCAAAAATTTTAATTAAGTTTCATGTATATTTTCAAATTCTAGGATGAAAAAGATTGTAAACGTAATTTAAATTTTGAAGGACAAATTTTGGAGTTACGAATTTTCAAAATATGGTTTTTTTTTGCAAATTTAGACCTCTTTTCAATTGTTTATAATCTGCAAAATATTGAAGATACAAAATTTATGTAAAGAGATTAAATGTTTATTTTATTGTCGACTTTACAATTATTTTATCAAAAAAAAGCGATTCTTGTTTTTTTAATAGAAAAATAACATTGTTTTACAAACAAATTGATTTTTTTTTTCAAATTGAGCATGGTTAAATTTTTTTTTTAAACAGACTTAAAAATGTGAGATATAAAATGCAACAAGTCCCAGAATGAGCCGACTCTTAGTTTAGACTAAATAAATTTTGTTAGTACGTCATGCGTGCTACCAGCGTGGCGTAACTCACACGTTCGTTTATGTACAATGCACGTACAATGGTTTGAAATGTTCAAAGCAATTCATTGATTAAATTAAACATTTTTTATTAATACTATATATATATTTGTTGCACTTAATAGTGAAAAATTTATCTACAAAATTAAAAGTATTTAAAGAATTTATTTTAAGGTATTTCTCCGATGGGCAGTCCCTGTCAAAAGTTAGTATTTCAGTTAATAGCAATTATTCATTAAAATAATTCATTTCTTGACTTATTATTTACTGTTAATAGTTAATCGGCCAATAGTTTTTTAATGAAAATGTTTTTAACTAGGTGAGAATCATGTCCATTTCATGGACATTTCGCTTCCAAGTAAGCAAAATAACTTGCTTCCTCATAGAGGAAGCAAGAAATTAATAATATATAAGTTAATTGGGAAAGTTGTTATAAAAAAATTTTTAATGCAAAAAAATGTAAAAATATGAATTATTTTACGAATTCTTGATCAATTATAAAAGTTATATAGGTCAATCGATTCTTTTTAAGATAAGGAATATGATTTTTGTATTCTTTAAGTTGTATTCTTAGCATGAAAGAAATTTTTAGCAAAAAACGATTTTTTTTCGATGAAATAAGGTGCTCAAAAAAGTTTGGTTGGGTATTTTCCAAAATCCCTGTGTCCACATTTAGATATTCATGAGCTTAATAAGTCATCCAAATTTTATTGGAATCCGTTAAAGCGTTCTCGAGATATCTTGTACACAAAAAACGCTATACACACACACACACACACACATACATCTGGACATTTGCTTAGGAATGAAAATTTACGCTTTTTAGGTGAAAATAAGTCGATTTAGACTATTTTTGGAAAATCGAAAATCTTAACGATCACAAAGCTTCCTCTATGAGGAAGCAAACTGAACAAATGTTGTTAAATTTTTAGCATTTTTCAAAGATACCTTTTTTACAAGTCTATCTTTTCTTACCATTTTTTTAAAAATTGTTCAATTTAAGTAAATAATAGCTTAGTTTCTTCAGAAAAACAAACTCGATAACTTCATCTCGTCAAATTTTTGAAAAAGTGGACCATTTTTTAAATATAGTAATTTATTTAAAAACATATTTCTGAATATTTTGAAACATTTTCATTAAAAAACTATTGGCCGATGGCCGATTAACTGTTAACAGCAAATAATAAGTCAAGAAATAAATTATTTTAATAAATAATTGCTATTAACTAAAATACTAACTTTTGACAGGGACTGCCCATCGGAGAAATACCTTAAAAAACAGTAAAGAAAGAAAAAATGCATTTTTTTCTTAAGAAGTAATTATTGTAATTTCCTTTTTGCTGCTCATTGACAGTCGGATTTAAAGAAATTAAGGGTAATGGATGGAGAAACTTTGCAGTGGTTCTCAAAAACTTTTCCCTCCTTTGGTGAAAATTTGCACTTTAACCATTTTTTTAAAAAAAAACCAGACACTTTTTCCGCAACACGTCACACGAGTATCTCAAGAGTCTTACTCTTTTGAGGCGGGACAAATAAGAGAAAAATGTTTCAAAACGAAACACTAGAGTCTTTTTCACTTACTATACGAAACGAATTTTTGGAAAATAATTTAAAGAATGCACAAAATAACCCGCAAAATTCTGATTTCTCAATTTTTACACTTTTTTTCTTAAAATAGGCAATAAAAAGTTAGCACATCACGTATACATCATCACAACTAAATTGTCAAAAATCATCAATAATAGATACTTTTAGAAAAACTTTTTAACTTCCGTATCTCTGAACAGAAGTTGGATGACTTTGGATGACGAATTTTTTTCTGATTTCTGATAAAGAATTAATCAATTTTATTTATTACTCTCTTTATAATTTAGTCTGGATATCAGAAAATATTTATACCAAGTAGCAAAGTCAAACAACTCAATATAAAGATTTTATTCATTAAAAACCTCGCGTGCACAAAATAGCCCCGCTTGATGGCATGTATTTAAAAAATAGTGTAAATTAAGGAAATAATATCAAGATACCGATACAATGTATGATATATGGGAAATATGACCGGCTAAAATGACTAAGTGGATTTAGTCACATTTCAAGTCGATTTGAATGATTTCAAGCCTAGAAAATGTCGAACAATTTTTTCTTTTTAAAATTACTTTATTACCATCATAATAACATCAAGTTTCATCATTGTTTGTAAAAGTGTTTGAGCGTATTTCAGAAATGGTTTATAACATTAAAACAGTAAAAAAATAAATAATAAAAAATGGAATTATATTCCATTGTTTATTCTAAAAACATGACGTGAATATGATCTCCAAAGCACACTTTACAGTCTTACCTGACTAGACATTCTTTAGTCAATTAAAATTTCGTTGCTTTTCTTTGAGATTTTAGTGCATATGTATTTATTCCTTGATGGACTGTTGGCCCTATCCAAAATTGAAGAGCTAAGTCAGGAAAAAATTCACGTACTTTTTTCGTGAAATCAATATATAAATTTTTTTTAAATAATGCAACAACCTGGTCTAAACGATTATTTTTGGAATGACCCTATAAAGTTCCAGTGTTACTTGACAAGAGTTGTAGATTTTCGGAGGATCAGGTGCTATAATGCGGATTTTCATTTCAAAATTTGTCAACATGCGGATTTAAAAAAAAGAAGATTTCAAGATGTATTTTCCATCTCCATATTACGAATATTTAGCTTTTTGTCAATGAGAATTGCTGATGAGAACACACCGTGCCACAGTAGTTTGAAATCAAAATTTTATCTTCAAATCAACTTTTAGAGAGAACGGCTACATAGATTTTCAATTTTTCCTTTTTAAATTCAGTAAGAAATTCTGAAGAGATCTGTGAGAGTAGATTTTTATTTAATTTGTTTCATAATGTTAATTCAAACATCTAAAAAATGTCAACTTTTTCGATTTCTTTTTTTGTTTTGCATAAAATTTTTTTTTAATGTCTGCTCATACATTAATGTCATTAATATCATTATAAAATGTTGCTACTAATTGTTATAAACAAATTATGTTAACAATTACATTCTACAATTGCTTATAGGTGGAAATTATTTTTAATAACTTTATTTCTAATTTAGTAATTTTTCATAAATAATAGGACAAAAACATAAGTTTGACAATATCTCATAAAAAGGACCAGTTACGATTTTTGTTGTTACAGAACTCGCAACCCCAAATTATAAGTAGAAATGAAATGCCACTGATCTATTTTGGCACCATTTTTGTGAAACATAATTCTACTTAAAGTGAAGCGTGCAACTGTGCTTTTCCCTTTCCTCCCATTGTGCAAGAATTTTTTATAAGAATTTTGCAATTCAAAAATTTATATAAATTTGCTTTTTGATTCTTTATTTCGCAAAGACTGAAACCATTTATCAAATTTTTCAACTACATTGTAAAAACTGCTCTCTTGTTTTAAGACACTTTTGTCTTCACTCACGGTGGTCTTGAAATAAAATAAAGTTTTTCTACATCGCAAAAAAAAAAACTGTTTTTACCATCTTTTAAAGCATCATCTCAAGATTCAAAATCAATAAATCTTCAAATCCTAGCTGAGCGTTCTGAAATTTTTTTCAAAAAGTAAGATTTTTCTTAAAAAAAAAAATTTTTTTTCTTAAATTATTATTTTCGTTGTAGTAAATTAGAATATCAATTAAATTTGAGTTTTATTTTATAATTGAAACATTGTAAAATAATTTTTCTGATAAATAAAGCCGATAATGGTGAGTGTTAAAAAATTAATAAGTAAACAACTGGTCGGGCGCAAGTAAGAAAGGTATTTACTCCATAAAATAGTTATATGCTTATATATTTGAACAATTAATATATCTTTAAAACAATATTTAATACACTATATATATATATATATATATATATTATATACCACCACAGCCTCTAAACTTGCCTCAACTTTTCCAACCTTTCCTCAAATGTTGACAACTTTTAGTAAGTTTGCTGCAAGTTTAAAAACTTGATGGAAGGTTGGCAAAGTTGAGGCAAATTTAGGTACTATGGGGGTATGTACGATTTGTATATATACAAGAATACATAATTTAAATATTTAAAGAAGAAAATTATGTAACAGCACTTTTTAGACTTTTTAAGTATGTAGGATGCTTCCTGCCATTAACTAGATAACTTTTCCAAGTTTTCAGAAAATGTCGATGAATAGATTCATCTGCTTGCTCCGAAAAAAGGCCTAAGCCAGAATTATGTCCAAGAAACTCTAAACACTGTTGAATATGTTTTTTGATACCATCCCAGGTAGAAATTTCCGTGGCGTTTTGGAGTTGACGACAGGCTGAAAACTGATTTACTACTGATTGTCAGTAATAAGTTTCCTTGTTGTCTCAGTACTGACAAAACCATTGGTGTTGAGCTGATTCAGTACTTTCTTTCCCAGTGGGCAAAAATCCATGTACGTTTTAAAAACGTTTGAAGAACGTTTTTAGAACGTTTCATGTCGGCCAAATAATGTTCTGGAACGTTATTGGAACATGGATGTTCGAATAATGTTCCAGAACATTATTTGGCCGACATGAAACGTTCTAAAAACGTTCTTCAAACGTTTTTAAAACGTACATGGATTTTTGCCCACTGGGTTAGTACCGACTTTCCAAGTTGTCCTGGTGCTGACAAATGCCCTAAGCACAATGAAACTTTAAATCGCCAAATCGTGAAATTTTAGTTCTTAAGAATGAGATAGAAAAAGGCAGGTATATATGTCTGTCCTTTTCTATCTCATTGCTTACGAACTAAAATTTTCATTCTGCTTAGGGCTAAACAGCATTGGAATTGTACTGATTTAATACAAAAATTTTAGTACCAACTTTCACAGTCAATCCACTACATTTCAGTACTGGCATCACTTGGACAAAAACAGCTGTTGCGCGCGCATATATTAGCAGACAGGTTATGACCTGAACATGTGTAATGTGTATTGAATGCAACGTCGTGTCAAAAATATAATATGTGAAAACCACGTTTAATTAGATTTTCGTTCAGTGTTTACTTAGTGTGAGTTAAGTGTATAAGAATTCAAGTGAGTGTGTTCCATTCATGTATATTGAAACGTTTTTGTATTCCATAAACACTTTAGTATATTTCAGTTGTTTGTCAAGTTTGTTTCAAGTATGCGAAAGGTCTGTGAAATAATAGTTGTGAAACATTCTGAGAGTAGTTCTCAAACACTGATCTTATAATGTAAATAATTTCAAACGTAAATTTGAGTGAATAAGAATTCAATTGAGTGTGTTCCATCTATGTATTATAATCAGCAGTGACATGGCGTCACTGGACAGTAAGTCTCTCAATTTAGGCTCAGTACTGCCAATTAGTACATTTCCGTACTGAGACGGAGAGCGGCGCAGTACTGGACAGTACTGAACTACTACTGACATACGTACTGCGCCTTTACTGACAGTAGGAAAGCGTAGTGGTGAGGGTTATGACTGTGTGCGTACCATCAAATTCAGGACCGAAAAGTTTAGTGCCACTTAGTTTTGAGTAGATTTAAAGAAATAAAAATAATGTAATTTCAAACATGTGATTTTAAGGAGGTTAGTTAAAAATCACTAATCGTCGGTAAAAGTTTGAAATTTTCAGCAAAAAAAATTAAAACGTTAATGCACATTACTGTTAAACTTGAGATAATTTTACCGTATAGTTTCTGAGATCTTGTCTTCTAAAATTCACTATTTTTCTTAATATTTTGCATTTTTCTAATGGCCGATGCGAAAAAAATTAGTAACTTGAAATATATCATTTAATAACTTTTGATGTACAATTAGGTTTTAATTCAAAATTAAAACAAAAGAAATAATTCAATATTCATTGATCATATTACTCTTGAAAGACCAAAAGATTTACTGTTTAGTTGTTGAGTTTTATTTATCCTAAAATTAAAATGTTTCAAAAAAAAATTTTTTATATTGAAAACACAAAACAAGAAACTAAAAAAGTTGAATACCTCGAAGATTCGAATAAAATGACAAGTTTTAAATCAAATTTTTGGTGTAAAAAGGGAAGTAACACAAAAAACTTCTAATAAAATATAAATTTATTTAGTTAAAGTTTCAATAACTGTTACTGAACAAAATATTTTTCAAATAATAGTCATAAACTTGAAATCGAAAATTCTCTAGCTGTCATTGAAATCATGGTTAGTTTGACAGAATTCTAAATGCTTTGCACTACGTTTTTCAAAAAATTACTATTTTTCTTTAAAATTTTATTACTTACATTTTTTAATGTCGGAACATACGGAATATTGTTTAAAAATATAAAATTCTCTAGCTGTCATTGAAATCATGGTTAGTTTGACAGAATTCTAAATGCTTTGCACTACGTTTTTCAAAAAATTACTATTTTTCTTTAAAATTTTATTACTTACATTTTTTAATGTCGGAACATACGGAATATTGTTTAAAAATATAAAATTTAGTTTTAGATAAAACTTTTTATTTCATATTTGGCATTTTAGAAAAAAAAAGTTTTTACCTTGACTAGCTCATTCAAACTATCCTCCTTAACGATAAAAGACTGACTTGAGCAAATTTTTAAATAAATTTTTATTTGTTATTGCAGCTCAAATTAATAAATAAAATATTATTTAATAATTATTATAATTCTCATTTCATATTTTAAGGATCCTATGATTTAAAATGGTTGTTACATCCCTGAACGTTTACTCACTAATAGCATTTTAATGACCTTCTATTTCGCGGACACGTCAAATTGCTGTCCGCCGAATGGAAGGTTGACTGTATCGTGTATTAAATATTGTATTAAAGATATATTAATTGTTCAACTATATAAGTTTATAACAATTTTATGGAGTAAATACCTTTCTTACTTGCGCGCGACCAGTTGTTTTACTTATTAATTTTTTAACACTCCCCATTATCGGCTTTATTTATCAGAAAAATTATTTTACAATGTTTAAATTATGTAATCAAACCCGAATTTAATTGATATTCTAATTTATTAGAACGAAAAAAATAATTTAAGACTAACTAACTCCAGGACGAGCAGCTAAGATTTGAAGATTTACTGATTTTAAATCTTAAGATGATGCTTTAAAAGATGGCACAAGCAGTTTATTTTGACGAAGTAGAAAAATTTTATTTTACTTCAAGACCATCGTGCACTTTTAAGACGTTTTCTGGTGTCTGTAAAATGCGTACAAATTTTACGTGTCTTCGTTCATGACACTGTAAATGTCTTTATAAAAAATGTACATATTATGTCAACTATGTTTGTTTTGAAAGTGTTAAAGAATTTCTGGATATTTTAGGTGTCAAGATGCGTAAATGTCTTAGATTGGTAAATGTGTCTTAAAGTAAGACGTCTTAAAATAGGACATTTAGAAGATAGCAGTTTTTTCAGTGTATTCACAATATTTTCACAATAAGGAATCGAAAACGAAAATCTTTAAATTTTTACAATTGGATAATAAAGAAAAGTGTTTAAAAAGTAACGAGAGAAAACCTTTTTAAAAGAAATGTAAATTGACGTTGAAACATAGAATTGAAATGGGAACGAGACCACAATGAAAACCCTTCCTAAAAAAGAAAATGGAAATTTCAATTGAGATACAGGATAAGAATATGTAGGTACTAGAGAGACTAATTTTACAGGAGACAGGAAAATTTTCAATTTAATAAAGAATTCTTTCCCAGCACCTGTCAAATTTGCCTTTTGACAAAGTAAATAAAAAATAAAAGTATCTTTCACAAACATTTGATTTTTATAAGTATATTTTTATATTGCAGGTAGAAAACGTGCGAATGCTCGATAAATATAGTAACAATCATTCGATTGGAACGCTCTATCTCACTGTAACACATGTGATATTTGTTGATTCAAATGGAAAAAAGCAAATCTGGGTAAGATTATAAACTTTTAAGATACACTCGCTTCAGAATTATGTATTTAAAATTTCTTTTTTTCTTTTAATTAGTAATTTTTGTAGGGTAATGTCACTTTGAGTGGACCGCCTAAAAGTTTTTAGTGATCTGACAGTGAAAACATGAAATAAATAGTTCGAACAGCAGCGCCGCACCCGAAAACCAAAAGAAATTATGTTTTGCGGTGAACAAATACGTCACTGTTTGACAAAACGAATTTTTTAAAAAGCAAACTGTTAAAAAAGTCGCTGTTACAATTAATGAAGTGATTCTGAAGTGTAAAAATAGTGTTGAACTCGAGTTCTAAAGTCTAATTTATTTTTTTGCTGTTAGTTTGGACATTGAAATTGATTGTCTAAGTTTAATTAAGTGATAATTTTGCCTCGAAAGAAAAATGTTTGTGGCTCTTTTTAAAAGTCACATGCCACCATGAGTTGATCATTGTTTATAATCTTGAGTGAACCGTCTAATTTTTTTAAATTTTAATGTTAATTTACCATTCTTATGGATATAAATTGAAAATAAACTTTGTGACAATCTAATCGCGAGATTTTAAAATTAATATTTTATTTAAGTAAAAGGATTTGGAATAGGGGGGCTCGACTCGTGACCGATGTCACAATTCGCACACAACACTTACATTGACACTAATAAATCATAATCTATAGATTAGGTATCGTAAAGGCAGAGAAAGTAATCGAACCAATTAAGGAACCAGGCGAAATTGAAAACCAGAGAATTTGAAAGGGCGGACTTACCGGTGATGATTTTCTCGGCTACAACGATGAAATTAGTGTAGGCACTCGTTAGTCGTAAACAAATCCAAAATAGCTCGCAATGGCGAGAAGGTAGTGGTCAATCTGATATAGTAATTTAATCCGATAATTTTGATAGACACTACACTTTATTTAGACAATAATTATATTATGGCTTTACAAAAATGACGGCGCGTCCGCTGACGTGCGTATCTCGCATCAATCTGCCGGTAGCCGGCAACAAGTGGAAACGTCGCCTGCTACGTTAGCGCTCGACGCGCCACCTGCAACCGGAGACCGCGCAGATTTGAATTCTGAATCTATCCACTAATAGACTATTAGTGACGCTTACGCTATATTTATCACAAAAGAGCGAACTCGGAGGGAGACAACGATTTATCAAATTAACTAACGATTTGGATCGTTACACTCCCCCCTACTAGATCCCTGTTACCTTCCAGGTTCGATCCAGTTCGCCCCTCTTGGCATTTACTAATCTCACCTGGTTATGGTGCTGAAAGAAACAAAATAATAATATTAAGATAGAAATGAATTTTCTTCTAAATGGAATTAATTTTTAAAACGTAGAAATCTGGAAAAATAGTTTAATCAGAATTTAGAACGTGGGATATTGATTACTTTCTCTCTCTTTGATATAAAGGGCGGTAATAACAATAAGCACGGGGTTCTAAACAAGAGTATTTATTAATCTTAAACGTGGGCGCAAATGTGCAAAAATAGACGTTAGGTTTGAGGCCTCCGGGCCTGATTTTGGTACAGACGTACTTCACTTTAATTATTAGTGAAAGTAAAAAATTACAAAAGAATACGCTTCAGCGCAAAATTAACGAGAAGCATCGTAAATTACAATAAGACACGATGGTGCGAAATTAACAGTGTATGCTAAGGAATACATTATTATTTAAGAAGAATAAAAGTAACAAAAATATAATTCAAAAAACGGGCGCTAGGGCGCAAAATAAAAACGATTTACAATGGGCGCAACGGCGCAAAACAATAAAAGGATAATGAAAATTTGAGTATTAACTCTGAGATCGTGTGACGAAGAGCAGGAATGACTGGCGGTTAATCTTCCTCTTCCTTCTCGACCTCCAGCTTGTAGGCCTGGGCGACAGATTGCCACAGGGCGATGTTGTTGTCGGTCGAGTCGTAGGGTGCCAGTTTGCTGATTGGTGCCTGATTGGGTGTAGGTGACGACTGGCCACCTGCTGAGCGCTGGGTTTGTTGACTGGGCGTTGGATCAGGACTGCTAGAGGTTTTGGCAGACTGGATCTCCAGCTTCTGGGCTAACTCATTGCGCTGAATGACACCGTCGCTTATCATCTTTCTCCGACATAAATAGCAGTTAGGATCCGGAAGGGTGCGTGGCCGGCGGCAATTTTTGCATCGCTTACTCTCTGGTACATGTGGGTCCCCCTTAGCGTAATGTGGCCAAGGGCAATCGTACGTACTGAAGTCAGGATGCTCACATCTCTGACAGAAGCGACCATTGTAAGGCTGTTTGCAGGTTTTGTGTCCATGCCCGGCCTCGCTACAATTTAGACACCCTCCTGGTACCTTAGGTCGTAAATTAGGTTCACGTAGTTCTGCTTGCGCACGATAGACCTCCGTTAATGTCTTGGTGAAGAGCTTGCGAGTCCTGTTGTAGATATCCTCTACATAATTATAATCAGCTAAGAGATGGTTATAATCCTGTTCGTAGGAATCCACGGTCTTTTGTAATTCCACTACTCTCTGGCGTAGAGGGGTAAGCTCCTCCTTAAGTTTGGATATGACGCACATAAGATCGCGTCTTTCCTGCGTGAGTTCTAGTAATATCTTGACTTGATTGGATGGATCTATTGCGGCACTGGTAGCTGGCGTAGCTTTAGCCGAGGCTAATTCTTGGCGTAGGTCGCGAATAGTGTCGTTCGCTTCTAGCAGTTGGCCAGCTAGGATGTGCCTGGCGTTGACTAGGTCCACTAAGCTATCCTTATTTATTAGGACTAAGGAGGTGGGTCCCTCCATAAATGTGATGTTAGACGTCAGATCCAGCAACTCAGCAGGCGTCGATTTGAGGTGTACTATCTTCGCCCCTGAAAACTGCGTGGCTGTGGCAGCGTTGGTGGTCGTGGTAGCGTTGGTAGCGGTGGCAGCGTTGGTATCTGCGGAGGAGTCCATGGCGTGGAAGTCGGACCTGAAACAAATTTACAACGTAGTATGAAGCCTAGGGCTCCTTCTCGCTATTTTCAAATCGCTTACGTGGTATTTACCTACTTTCTTGCCATGCGTATCGCTGATGACAACTACCATGGGTGACAATTTTTCCGAGATTACTGCTGGGCCTTTGTAACGTGGTGCCAGCTTAGAACTATAATTACGTACCGCGCTAGATAAAGTATTATTAGGGTAAAACACCAGATCGCCTATTTCAAAAGTGATGTTACTTTTACGGTTTCTATTATACATTCTACTCTGCTTCTCGCTGGCTTTTTGCATCTCAGATTTTACTTTTTCACGAAGTGCGTCTATGCGCTTTATGCGCTCAAGCCAGTCGTTCGTGGAACCGGGGGTAGTTTCGTCAGTGACGTTTACGTCTGTTAGCGGTCTACCAGTTCGTCGTGGTTCACGAGTGAGATTTAGGAACGCTGGGGTTACGCCTAGGGAGGAATGTACGGAGGTGTTATATGCAAATTGGATTTCGTCGAGTAGAATATCCCATTCACGATGGTCATCACCGAGGAGACTTGTGATCATCGTTTTCAAATTACGATTTACCCGCTCTACCGGATTCGACTGGGGATGGTACACGGGCGTTGTGCGCTGTGTAGATCCTACTTTGTCCATAAATTTTGCGATGACACGATTGACAAATTCCGTCCCGTTATCCGTAATGAAAGTTCTCGGAGTTCCCCATTTATTTACTAACACATTTAGGCATTTTGAGATTTTAGGACCGTCTGCTTTCGAGAGGGCGTAGCACTCGATGTAACGCGTGAACGTATCTTCGCATACGAGAATATAGCATTTTCCGGATTTGGATCTCGGAAGAGGGCCTACTATATCTAACGAAACCGTGTCCCAAGGCTCGGCAAACTTACGGGGAAACATTAGGCCTTGAGGCGGTGAGTTATCCGGTTTGCACCTGAGACACACGTCACAACGATTGACGTAGCGCTTTACATCTTCACGCATACCAGGCCAATAATAATGGCTGAGGATGGCGTGGTACGTTTTATTGATACCTTGATGCGCAGACTGAGGGGTATCATGGTGTTTTCATATTGTTGGTATTACTTCTTGTTCTTTTAAGACTTTTTTCCAGGCGTTGTTGTCGCCGAGACTTTCCTTAATCAGGTTTGGCTTGTAGTAATACAACTCGCCGTTGGAGTCAAGTCTATAGCGCTCATTACTTTCGGGATTTAACCTTATACGCTCTACCATCGATTCGTACCAGGACTTGTTACGAATGAGGTTCAAGTCTAGAGGGGGCGTATCCAGAGGGGAGTCCTCGTATAAACGTGAGAGCGTGTCGGGCGCTTCATTGGTGGTACCTTTTCGGTGCACAATGTGCGCTTTGTTTGCTGACAGTTCTAAGGCCCATCTTACGAGCCTACCTCTAGGGTCTTGTACACCCTGTAACCAAGTCAAACTCGAGTGATCTGTTATTACCGTGAACTCGGTGGCTTCGAGGTAACAGCGCAACTTTTTAATTGCAAAGATCACGGCTAAGCATTCCTTCTCGGTGGTGGTTTAATTTAGTTCAGCACCTCTCAAGGGTCTGCTTAAGCACGTGATGAGATTTTCCCTATCTCCGTCTTCTTGCGTCAGAATTGCGCCAAGACCGGTATCGCTCGCATCGGTATAAAGGATGAACGGCAAGTTTGGCTTGGGTGCAACCAGAGTTAGTGCGCTTTTCAACGACTTCTTAACTTCCTGGAACGCAGTTTCGTGCTCCTCAGTCTATTGCCATGGTACCTTGGGACTTGCTAATTTATTTAGTGGACCCTGTACTCTCGCAATATTGCGCAAATGTCTATGGTACCAATTAACTGAACCATTAAATTGGCGTAACTCTTTGCGGTTACGTGGACTGGGGCGTTCTAAAATTGGTTCGATACGCTTCGGATTCGGTTTGAGCCCGTCTTGATCGAGAAGAAATCCTAAGTATTCAACCGATGATTTGGCGAAATGGGATTTATCTCGGTTAATGGATAGACCTGCATCTTGTAATATTGTGAATACAATATCTAGCAGCAAGATGTGCTCTTCAAACGTTTTGGATATAATTATCCAGTCGTCCAGATATGCATGGACTTGATCAATGAAGCGTTCGGGTAATTTGTTTTTTCGGACATGATCGACGAATTTGTCTTTAAGTCTATCGGTTAGAGCTTGAAAGGTGGCTGGCGCATTCGTGAGGCCAAAAGGCATTCGAATCCACTCGAATTGTCCACGACCGGGGACGACGAAGGCAGTTTATTCACGTGACTTCGGGTCGACCGGTATGTGGTGGAATGCGTCGGTAAGATCAATGGTGCTAATAACGTTAGCTTCGGATAAGGCATCTAATATGCTGTCCATGCGCGGCAGGGGGTATGCTGATTTTTTCGTTACTTTATTTAGTTGACGATAATCAATGCAAACCCTTGGTCTGCCATCCTTACGATACATAAGCACGACGGGACTAGCATAACGGACATTGCTCGGAACAATAAATTTCTTTTCTAAATAAGAATCGATTTGAGCATTTATTATTTTATTAGCTTCAACGCTTCTACGATATGGCTTTAATTTAATTGGTGTCGGATCGGTCAATTCGATGACGTGGGTAGTTAAATCAGTTACACCGGTTCCCGAGGCAAAATTCGATAATTTATTATTTATAAAATTGTCTAAAGTTTTCCGCTGTTCGGACGTTAGTTCTATTAATTGCATGGAATTGAGCGCATTTTCCGTACCGTTCACGAAATTTAAAGGTAGTCGGACTTTAGAACCATTTATGAACCAATAGCGCCGGATTGCGTCGATGACGACTTCTCAAGCGAATATAAAGTCCATTCCTAAAATAATGGGCGATGCGAGTCCGTCGAGAACTGCAAACCACAATTCGCCGTAGCAATCATTAATCTGTGTATTGAATTTTGTAGAATAACGTGGCGAGGCGATATGATCTCGTTGTGCGAGTTGTACGCCTGCGCGTGTTATTGCATCCTTCAAAGGTTCACCATTTGCTAAATTTTTAATTTTATCAAATAGCTCTCCTGACATAAAGGTGCGATCGCTACCTGTGTCGAGGAGGCCTGTGATTTGATTATCACCAATTTTAATTGATACTCTGATCGTGATCCGTTTTTGCGACGGTAAGGGCGGTGCTGGCCCTTTATCTACTATCTGCCAGTGCTTTTCAACTGTTGCTAGTAAGCAAGTAGTTGAGGGAGCTAAGGGCAGTGACGTGACTGAAGATATGCTTGGTCCTACTGAGCTCATAGGTTCAGTGGAGGGGGGCTCTTCGTCAGAGTCTGAGTATTCCGTCTCGGATTCGGAGTAAAATGCATCGTCGTAGTCGCTTTCGGAGTCACTAGTATTGTTCCTACTGGCATACGCTTGATTGGGCGTTGATGCATTTTGAGGAACATACGTTGAGTCCTGTGCGTCATGACTGCAACTCGGAATTGCACGATCGTCAGTATTGGTGTTTTTATTAAAATTTAAATATTTTGAATCGATAGCCGTATTTGGATTTCCGATTAGTTTTGTTTTTAATTCGCCAGGGAGATCTAATCTCTCCTGGCAGCCTGATCGTTTTTTGGTGAATTTGGTTGGTTAGCGTTGAAATGCTGATTATGGTAATGATTACTGTGAGTGTTTTGCCAATGCTGCGAGTGCTGAGCGGGTGGCGCTAGTGGCGGCCAAGGTGGCTGCGCTGGTGCGCTTACCTTGCACTGGCAGTCCAAGTGGCAACTTGGTGGGGGTACAGGGAACTGGTGTTGGTAATTATAATTATTACCGTAATTACGGCCGTAGCCATTCCAGTTACCTCTGTTGTTTCCACCTCGGTTGTTAGTAAAGCGATTACCGCCTCTAAAACCATTATAGCGCCCTCTATTGCCCTGATTACGATTATCAGTGCTACGATTGAACTGGGCGGCCAATTCACTATCCCCTCCCCCCTTCTGCGACGAAGCAGGAGCTGAGGAGTAACGGAAATCAGAAGTGGACGGGGCGTTCAGATCACGAGGGGCCACCGGGAGAGAGGGGGGCTGGGTTGCGCTATGTGCAGCCTGAGCGTGAGTGCTCTCTTTCCGGTTTCCGGTACCGTGTAGTTTCTTGTGCAAAACGTCCATTTGTCTTTTGTAGATTTCGATTTTGTTTAAGTTAGTTTCCGGTTCACTGTTGGGTTGCTTTCTATTATTTTTAGATTTAGATTCCGGTTTCAATTCGTTATTAGGCGGTTCGGTCAGGTTAAAGTCAGGTTGCGATGATTGCGTGTCGATCGCATTTAGTTGATTTTTTCTGCGCGGAGCAGGAGGCTTTTTGCTGTCCTGCTCTAGCATTTTGGCGGTATTTTGCATAATTTCAAGTTTTTCTTGATATTTGCGAATTTTCCCGATTAGTCCGTCGTAACACGAGAACGTATCTCGGTCGAATTGCGCAATCAAGTCAGGATGCAAACCCGAGTAAATTTTATCAAGCTGACTTTTTTCTGGGACTTTACAATGCAACTTATTGTAAAGTGCGCCTATACGAATTGCAAATTCGATCCCTGATTCGTTGGCCGATTGTACGGCGCGTTGAATCTTGTTCGTAATTTGCTGGTCATCGTTGGCGTCACCGAAGGTTTTGCGAAACTTTGTCGCAAATTCGGGCCACGAAGTCCAGGTATTACGAAAGGTCGTAAGCCATGTGTACGCAGAACCACTGAGAATTTGTGAAAGCGCCGAGAGCGCGTGATCAGGGTTAACCGCTGAAGCGCTCAATTTGCATTCGAATTCATCGATAAATTCATCTGCATCTAATTTTCCGGGGAATTTTAATTCCCAGGATTTAATGATTTTATGAATATTAGCTATTTGGTTCTGCGTAGCAGGTAATGGCCTTGATATTGGGTTTGGAGTCGGATTTGGTGCGGAGAATTGAATTAAATTTTGTGGCTCAGATTCGTATGTTAAATTCTGTGGCGCTTCATAATAATTAGGAGCGTCATTAAATTGAAGGGTACGAGAAGGAGGGGGGACTCTCACCGACGGAGTCAAAAAAGAGAGTGGGGGTGGTGCGCTTGAAGCGTTTATTCCCGTGCTCCATGCAGTGCTCGTTTGTGCACTCGTTGTTGTTACCGTGGTGGTAGCAAGAGTGGGGGGTAACGAGGTGAGTTGAATGGGGTGTTCGTCGCTCATGTGCTCATGATCGATGGATTCCCATCGAGAATCATGCCATGGCGATTGCGCTTGCCTCATTTGTAACTCTGCGACTTTCCGTGTGAGGGTCAGAATTTCCTGATTCGTATTTACCTGATAGTTGTTCATTGCTGAAATTATTTCGCTTTTAAAAGAATTGATGTGTTGGTTGGTTTCGGATCGGAGCACGTCTACTTGTCGAGAATTTTCCGAAATCAGTGTCTTAATTGTTTTTTGTGTTTCCGCTAGATGGTTCGCAAATAGATCTTTTAGTGAATTTTTAAATTCATTATTAAAGTGTGCTTGTTCCTCTGCGAAAGTTTGAATTTTTGAAATAGCTCTACTAATTCTCCCTGATGTTAATGGGGTTGCCGATCTTTTTAGAATGCGATGTGAATCCCGATATTTTGCGATAGTTATTGTGGGGATTTGCCCGGTTGGATAACCCGTAGCGTTGTCCGGAACGCTTTGCGTTTCGTCCAGATCGCTGTCCGTTTCATCAAGAAAATTTTTGTTTCGTTGGGAACCGTTTTCTTCTTGATTTGGGGCGCTTTGCGTTGTTTTCGGAGCGCTTTGCGCTGTTTTCGGAGCGCTTTGCGTTCCCAGGCCAGCGCTTTGCGTTGTTACGGGAGGGGGTAGTGTTCCACCGGGGGCATTTCCCTGTCCCGTATTTCCCGGTAGTTGCCATTGTGTGAAGACCATTTCACTGGCAGTTGTGACTACTGGTGGGAGGGGCTGTTTGCCGGGAGGGGGTGATCGTGCTGTCATGTTCGATCGTGTAAACATGTTCTGTTGAGTTCGTGCTTCTTGGGTTTTTCTTCTTTCCGCAGAATTTTTATTTTTATTTTTCGTCATTCGAGAAAAATCGAAAAAGTAACTGGTCAATAATTAATCATTTTATAAATAAAAATTTTTTTTTTGCGAATGATGTGCGATTGGAATTAAAAGATTCGAAAGCGCAATCATTTGGTTAATTTTCAAAAAAGCGAAAAAAGAAAAATTTTCAAATTTTAATTTAGTGTATTTTAATTAATTAATTGGATTAATTTAATTGATTAGTTCAATTAATTTGACCATCTTGATTCTTCCACTTATTCCATGTAGAAAAAATTTTGTTGAACGAAAAAAAAATTAATGACGGTCAATTATTAAATTTCATGAAAAGCGTTAATCAAATTTAAGAAATTTTAGAGCGCAATTATTAATTTTGTGATTTTTTAAAAAACGAAAGTTTTGATTTGATTTGAAAAATTTATAAAGCGCAAAAATTTATTTAAATCATTATTGAGATAAAAGATCGAAAAATTTTAATTTTAGATTGAGTATTTTCTGGAAATACAAATTCGTCGAAATTAAATTTTATTTTCTCTATGCGATAAATATTTCGGGATTATAATTTACTTTAATTTGAGATTGACCGGCAAGAAACAGATAAGGTGTAAATGTAAACACAGCTGTGTTTACGTTTCGCACTACCCGAGCAAAGGATCTGGCGTTCCACTGAGGCGAGGAAAATATGGCCACTAAAATTTTGATTAATTTGACGAATAATTAAATTTGTCATCCATGGCAATCGTTATCAGCGAATTACAAAAATTCTGTGAAATGTTGCATGATGTGTGATAAAAAAAAAGCATTAACTTTGCATTGTTATTAGAAATACACAAGTATACAAATTTCGATTTTTTTTTTGATAACTAAATTTCCATGCGCAGGCGAAGTAAAAAGTAAGCTTACAATAGAGTCAAATTTTGCATTTTAGAAGAAAGATTGTGATTATTTTACTTATTCAAACCATAGGATCGGTTTTTTTTTTTTTTTTTTTTAATTTTGCAGTATAATAAAAAGCGTTAGTTCGAGCATTACAAATTAGAATTTCGAAAATTTAAGTATATTAGTGAACCGGAAAATAAGGCGTGAGATTGATGCGAGTATAGATATTTACGAGAATTCTACGAATTGATCGTCTATAAGTGTTGTGCGCTTTTAGGGTGTTTAACGAAAACGGAAGGAGAAAAAAAAAAATGGAGATAAATTTTTGATAATTAAATAGAGAATTTCATGTACGAATGTATCGCCATATTTCCGTTTAGAAAACACTTAGGAAAACAATTTCCTTGCCGGGAATAAACCACATGGCGACGCCATTTTGAAGTGGAATTTTCCGTTCGAGAAAATTGCAGAAAGAATGAATTTTTAGTGAAAAACTAAAACAATCCGTTGGGCGCCAAAAATGTGACAATCTAATCGCGAGATTTTAAAATTAATATTTTATTTAAGTAAAAGGATTTGGAATAGGGGGGCTCGACTCGTGACCGATGTCACAATTCGCACACAACACTTACATTGACACTAATAAATCATAATCTATAGATTAGGTATCGTAAAGGCAGAGAAAGTAATCGAACCAATTAAGGAACCAGGCGAAATTGAAACCCAGAGAATTTGAAAGGGCGGACTTACCGGTGATGATTTTCTCGGCTACAACGATGAAATTAGTGTAGGCACTCGTTAGTCGTAAACAAATCCAAAATAGCTCGCAATGGCGAGAAGGTAGTGGTCAATCTGATATAGTAATTTAATCCGATAATTTTGATAGACACTACACTTTATTTAGACAATAATTATATTATGGCTTTACAAAAATGACGGCGCGTCCGCTGACGTGCGTATCTCGCATCAATCTGCCGGTAGCCGGCAACAAGTGGAAACGTCGCCTGCTACGTTAGCGCTCGACGCGCCACCTGCAACCGGAGACCGCGCAGATTTGAATTCTGAATCTATCCACTAATAGACTATTAGTGACGCTTACGCTATATTTATCGCAAAAGAGCGAACTCGGAGGGAGACAACGATTTATCAAATTAACTAACGATTTGGATCGTTACAACTTGTTTTTAACTATTTTCTTGAGTTTGTATTGATTTTATGACCTTTTCTTGCAATTTTTCAACAGTGGTCCACTCAAGGTTACATTTTTTCATTCCTAAAAAAAACGCATATTTTTTTACGCCAATTATTTTTTTTTCTAAATAACAAAATCAAAGCTCTCATGATATAAACTCTTATCTAGGGATCTAAACTAAAGCTTAGAATAGAGAAGTACAATTAACTTACTTCCATAAAGAATTTATTCGAAAAAAAACTTAAGCGGTCCACTCATGGTGACATTACCCTAATGTACCAAGTTTCAAGAAAATCAGTGTATTGCACTTGGGTAGTGTTATTTATTAGTATTTTCAAAACACCTTTTGAAAAAATACACCCCCTTCTTTAAGGGTTGAAGCAATCAATTTGGCTAATTGCTCTTTTGAAAAAGCATATTTCAGGATTTAATTTCTGATAAGTGCGATGATTCTGACACAAAAAGTTTTAGTATTACGATTTTCCCAAAACTGCCAAATACGCTATTTTTGGGGATTTCAACTCCCCCCCCCCTTTTTTTCGAAAATTTGACGTGATGGAAGTTTAGAAGTTATAGGCGTTGTTACTTTCTACCTTTGTGACTTTCCTTCTAGGTCTTTCTATCCTAATGTATTTTCAAGACTTATTTCTAAACACTTGTCACTTTTAAATTTTTGAGAAGTTAATTTTTCTAGTAGTAATATTTTAAATTAGGGGAGAGTGGCCATCAGTGTACCGGGTTTTTATCAAGGTCATAGTATTGATTCAATTTCACTAATTTCAAGCACTTCTTTGCATCAATATAAAACTACAACACTTCTCTAGGTAATGCACACATATTATACCCGATTTATTTTGATTAAATAATAAAATTTAGGATTTTTCTAAACTAACACGCTATTTCCATTTTCAACAACCTGGGTACACAATGAACCACCTCTATAAAAACACTAAAAATGTTCAACAATAATAATATTGCAATTTTCACTTTGTGAAAAAACTTATTTTCCATCAAATACTATAAAAAATTATTACTTTACACTTTTTAATTGATAATGTATAACATAAATATACCTCAAATTTAAGTTAACTAGCTAAAATGGCATTTTAGTTTTGCTATGTTGAGAAGAGTACTGATAACAATCGCTGTCACATGCTGTACGCATGCCTAGTTTTATAATCAGGCATACCACTCTGGAAATCGAAAATACACTGAAATTCCAGGTGGTTCATTGTTCCCTGGTACATTGAATCAACATGACATTTGCAACAAAAATGGTTTTTTATAACTTAATGCAATATTTCAAAATCTTTATTTCATTAGAATATTTTAGTTCAGGCCCGATACAAAATAAATCGTAAGTTCATTTATTTTTAAATTGTCTTATTTCAATTAAAAAACGTGTTTGTATTTTAGGTAAATTTTTTCTTCAGAGCATCAAAAACAGTTTTTTTCAGTTTTCTCTATACAGAATAAATCCACATGTCTCAAATTTATGGACGTAGTGTGTTTACGCAAACTTCATTTATATTTAAAATTAGGAGAATTTTTATTTAATTGTTTCTGAGAAAATTGAAATGGTTCATTGAAAAACTTGGTACGTTGATGGCCACTCTCCCCTATAGCTAAACATCGAAAAATTTTTGACTTAGAAAAATTATAACTCAAAAATTAAAAAGATTATCAGTTTTTTTTTAAATGTGAAAAATTTTCTACACGGAAAAAATTTCAGCACTTCTGACGTTTTACCTATAGCACGGCAATCGTGCTACAGGTTAGGCACGTCACAAGAAAGATCTTGGCACGTCAGTTGCGCCAAATTTGGAAATACAGCAACGCAAAAGTCTTTGTGCTTTCAGAATGTACCGCAGGAGTGCGCTAAATGTAATTCTAATTTACCGAAAAGGCACGGCAGACGTGCCAAATGGATGCATAAGAGCGTTCTCTACATTTTGCACTATAGACTTACCTATAGGTACGTCAGAAGTGCTGAAATTTTTTCCGTGTATGTATTTTTAATGAGAAACTTTAAGAAAAAACCTATAATTAACACACTTTTGATTAATTTTTAATACTATTTTTACTATATATAGAAAATTGGTTTAAATATTGAGCTAATGACATTTACCTTTTTCAGCAAGAATATCAGTAATATTTTTAAATTAATAAAGCATTTTTATCATGAGCGCATATTAGCCACCTCTCCTCTAATAACTTTATTTTTTAAATATCTCTTTTATAAATAGATTAAACTGCTTCACTTAATAATTTATTGTCATAAAGTTTTTAAAACAGTCACACTTTTAGAAAAAAGTTTTTAATCTACAGATGTCAGAAAATAACATTTTTTATCTTGTATATTTTTGGGCGATCTTTGTAAATCTGCAACTGGATTTTTAACATTCAATATGGCAGAAGTTTTGAGCTAATTTTTAAATATTCATCAGTTTTACTTGAAACTCATTACTCAGGGGTTTTTGGGATCGCTGATTCCGAATATGAAGTCAGTTTTTAAAAATACAAAATAGCGGATCCAACATGGCGGATGACTTATGTAAAAATTCAACGGATTAACTTGGCAGTTATTACTCACAACATATTATATCAAGGACTAATTTTAAAAATTGTGAAACATGATTATATTACTTAAACGTATTTTAATTCTTAAAGTTACGTTATAAAAAATGTTAACTACACGGAGAAAAGAATCTAGCTTTTGTAGCATGAAGCGTCCCTCACTATCGCTGCATGCCCCTCTCTCATACTTAAAGTTCCAGGCAACACGCTTTAATTGTAAGGACCCATGAAGAAACTGTATGAGTCCTTACAACTAACGCGTGTTGCCTGACACTTTTAGTATGAGAGAGGGCAGGCCCTCCAAGCCACAATGTATTTGTCTACACGCTCTGTTTCAGCGACCTATCTATCGCAGCGCTAGTGTCGCTGAAACAGAGCGTGTAGACAAAATATATTGTGGCTTGGAGGGCCTAAAGGTGATTCCAGAATACGAGTGTTTTGAACGTCGACGCGTTGATAGAACAATGAAAAACAATGGATCGACGCGTCGCTATCAACGCGTTGACGTTCAAAACACTCGTATTCTGGAATCACCTTAAGAGAGGGGCATGCAACGATAGTGAGGAACGCTTCATGCTACAAAAGCAAGATTCTTTTCTCCGTGTATACAGGTTTAGAAAAGATTGCTTAAAATAATTACTCTATATTAGGGTGGCCGTTAAAAGTGACACTTTGTCATTTTTTACATTCCCCGTAAAATCGTTGAAAATCAATATTTTTTTACCGAACTACTCTGCTTCTCTTCATAAATACTCACAGTATAACATCCAATTATTGACACATGAAACTTGTTAAGTTTACTGTTTTTTACAGGACCCAAAAGTTGACCAAAAGTAAACCAAAATAGGTTATTATTGACAAAAATTAATTCTCAAAAAAACGAAAAATTTACGATTGCTAATTATGATTTCTATTGTTTTTGAGGACGGTGAAAATATCTGAAATTAGATTACAAAAATTTAAAATGGCGGATCCAATATGGTGGACATAAAAAATTTTAAATTCATCAATTTCCATAAAACTTCGTCTCAAGAGGTTTTTAGGATCCCTGATTACAAATCTGGGGCGGCCTCGAATTGCACCGCGGTTTTCGCGGCTAAATTAATTGCATAACTGAACTGCACCGGGTCCAAAAAGGGTCGCGGTCAGTCAGCAACTGAACTGCACCGGGTCCAAAAAGGGTCGCGGTCAGTCAGCAACTGAATTGCACCGAGTCCAAAAAGGACTGCGGTCAGTCAACAACTGAACTGCACCGGAAAAAGTTTATAGACGTTCTGTTAGAATTTCAAATTGACACGTATATTAAATTGCAGAGCGTAGAACAAAAAGAAAAGTGTCGTATGCGGGATCCAAAAGTACGGACATCATTGAAGTACGTGTCTGATAAAATCGAACTCTTTGAAAAGCAAAAAATCAGCCGTTTTGAATACCTACGTTTAGTTTCGTACAAATACAAAGTGCACAAATAAAGATCAAAAATTAAATGTTTAATGTTTTTTAATTCATGACAAAGCTTTTTTGCCGCTATATTTATTTCTGTTTATTTTTAATGTTTTTTAATTCATGACAAGGCCAATCGGCCGTTGAGACAATTTTATTGTTGTGGTTGTTACTAAAAGACAGATCCAACATGTCAATTCTCTCAGCTGACGTTGGTTTCTATGATCTACAGACTCTGTTGCTGTTCATATCTTCAGTAATTTTTGGATCCGGTGCAGTTCAGTTGTTGACTGACCGCAGCCCTTTTTGGACTCGGTGCAATTCAGTTGCTGACTGACCGCGACCCTTTTTGGACCTGGTGCAGTTCAGTTGCTGACTGTCCGCGACCCTTTTTGGACCCGGTGCAGTTCATGTGTGCTTCGGTGCAGTTCGTGGACGTCCCAAATATGAAGTCAGATTTCAAAAATTCAAAATGGCGGATCCAATATGACGGACACGAAATTTAAGAAAGTTATAAATTTTTATGAAACTTGGTATCAAAGGGTTTTTGGGGTCCCTAATCACAAATTTGAATAATTTGATTAAAAAAAACGATCACTTATTCAAATAGTAATATTTCTAATCAATCAGTTAGAATGAACTAATAATTTATTAATTTCATTTATAGGTTATGTAAAAGTGTCTTAAATTTCTGGTAACTAAATTCAATTGGTCCAACTTGTTAAATATTATATCCGCTATATTGAATGCTCCCATTTGAATTTTTGACTTTATTTGCATTTGATTTTTTGTATTCAGAGACTCCAGAAACTTCTTTATACTCTATGTCCGTCATATTCGATCTAGAATTTAGATTTTTTTAAATTTGACTTGAAGTTTGTGATTAGGGACCCCAAAAACCCCTTGATACGAAATTTTATGGAAATTAATGAATTTTAAAATTTCCATGTCGCCATATTGGATTTGCCATTTTGAATTTTTGTAATCTAATTTTAGATTTGTAATTAGCGTCCTCAAAAACATTATAAATCATAATTAGCAATCGTAAATTTTTCTTTTTTTTTAGAATTAATTTTTGCCAATAATAACCTATTTCGGTTTACTTTTGGTCAATATTTAGGTCCTGTAAAAAATAATAAAAATAGTAATGGGATGTTATTGTATGAGTATTTATAAAGAAAAACAGCATAGTTCGGTAAAAAAATATTAATTTTTAACAGTTTTACAGGAAAATCTACGAAAAAAAGTTTTTTTCCTATGCAAAATACATGCAAAATTTCAATAGCGTACAGGCACCGCTATATATCAATTTAAAAAGAAAATAAAAAATACGAATCGATTTTTTTTCAATTTGTGTCAAAATAAGGGGCGGAAATCTACAGATTCGTTTAGCAATACTAAAAATATTCTATAGAACTGTACAAACAACTTTAACTGAATATATCCCCAATCAAATACAACAAAAACCTCCGAGTAATAAAATTCAAGTGAATCCGATGAATTTTTACACAACTCGTCCACCATATCGGATCCACCATTTTGTCTTTTTAAAAACTGACTTCATATTCGGAATCAGCGATCCCAAAAACCCTCGAATAATAAATTTCAAGTAAAACACATAAATTTTTAAAAATTAGTTTAAAACTTCCGCCATATTGGATCAGTCATTTTGAATTTAAAAAATTACAGAAAGAACGACCAAAAATATACAAGAAAACGTGCTTCGTGCTTAAAACATAACAATCATGAGCATAAGAAATTGAAAAGACACACATTTTTCGAAACATTGTCAATTTTGACCTTACTTGTTTAGGTTAAAAATAAATTATTATTTTTTATTATTTTCTCCATAATTTAAAGGGATTATACAACAACCACCAAAAGGTTTCATTCGATGAAAAGCTTTCAATCAAAAGTTCTTTGATTTTGTCATACTTTTTGTCAAAATTCCCCATAGTGCAACGTTCCTAAATTACCTAATATTACTTCAAGTATTTAAAAATATACTTTCCTTTTCGGATATAGATTTTTTTTCTATTCCTTTTTTGTAATTTTTTTTTAGAAGGTATTTTTGTTTTTTTTTGCTTCATGTGCTTCAAGGTAGATTCGCCACTGTTGAAAAATAAGTCAAAAATAGGTTGAAATTTCTTGTAGGTACTATATAATGTTTTCCAAATTAAAAGTATTATAATTTGTAGAACTGAAAATCTAATAAATGTTTAAATAGAGATGAATTTTATCAATTTCTCCGAGTCAAGGTAAGGAGATGGTTCAGTCAATAAATAAAAACATCTTTTGTTTTGACGTTTCGACTACTATGTAGTCCTCTTCAGAACTGTAATATTTATTTATATAAAATTAACATTTCGTTAATATTGAGAATAACAACGGATATACAAATACGCTAGTTCTTTTTTTGAAAAAATTTTTTTACAATATTTTGATGCAAGTACTTACATTTAAAAAATCTGTGGTGGTTTTTTTCTAACACACAATTATCATTGGTTATTCAATTTCATCATTTTTTAAAAAATATATTTGTATGTTTATTCCTTAATTTTTTTAAAAAAATAAGGAGATGAATTTATCACAGATTTTTTTCATATTTCATAGGTCTTACTTGTAAGATTGTCAATATTTAACTGAAGGTTCAATTATAAGTTTTTGTTTATATTTACTAAGTGGTACGAGAAGAACGGAAAGAATTTAATTTTAACTAATGAAACAATTTTCTGTTAATTTTTAAATTTTATTTGTCGTATTATAGAGTCATATTGTCTGTTGAAAGTTAAAATATCTTCTTTTCTGTTAATAGAGTTTTTTTGTAATTTAATATGTATCATTTCAGAAACAAGTCGTTTTTTCTCAGAAGGTTCTTTATCTAATATTGTTATGTTTTGCCAATCAAATTCATGTTTCGTTTTGTCTTTACTGTTTTTTGATTTTTTATGTTCTACCATTACCGAGTTTTTCTTCCCTTTGTGTTCATTAATTCTTTTAACTAAATTTCTTTTTGTTTGACCCACGTAAGTTGCCGGTCAATCTTTGCAATATATTTTGTATAGTGTATTAGTTATGTAACTTTTACTAGTTTTGTCTTTTATCTTTTTTACCAAATAGTTGAGGTTTTTTTTTATTGTTGGTATTGTGTGAATATTAAGTTTTTTAAAGGTGTGCGAGAGTTTTTCATAAAAATTATCAATATATGGTAATTTTAACTTTGGTGTTAATCTATAAATATTTTGATTGTTTCTATTGTTGTTTGTATTTTTCTTAATTGTTATTAATCTTTTTTTATTATATATTTGTGTTAAATTCATAGGATAGTCATTATTGTGTAAAATGTTTTTTATAATCTTTAAATTATTATTATGAAACTTTTTATCTGATAGAGTTATTGCTCTATCAACTAAATTATAAATCATTGTTATTTTTTGTGATAGGGGGTGTTTTGAATTAAAATTTAGTATTCGTCCGGAAAAAGTAGGTTTTGTGTACCAATTTGTAATCAGTTTGTCGTCATTTCTAATTAATGATATATCTAGGAAATTGATTTTTTTCTCTATCTCTACCTCATGAGTGAAAAAATCAGAAAATTGTTTCATTAGTTAAAATTAAATTCTTTCCGTTCTCCTCGTACCACTTAGTAAATATAAACAAAAACTTACAATTGAACCTTCAGTTAAATATTGACAATCTTACAAGTAAGACCTATGAAATATGAAAAAAATTTGTGATAAATTCATCTCCTTATTTTTTTAAAGAAATTAAGGAATAAACATACAAATATATTTTTAAAAAAATGACGAAATTGAATAACCAATGATAATTGTGTGTTAGAAAAAAACCACCACAGATTTTTTAAATGTAAGTACTTGCATCAAAATATTGTAAAAAAAAATTTTCAAAAAAAGAACTAGCGTATTTGTATATCCGTTGTTATTCTCAATATTAACGAAATGTTAATTTTATATAAATAAATATTACAGTTCTGAAGAGGACTACATAGTAGTCGAAACGTCAAAACAAAAGATGTTTTTATTTATTGACTGAACCATCTACTTACCTTGACTCGGAGAAATTGATAAAATTCATCTCTATTTAAAATACACCGAGTGATAAATTCATATTTATATATATATATTTTATTAAAATTATATATATATTCTATAACTAATAAATGTTTCTTTATTTCTGGTGCTTAATAATAGAAATTGTTTTCAAAATTAATACTTTTTACAGGTTTTAAATACACATATTTCAAGTGTGGAGAAATTGCCTTTATCTACAACTGGTTCACCACTTCTCATAAAGTGCAAGCATTTCTTTGTTGTAACTTTTGTCATTGCCAAAGAACGTGATTGTCATGAAGTCTACCTCACATTACTAAAGCTTTCTTCACCAGGTACTGCATTATTTCTTTAACGCCGGGACGAACTGTTTTTTACTCTCATTTCAAAGTTATTTGTTGAAAAATTACTACAAGCCTTACAAATGTCAATTTTGTTTTTTAAGTACTAATATCAAAGATTTCTGAAGAAATCTGATAAGAAGACTAGCATAAAAGTAGATTGAAATATTGCAGAGGAATCATTGAAGTGTGTTTCATTCAATGTAATTTAAACCTTGATTTGACCACATAATTTCAATGACATTGAAATCGATAGAAACATATTTTTTTTTAATCAAATTGAAAAACTTGTAATTTTTTAAATCAGTTCTAATGTTGATGCGTAGAATTAGATACAGGTAGAAAGCACAAAAGGTTACTTTAATAATGTTTATATTGATTTTATGTTTTTTATAGGGGAGTGGGCCCCAAGATGGACAGGGCCCCAAGATGGACATTTCGTATAAAATTTTTGTTTAAGGTGACAGCGCCTTATGCTTTCTGTCATTATTGTTGTTTGTATAGACGAACATTTTGATGCACATTTGAAGAAAAAAAACCAGTTGGTTTTTCTTCTACACATACCACGTAATTTTGTGTCTAAAAAAGTTTTGTAACAGTTTTTTCTCAAGTTGGTAAAGTTATTTAAATTTATGATTTAGAATGAGTACTGAACGTTATAATATTCTTTATTTATAGTATAATAATATTCTAAAATGATTTTACTAATTCAGTATTCATATATATATTTTTACTGGAGATTAAAAAATTGTGTCATGTACCCTAAGATGGACAGGCCTAAAATCTCAATGTATTTTTTTGCTTATTTTCGATTTTACACTTTTTTTCAATAATTTTTTGAGTCAATTAATTAAAATTTTTTATTTTCCACCATAAAATGTGATTTTATTGTTAGAGAATTTATTATATTGATATTTTTCGATATTTTATTACTTTTTACTGTTGAGCTATTAAATTGAAGTTTTTAGAAATTTTATTTCTTGATAAATTCCGTAAAATGATTAAAACTTAGTTCAAGAATTGTTACACGATGTTAATTTTTTATTTACTACCATTTTCAAAGACTTTTAAGAAGGTGTCCATCTTTGGGCCACTTTTTTTTAGACCGAAAATTTTAACAATTAGAAAAAATGCTTTAAAAAATGTTTATTTTCAAAATAAAATTTTATCTCTGTGGCCATAAGTTACCTTATAAATTGTACTTTCATCCGGTATAAAACATTTTAATATATTTTATTCGGTTTGGATTCTACAGCAATAAATCGATAGGGTGTCCAACTTGGGACCCTCTCCCCTATTGAAAAGGGATCAGTTAAACCCCCCCCCCCTCTCTAGCCACCAAACTATTTGACTTAGAGAGCTCAAATTTGGCACACAAATATATTTCTGTGTGTAGATTATAGAAAAATTATAGAGAACATGATTGCAGGGATTGGGCATAGCGTTGTCAAGGAAATAACAATATTTTTTAGCAATAAAAAAAATGCATTGAAAAGTGACCATTCCACCCCCCTCCCCCTAGCCAACAAACTATTTATTTTAGAGTATTGAAATTTGGTGTACTGATGTATTTATACGTGAAGATTACAGGAAAAAGATAGAGAATGTGTTATCAATTGATGGTCATAGCGTTAATTTTAAAAAAATTATACCAATTATTTAAACGAAACCATACTGTTGAAATTGAAGAAACTGCGGTAGGAATTTCAAAAGTTTTGCTTCTGGCACTGTAGTAAAAATAAAAGTTTGGATAGATCATTTTGATAATAATAAATTGTTAAAAGTTTTTAATCGATGATGAGGTCTTATAGCCAATCTTACCTCCCTAAAAATTAAATTATTTCAAATTGAGAAAAAATTCCAACTCTGTTGCTCAATTTGATAAAAAATTAAAGTTAAACAATAATAATTTATTTAAACAATCAGTCGAATTGTTATTTTTAGTTTGTTGTTAGTAGTTGGTTACATTCGTATTTAAAAATTGCAAAATTGAGAAAAAGTTGCAATTCTGTAGCCTAATTTGAAAAAAAGTTGATTTTCAGCAATCGCCGACGACAATCGTCCCTTTCAACCAAACTCTTGTAACGCACTGTTACAGTGTACGGAGAAAATACACTTTCCTAAACATTTTTGACAAAGAGTACAGCAAAGTATGCTTTTCTGTACAGTTTTCGGCTAAAAATGTAGCAAAATTTACTTTGCTGCAATTGTGCAGAAATAACCTATTTTGCGTTTTCTTTGGAAGCATGATAAGTGGCTCTTTCTTACAGGCGTGGTCTTCTTGCAAATATTGCAGACAAAAATATTGATAAATAGTTTTGAAAAACAAATCACAACTCAATGTAGATGCAGAAGAAAGAATAAATTAATACTGCTGCCACAGAAAGACAATTTTATGAAGTTGCAATAGAAATTTTAATTCCCATATGTTGTAAAAAAAACTACAAGTAGATGCTGCTGTTAAGGACTCCTCAATGCAGATGTAGAAGAAATGATAAATAAATACTGCTGCAAAAGAAAACACATTTCAATCTTGTTGTAAAAGTAATAACTTACAGTTGCCAAAAAAGTGACAAATAAATAATATATAGATAAAGGAAAGACAACTCTTGTCCATTTCTTGTGTAATATTAACGAGTTGTCACTTTTGTAGCACACATTATATTGTAGCATTATATTTTCCAATCCGTGACAATTGGATTTATTTGCCCAAGTATTTCCGAATAACAAGTTTCTCATAAATCTGATCAATTTTGAAAGTACTCTTCTTCAAATTGGATCAAAAATGTGATTTTCTTAAATTTAACTTTAAAACCACACTCAGCGACCTCATCCCCCGAGTATCAAGTTTCAATCAAATCAGATCGACTTTTAAAATATCGTCGCCAATTTGGATCAGCATTCTTGAAATTTTTTACAGTACGGTTTGACATTTTTGAGCTTGAATATCATCAACGCGATATTTCAAATTAAAAAATGTTCTTGATTACTAAAAATGATTATTTTTTATTTCATATTTAAAAAAGCAGGGGAAAAAGGAAAAAACCATTAATTATATATGTACATTATAACAGCCTGATATCATTATAAATCCTGAAAATTAGAGTTTTAATAGTTTTTATAAATCATTGTCAAAAGGTCAAGAAATACCACTCAAAAAATTACGTAGTTGGTTCTAAAAAAGCAAATAAGAAGAATTGGTAAAGTTAATATTCTGGTATTCTGCAAACAAAAAATCATTTTTAAAACAAAAGTGTAAAAAATTCCCATTTTTTTAAAAAAAGTGGCCATACTTTTTTGATTTAAAAAAATTGTTTAATAACAGTTTCTGAAAGAGAGATAAAAAATACATAAGAAACGATGACTCTGAAAAATTACTAAATCCCCAACAACAGAAAAAATTAACTTTGAAGAAGAATGTAAAAAGTGCTCGTCCCTGCATTAAAGGATTAAACGTTTTGTTAATTTTTTTTAGTTTTACTTTCTTTTATTTGCAAAAACTTAAAATGTTTTAATGAGTCAAGTTTGATCGATTTTTCAAGTCAATTTGAAAAGTTTCTTAATTTTTGATTTCTTTATTAGTTTGGTTTTTAGAAGTTTTCTAATTGTTGGACTTTTCTGTTTTCTTTCATGTTTTCGAGTTCTTAAGTAATTTTAAAAGTTCTTGTATATTTCCTTGATTCTGAGTTTACTGAAAATAAATTTACTTCTAAGGTTTAACTTGTCCAAATTTTATATTGGGGAAGGAGAGATGGACATAAAGTCTTTTAGTGATTTCACAAATTTTGATTACAGAATTTCAAAAAGTTTTAAACCTTCTGGAAATTTGCTGTAAGCAAAGCCAATCAAAATGAGTGAAACCTACACTTAAAATACGTGAGGTATAAGTGTTTTATGTATTTATTCAAATAGTTTCTAACTTTCGAATAGATACTGACTCTCAACAATGTTATTATATCGTTCACCCCAAGTCGAATGTACGCAAACGTTTGTCACAATTTAGTACACTGAGAAAAATGGTTATATTCAAGCTCAATATTTTAGACATTAAAATTAATATTTTTAATATCTAAAATATTAAGTTTGAATATCTAGCTATTAATATCGTGATACTAAGTTTTAATATCTGAATATTTAATTTTTATATCCATGAACAGTTTTTTTTTTCAGTGTAGTTTTTGTACATACAATACATGAGTAGTTTCTGAAAACACCATTAAAGATACGTACTTTCTAACCTGTTCTTAAAAGATACGCTACTTCCAAATGTTCAAAAACAGTTGAGTACGTTCGACTTGGGGTGAACGATATGTGACTGGAGTAAGTCGAAAACATGCTGTATGATTACTTGTTATATATGGGTGATTCTTCTGAAAGTGCCTTTTTTGACCGGTTTTACTATTTTATTAGTTCTGCAATATCTACACAATATTATTTATTGTCACCTTCCCTAGTCAAAATTTAGCTTTTTCTTAGTATTATTAAAAATCTATAATCAATTGTATTAAGCCGTATCTGCGTGCGAGCTAAATTGCATTCATCTCGGAAGCCTTTTTGGAGACACTTCATCTCAGAGCTTTTTTGACTTGAAACAGCTCCGATATAAATTCGGATGAACCAAAATGCTTAAGGGCATGTGATGGAGAATGACGACACGGGTAGTTTGAGTTTTGACTCAAAATTGATGTTTGAAAAATTCTCTAAAATAAATTTTGAGCCAAAATCAAAACAAATTTGCGTCAGAGAGACCTCCCTAATGATATTTTAAGTAATTCTACCAAGTTTTGTTACAAAATATTGAATATTTCTAAAGAAAATTTACGGACAAATTCAGCCTATACGAGTGACGTGATATTCCATCACATGCCCTTAAAGCATTTCTTAAAGTACTGAGTAAATGGTAAATGTTGACTGCAAAAATCTAAAACAATTATTAATGAACAGATTATACAAAATTAATCGAAATAAGAAAATATTCAAAAAAGTCACTTGCAGAAGAATCACCCATCAAGAAAGAACCTGAAACTATTAAAGAACTCTAATTATTATTCAAGAGTTATTAATTTTGAGAACCCGAAAGTTTAATTAACGCAACTTGACCTGATCGGATTTTTGGTTTTTTGCACACCAGCAACTTTTTGGAACTTTAATAACATAAAATTTTGTTATTTACAGCTAGTATAGAAGACCTATACTGTTTTAATTATCAACATCCATGGTCTCAACATTTAGGTTGGAATATTTTTAACATACAGCAAGAATTTCAACGACAAGGTCTTCCGAATGAAGAATGGAGCCTTACTTATTTAAATACAAATTACGAAGTATTTATTATATTTAAAATATCTTACAATCATTTGTCAACTAAATGGTATTTTAAAGTATGTAAATACTAACTCTTTTATATTTCAGTTATGTGAAACTTATCCACAGTATTTATACGTGCCAACCTCTTGCACAAGTAATATTTTAGTAGGAAGCGCCAGATTTAGAAGCAAAGGCAGATTACCTGTGTTGACCTATTTTTACGAAAATAAGGTTTGTCGGAAATTTAATTATTTAAGTACTAATAAGAAAAGTTAGAATTAGAGATTGTAACTTAACCTATTTTGTCAATTTCCAGCAATATGGGAAAATTTTTTTGTACCTTCTTTCGTTTGAAACTCAACTTTCCACGCACACGTAGGCGTGGAAAGTACTTTGTCGTACAGGCGTGTGCGTTAAAAGTCGAGTTTGCCACACAAATAACTATTGCACATACAGTGAATCATCCCACACTTTATCTCCTCACAATTTTAACCAAATGAAAGTTCTATCACACTGACGAATTTAATCAGCACGCATATTAGACTTCAGGGCCGCGCAATTTACAGATAAAATTTAAATGTGTATACATATGCGAAAATTTTAATTGTTGTACATACATCTTACGTAACTATTTTTATTGAGAGCGCGCGCGTGTTTGTACTTTTAGGTGTATAATTTCTTTTCTGACAAATGAATGATAAGATTCGCGCTGGAACTTATACATATCAGAGTATAAGCGGTACCAATGGTGACCGGGTGCCCGTGGGAGGGGGATCTTTCCCCTCCTGCTTCGGTCATTCGGTTAAGGGGAGGTTCTAGTCCAAATCGACAAAAAAAATTATTTTTTTTAATGCTTTATTTTCATTCTTAGGGTCTTGAAAATGTGTATGCAAAAGGATATTCCTCTATCTAATTTATTTTACGAGTTATAGCATATTAGACAAAAAAAGTGCGTCGGCCGAAAAACAAGTAAAAACGCGCGCTCGCACCGCCTATTAAGTGGTGTGTTTCAAAACACTTTTTGTTTTGTCTTGCATACAACAAAAAATGACAAAATGACTTTAAAACTTATGTTTGCGTTCACTACTTCACTTTGTTTAGGTAAACTATTAGTATTAGACACAAAATCACTTTGTTTTTCACTTCAATAACGCGATTTTGTTAAAATAGATCGAACGACACAAAATAGAAAGATGCCACGACGACGCGCTGCAAAGAATGAACAAGTTAACGATAGCAGGATGGCGTCTTTTTAATCTGCTGACATAGGCATAGAACGGCATTAAACTTCTTGAGGCATTGACTACGTTCAAAAATGTTTTCTTGAAGGCATTGAATGGCATTTAATTTGATACATTATCAGAAAGCATTTAATGGCATTTGGATCTAATTCGTGGTGTTTCGCTTGACGGTAAAGAAAGGCATTCAATTTTTTTCATAAAATTTGTGAGCATTCAAAATGATTAAAATGAAACAAAAATCAATCCAGAAAACGCGTTAAATGGCATTGAGGACAAAAACGGAATTAGTAGGCATCTGTCGGCATTCAAATGACTGTTTTTTTAAATGCCAATATATGCGTTTTAATCAACCTCTTTTTACCGGGTCATAAAGTTTATGTACTTTCAGAGATATGAATTTTTGCCAGAAATTACACCTTTCTGGCCCACTGTGCAGGGTGGCCAAGTCGTAATGCATTGGCTTGATATGCTGTGTTGACCCCCTCTGTCTATCGCAACGCTATTGTCACCATGTAAGTGAATAAGAGACTGCTTGTGTGTGTTAACAAGCACAAACGTTTCTCATTCACTTACATGGCGGCACTAGCTAGCGCTGCGATAGACACGGCGCAAACACAGCATATGCAGCCAATGCATTACGACTTGACCCCCCTGCATATCGCTTAGGACAAGCGTAAATTCAGGAATTCAAGAATGGTAGTTATTTTTTGGCAGAGCCGAAGGATATGATTATCGCCCAAATTTCAATTTTCTAATTTTGATAGGTCGAAATATTTATCATCAACTAGCTATTTGACGTAAATTTCATAATTCGAATTATAATTTGATATAATTTTTATTTATTAGAATTACAGTCCACTCTCGATAATTAAACATTCGATAATTTGAATTTCTCGATAAATTGAAGTCGGATGTCGGTCCCTTGAAAAACTCTTGATAAATTGAAAAAATTCAATGGGTTTAGGTACTCTCGATAATTAAAAGTCGAATTTCAGCCTATTTGTCCCTGGATGCTCTATAATTTGAAGTCAGTCAGACCTAACGTTCGATAATTTGAATTTCTGCTTGCCTTTGGGCTTTCTATGAATTGAAGTCAGTCCGACAAAGCTTTTGATATTTTGAATTTTTCTTAAGTCTTTCTATTGTTTAGTGCAATGTCAGCCCTTGTGACAATTTTAAATTTTTTAGACAAAACACGTCTTAGTGTATTTAAACAAACAAAAATTACAGATTATATTAATCATAAAATATTGTAAAATACATTCAAAATCTGTAATTAATGAATCTCTTGTTAATTTGAATTTTCCTAAACTTCCATTTCGATAATTAAAACATTCGATAATTAAAACTCTCGATAATTTGAACTATTTTTGGTTCCCCTTGGAATTCATATTATCGAGAGTCGACTGTATAACTGAAACTAACATCTAATTAATACAATTGTTTTTTGGCATAATTTTTATTTGGCCGAAAAATTATTTACCCTAAATTTTTTTTCCATAATGATCATTTATCAGAAGTATTGTTCCTAAAAGTTACATAAAATAAAATATTTTTGTAATAAACGCACTTTAATATAATTTCTATATTTCAAACAATCAAATAACCTAAAATTTATATAAAATAAGTACTGCAGCACATAATATTTATATCATACAAAATTTATTTGATATAAATTGAATTTATCTAATTATTATTTAACGTAACATGTTAAATATGACAATCTGTCATAACTTTAAAATTATCGAATGCACAACTTTTATTTTGGCAAATTTTAATTTATTAAAATGTTTAATATTCCCAAGCTCCAATGCAAATAGGTGAAGCATTGTTTTTAGTTTCAGTTGGCGTCTAGAAATGCGCCACGGTCGAAGTATAGTCTTCCACACTTGCACATTAAACTTTTTTTTTCTGACTCAAGTTATTTGAAAATTAAAAAAAATAAATGTTACGCATGTTCGTATGTAGATAAAATGAGGAATACCTCCACTCTATTACCACACATTTTTCATTTCATCTATTTTGTACCTACTCTCTAAACTGACCTTAATGAATACATTAAAATTACTAAAAACTTTTTACTTTCACTCTTTCATTAGGGGCCATTCTTAAATTGCGTAACAGGTTTAGTGGGAAGGGGGGGAGGTTAATCGACCTTGTTACGTAATATTTTTACCCATTGCTTAAAATACTTTTTAAATTGTATTTCTTTGGAAAGTTTCAAAACCTGTTTGAATTAATGAATTTTTAAGTCAATTCAGTACAAAAATACAAAAAACTTTCCGTATTGTAATTATATTCCTTGAATTTATTTGATATTTTGTTAAAAACAAGCAAATTTTCTGTAAATCAGAAAGTGATAAAATATTTTTCAAAGTTACGTCACAGTCTTAGAGGGGTGGCGGGGTTAAAAATTATCAAATCACGTGTTACGTAATTTGTGGTTGGTTCCTTACTGAAATTATGATTTTTATTGTACTTTTATTATAAATATATAAAAGTATGCACTATAAAAACTCTTTGTACAAAACGTTTCATGGCCACGCTTTCTTTCTCAATTCATCTCATTGATATGAAAATCTGTGCTTCTAATTCAATTATTGAAATTCAAATTATGTAATTACATTTCAACTAAGTAAAAGTATTTTTTTTACATTTTTATTATTTAAAAAAATTACTTTGGTCAAACCATATCTAACCATATCTTCGGAAGGTGACGAATTTTAATCATTTTTACAGGGATTACGTATTGTTTGATAACAATATAATTAATTATTTATATAAAAGAAGAAAAATAAATATTCGAAATTTTTGTTTTTTCAATTGTTTAAGTTGTATTGCAAAGATATAGGTCCTACTCGCTAGGGAAAATTACATTTTTGTTAATTTTGTTGACAAAACCCACATAAAATGTTGAATTCTATCTACTAATAAAGCTTGATAATCTTGCCGCAGCTCTGCGGATTACTATTTTCATGACGGCTTCTTTCTATATTTAAAATGTATATTTTTGCTAAAAATTTCAATACAAACAAGTTTACAAGAGGTCATAGGGGCCTAATACTTCCGAAAAATTTTAAACTTATTTTATATATTGGCATGTGATGCAGTTTAGTTGCTATTCGACTGTCAGCTCTGTTTGGTCTCAGCGCAGTTCAGTTCCTGTTTGACGACGCACTTTTGGCATTTGTCTATCAATATTCATTCTATAATTCTTGTTTAGATTTTTCGCAATCGAATAATTTAGTTTATTATTCGCATTTTTACATGTTTTGAATAAAATGATTTATGGTTTCCTCGCTTTTTTAATGCTTTGAAAGTAAATTTATTCCCAAAACACAAGTTATTCATTTTAAACTAACATAATTTATTATTTCTTTACAGCAAAAAACCTTAAGGGGTTACATGGGTATCACAGCTTTAAAAAATCAAATATTTTTTTTATTATCTTATTAATTTCTACAACATCTCGAGAATATTATCCTAAATTTTCAAGTCGATCCGAATAAAAGCTTCGGAGATACAGCCTTGGGAAGGTACGCGCTCAGAGTCAGGTATTATGTGTGCGCAGCTAAAAAAAATCCGCGAGCGAGACTCGCGAAGCCAGGATTCATCATAGACAGGAGCAAAAGGATGCACACAAAAAACAAAGTATTAAAACGAGTCTTAATTTTGCACTTCCTTTAAGGTGTAAACGAAAAAAGCCGCTATCAGCTGAAATTCAGCAAAAAAAAAAAAAAAATAATATGAAAGCAATACACACTGTGGGCTGAAAAAAAGCCATACTAAAAACTAAAATTTATCCTGAAGCCAATAAATGGGCTGAATTTCAAACCTCACACTGTATTATTCTATTGTTAATTATTAAGAAATCTGAAATTAAGCCTACGTTTGAATTAGAAAATAGTTATCAAAACTTTTGAAATATCTAATTATATGACGACTGCAGGTTAGGAATAAAAGCCATATTTTAACAAATTTCTTCTAAAAAACTTATGTGTGATTTGGTATTATATTCAAAACCTGTAAATTAGCCTTAGTTTTTTATAAAACCCAAAATATCTTGTGAAATTATACGAAATTTAAGAGTTTAGTCGGGATATGTTGGCAATTTCAAAACATTTTTTGAAGTACACTAAAAGTTTGTTTATACACATAATCACAAATCACTAAAATTAATTGTTCACAAGAAAATTGTCTACATGTTTCACACAAACAAATAAGCACCACAAACACAAAAATTCACTACGAAATTGTTCAAAATTATCGCATCGCAAAATATCTACTGATGGACGCATCGCCATTAACATATGATGTTTGCTCATGCGCAAATCCTTTCTGGTAACGTCAGGCGATTAGGACTACTTTTCAGCCTCCGGAAAGGCTAAAAACTTTCTTCGTAAGCACTACTTTAAAGTATTATAAGATATACTAATAGAAAAGCTCAATTGTGTCTGGTTTTAAGCATCGACAACTAGAAACCAGGACATTCAATAACTAGTTTTAGCACTTTAATTCAGTTATCGACTTAATTGCAGGCAAATCTTAAAAGTAGCTAATCATGACTTTAAGACTTTGTTTTTTGTGTGTGCCCTAGATCCTACAGCTGCTGCAGGTTCTTTACTTTATGGCCCAGGAATCGACGATTCAATGGAAGTTAACAAAAATGTTTTATTTCCAGTTTTATTGTTACTCAAAACTTATGCGTTTTTCTCGAAACTGTGTTTTCAAAGTCGGTTGTCAAAATTTCTCGGAAACTACACAACCGATCTTGATGAAATTTTGCACAGGCCTTCGAGATACAATTCCCCAGTACTTGGACGAAGGGTTTTTTTTTCTTCAATCACAACTATTAAAAAAAAAATGTCAAATTTTGCATTTTTTTGTAAAAAGGTCTGCCAAAAATCCAATTTTCACTTTTTTCTTTTTCCCTTCGTCCACTTTCTAGTTTCAGGTCTGTACTAAAAGAAAATATTTAGTTTTTTCATTTCAGATGATTCTGTCAGGAATTGTGCTGTCAACGCGGACGCACCTTTTTTTCGAGGGGTCACCGGAAATGACGTCTCAATGGCTGACTTCTGAATATTTTTCTTTGCAAATTTCAAAAATTCTTCGTTAAATATATGTATTTAAGAAACTAAAAAGTTATAATAAAATATTTCTTTCTTTATATAAAAAAAAATTCTTGAAAATAGGCCTTTTTTTGCCGAGTAAACCCATGTAACCCCTTAAGGTTTAGAACTTATAGCTTTAGGGATACGCCAATATACTTATCTTTGTTTTTTGTTACAGGCCGCAATTTGTCGTTGCAGTCAACCGCTTTCTGGATTTAATGCGCGATGTTTAGAAGACGAACAAATGTTATACAATATTCTTTGTACAAATCCCAATGCAAAATATATTTATGTCGTGGATACTCGACCTAGGGTGAGACATTTTTTATTAAAAATACAATTTTTTAATTTTTAATAATTATTTATATTCCCAAAAACCGCAACAAAAGTTACATATCTTGGTTTAATTGTATAACAATAACAAAACAAAAATTTAAAAAAATTTCTCTTTATGGGGTGATTCCCGTTGAGGATTTTAAATAATCAATTCTTTTATTACATATCCCAAGTAGCACGTAACATTACGTGAGTATCGCAGTAATGTTACATTTAATATTAGTAATATTACGGGTTGATGTTACAGTAATATTACCGTGACTTTAAAATGTTCGCGCCAGGGTAATGTTGAGGTAATATTACATAGTAATATTACAAAGTAATATTGGATTAATATTACTGTAATATTACAAATCTTCTTGTAATATTACGTTAATATTACAAATATGTAGTACAATATGAAGAAGACTTTCTAAAGTATATTATAAGAGTTTAATGGCCGAGTGGTTTAGTTTTTTGAACTAGAAAACTTATATTTTCTTGTAATATTTTTCAGTGGAAGTGTGAACAATTATATTTTTAACATAATGAGTAATTAAAAATTGCAATTTGATGAAAATTAAAGAAAAATTCTATGTGATAGTTTACAGAAATATAACGTTAGATCATCCTAAGTTTTTAGTACATAGAACTTTTTTTAATTTTCATCAAATTGCAATTTTTAATTACTCATTATGTTAAAAATATAATTGTTCACACTTCCACTGAAAAATATTACAAGAAACTAGGAGTTTTCTAGTTCAAAAATCAAAAAAATGCATTTGGACTAACTTTTTTTCAGACTGTCTGTTTCATTCCTCCTTAAGGCGTCTACCTACTTGGTCAGTTTAATTGTAATATTACTACCATGTCACTGTAGTATTACTGTAATATTAATTTGTAATATTACCCTTGACACAGACATTTTAATATCACAGTAGTATTACTGTAACATCAACCTGTAATATTACTGCGATACTCACGTTATATTACGTGCTACTTGGGATGTTGAAAGCTGTAAGTGACTGAATATTTTGCAAGCTATTCTTATTCAAATATGAATAGTTCGTACAGTTCTTGTACTTAAGTAGAAATTGCAGAGTGTTGAGTGCCCGTCAGATGACCTATTTATAAAATCATCGGTTCAGAGTTTCGATATTTAGGCCGTCATTTTTTTGCTGAATTATCATTTAGCATAAATTTAAGTGCGCCGAATTTTTAAATATCAGAATTAGGTATTGCAATCACGCAAAGCGGGATCCAGCATCGCGTTGGATCCCACGCATTTGTAAGACAATTTTCGTTTTGCCAACTCTATCTAAACGAGTAAGCAGTGGCGGACTAACTAGATAGGCAATGTAGGCAGCTGCCTAGGGCGGCATATTTTGAGGGACGGCAAATTTCAATAAGCCACACTATAAAAAAAAAAATAAAAAAAAAGATAGAAGATATGTTTGGAAGGGCGGCAATTTTTAATAATTAACTAATTGTCTACCCTGAACCAAAAATTATTCGAATTCTCAAAAAATAAAAATTTTTTAAACTAGCTAAATTTGACCTCAAGAATTTTAGCTTGGAAGTTGCCACCCCCTGGAAAAATTGCTGATAACATAAAAAAAATTCGAATAAAAACACTAGATTTCTAAAATTTATAAAAATGTATTTCATTTTACTTCTATTCAATAGTTTTGAACGTCAGGAGCGTACGCAGGAGGGGGTGTATAGGGTTGGTTTTTCTTGGTCTGCGTGCTGATGTATTACAAATGTATCAAAATAAATAAATAAATTCAAATTAATTGAAAAAATTGTAATTATTGAGATACTTAAGAAAGTATTAAAGAAAGAAATGTCTGACTATGAAAGTTACGGAACAAAGGGCAAACATTTGTCTATTCTTTATAACTATTTAAAAACTATAACATTAAAAAAAAGCATTTTCAGCAGCAGGATACATTTTTAGTTCCTTAAGAAGGTCATCCCGTGTGACGGACCGTTTTTTAGCGTTTTTCGAGATTGTCGCCATATTTTTAATTAAATGAATAAGACAGATTGCAAATTATACTTCGAATGTCAATAAATACATAAACACGTATTTACTTTCTGGGTCACAAAAGTAAGTCCAATTGTAATGTACAATAGCCTTTTTAATATTAACTTTTTAAAATAAAACTAGCTTTTATTATGAGGTTTGTTTTCAATAATATTCGAATTAATGAATTAATTCCCCTCAACGCAAGCAGTGTTTCAAATACATTGCGGGATCTTGCGGGATTGATGTTGGATCCCGCAAATAATCCCGCGGGATTGAAAACTATGCAGGATTGCAATCCCTAATCAGAAACAAAAAAAAACTTTTCTGTCGGATGTTTGTTAGAGCATTTTTAATTTCGTCAAATGAAAATTCAGCGTTTGAAAAATTCTATGAAATATTAATTTATGCAAACAAATTTACCAAGTTTAAAATAAATTCATTAAAATTTGTTCATGCTATTTAATTTTGTACATTACTACTTGTGGTATGGTTGATTTTAAGCATATGTGATACATTATCATTTAACTTGTTAAGGGCTTACAGGAGTAAAAAAATCGATTTCTTTAATTAAATTCGCAATTAGCGACTCAAAAGCCCCTTGTATGAAGTTTAGGAATTAAAAATCCCTTTGTATTTCTCAAAATTATGAATCAATGCAACAGTCGTCTTGATCCAAATTACCGTGTTGCACAACTTTAATATTATATTACGTTATTAGGGCAGAAAATTTGAAATCCTTGCATTGCGCAACAATATTGTGCATTATGTCGCGTATTTCAGGGCTTTAGACCTTTTTGCCCGTGTAGTGTATACTTTTTTTCTTTACACTCAGTTGAAAGAACATTTTTAAATTTACTTGTAATTAGAAAAAACCATTCAACCACGTCCCAGCTGAGAAATTTGACATCCTGATTGCGCGACCATCTTTAACTTTTGCAATCAACGCCTCTGTCAGACACTCGTGAAAGCTTGATGCCTGCCTGACATTTGTCAGCACGACCGAGGCAACGTCCTCGAATCCACAAAAAGAACAAAAAATGTCGTTTTAGTCGGATTACAACACAAAATCAGAGATAAATCTACACTTTTTTTAAAGAAATAAATAATTAGTTTTAAAACATTTTCTTTATTTTTAACACTATAAATAACAAAATTACTTTTATTTATTTTACTATTATACTTATTTTTAGAATCTGTTCTTATATATAAATTATTATTTATATGGTCGATTCTTGCGTAACTGCCCGATTTCAAAATAAGTTTTAGTAAAAAAAATAATTTGTTTTTCAATGTTTCTCTGCACTTATTTTTCTTATTAGGGTGTAATATAATTATATTTTAAACGATTTTACTACAACTATATTTATACGAAAATAATAGCAAATTTTTGAAAATTGGCTGCCATGTGGATCTGAACCGCATCCTTGTATTGCAAATATATTGTACAAAATAAAACTTTCTTTTTGATATTTTGCTAAAGCGAAAATAAATAATAAATTCATAAATTATTTAATATTCTAACAGTATTTTAGATATTAGTTAACATATATAAAATTTTATAAAAGAACAGCAAATACAATATTTAATAATGAATATTTCGTTTTATTTTTTGGATAATTTGAAATCGAGATCGAGCAGTGTAATCCGGCATTGCTAAACTACTTTATAGAATAATATTTTAAAATAACCACCACAGATAAAAAAGTTTCTCTGCATGAAGCACACTGAACAGTTCACATAGGCCATGGAGCTGAAATTTTACGTGATACCATTGAGCTGAAATTTGACATTTATTCTAACCTCACTTCTACAATATTGCAAAATAAATCTATTCCTTCTGCAGATCGCTTTTTTTACATGAAAACTTAAAGAAAATGGTAACAATACTATCAAATAGTTGTTACAGTAATATAATAGTAATGACATGGAACTGAACGCTTTTTTTGTACCCATGCGATTTTCACAAAGATAATTTTTTTTAAGCAAAAATTTTTCTTTTTTAAAACTTTTTTCACATGTGATTTAGTGCTAATGGATCAAAATTGAGATTTAACTTATTAGAAGGCGTAATAACTAAACACATGAATGACACCTTAATTATAAGTCTACAGATTGCACTCAAAAATTGGAAAAATTGAGGGACAAAATATTTTTACAGATTTTTAAGTATAAAAAAGGTATTATGAAGTGCAATATAAACCTAAATTGTTCATAAATATAGACACTTTATGCTTGAAAAAGGCTGAGTTATAATAATGATATTTTCACCGAAAATTATCAAATTAAAGTTAACATTTTGCAATAGGGACACGCCACGGAGCTGAAATTCCAGCAGTTATAGTGCAATATAATAGAAGTTATAATATATATATTTATGTATATTTGGTTTTCAGTTACTCTCATATATACCTTTAAAATTCACTAATACACTTCAGAATATATTTTTAATTTAGGTGTATTTTTTCAACGCTGCCAAGTAGGGCAGTTACGTAAGAATCGCCCATATGTAATATTTCCGTGAACTCGTGTGCAAGCTAGAATCTTTAGTGTGGATCGGATCAATAATTCGCGCAATGTATTCGCTGTTGGTAAACAGCATTTGCTTTCGCTGTCCTAGGGGTCGTCCATAAATCACGTGATATTTTAACTGCAAATTTTTATTAAAAACAGAGACTTTCTTAGTTCTACATTCCCGGAAGTTCTTCGGTTTATCTTCATTCAAAAATTAGATTTGCTTGGAATAATTTTTTTAAAATCTTTATTGCAGCATAAACATACGTGTTTTTTTGTAGTTCGTGGTTTGATAAAAAATACGAAAGTTATAAATTATTGAACTCATTTTTCTCTGTTAATAACAAAAAAATGAGTAATAGTATGAGTAATGGTATAAAAAACGAAATTTATTTAAAATTTCTCGAACTTTCGATATGTGCAATAAAAAATAATTAATATGAAGAGAAAATACCTCAAAAATTAATATTAAACTTAAAAAGTGTTTTTTCTCAAAGAAAGACGTTATAGATTTTTTTATTTTTTTGTTTCGAAATAATCTTCTATAAGTAAGGAAGTTTTTCCGTATAATATTGGGCATTCTTTCTCGATTCAACCACCCCCCTGCGCATTTTAATTAATTAGTAAAATTAGTTAATAAAATCTAAGAATATTTTAATTTTCAAGATAAAAGGCGTTACTTTAGTTTAAAATTTTCGTCAAAACATCAATTTTTTTATGACGTATAGTGTTTTTTATTTCTAGCTAAGGGCTGCAAAATATCATGCTTAAACGCTTAAAACCTCCAAAAAATATAAAAATTGTGCGAAAAATAAACGAAAAACTAAAAATTATAGTACTAAATAACTACGAGATTTACATAAATTATTTAATCGCATTAAAAAAAAAACCTGAACAAGCATTATAATAAGAAAAAATACCCTCAAAATCATCCACTAAACATGAATTTTCAAAAATTAATAAAAATTCTTAAACAAGTAGACAAAAACATTCTTTAGAGAATTCACAAACTTTAAATATTACTAAGAATAAGAGTTCTATGAAACTTGCCCCTTCAGCATCGAAAACCACCCTTAAAAATCTTCTCTTAATCTTTAATCCAAAAAATTGACAATTTTTTATTGAACATATAAACTAAAACAATTTTGAGAGTATTCTCCGGCTTTAAAAATTGCTCAGAATCTATTCCTATGTAAGGTAAAAAAGAATAAATTTTGAGCGGTTTTTTTTTGGTCAATTTCTTTATTTCATATTAAGGGATGATTTTCAAGTGTGTTTTTCGATGCTGAAGGGGATAAGGTAGATAAGAATACATTCAAAGCAAGGTTTTAAGTAATTAAGGGATGATTTTAAAGGGTGGTTTTCGATGCTAATAGAGGTAAATTTTATAAGTTTTTACTCTTATTGAATTTCAAAGTTTGTGAATCCTCTAAAGATTGTTTTTTGTTTACTTGTTTAAGAATATTTGTTATTTTTTTAATTCGTGTTTAGGGGACGACTACACAGCCACACCAAAAAAAAGTTCTCTGGCCTGGGTATGAGACCCATATTTTCCTATGTATTTTGATGCGCTGAAACCTAATCCGTCATCAGAATTGGTCCAGCGGGTTTGATTTTCGACCTAACCTCAAAATTATTAAAATTACACTTTTTGTTCTTTAGAATCTAAACCAGATTTAACTTTAATACATGACTAGAACCAATAAAAGGCTTGATTTATGACCTTTAAAACGCTTTTTTAAAAATTGTTCTACGATGATTTTTAACGAAGATTTGATGTTTTACATAAAATAATTTTTTTTCATTAGTTACTATATTCACGCATTTTTAACATTTTAAAAAATCATATGTTAAGTAAAACATCATATCTTCGATAAAAATCATCGTAGAACAATCTTTAAAAAACGTTTTAAAGGTCATAAATGAAGCTTTCTATTGGCTTTAGTCATGTATTAAAGTTAAATCTGGTTTAGATTCTAAAGAACAAAAAGTGGCATTTTATTCATTTTGAGGTTAGGTCCAAAATCAAACCCACTGAACCAATTCTGATGGCCAATTCGGATTCAGCGCATCAAAATACATAGGAAAATATGGGTCCCATACCCAGGCCATGGAACTTTATTTTTTTGTGTGGCTGTGTTATGAAGGGTTGTTCCTTATTATAATGCTTGGTAAGGTTCGATTATTTCTTTGAATGCGATTAAGTATTTTATTTAAATCTCCTAGTTATTTAGACTATAAATTATATTTTTTCGTTTATTTTCCGCATAATTTTTATACATTCTGTGGGTTTTTTTGGACTTTATGCATGATAATTTTCAACCCTTAGGTGGAAATCAAAAACACCATACGACATCAAAAAGTTGATGTTTTGGCAAAAATTTTAAGCTACAATAAAGTCTTCTATCTTGGAAATTAAAATGCACAGAGGGGTTGCCTAATTGAGAAAGAATGTCCCATATAGGAAAAAATTAAGAATATAAAACGGACTTCTAATTTAATGAACGTGGAATTTGCAATAAACAGTCTGTAAACTTATTGTTTAAATGCCTTCAGTATTTTAAGTAATTTTTATAGTTATTCAAAGTCACGTGATAATCGAGGGGGGGGTGGGGGGTCTAAAATTGGCATAAAACCTATCACGTGATTTATGGACGACCCCCTAGAGGGCGCGTGTGTGCAACCAACAATGCACAAATCTTAGGCTTTCTGATTCGAAATCGATGCCCAATGCTCGTACTTTCGACCAGGGCACAGTGAGCCCGGTGACCCGAAATGTTGACCAAAAGTCATAATTCCTAGAATATCTAAAGTTTTTGGGGTCGCTGATTACGAATCTGAAGTCAGATTTAAAAAATTCATAATGGCGGATCCAATATGGCGGACATAAACTTTTAAAAATTAATAGATTTTGATAAAACTTGGTATTCAGAGGTTTTTGGGATCGCTGATTACGAATTTAAAGTCAGATCCAATATGGCGGACATAAAAATTAAAAAATTAATTTAGTTTCATAAAACTTGGTATTCAGAGGTTTTTGAGATCACTGATTACAAATCTAAAGTCAGCTTTAAAAAATTCAAAATGGCGGATTCAATATGGCGGACATAAAATTTTAAGATTAATAGATTTTGATAAAACTTGGTATTCAGAGGTTTTTGGGATCGCTGATTACGAATTTAAAGTCAGATTTTTAAAATTCAAAATAACGGATCTAATATGGCAAACAAATTTATAAAAATTTATTGAAATCGCTTGAAACTTGTCACTTGGGGGTTTTTGGGGTCGCTGATTACAAATCTGAAGTCCGATTTTCAAAATTTAAAATGGCGGATTTAATATGACGAACAAAATTTTGGAAATTCCTTGAATTCGGTTAAAACTTGCTACTCGAGGGTTTTTGGATTCGCTGATTACGAATCTGAAGACCGATTTTCAAAATTCAATATGGCGGATCCAATATGGCCATATTAAATAAAAAATTATTGAATTCGCTTGACACGTGGTATTCGTGGTTTTCTCAAGTTTGATTTTGAAAATTCAAATTGGCGTCTCCATTATGGCGAATGCAAAATCAAAAATCGATTGGATATTTTTGAAACATGTTTCTCGGGAAATTTTACAAGAAGCTCAACACATCGTCGTTGTTAGTTTCGGGTAACGCAAAGAGCAATCAGGAAACAACCGTGAATTTTTTATCTCAAATATTGAAGTTATCTGCGACCCTAAAAACCCCCGAGAAACAAGTTTTAAGAGAAAAGACCTATTTTTGATTGTGCGTCCGTCATATTAGATCCACCATTTTAAATTTTTAAAATATTTACCAGATACGTTAGGGGTCATCCAAGTATTACCTAAGCATATTTTTAGAGGTTTTTGACCCCCCCCCTTTCTATGTAATCTTTTTTCAATGGATAAAAAAAATTGTATGGAGAGTAAGCGTTTCGGGACCCCCTCCCCCCTCCTTGAAGTCGTAATCGACTTCTGATTTTGTGCAAGCCATATTGGACCCGTAATTTTGAATTTCAAAATTGTGTCACCAGATTTGTTGTAAGAGACTTCAAAATACGCCAGAGTGAAATGTTTCCAGTAGATCTGACCGATTTTGGATTTTGTGTTCGTCATATTGGATCCGCCATTTTGAATTTTAAACATATTCCACCAGATTCGTTATCAGCAAGCCCAAAAACCCTCTAGAAACAAGTTTGAAGCGAATTAAAGGAATTTCAAAAAATTCGTCCGCCATATTGGTTCCGCCATTTTGAATTTTTAAAACCAGTACGAAAATCGTAATTAGCGATCCCAAGAACCTTTTAGATATAATCCTCAGTTTACTATGTATTGTTGTTCGCCATATTGGATCCGCCATTTTGAATTTTAAAAATCGGACTTCAGATTCGTAATCAGCGACCCCAAAAACCCCCGAGTAACAAGTTTCAAGCGAATTCAACGAATTTCAAAATATTCGTCCGCCATATTGGATCAGCCATTTTGAATTTTTAAAACCAGTACGAAAATCGTAATCAGCGATCCCAAAAACATTTTAAGTGTAATCCTCAGTTTACTATGTATTGTTGTTTAATTCGAATTACATTTATTCTAAAAAAAATTGCTTTTTTTCAAGTTCATTTGTTTATAACATTTATTTTGTTAACAATAAACATGTATTTAATGCTTTTTTGTGGAAAGGAATCTTTTGTAATAAGTTTTAATCACTTTCTGTCATTAAAAAAACATAAATAATGTTTGAAAAATTCAAAAAAGTGTAACAGAAAAGGTGACACTCTGAAGTGTCACTGTGCCACAAAGGGTTAACAAAGTATAAATAATATTAATTTATAATTAAACATAAAAAATTTGTTTAACAAATACGAATTGCTAAAACAATTACTTATTTATTTTACCTATCCTGTTTATAAAAATACAAAATTTATAAATCTGAAAATAATTTTTTCTTTTAATCTGTATAGTACAAAAAATGTCTAGTGTGCAGTTAAGTGAAATTTCAATAAAGTTAGGAAAATTATTAAAAATGTGAATAGTATTGTATGCTGAGTCAAAAGTGCACATTCTACTGAATAAAATGACATCTCATTTGTCTCATTTGGATGTAAAGTTTTTGTGTTGATGAAAGCCAAACTCGTCCATGGCAAAAAAATTAATAATTTGCACGTTAAAAAATTGCTGATATAATAAAAAAAGCGAGTTTTTGTAGGTTTCAATATTTTTTGTTAATGTTGCATATATGTGACCTGGACAGTAAAAAGGGGGCTTGCGTGCTAAAACAAGATCTTCCAGAAAAACGATCTTAAAGTTAACAAGTTAATATTGATACTAATTCACGCTTTAATGGCTTTAAACACCTCACTAAGGATTTTTTGGGGTCGCTGATTACGAATCCGGTGTTAGTTTTTGAAAACTCAAAATGGCGGATTCAATATGGCGGACAAAAAAATTAAAAACTTATCGGATTCGCTTAAAACTGGCTACTTGGGGGTTTCACGGGTCGCTGATTACGAATTTAGCATCAGGTTTTTAAAATTCAAAATGGCGGATCAAATAAAAAACTTATTAAATTTGCTTAAAACTAGCTACTCGGGGGTTTTCGGGGTCGCTGATTTCGAATCTAGCATCAGGTTTTCAAAATTCAAAATGGCGGATCCAATATAGCTGACAAAAAAATTAAAAACTAATTAAATTTGCTTAAAACTGGCTACTCAGGGGTTTTCGGGGTCGCTGATTACGAATCTAGCATAAGTTTTTTAAAATTCAAAATATTGGATCGAATGTGGCCAACAAAAAAATTAAAAACTTATCGGGTTCGGTTGAAACTGGCAACTTGGGAATTTTCGGGGTCGATCAGCATATGAAAGAGCGATTTAATCTCCATCTAAGTCGATATTGATACGTCTGCACGTTTGTACGGGTTGAAACTCCTTACACAGTGGTTTTTAGGATTCACATTTTAAAAAAGCTGTAATATTGGATCCGCCATTTTAAATTTTAAAAACCTGATGCTAGCTTTGTAATCAGCGACCCCGAAAGCCCCCGAGTATCAAGAATTTTATTTATTAAAAATTACATTTATCAGTAATCTCAATTGTAAGGATTTTCAATTATCAAAAATTGAATTTATCAGAAATCTAATTTCTCCAAAATAGCATTTAATAGAAATCTCGTTCTAAAAAAAATTAAATTATTACGAATTTTATTTATCAAAAATTGTATTTATCAGAAATCTCATTAGTCCGAAATTGTATTTGTCAGAAACCTAATTTATTAGACAAAGCATTTAACACAAATCTCATCTGTCCGAAATAGCATTTATAAGAAAGCTAGTTCTCCAAACATTGTAATAATGAAAAAACCCATTTATCCAAAAGTGCATTTTACAGAAATCTCATTTGTCCTAAATATTATTTATCAGAAATTTCATTTGTCAAAAATGTCGATTATCAGTAATTTTATTTATTGAAAATTGTATTTATAAGAAATCTCATTTATCAGAAATTGCAATTATCAGAAATCTCATTTGTCAAGAATGTCAATTATCAGTAATCATATTGATCAAAAATTGCATTTGTCAGAAATCGCATTTCTAAAAAATTGTTATTATCAGAAGTCTCATTTGTCTGATACTGCATTTATCAGAAATCTCATTTGTCAAAAAAATCAACTATCAAAAACCTCATTTATCCAAATTTTAATTTGTCAAAAATCTAATTTATGAAAAATTGAATTTATCAGACTTCTTAGTTGTCCGAAATTGCATTTAACAGAAATCTAAATTGTCAGAATTTCCAATGATCAAAAATCTAATTTGTCCAAAATTGCATTTATTAGAAATCTTATTTGTCAAAACTTGCATTTATCAGAAATCGCATTTGTCCGAAATCGCACTTATCGGAAGTCTCATTTATCCAAAAGATTATCTTCTATAACCTTCAATTGTGCGAAAGTCCATGTACAAGAAATCTCATTTTCCCAAAATTCCATTATCCCAACATTTTTCTTTCCAAGCAAGTTGTCCGTCCCTGGTCAATTCGGTGAAACAGAATAGATGTCGCTCCGCACAGTGTGCCTCAACCAGTCGCAGGTGGTCTGAAAATGTAACAACAAAAAGCGAATGTGGAATTGTCCTAAATGGCTCCCAGATTCCAGATTTTCAAGATTTGAAATCCTAGCTGCTCCACTTTTTGATCTTTCTACGTGGGAATTCCATATTTATCATGAAAACGCCTAAGAGGCTATCTATTCAGAAAAATATCGAAATAAGACGTGTCATTAAATATTATAACTGTAAATGTCGCTATACACGACTTTGTTAAAGGTGAAATACTCTTTAGCAATCGACACCTCCCCCCAAACCCCCCACCAACAAGGATGATAGAATTGCTTATTGAAATGAAACGAAATTTTATCCACGATAATTGAAAATGTTATTGATACTCATCGTTGTAGGATCTTTGACTACCCCCTGCACCTTCTATCTAGCCCACTATAAAACCACCCACCCTGCCCCCCAATTATGGCAGAATTGCTTATTCAAATGAAACGAAATTGTATCCACGATAGTTGAAAATGTTATTGATTCTCATGGTTGTAGGATTTTTGACTACCCCCCCCCATCCTCATTGACCATCTTTCACCTCTATGCAGCCGTCTATGTAGCCACCCCACTTCCAAATTATGACAGAATTGTTTATTGAAATGAAACCAAAATTTTATCCACGATTATCAAATTTAGAGAGCACGATAATTGAAAATGATATTGATACTCACCGTTAAAGGATCTTTGACTACCCCTCCCAGCCCTTGTGGACCACCTATGATTCATCTTGATTAGGATAGTATTTTTCATAAAAAAAAAAATATTTTTCATATTTTACTTATACATCTGTGAAAAATAGTACCGTCAAGTGGGGCTATTTTGTGCGCAAAACCGCTCTTTTTACACTCTAGGCTTCTTTAAAATTCAGAATTTGAAAAAAAAGAATTTATCTATTCAGTTATGTTGTAGACATCCTTCTAAAGGTGTCCTATGAGTTAGCCGACAAGAAAAAAATTTTTTATCTGAGTTATAGAAACTCAAAGTTGTGCACAAAATAAACCCCATGGTGGGGTTATTTTGTGCATCAAAGTTTGCTTATTTATAAAGTTGTGTAAAACATTTTTTTTGACCGTTTTTGCTGTATGAAATATTATTTCTATAGCATATATACGCTGGTGAATTAGTGAATTTCGCTGTTAATCAGTGAAAAAATCGCTTTTTGATCAGCGTATATACGCTGTTTTGAAAGAGCTGTATACTTTGTGCTGTTTCAAATTTAGAGAGTGGATAAAATTTCGTTTCATTTCAATATGCAATTCTGTCACCATTGGTGGTGAGGGGTTGGGGGGGGTGGGAGTGTCTATTGCTAAAAAGTATTTCGCCTTGAACAAAGTCGGCATTTACAGTTATAATACGTTATTACACGTCCTATTCCGATATTTTCTTGAGTTGATAGCCTCTTAGGCGTTTTCATGGTAAATAAGGAACTCTTACGTAGAAATATTAAAAAGTGAAGCAGCTAGGATTTCCAATCTCGAAAATTTGGAATCTGGTAGCCATTTAGGACAATTCCACATTCGCCGTTTGTTGTTACATTTTCAGACCACCTGCGACTGGTTGAGGCACACTGTGTCCGAATTCATTCTGGACTGCACTCTGTTTTACCGACTAGACCAGGGACGGGCAACTCGCTTGGAAAGTGAAATGTTGGGATAATGGAAGTTTGGGAAAATGAGATTTCTTGTACATGGACTTTCGCACAATTGAAGGTTATGGAGAATAATCTTTTGGAGAAATGAGACTTCCGATAAGTGCGATTTCGGACAAATGCGATTTCTGATAAATGCAAGTTTTTTTTATTTTATTTGAAAATACATACGGGTCAATAAACCCATTAAGAAAATACAAAAATTGTTTTAAACTTATAACATTAGGCCACGTTATTATTGGTATTGAGGAACAAATGTAGCAAAGAGTTAACAAATTTTGCTAGATTATTATTAAAAAAAGTCCAGTCTATCACAATTTTGTATCCCTTTAGTACAAAGGCGCAACGATGTAGAATTTTTAGCAAAAGTTTTTATATTTATTTGACGTAAATTAAAATATTTGTATAGTTTTGTTACCACTTTTTTAATTATGTAAATAAATGAAGGCCATTTTAGCTTGGGTCGAAACATGTTGTCGATAAGATAAAAAATTAAATAAAGCAACAAAAAACCACTAAAATGGCCTTCATTTATTTACGTAAATTTAAATAATCTAAGGTATCACATAAAATATCTACAATTTGACGTTTAGAAAGCACAGAACCAGGAATACACGAACAAGAAACAGAAGTGTCAATATTATTGTTCCAAACGACATATGGTAAATTAAAATCACCAAAAATAAAAATTGTTGAGTTCGGGAATAAGTTATTAATTTTTTCTAAGATTTGACAAACATCATAATAAAGCTGAAGTGGGCTATTAGGTGGAATATAAAAAGCACCAATTATTACTCGCTGTGAAAAAAAATTGAAAACTTACAATAATGTGCTCTACAGTACTAATTAGAGAATCAATTTTAACACCACGAAGAGATCTATTTATCGCTATTAAAACACCACCTCCAATAGAGCGATTACTAGTATTTCTATCGCATCTAAAAACATCATAGTTATTAAAACATAACTCAGATGTATTAACACTTTCGTGTAGCCATGTTTCAGTTAAAATAAAAATATTAGTCCCCGAACGTTTTGATAGAAAATTGATAGTGCACGATCATCATTAAAACGTACACAACTTCGATTAGGGGCACTTGAATTTAAAGCATTAGAATAAGATAAACAAGAAGACGGGGAGAGAGAACTCAAGTTCTCTGTCACACGCGCACTCCATCCTTCTCTGTTGATGGATTTGACGTTGCTTGTAATATGACAGGACCGTAGTGCCGGTGAACAATCCTTAATCCCACCTCTCCATCCCGACGAGGTCGATTTAATTCCTGTCTCAAACTGTCCATTTCCCTCAATTGCATCGGTGTCTTGTCGAACGTCGCCCAATATGTTTGAGTTATATTTCTGGAGTTCTTTTTCATCTGAATGAATTCCCGACAAAAAGCACGTGCTCCCTGTTGACTGTCGAATGTAATGCGTATAGGGCTTGGTTTCTGACGCGTCTGTGAAGACATACTAGAACAAACATCTGATTGTGAAAGATTCTCAGCATCCATGTCTAGTCAGGGCTAAGATGATATGTGAGAATCACAAGAAGTAAAGACAGAAGTCACGGTAGTATTCGTCGGAGTTCGCGAACGTGGTGCACAACACTAAGACAATCCACCGTTGTCTAGAGTAGCCGTACGTTTGGCAAAACTATTATGATAGGTTGATTTGCATTTTGGGCAAAAAACTACACTAGTCACTGCAGCTTTTCCACATCCCGTACATATATTGTCACTTTTAGTAATATCAATTTTGCGTGGCATTATTATACATCAAATTGGTAGTAAAATGTTTTTTCAGGTTAGAATCGTCAATATATATATAATAATCATCATCATCACAAAATAAAATATAAAAGACCATTCACAGTGAAGTTCTTTAGTATCAGAAACTAGTCAACATTAAAATATGATAGAATTATAGATAGATAAAATAAATTAGATTTTTGATAATTGGAAATTCTGACAAATTAGATTTCTGTTAAATGCAATTTTGGACAACTAAGAAGTCTGATAAATTCAATTTTTCATAAATTAGATTTTTGACAAATTAAAATTTGGATAAATGAGGTTTTTGATAGTTGATTTTTTTGACAAATGAGATTTCTGATAAATGCAGTATCAGGCAAATGAGACTTCTGATTATAACAATTTCTGAGAAATGCGATTTCTGATAAATGCAATTTTTGACAAATAAAATTACTGATAATTAACATTGTTCAGATAGTGTTTTGAGATCACAGAACTGGGGCTGGCTCGAATTTACGACTCGAGGTCAGTTGCCAGTTCAAATATTACGGGAAGAGTGAAGTGACGTGTTGGGGAAGCCTGTGGCGGCAGCGCATCTCAGTGGCCAATTTCTCAGCTGCTCTCCGGTCGCGTCTCCCAAAACGTGGTTCAGTGTTAAATTTCCTCTGTAAGTGTAAGGCTATTTGTCTCACGCAATTTCGCGTTTTCTGAAGGCTTTATTCTCAAAGGTTCACCTCATTGTATCTCTCAAAAGGACTGCTCTAAATTGTATTGTGTGTGTGTTGTGTGGTGCGAAGTCACCAGAAATTACAGGTGTAATTTCTGGGCAAGGAAAAGACTCAAGTACAATGGACATAGCTCGCATTGTGTGTGCTTGTGATTTTAATTTGCTTGATCACGGATTTAATCAATAAAAAACGTATTTTTGTTAATTAAAGGTGTTCTTATTTTTTTTTAATTCTTTTTATTCTCTATAAGTTATTCTTCGTAAATTGGAATTCTCAAACCTTTTCCTCTCACCCGGTTTTCGCTGAAAATAAACATTTTTGACAAAAGAGATTTCTGAAAAATAATATTTCGGATCAATGAGATTTCTGATAAATGCAATATCGGACAAATGAGATTTCTGATAATTGCAATTTCTGAGAAATGAGATTTCTAATAAATGCAATTTTTGATAAATAAGATTACTGATAATTGACATTCTTGACAAATGAGATTTCTGAGAAATGAGATTTCTTATAAATGCAATTTTCAATAAATAAAATTGCTGATAATTGACATTTTTGAGAAATGAAATTTCTGATAAATAATATTTAGGACAAATGAGATTTCTGTAAAATGTACTTTTGGATAAATGGGTTTCTTCATAATTACAATGTTGGGAAAACTAGATTTCTTATAAATGCTATTTCGGACAGATGAGATTTCTGTTAAATGCTTTATCTAATAAATTAGGTTTCTGACAAATGCAATTTCGGACTAATGAGATTTCTGATAAATACAATTTTTGGTAAATGAAATTCGTAATAATTTAATTTTTTTAAGAACGAGATTTCTATTAAATGCTGTTTTGGACAAATAAGTTTTTCGATAAATACGTTTTTGTATGAATGACATTTCTGATAACTGAAATTTCTGTTAAGTAAGATTTTTAGTAAATGAAATTGCCGACAAATAAGATTTCTGATAAATACAATTTCGAATAGATGCGATTTCTGAGAAATTCAATTTCGGAAGCATTAAATTTATGATAAATGTAATTTCTGAGAAATGTAATCTCGGAAACATTAGATTTCTGATAAATGCAATTTTTGATAAAGAAGATGTTAGATAATTCAAATTACTGACAAATTAGATTTTTGATCAATGACAGATTTTTTTGGACAGATGAGATTCCCGAGAAATGCGTATTTGGATAAATAAGATTTCTGATAAATGCAATTTTGGATGAATAAAATTCGGTCAAATGGATATTCTGAAAATTGAGTTTTGGAGAAAATGTGGGCGACCCAAACTCCCGAGCTTCTCGTTATGCAGAGATTCGAGTGTATTTTACAGTTACAAAATGGCCGACTTTTTTTATCCAAAAATCTTTAATTTGTCATCTACACGTTCCTAAGAATTCAAAATTTTAAAAAATAATAAAAAGAATTGTTGCGACCTAGTGGGACTTATTAAATTACAAAATCTGTTTGTATTTTTGATTTTAGATTTTTTTGTGTTAAGTTATCATATCAACGGGAGAAAAAGTTTCATTAAAAGCCTCTCAAACAGCATACTGTCAGGGGTTCATTTTATAAATTTTTTGTTAGAAAAACACATTTCACATTTGTTTGCCTCCTGTAAGCCCTTAAACTATCATTCACCAACCACGAATTTTTTTCAAGTTTTCCCACCTCTTAATAACTTCAGTTTCTTCGGGTAACTTTTTTCTTAGATCTTTCTTAGAAACAATTCAGTTCGCATTACGGGGTAACAGCAAACAACAGTTTTTCGGGATTTAAGGTTAAGGTTTTTTAAAAATAATAACCGAAATGCCTAAAAGGGTTGAAGCTGCCCGACTCTCCCCTAAATAATAATCGAGTGCGATTTAACATTATTCTGCAAATTCATTAATTCTTGGAATTTTTTTCTGAACTTTTTCTCAAAATGTTATACGCTTGATTTGTAGAATAAATAGAAATCATGTTTTTGATAATTCTACACTAGAATAAGTTCTTAAAAAGTATTTTGTATTTTATAAGAAATATAATAATGTATATTTTTTATTTTTCATGCATAGATAAACGCAATGGCAAATAGAGCAGCTGGTAAAGGATATGAAAACGAAAACTTTTACGATAATATAAAATTCAAATTCTTTGGAATTGAAAACATTCACGTTATGAGAGCGAGTCTCAGTAAACTGATTGATCGTAAGTTTTGACTACTTTGTATTTGTAATATTTCTATTTTTTACTTTATATTTTCAAAACAATTACAATTTTTTCTTTTGCTTCTTTTTAATTTTTTGATTTTTTTACTTATGCAATCAGCGATGCTTTTCGATCTCCTCCCTTCGTTCCAGCTCTCGGAAGAATTTTTGCAGGGCCTGCTAAGCTTCCCTCGCATCTTTTTCGCGCTTGGCTTGGAGCATTTGAGTTTTCTCCTCTTCCCTTTCCTTCGCCTCTCAATCTTTCCGCGATTCTTCCCGTCCCCTTTCTGCGGCGGCTGCGCACTCCTACTGATTTCGCTCTCGGTCCCTTATGTATTTTGGAGGCGTGGTTGATCGGAAGCGGTTTCCTTCTCCTTTTGTTCCAGCTCCTGGAAGGCTCTTTGGATTGGCGCCCTTGTCCCCGCCGGTGGCTTTACTCTATCGGGGTAAAAGTCTTCTTCAGCTGTACAAAAGAATGTGCTTTTGTTAGGGGAAGGTTCTTTTTATACTCCTCGGGTTACTGTTAATACTTCTGTGTCTCTTTTCTTTGGTTCTATTTTTAGGGTTTAGGGATCGCTAGTTGAGGGAGTGTCTAAGGGTCTTAGGGTCCCACCTTCCTCCCCTCTCTTGGTTCTCTATAGGTATTGGACAAGGAGTTTGACCGGGAGACTACCTACTAATCGTCCGTCTTTTGTCCGTATCGTGAACAATGGCCCTAGTACGCGAACGACCATGTCCGAAACTTTCTGTAATCCCCTTATGCCCTAACGACACGACATCTTCCTTCCTCATAACTTTTCTCCTACTTCGAAAACTGCGTGACGATGCCGCTTGTTGTAGTGTCGTTATTAGTGCTCGAGCGCGTTTCTGTAGTGAAGCGTCAATATGACCTGTAGCTCCTTCAGGAACAGCATTCTTTCCTGCCATTTGTTGCTATTTGATAGGGACGGATCCGTCGGTTCTTCCGCTCTGCGACTTAAATTGTTATAAGGCCGAGATTTTTTGCTGTGTTCAGATACGCATAGTTAACACCTGTCATGCTGTGTTATATGACTAATTCAACAGGGCACTTTTGACAAAAATACTTTTAAAAAAATAATGTTTTTGAAATAATTTTTTTTTTGTACCAATTTTTTTATTTAGCATTACAATAAATTAATCAATATGTATTTGAGCTTAACTTTGTTTTTGAAATGCTGTACAGTGAGCCCTCGATAGTCGTGACAACCTATGAAATTTTCCCACCCTTCAAACTCGATAGTCGTACGCCGCAGAAGTCACGCCTCTTTGAAGATTTCAGGAACGTATGCTTCATAAATTTCTCCCGGAGACAGACGATATACATTTAATTCACAATTATAGAAATATTATTTAAGAATTGATATTATAGTATTAATAATAATTAATATAATTATTAAATAGATATTAAATATTTGAATAAATTAGAGCTTCTGCGTATAAAATTCGAATGCAATTAAAATTAAAAAAATTTTAAGAGTTTAAAAATTTAGATTTAATAAAAACTTTGGATCAATTTAAATTCGAACAGTTTGAAATCTGAATCAATTAAATGAACTTTGTTCTGAAGATTTGAACATGTAACTTAATATCTGAATTCAATAAATAATACTTTCTGGTTGTTCAGAGTAAGTATTTTAAATATTGTGTTTTGGTTAACTGTCGCTCATTCAGAAAATATAATTTAAACTCTTCATTTTTAGAAATTAATTTTGCTAACGAGTATATTAAGTTTTTGAATATTATTGTAATTATGTTTCTTATTTTACGTTTGAGGGTATTGAATTTGTAAATCGTATAGTTCCAATGAAGTTCACTTAAATTTATTTCATTTCATTTTCTGAGTTATAAATACCTTAATGTACCTTATAATTTGTGTAAACTAGGGTGGCCCAAAAAAAAAAAAATTTCGATTATCATAAACCTTACCCCCCAATTTTGTTCTTTGGCGAAAAATATGAGATACGTATTTTTTTATTTTTTTATTTTTTAATATTAACCCGTGCCGCAAAGCCGTTGAAAATTACCATTTAATTTCCATAGGAAAAATGCACTTTTTCGTAAATTTGACATAAAATCGTGAAAAATTGAGCTTTTTCTTTCTGTAAACGATATTTTTGTTCATGAATGTCCAAATAATAAAAATCTGTCGTATATTTATTAAATAAATTATTTTAACTATTTTTTATGTGACTGTAAAAAAACCCCATAAACGTAAAAAACCTGGAATTTATTTAAAAAAATATTAATTATTATTTTAAATGCTTTTTCTTCATTCATTGGGATTTTTCCTATGGGAATTCAATGGTAATTTTCAACGGCTTTGCGGCACGGGTTAATATTAAAAAATAAAAAAATAAAAAAATACGTATCTCATATTTTTCGCCAAAGAACAAAATTGGGGGGTAAGGTTTATGAAAATCGAAATTTTTTTTTTTTTGGACCACCCTAGTGTAAACAGATAATTAATTTTTTTTAAAACATAAATCTTTATTGTAGGTTTAATTTTCACAAATGTACATTATTCTCCTGCATTGACTAGTGACGCGCGCATGCTGGAAAGCGTACGACTATCGCGGTTGTTGCCCGCCTACAAAGCGTACGACTAGCGAGGGTCACGACTATCCAGGTATTACTGCAACATAAATTGTTTATAATGCAAAAATTAAAAAATCGGCTCTCACAGATCTCTAAAGAATTTATTTGTGAACATTTAAAAAAAAAATCTGAAATCGGTTAAAAACTTCGCTCAAAAAATCAATTTGAACCCTACTTTACTATTTTTTACCAGTGTGCGCTGCACTGTACTAATTTGAACTAAACTATGATAGTTGTTAAATTGTTTTAATTGTTATTTTGTATAAGAAAATTAAATTTATTTTATTCTTATGATTTTGGTTAAAAACTGCCTATTTTATTTGGAAAAAGTATATCTCACAGATTTGAAAATGTCAATTAATTTTTAAATATTATCTTCTTATAATGCAATCTTATTGCAGTACTTTTAATAAAGAAAAAAATTATAAAACCCAAAGCTTAAATGTCGTTTGTTTTCTGAATTACTTCAGAAATTAAATTTGTAAACAGAAAATGATGTAACAGGTTTTAGCTCATTTTTTACCCACTCCCTCCCCCTTGTCATAGGAAGTAACGTTTACTCAAAATCTATTTAATAATTATATTAATTATTATTAATACTATAATATCAATTCTTAAATAATGTTTCTATAATTGTGAACTAAATTGTCTGTCTCTCTAAAGTGTCTGTCTCCGGGAGAAATTAATGAAGCATACGTTCTTGAAATCGTCCAAGAGGCGTGACTTCTGCGGCGCGGCGTACGACTATCGAGTTTGAAGAGTGGGAAAATTTCATAGGTTGTCACGACTATCGAGGGCTTACTGTACTTACTTTCCCCTTTTCATGTAGTCTAATTGTAAGTGTTACGTAACAAAATGAGAACCCCCCCTCCCCCTATGTAACAGATAGTAACAGTTTACTGAACCCCCTCCCCACTAAAACCTGTTACGTAATTTGTGCACGAAACCTTATTGAAATAGTCAAAATTTGACTAATTTTTAGTAAACCAAAAAATTTTGTTAAGTGTAAAAAAACAATTTTTTGATGAGGTATCATCGTTAACATTAGCGGCTATGTGGATGAAAATTATAATTCTAAATTACAATTTTAAAGTTTTTTTACTTTTATTCTTATAATGTTCTGCAGTCGCCATTTTTTTCGGCAAGAAGAACATACATAATTTTTTATTTAAAAATCTAATTTCCAAAGTAAGTCAGAAGACTAACGACGTAAGTTTTGTGTTTTATAATGTTTTTCTTTATTAAAAGTATTGCAACAAGATTGCGTTATAAGAAGATAATCTTTAAGAATTAAATGAGATTTTCAAACCTGTAAGATATACTTTTTCTAAATAAAATAAGCAGTTTTTAATAAAAGTCATAAGAATAAAGTAAATTTAATTTTCTTACACAGAATAATAATTAAAACAATTTAACGGCTATCATAGTTTAGTTCAAATTAGTACAGTGTAGCCCAGCGCAGCGTGAGATGTTGCGCAACGTAAGATCCTGCATGCTTGGAGGTTGCACGCCGAGTTTGGAAAATTCATTTAAACAAAACTACAAGATAGATCACTACGAATTTGCATTGTACTAGTTACATTCTAAACTTTATTTTAGAAATAAAAAATTTTGTCTTTCTCTTGATCAAATTTAGAAAACCATTTGTTTATAAAATTGATTTATTTTTTATAACAAAATTCAAACTATTTCTTTTTTATTTAAATGACTCAAAAGCTAAGGAAAAGTCAAACAGTTTATCTCTTTACATTTATTTTGTAACTGCAGTATTTTGTGAGTTATAAACAATTAAAAAAAAGTCTTTATTTTCAAAATCAAAATTGGGAATGCCCATAACTCGAAAACTATGTGTCCCATATTTAAATAAAAAAACACATATATATTATTTTTTGCAAAGAATTGAGAAATATGGATTAAATTTATTTTAACTTTTTGATTGGTAAATTTCACATGGAAATGCCCATATGTGCTACGAGTTGCCAGGGTTGCTGTACGACACGGCGATTCATCAGTGCAGCTGGTGGACGCTGATCAGACTTGATTCGCTGACAGATTGTCTGTGATTTTCCATCCATTAAACTTTTTGGGGATTTCCTCAACTTCTCGAAGTCGCTGGCGGTACCAATCATCCATGACAGGATCTAAGGATGCTATCGGTAGTGCTGCCTCCTCCTCATACATCCGAGATAGGGTGACAAGAACCAAATATTCTGAGCCTTTTCGGTGTATGACGTCAAACTCATACTCGAGGAGGTCTAGGGTCCATCTGGCCAGTCGATCGGTTGAATTGTGCAGATTATAAAGTCAGCGCAACGAACTATGGTCAATAATGTCCGTAAAATGGACAAGGTAATGGAGTATTTTTCGCACAGACCAAATTACCACAAGGCACTCTTTTTCAATGACCAAGTATTTTCGTTCTAAACCTGTCATAGTCTTACTCGCATAAACAATTACTCGGTCTACGCCATCTTGCTCTTGCGTTAAGACTGCACCGATGCTATGGTCATTCTCGTCGGTGTTTAGGTCGAACGGAGTCTCGAAATCGGGCTATATCAAGATCGGTGTGGTCGTTATCAAATCTTTCAACTGCTCAATCGCGTTTTTTTGGTCGTATTTCCATTTCTAAGGGATATTACATCTGAGCTGTTGGTTAAGAGGTTCCGCAATCGTCGCAAGTTGTGGTATAAAATGTAGATTTGGAGTCGATTTGTAGTCCCCCTTATGGAAAAGTGTGACATGAAAATAATGACACGGATGCGTGTCATTACTTTCGTGTCATTGCGTGTCATCATTTCGCGACCACACGAAAAAAATGACATGGGAGAAAATGACACGGCAAAGCATACATAAAAATGCCAGGATGCGCATACGTATTCTACTTATTCTACAGCACCTACGGCTGCGCAGTAAATTTTTTCCTTCCCAAAATGGTGCACAATGTATGTTTATACGAAATTATTATAAAACTAATAATAATAAAAAGTTTTTTAATGGTGCATTCTTTGCCATGTCATTTTTTTCATGTCATTTTTTTCGTGTGGTCGCGAAATGAAGACACGCAATGACATTATGAAGTAATGACACGCATCTGTGTCATTATTTTCATGTCACACTTTTCCATAAGGGCCCTCTTCGTTCACGAGGAATTCTAAATACCGGTCAGTTATTCTACTAAACTCGCATTTTTGGGGATTAATCTTGAGTCCTGCTCCCTGTAATTTATTCGCGATTCGAGCAATTTCGGCCTTGTGCTCCTCGAAAGTCTCGCTTACAATGAAGATGTCGTCAAGGTAAGCGTAAACGTTCGTTTCCATCTCGGGACAGTCCGAAAAGCATCCTATTGAAATGAAACAAGCCCATTTCCGGAACTGTAAAGGCGATAAACTCTTTGCTAGCTTGCGACATCAGTTGCATCATCTCCAGAGTTGCCAGATTGGTCTAAAAAGCGTGATTTAGTCTATTTTTTGCGATAATAACGCGGTTCAAATTTGAATTTCGCTTCAAGTAACGAATTGGGCTATATATTTTTTTAAATTGCGTTTTTTGGGCTATGTTAGAAATTTATCTATTTATGTGGAAAATGTATGTACTTTTTTAAAACACAATAATACACGGAAAGAAATCTGGTAGAATTAAATCAGTTGATAGTTCGATAGATTTTTAGTATCAATAGACAAATAGAATTTTATTATCTAATGTGACTAATATTAATATGAAAACATGAAAATATTCTAAAGAGCTTGAGATAGAAAGAAACCAACAGCCATTTATAAAATTTCCATCTATTTGATATTAAAAATGCTCGTAGGCCTTATTACAATTCCATCACACGCCAGCTAATATTATTCTATCGGCCACCACTAATTTTCAGGCGAAGTTTGTACAACACAAACTAAGCTTTATATACATGTATAAACACACACACAAGCAATGCATTGACTGAAGGCCTGCTGGTTGATCCGTCAGCCTATGTATTGCTTGCGTGTGTGTGTTCATACATGTATATAAAGCTTAGCTTGTGTTGTACAAACTTCGCCTGAAAATTAGTGGTGTCCGATAGAATAATATTAGCTGGCGTGTGATGGAATTGTAATAAGGCCTACGAGCATTTTTAATATCAAATAGATGGAAATTTTATAAATGGCTGTTGGTTTCTTTCTATCTCAAGCTCTTTAGAATATTTTCATGTTTTCATATTAATATTAGTCACATTAGATAATAAAATTCTATTTGTCTATTGATACTAAAAATCTATCGAACTATCAACTGATTTAATTCTACCAGATTTCTTTCCGTGTACTTATAACAATTTTTCATGCATCATATTAAAAATCTAGATGTGACAGAATTCTTTAATAAATTTTTTTTTTTTAGAAATTAAATGCTCTAATGCACTTTCGATGCATATTTCTTTCTTAATATATGTAAATCAAAAAACGCGATTAGGGATACATTTGGACTTTCCTGTACTTTTTGGGCTTTTAAAAGTTAAGCGGTTTTTGAGCTACGACAGTGTCTCCTAACCGCATTTTTCAATACCAAAAATCTTGCAACTCTGGGTATCTCCACTGTAGGTCCAGTGTCGTGATGTACTTAACAGCTCGAAGCTGCTCTAGGACCATGTTTATTTTGGGGAGGGGATAGGCATCCTTCTTAGTATCACTTAGACGATCGCGGAACCTCTCAACCAACTTCTCAGATCTAATATCCCTTGGAATCAGTCTGATAACACTGCGTTGGCCATATATAGACTAGATACTAATGTCGGTACAGAAAGTCTATGCCACTGAGATTTTGTCGATTTTGAAAGATGATAACTTGGAAAGAAAAAATCGTAGAAATTGAAGGTTTTTTTACGCTTAAAACAATATGCTACTTATGCAAAGAAAAGATTTTTTTTCAAACTATGAACTGACATGTCCAAAAAACGTCACACGGAAATGACACTTTGTAAAATGTTTCTACTTTTACTTATTCCTGTGTTGTTAATAAGAACGCAGATTAATTACGGTTCCCGGATACAAAGAAGGTTATGCGGTTCAAAAATAATATTTTTAGTTGTTATAAACATTTATGTTCAACCTTCTTATTTCGGTTGCAAATGAAGATACAGTTATCTTGTAAACTTTAAAATGTATGGTTTGAAAAATTAAACAGAAATTTAAAACTTGTACTTTTGAGCAATGTATCACAGCAATGTATCATATTTCACTTGCAACCTCTTTGCGAAGTTTGCAGTTTTAAATAAAATATCGATTTCATTTGAAGCATTAGCAACTTAAAAAAGGGTATAGGAGGCAATTTTTACTTTCCGAGCAAAGAGTTTATTACGATCTATTTCAAGATCATTGGAGGCCCAACTACGTTGATCCTTTAAAGTCAGGCATTTATTACAGGCAAGGTCTACGAACGATAAGTGGTACTAAATTTTCTAAGATGTTTGTTTTCAACGCATTATTCATATTAAAAATATGAATAAATGAAATATATTTCTTTCTGGGGCTACTTCAGTTTCTTGTAATTTTTTACTGAGCTATTTAAAAAATAAATCTCCACGATATCTTTATTTTCAACCAAAATAAGATGGTTGAATATAAATGATTATAACATCTAAAAACATTATTATTTTTAAATCGCATAAGCTTCTTTGTTTAGGGGAAACGTCAATTTTCGTGTGACTTTTGGACTGTTTCTACTATTTTTTCTTTTAAAGTTATCATCTTTCAAAGTCGACCAATTTTCAGGGGCAAGGACATTTTGTGCCTACATTAGTGTAGGGTAAGCCCAGGGTTTTTATTCCTTTTTTTATCTTGGTTTTATAGAACTATTGTTATAGTGTGAGAAAGCAGTTCTATAGCTTATCACGTATGTTATATTAAAGAGGAAGATTTTTTTTTTTTTTGATTTGTTATACTTTTATTTAGTTTTTAAGGCCATGCGCATTAAATTTTTGATTTTGTAAATTTTGTTCTATTAAGGGCTCATTAGCCCTAGGAACTTTTGATGAATAAATAAATAAATATTACAGATTTTTAGATACAACATTAATTACTTCCTCATAGTGTATCTTGAAAATAAATTCACTGAAATATTTAATTACATATGTATTTAAAATTTTTCAAATTTAATTGTAACGTGTTTGGCTAAAACCCCAATATCAATATTAATTTAAAAACTAAAAAGTAAATTAAGGGGTTATACACAGTTGTGGCGAGAAGAACTAAGCTATTTTCTTGATTTTTACAAAATAATAATTAATTATAGTAAAAAACTATTTGTACCACTTAATTGTACATATTTTCAGATACTAAAAAATATTTTATTAAATTAAATTATTTGAAAATCATGGGCATAAACACTGTATTTCTGGAGCACCTTTTTTGGAGGTGTCTTGCAGTGTACATGTTAAGTCGAGAATGCTTCATCTGAAACTAAAATCCCAAAAAAATTTCATTGCACCGAAAAGTTCATTTTTGACAATTGTAAGTGTTCGATTTTTTGCCCTTAATTTTTTTTTCTTTTGTTAATTTAAAGTCCTTCGTTCAGCGACTAACTTTTGAAACAGGTTCTGCAAATCTGCATCTTCTGCAGCCTCAAAAACATCGAAGTTTTGTGTCTATACCGAGTGTATACCGAGCGGCAGCTGAATGACTCGAGGGTCGCTGAGCAGGTTGTCTTGTGGAAACGGCTATAACTTTCGTTCTAATGATCCGATCGTTGTAAAATTTACCAAGAGTATTTTTAAGGAAATGTACTTAAAAAATATGAAAAAAAATTGCTTCTTTTGATCGATCACAACTGTAAATAACCCCTTAAACTTTATACGTTTGATTGAAAACATTTGAACACGTTAACTTCCTTGTTTTGTATGCTGAGGATGAAAATTAATTTATTTATTTATTTCTTGTTAATTCTGTCTACTAGTTTGCTAACATTTCTTATTTGTATGTTTATAGTACAGAAAAGCACTTCTATGAGTTCCCTTTTAACTGGTCTGGAGAGCTGTGGATGGTTGAAGCACATACGTTCAATTTTGGAGACATCTTGGTTTATTGCTCAAGCTGTGTCTAACGGAATTAGCGTCGTGGTTCATTGTAGTGATGGTTGGGATCGTACTGCGCAAGTTTGTTCTCTTGCTGCTTTACTTTTGGATCCTTTTTACAGAAGCATTGAAGGCTTTCAAATTTTAATTGAAAAAGACTGGCTTTCTTTTGGACATAAATTCAGTGACCGTTATGGTTATGTGACTAGCGATAACAAAGAATTAGCACCAATTTTCACGCAATTTTTGGACTCGACTTACCAACTACTGCAGCAGTACCCTTACGCTTTTGAGTTCAATGAAGTCTTTCTTTTAGCTCTGCATGATCACGTCCACAGTTGTCAGTACGGAACTTTCTTAGGTAATTGTGAAAAGGATCGCCTAAAATTCAGATTATCCGAAAGAACATATTCTTTCTGGGGCTATGTTTCAAAACATTTACATGAGTACACAAGCCCTCTTTACAAAAAAAATGTCTCCGAAAAAGAAATTAACTCTGTTCTTCAACCAAAACTTGCTCCGCAGAGCATTAAACTTTGGAGAGGATTGTACTACAGATTTGAAAATGGAGTTCATCCTCGAGAAACTTTTGATGATCTTTTGCTTACTATTCATAATCATACAACCTCTATGGAAGATCACGTGAAACTTCTTGTTAAGCGAGTAAATCTACTCGGACAATCTAAAAAGAGCCTACTAACAAAAGACGAAAATTTTAAGCTTGATAAAAATCTAATTGAATTTTCTTCTGAAAAGATTATAAATAATTCAGAAGGTGATGAGGATAAATTCATTGATGTGTTAAAAACAAATCAACTTGAAAAAGAAATGAAAGTGGTCGCTTTAGATTGGAAATCGGCTCGTAATATAAGTGAATGCATTTGTTCTGCTAGTTTTGATGTCTTCAACCGAAAGGTATGTTTAAAAAACGTTAACAATTTTTATTAAAAGTTATATTATGTATTTTTAATATTTCACAACATTCACATGATTCTATCATTTTTGTTAATAGTCAAATATTATGCACAGTGCATATATGACTTAGTATAACTATATTCTAAAACTAAATATAAATTACACTAGAACTCCTATAGAGCTGACTCATATCGAGCGGAAACAGTAGGCAATTGAAGGGACGAAGAGAGAAGGAAGTAGTTGAGTTCCATTCACTTAACACGTCAAGGTGACCTTCTATATCGAGCGGACACACACCCGAGCTGTCCGCTCGATAGGAGTTCTAGTGTACAACGCTTCACAAAAGAAGTCGTGTATAGTAGTATGCGGTGCGGGTTCAAAACTCGGTGTCGTCATTTTTTTTTATTCATTTATTTTTATTATTTATTACAAATGTTTATTAATTATATCACCCAACTTAATAACTTTTAATAAAATTTATAATTTTCAATAAATTTATTTATTTATTAAATAATTTTAATCTGGTAAGATCTAATTAAATCTTGTCAGACAGAGACAAAATCGAGATTTGATTAGGGGAGACCGGGGCTACTTGGCGCACTTTTCACTCTTTGTTGATTGGTTCTGCCAATTTTGTGTACATGAAAACTATATTGTACAGAAACTTTGGTTAACATCTCAGCTTTGACTTCAAAAAATAAAAGTTCCAAAAAAAGTTGTACTTTTTTTTAGAACAGACTTTTTGGAGAAAACCAAAGTGCGCCACACTACCCTACTTGGCGCATGAATTAAAATGTGTGATTAATAATCAAGCAATATGTTTCATTGTTAAAATAAGTCTTCTGAGGAAATATTATCTTGAAAAAATGTGAATTAATTCAAAATGGAAGGTTCATCTTGTTCAAAAAGTGAAGTTCATGAACCTAAAAACTACAAATATCTGGAAACGTAAAATTATGAGATTATAATAATAATAATAATATATATTAAACACTTTTTTATCTTAAAGGGTTATTCTTGGTACTGATAATAAAATAAAAGTGTTACCACATTGAATTTAATAAATTTTTATTAGTCACTAGATGTAGCTTATAAACTTCTAGCGTTCCGAGCGCGCCAACCAGCCCCGACCCTACTGCGCCAATTAGCCCCGGACAGACTATTTATACATTTTCTTCGTTTTTATGAAAACTGTAAATATAAATCAAAAATTTTTAATTGTTTCTTAAAAGCAACTGTTCAGAACACAAAACCTTAATTTTGATTTTTTTCAGATTGCATTTTGTAAAAAGATATAACAAAAAAATGAAGGCATTAAAATTTACTTTTGAGTACCAAAATTGGTTTTTTTGAATTTATAGTCCAGAATAATCAATCAATAATAATGAAATTATGTGTGAAGTTACAGTTTATCAAGTACATTAATTTGACCAAAAAGAAAAATTAATTCTACTTTTCACTTTTGAATAAACTCAAGTGCGTCAACCAGCCCCTGCGCCAAACAGCCCCGGTCTACCCTATATATAATTTTATCTGATTATATCTTAACTTTTTTCCCGGGATATTACTTTAAAAATTGTATAAAAAACATTTCAGTTTTGATTTTGTTTTTTAAAGTAGATTTTCTAGTAGTATAACTATGAGTGCACCAGCGCACAGTTCCGATTTTCGCCACCAGGTGGCGCCCTAGTAAGTTACCTGCAGTGGATTTTTAGCGGTTTTGTTGATAAATTACCGTCGGTCGGTAATTCAGATTTTGCGCGTGTTACCTTGTGTCGGTAATGCAGATTACTTGCTTGCTCGACGGTAAGGTAGATTTCCGAAATCGGTTACCATTAGTTGGTATTACCATATGCCAGCATTGTCTTGGGGATTCTCCTACGTCATTTTAAATTTTTACCCTTACTTTTGCGCGGGAATTTAAAAGCTACCTCTACTTTTAGGTTTTTCAAGCGGGGGATTTCTCCATAGACGGCGCTGCAATCGAATCGCACAAAGTTTAACTTAAAATCTTAACTTTTCTAATTTGCATAAACTGTGTATTGTTGTTAACTTTTACCTTAGGACTAATTGCATGTGTTTATGATTCCATCCATCTGTAGAATTTGCATAAACAATAAATTGTTGTTAACTTTTATCTTAGAAATAAGTTACATGTCTTTGGTACTACCACCCACTGTCCACCTAGTATATGTTTTCAACGTATGTATCATATGCCTAACACCCCCCCCCCCCCACCCACCCACCAACCAACCCACCACCCACTTAGTATATGTTTTGACAGAAACTATTCTATTCCCAACACCACCCACCTACCAAACCCAAAATGTATTGGGACTTAAATTTTGAAAATACCGAGATTAGCGGGTAGATTACGAGGTGGGTCACGTTGGGCCTGACTTGACGTATGGTGCGCAACGAGATGCGCGTGGCCAATGTAAAAGGATACTCAAGCGATGTATATTCGGTCTAGCTTAAAAAAGAAAGGTCCACGATCCCCCTAAAGGCCTAAGCAGATAAAAATACGGTTACGGGACCAGAGCATGAGACAGAAAAGGACAGAAACAGTCTCTGTCCTTTATTATCTCATGCCCTGCTCCCGTAACCGTATTCGTTGTGCTTTGGGCTTAAGCCAAAGAGTTTTGCTATTTTTCTCTTCCTCTATCGCTGTTAATGACGCATGAAATAGAAAGGGACAAGGAGAGGAGGATAAAATTGCCACATCGTTTTAAAATTTACCTTCTCCTTTCAGTACAAATGTACTAAATTTTACAGTTGTAAAATACATAATTTACTCTCCACCAACAGAAAATGCATTGGAACTGTAAAAAATTTAATTGTATTTTGTATTGTGACACTATGAAAATAAATCGCTTTACGTAACACATATTAAATTTTAACGTATTATGATGAAAATATTTGGCCCGATAAATAAATATTTCACTTATAAATTTCTTATTAGAAAGTAAAGAATTAGGTAAAGTAGTAAAAACACATTGATAGTAGTAGGGTTTATTTGAATAACACCTAGAATACATTCTACAGTTTCAATATATAAATTTAGAAAACAATTTCGAAGAGCTACTACATTCTTTACAGCTCATTTATCGTATCACATACAATGGATTGTACATGTAATTAACAATGAGTCTTTTTTAACATTCCTCAGCGCTGAGCAGTCTATATCTTCTAAATTTCATATCAACAATTATATTAAAAAAAATTATCAAATATGCTGTAAATAATGATAAGTGTAATAATATAATGATATAATCGGTATTATAAAGCGTACAAAGCTGACCTTTTAGACATAACCTAAAAGATCCGGCCATCATATTTGTTTACATACGTCCTGGAGCTATAATGTCAAACGCAAGTACGCATGCTTTCATAATGCGCGCGTTATTTGAAATTTTTAGAAATATATTACTATCTTTTAACATATTTATTATGATTAAATAATTTTATTTTAAGAAAAAATAAACTTCATGAAATATATTTTATACAAATAAAGTATAAATACATTTTTTAAATATGTTTAAAATTAATTTATTAAAAGCATTTCTAATCAACGCGCGTATTTTGACCAATCGCACTTATGGCTGTACTTTATGTTGTCAACAGTCAGGTTCGCCAACCAATAAACAAAAAATGCTGAGTTGCATACCTTTTTTTAATTATTCATATCCGAAAAGATTTTTTTTTAAAAACACTTAGGTTTCTTTTCTTTTTATACCACAATATTTCTTATGACTTTATATTTATTGTTCATAAAAAAATATATTCTAAAGAAAAAAATACTGTGGTTAAGATAGCACTATTTTATTTTGTTAAGTTGGTGTATAGTAACAGCCAAAAGTTTCTTCATTTTACTAAATGTTTAAATTATATAATATTTATATTTTATAATTATAAATAACTTTGGATAAAAGTAAAAATTGTTTTTTTTTTCAGGAAAACTAATACCTAACCTCTTAAGATAACTCTTCATTAATGTTCACAAAAACACTCGATATGGGATTTACATGATAATTGTATTCAACTTTTCCAAAAGCTAACATTCAAAAGTCAACTTTAACTTTTCCAAAAGTTACCGTTAACTTTTTCGAAAGTTAAGTTTAACTTTTCCAAAAGTTAACTTTAACTTTTCCAAAAGTTAACTTTAACTTATTCGAAAGAAATCTCTAAACAATTGGATGCTTTGAGATTACTATATAGGTTGAATATAGGTTGATCTTATAAATGCTCATTAATTCTTCAAATTGCGAATTGTAAAATTCTTTACCTTTATCAGTTTGTAATTTCTTTGGAATGCGCATTTCCCACGTAATATACGTAGAAAACGTAGAAAGCTAGGTAATTTACATGTCAAATGTATAATGTATATCTACCCAGATAACCAGCGTACAATACGTACCATTGCATTATACTACTACTATACGAGTATAATGATTCTGATTTTTCAAGTACTGATTCTAAACTGTTATAGTGCCAGTATGTATGTACCTTTTTATTACATTTGTATGGAGTACTGATTTTTCAAGTACTGATTCTAAACTGTTATAGTGCCAGTATGTATGTACCTTTTTATTACATTTGTATGGCGTACTTGTATCGTGCTAGTATTACACTTGTATGTAATTCATAGAAACTTTAAGATTTTCAGTTAGTACGCGTACTAAATAAATATGGAGTCATACCAAAGTCGTACTAATCTAGCATCTTGAAAAATAATTTGGAAATTTGAGTACATAGTAAGATTATAATCCAAGTACAGGGCCAGTGCATCATACTGTTAAAAAAAAAGAGTAGGGGAGACCGAGGAGGAAAGTAACAGAGGTGGAAAGTAACAACGCTTATAACTTCTAAACCAAGCAGCGAAGAGACATAGTCCCACAGTAATTTTTTGTTCAGTTTTACCCCCTCTACCTTCCCCATATCATGCGCGAGCTGGTTCGGGAACCGTATGTCTGATATCGACATGTTGTGCAAAAATTACGATAAAAGTAAGTTTTTGCCTAAATTTTCAAAATATCATATTTCTTTGATTTTATAGATACTTCGTGCTTTTCGTAATTTTGAAGCTTAATTATCTACCATTAGGTTGTACTTGTGTACAATTAAAAAATATAAAATACTTTTGTGTAATTTAAACTTGTTTTTTGAGATCCAAGGAAAAGAGGGGTGAGGTGGAAAGTAACACGTTGTTACTTTTCTCCTCACCCCATGCTTTATTTTTATAAACATCCTCCTTTTTTATAACTATGTGATTTTATATATTGATTTCATATCTTAATGATGAAATATTGAACTTTTGATTGGAATTTTTTTAAAAACGATGCTTTTTAACGTCATAGCTGTGAAACGAATATTAAATAGATAAAAAAAGCTTGATTACAAAAAAGTGTAAAAATATGTGCCAATTATGTACAAAATGTAGTTAATATTACTTTGTCTTTTTTATATGTTCATAATAAAAATAATTTTAATTAATAGCAGTTTTATATTTGAAATGTTAGCCTTAATTTTTAAGTGTTACTTTCCTCCTTCGTGCTGTTACTTTCCACCTCAAGGGTGAGGAGGAAAGTAACAAACAAAGAGCTGATTAAAAAGTCCTGCTGTTGACTATCTAATTATTATTTATGTTCAATTCCAATTTTATTTAATAGGTGAAGGTCCAAGCTTTCGATTAGTATGTTTACAGAACTTATCCGCCAAATAGTTTTGATGTTATCATAAAAAAAACTTATTTTTGTTACTTTCCTCCTCTCCCCTATGCACATACTGGCACTGTACCAGTTTAATGCAAGTAACTAAACGTGATTAAATGTACGTGAACTGACCTATGCCACATTATGTAGAAATCTAGAAAGGTAAATAACATAGGTAATATACGTTAATGAGAAATCGGACAAACATTAAAAAATGTCAGAAATTTTTAAAATTTTGAGAAATGATATTATTTGGTACAACAAAAAAGCATGCAAAATTTGAAAATTTTTTGCTAAATCATTTAGAAGTTAAAAAAATTATTTATTTATCATGGTCTCTTATGAAGAAACGGTAACCAAGGTACTTTAAAAGTAAATTTCTAATAGATATCGATGCCAGATTTTCTTGGTCTAATTGTATTTAAAAGATGAATATTTCAGGTTTAATAAATCAAAAAACTTTGGTCACCATACCGATCATTTAAAAGCAAAAATGTTAAAAATACTAAAAAATTCTCAAGATTTTTCGAATTATTCAGTCTAGATGCGGCAACGCTGTAAAGCTGTCAAATGCAGTAAAGAACGTAGGTTACGTAAGTTAGGTTTGAGTCAGGTAAAAAGTTCCGGCTACAAGCGCGCTAAATTCAAATTCATTCATATTAAAGTTTTTTCAATTCACTTACAGATTGTCAATTATTATTTATTTATAAATATTTAAATATTATTCCACTTATAAATTTCTGTAGGCATGCTCAAACGCTGCTACCAGCCTTCGAAAAATAAAACTTAGATATGCCTTGTTGTTACGCTTTTTAGGTTACTTTGAAATTAAAAATAATAACACTTATATTACACTAAAATAAATCTGATTATTGTATATTACGATACATTTTAGTTTATTAAATATTAAAATACGCTATTTACCATTAAGTTAAAAATAAATATGGAAATAAATTTCCCCAAATTTTGTTTTCTTAGGTTTCCGAATCGTAGAGTTACTGTCAAAAGTTTTGTTTTCTTCGGACAAAAAAATGCTAATTTCTTATACTAAACATTAGTTTAATTAAAAAATGTTATCTTTAACTTTTCCGAAAGTCACCCTGAACTTTTCTGAAAAATGACTTTAACTTTTCCTAAAGTTACCTTGAACTTTTCTGAAATACATGTAAAATTAAGTTATACATATAAAGTTAAGCTTTTTTAACGCTTTACGTTATTAGCAGTGACATGGTCGATCTTGCACTAACTTGCCTAAACTTGTTTACCTTCTGTAGAGAAGATTTGAAACTAATTTAGGACATACTGACACGCTTGTACTGTTGACACTGTATATTGCGTTAGCGCATATAAGATCACATGGTATAATATAGACCAATCAGCAACGGAGTTAGGTTTGTTTCAAATAGTGGAGGGGTGACATTTAAGAGAAAGGCAAGGGCGGATCCAGCTAGTGCTTCACGATGTCGATATAATATCGATATCGTCTCGATATCGTCTTGAAAATCAAGACGATATTCTAAAAAAAATTTCGATACATTTTACAATTATATATAGGTATATTTTTTACAAATATTTTTAAAGTTAATTCTTTATTATTACTTTTAATATTAATTAAATAGTAAAGTTTTCTTAAATATTTATATTAATTATTATTATATTAATATTAATATTTATAATATTGTCAATAGGTCAATGTTTTTTACCTAAATTTGTTATTTAATTACTTTATTTATTGTCAAAAGTTACAAATAGAGTTTGAAAATTAATTTTTATTCTAATATTTGATGACAATAATTTCTTTAGAATTTAATGCTTTTTTATATATATTTAGATTTATCTGCAAAAAAGTAAATACAATCCATAGAATAGGCTATATTTATTATTGACAAAAATAACAAATGGGACTGTTTTAATTTTATAAGTACTAATATATACCCTTTTTGAATGGTTTAGAAGTAACCGTTACTTTACTTTTTACATCACAACTACACAACGGCTGTTTAGTAAGTCTCGCTATTAAAGTCGACTTTTCTATCCACTTTTCTTAGTGTAATTTTAAATTTTTCGCATTACTTTTCTAGAAAATGCAGCCCACCAAACTTGAACAATTAAAATACGAAAAAAACGACAAATTCACCTGTCTTTCTCAATTTCAATCTCCGTTTCTATTAATGAAAATTATCAACATTTTAAAGCGGACATGTTTTTAATACTATTTTTGTAAGCGGTCCCAAAATTTTGGCCGCTAGCGTATTATTCAAAATAGCGACTGGCTGGAAGACAAACAGTGCATTATAGTCAATATGACGAAATCAGTTTTTTAAAATAACTTTTTAAAACAAATTTTGGAACCTATGTTTATTAACAAACTAGCTGTCGTACCCGTCTTCGACGGGTTTTAGTTCCTACTGATACATTTCAAGTTTTGTCTTTACATTGCTCAAAATCTTCTTTACAATAATTTATAAAATTCATAAATGTTTTATTTTATTCTGATTTTGTTTATTTTCTACGATATTGTTTCTGAGATGTGTCACGTCAAAGTAAGCAATCATTCATCTTTAAAAATAATTTAAAAATCTCTTAAGAATAGTCTCATATTAAAGGATAATTTATATTCATAAGTATAATTCACTTAAAAAGGACCAGAAAAGCAAAAATCTTACGAAAATTAATAGTTTTGTACTGTTTCGTTTACACACTGAGAGAAATAGATACTACGGGATACCATCTAGATGGTACCAGATACCATATCTGATCTTAAATATACGGAAAAGAATCTAGATGGTACGAGATAGCATCTGTATGATACGGGTTAGCATCTGATAGCATCTGGATGGTACGATGTAGTATCTAGATGGTACGGTGTAGCATCTCTGATGGTAGAGTGTAACATAACCTCTCTACCATCAAGGATAGTAAAGTTCTTACCATCTATTTCTCTCAGTGCATTATGTTATATTTATCATAAGAGTATTTATAATATATATTATGAAAATCTGTTTTAATTCCAACTTTAAAATTAAATGAAATTAATTTAATTTAATAAAATTTTTATTTCACATTAGTTACAAATATAAGAAGTCATGTACATACATTAGATAATGATAAAATTTAGAATATTTTTGATTGTTAGAAAAATTGTTCAATCTCCCTTTTTAAATATTTTTAAAGTTCTGTCAATTAAGGAACATTGTATAAAAGATACAAATCTGAAAAGGCACATTTTTAAAAAATATGTTGTATCTCACAATTTAAAATTTTAATTCAATTAATTACAATTTTTTATTTAAGTATTGATTTGTGTCCATTAAATAATTGAATTTAATATTTTAATATTGTATTTCTTAATTTTACTATTAAGTAACTCTCAAATATTTGTATCTGACATTTTGAATTTGTTATTCTGAAATATATCCTTTCGACATCAAAATCTTAATCAAAGACCTCAACAATACCACTCAATTATGCTTCAAAGTAATTCGTTACAATTTTAATTTTTTCTATTTTTTTATTCCGATAACAATTTATAATTTATCTCAGTTATAGAATAATGGTTTTGCAAAATTCTGCTAAAATGTGACGAAATCACATGCAATACTCAATTTTTAAATTTTGTAGAAATTTGAAATTTATTTTTCCATTTTATTTTTAATGTTGAAATATGAATTAATTTAATTATTTTTATCAAAATAAAAAAGCTAAGCACAAAGAGTGTTGGTTTTATCCATAAAAAACATGATAAATATCATAATTCTTAATTTTTCGATTTCTTTGAAAAAGTGCCATAATTTCAGTTTAAAAAAATATTTTTTAATAGGGTTTGGCTAGAAATTATTATTTAATTATTAATCCCTTATCAATTATTGTCGAAATAAAAAGCTATATGTACAGAGAGTTAAAGAGTGTTACATAAAAAAAAAAAAAATATATTAAATTTTTTGATTTAATTCGTAATTTAATTATAACTTCCGGTAAACTTAATATTTTTTAATGAAGTTTGGCTATAAATTTAAGTTACGCGAATACCTAACAGACTTCAAGATTTAACTTCATTCCGTGGAGCCGTTTTTGAGTGATGCCCGGTCAAAATATCGCGGACATACATACATACATACATACATACAAACATACATAATTTTTTTTAACAGCATTTTTGGAATTGTTACTACTTGAAACGAAAAAATAAACACAAATTTCAAAGTTTTGTGCCATGTACAGACAAAACTCTGATTTTATTAATATAGATTATTTTCCATTTATCAAGAGCTATAATTGACAACTAGTCCGCTGCCATTTTGGATAAATGTCACGAAAAAGAATGGGTAATATTTAAATTTAAGTTACTTTTTATGTATTTGATAGTTCATGTTTTAACTTTTTAAAATAAAATTATTATAAAATAATACATAAGTTTGTGTTTTTAACATTGTACTTTAATTTTACAAAAAAGGAGGGAGGGGGCCTCAAAAAATTGTTGTGCCCTGGGTCTCAATTTGCCTTAATTCGGTACTGGATAAGCTACCTATCATTCTTGAAGAAACACTACGAGCAGCAAAAACTATCTACATGAAAGGTAGTGCAAAAAAAAGAATGGTTAAAAAAATATTTGTTAAATGTACAAAATGTTAAAGAAATAGACTGTCCAGCAAGTAAAACTATTGAAACTGACACCTCATTGTTTTTATATGCACATCACATATCACAAACTAGAGAATGTGCTGTAAACAATGTAATGTCGCTCCACAATTAGTTTCTCAAAACAGCAAATGAATCAAAAGTTCTATAGAAGGCGTCAATTATTAAGTTCGATTTTATTTACATTTTCCACCACTCAGAAGTCCTCTTATGAAAATTGTAATTCTGTTTTGAAATTAATTTGAAACAGTTTTTAGGAATAAATGAATTTGATAGTTTTAGAAATCAACGTGTTTTTACCATTTTACCCTAGTCTTTAGATTGAAATACGATATAAATATAATTAAAAAAGAACTTTTTAAAAAAAGTATTAACTTTTATTTTATATTGAATATTATAATTTAACTTCTAAAAAAATTACTGACTGTTATTTGTATCTTATAATTTAATTATTATATCAAAAAAGTTAAAGTTAACCCAGTCGAGAATCCAGGACTTCGGTGGAGCATCCAAAAATATTCTTAATTTTGATCGCGAAATATTTTGTTGTTTACTTGTCCCTTACATTCTATAAAGCGTCCAGGACTTGTCTTCTTTACAACAAATAAAAACACTTCAAATGATAATCTTTGTTTACATACTGCCAAACGCCAGGTTAATAAGGTTACAAATTTCTAATTGTTTTGTCAACGCTTCAATAAAACTTTTAGTCAAGTCCGCGAAACGTACGATTTCTGACTGGGGTATCGACATTTTTTTTAGAATATCATCTTGACATCGTCTTGATTTTCAAGACGATATCGAGACGATATCGATATTATATCGACATCGTGAAGCACTAGCTGGATCCGCCCTTGCCTTTCTCTTAAATGTCACCCCTCCACTATTTGAAACAAACCTAACTCCGTTGCTGATTGGTCTATATTATACCATGTGATCTTATATGCGCTAACGCAATATACAGTGTCAACAGTACAAGCGTGTCAGTATGTCCTAAATTAGTTTCAAATCTTCTCTACAGAAGGTAAACAAGTTTAGGCAAGTTAGTGCAAGATCGACCATGTCACTGCTAATAACGTAAAGCGTTAAAAAAGCTTAACTTTATATGTATAACTTAATTTTACATGTATTTCAGAAAAGTTCAAGGTAACTTTAGGAAAAGTTAAAGTCATTTTTCAGAAAAGTTCAGGGTGACTTTCGGAAAAGTTAAAGATAACATTTTTTAATTAAACTAATGTTTAGTATAAGAAATTAGCATTTTTTTGTCCGAAGAAAACAAAACTTTTGACAGTAACTCTACGATTCGGAAACCTAAGAAAACAAAATTTGGGGAAATTTATTTCCATATTTATTTTTAACTTAATGGTAAATAGCGTATTTTAATATTTAATAAACTAAAATGTATCGTAATATACAATAATCAGATTTATTTTAGTGTAATATAAGTGTTATTATTTTTAATTTCAAAGTAACCTAAAAAGCGTAACAACAAGGCATATCTAAGTTTTATTTTTCGAAGGCTGGTAGCAGCGTTTGAGCATGCCTACAGAAATTTATAAGTGGAATAATATTTAAATATTTATAAATAAATAATAATTGACAATCTGTAAGTGAATTGAAAAAACTTTAATATGAATGAATTTGAATTTAGCGCGCTTGTAGCCGGAACTTTTTACCTGACTCAAACCTAACTTACGTAACCTACGTTCTTTACTGCATTTGACAGCTTTACAGCGTTGCCGCATCTAGACTGAATAATTCGAAAAATCTTGAGAATTTTTTAGTATTTTTAACATTTTTGCTTTTAAATGATCGGTATGGTGACCAAAGTTTTTTGATTTATTAAACCTGAAATATTCATCTTTTAAATACAATTAGACCAAGAAAATCTGGCATCGATATCTATTAGAAATTTACTTTTAAAGTACCTTGGTTACCGTTTCTTCATAAGAGACCATGATAAATAAATAATTTTTTTAACTTCTAAATGATTTAGCAAAAAATTTTCAAATTTTGCATGCTTTTTTGTTGTACCAAATAATATCATTTCTCAAAATTTTAAAAATTTCTGACATTTTTTAATGTTTGTCCGATTTCTCATTAACGTATATTACCTATGTTATTTACCTTTCTAGATTTCTACATAATGTGGCATAGGTCAGTTCACGTACATTTAATCACGTTTAGTTACTTGCATTAAACTGGTACAGTGCCAGTATGTGCATAGGGGAGAGGAGGAAAGTAACAAAAATAAGTTTTTTTTATGATAACATCAAAACTATTTGGCGGATAAGTTCTGTAAACATACTAATCGAAAGCTTGGACCTTCACCTATTAAATAAAATTGGAATTGAACATAAATAATAATTAGATAGTCAACAGCAGGACTTTTTAATCAGCTCTTTGTTTGTTACTTTCCTCCTCACCCTTGAGGTGGAAAGTAACAGCACGAAGGAGGAAAGTAACACTTAAAAATTAAGGCTAACATTTCAAATATAAAACTGCTATTAATTAAAATTATTTTTATTATGAACATATAAAAAAGACAAAGTAATATTAACTACATTTTGTACATAATTGGCACATATTTTTACACTTTTTTGTAATCAAGCTTTTTTTATCTATTTAATATTCGTTTCACAGCTATGACGTTAAAAAGCATCGTTTTTAAAAAAATTCCAATCAAAAGTTCAATATTTCATCATTAAGATATGAAATCAATATGGGTCATTCCATACGAAAAGGCAAATGGCTGAGTCTACTCGTAGTTTTAACCAATTTTAAAGATATATAGCTCAAAATTTAGCATTTTTTATAAGGAATCGAATGCCGTGTGGTACTTTTTGAAATATTCAAAATGGCGGCTACCACAGCTGGATATATAACCCAACTTTTTGAATTTCTGGGTTTAAGCGATTATTACTTTTATTATCTCGGATTAAAGTTGCCCAAAACAAATTTTTCTTATGTTTTTGAGATCCCCGAGACAAAAAAATATGACTAAATAATCATAAATAAAAAATTCAAGATGGCGGATCCAAAATGGCGGTCAAATTTTTAAAATGCTATTGGATTTAACTGAAACTTGTTACTCGGGGGTTTTTGAGGTCGCTGATTACGAATATGATCTCAAAATTTAAAAATTCAAAATGGCGGATCCAATATGGCGGACAATATTTTGAAAATTGATCGGATTTCTATGAAACTTGTTAATCGGGGGTTTTTAAGGTCGCTGATTTCGAATCTAATGTCAAAATTTAAAAATTCAAAATGGCGGATCCAATATGGAGGACGAATTTTTTAAAATTGGTCGGATTCGCTTGAAACTAGTTGCTCGGGGGTTTTTGGGGTTGCAGATGACGAATTTAAAGTCAGTTTTTCAAAATTCAAAATGGCGGATTCAATATGGCAGACGAATTTTTTGAAATTGGTCGATTTCGCTTGAAACTTGTTCCTCGGGGGTTTTTGGGGTCGCAGATTACGAATCTAAAGTCAGTTTTACAAAATTCAAAATGGCGGATCCAATATGGCGGACGAATTTTTTTAAATTGGTCTAATTCGCTTGAAACTTGTTTCTCGGGGGTTTTTGGGGTGGCAGATTACGAATCTAAAGTCAGTTTTTCAAAATTCAAAATGGCGGATCCAATATGGCGGACGAATTTTTTTAAATTGGTCTAATTCGCTTGAAACTTGTTTCTCGGGGGTTTTTGAGGTCGCAGATTACGAATCTAAAGTCAGTTTTTCAAAATTCAAAATGGCGGATTCAATATGGCGGACGAATTTTTTTAAATTGGTCAGTTTCGTTTGAAACTTGTTACTCGGGGTTTTTTTGGGTAGCAGATTACGAATCTGAAATTATTTTTTCAAAATTTATAATGGCGGATCCAATATGGCGGACGAATTTCTCTAAATCCGTCGGATTCGTTTTAAACTTGTTACTAGGGGGTTTTTGAGGTCGCTGACTACGAATCGGATGTCAAAATTAGAAAATTCAAAAGAGGTGTACAATAAACAAGAATTAAATACTGATGGCAGTTGAAAGGCTACGTCTCTTGACACGTTTTTCGCCATTTTATATCCACCATTTTTAATTTTTAAACTTTGACATTAGATTCGTAATCTGCGACCCCAAAAACCCCCGAGTAACACGTTTCGGACAAATCCGACCAATTTAAAAAAATTCGTCCTCCATATTGGATCCGCCATTTTGAATTTTTAAATTTTGACATTAGATTCGAAATCAGCGACCTTAAAAACCCCCGATTAACAAGTTTCATAGAAATCCGATCAATTTTCAAAATATTGTCCGCCATATTGGATCCGCCATTTTGAATTTTTAAATTTTGAGATCATATTCGTAATCAGCGACCTCAAAAACCCCCGAGTAACAAGTTTCAGTTGAATCCAATAGCATTTTAAAAATTTTACCGCCATTTTGGATCCGCCATCTTGAATTTTTTATTTATGATTATTTAGTCATATTTTTTTGTCTCGGGGATCTCAAAAACATAAGAAAAATTTGTTTTGAGCAATTTTAATCCGAGATAATAAAAGTAATAATCGCTTAAACCTAGAAATTCAAAAAGTTTGGTTATATATCCAGCTGTGGTAGCCGCCATTTTGAATATTTCAAAAAGTACCACACGGCATTCGATTCCTTATAAAAAATGCTAAATTTTGAGCTGTATATCTTTAAAATTGGTTAAAACTACGAGTGGACTCAGCCATTTGCCTTTTCGTATGGAATGACCCATATATAAAATCACATAGTTATAAAAAAGGAGGATGTTTATAAAAATAAAGCATGGGGTGAGGAGAAAACTAACAACGTGTTACTTTCCACCTCACCCCTCTTTTCCTTGGATCTCAAAAAACAAGTTTAAATTACACAAAAGTATTTTATATTTTTTAATTGTACACAAGTACAACCTAATGGTAGATAATTAAGCTTCAAAATTACGAAAAGCACGAAGTATCTATAAAATCAAAGAAATATGATATTTTGAAAATTTAGGCAAAAACTTACTTTTATCGTAATTTTTGCACAACATGTCAATATCAGACATACGGTTCCCGAACCAGCTCGCGCATGATATGGGGAAGGTAGAGGGGGTAAAACTGAACAAAAAATTACTGTGGGACCATGTCTCTTCGCTGCTTGGTTTAGAAGTTATAAGCGTTGTTACTTTCCACCTCTGTTACTTTCCTCCTCGGTCTCCCCTACTCTTTTTTTTCAACAGTATGATGCACTGGCCCAGTACTTGGATTATAATCTTACTATGTATTCAAATTTCCAAATTATTTTTCAAGATGCTAGATTAGTACGACTTTGGTATGACTCCATATTTATTTAGTACGCGTACTAACTGAAAATCTTAAAGTTTCTATGAATTACATACAAGTGTAATACTAGCACGATGCAAGTACGTCATACAAATGTAATAAAAAGGTACATACATACTGGCACTATACCAGTTTAGAATCAGTACTTGAAAAATCAGTATCATTATACTCGTATAGTAGTAGTATAATGCAATGGTACGTATTGTACGCTGGTTATCTGGGTAGATATACATTATACATTTGACATGTAAATTACCTAGCTTTCTACGTTTTCTACGTATATTACGTGGGAAATGCGCATTCCAAAGAAATTACAAACTGATAAAGGTAAAGAATTTTACAATTCGCAATTTGAAGAATTAATGAGCATTTATAAGATCAACCTATATTCAACCTATATAGTAATCTCAAAGCATCCAATTGTTTAGCGATTTCTTTCGAATAAGTTAAAGTTAACTTTTGGAAAAGTTACAGTTAACTTTTGGAAAAGTTAAAGTTAACTTTCGGAAAAGTTAAAGTTAACTTTTGGAAAAGTTAAAGTTAACTTTTGAAAAAGTTAAATTGTGAAAAAGTTAAATGCAATTAACATGTAAATCCCATAAGAATGTAAGTTAACTTTCGAAAAAGTTAAAGTTAACTTTCGGAAAAGTTAAAGTTAACTTTTGGAAAAGTTAAAGTCAACTTTCGGAAAAGTTAAAGTTAACTTTTGGAAAAGTTAAAGTTAACTTTCGGAAAAGTTAAAGTTAACTTTGGAAAAGTTAAAGTTAACTTTTGAAAAAGTTAAAGTCAACTTTCGGAAAAGTTAAAGTTAACTTTTGGAAAAGTTAAATTCAATTAACATGTAAATCCCATAAGAATTCAAGTCAACTTTCGAAAAAGTTAATGGTAACTTTCAAAAAGGTTAAACTTAACTTTCGAAAAAGTTAACGGTAACTTTTGGAAAAGTTAAAGTTGACTTTTGAATGTTAGCTTTTGGAAAAGTTGAATACAATTATCATGTAAATCCCATATCGAGTGTTTTTGTAAACATTAATGAAGAGTTATCTTAAGAGGTTAGGTATTAGTTTTCCTGAAAAAAAAACAATTTTTACTTTTATCCAAAGTTATTTATAATTATAAAATATAAATATTATATAATTTAAACATTTAGTAAAATGAAGAAACTTTTGGCTGTTACTATACACCAACTTAACAAAATAAGATAGTGCTATCTTAACCACAGTATTTTTTTCTTTAGAATATATTTTTTTATGAACAATAAATATAAAGTCATAAGAAATATTGTGGTATAAAAAGAAAAGAAACCTAAGTGTTTTTAAAAAAAAATCTTTTCAGATATGAATAATTAAAAAAAGGTATGCAACTCAGCATTTTTTGTTTTTTGGTTGGCGAACCTGACTGTTGACAACATAAAGTACAGCCATAAGTGCGATTGGTCAAAATACGCGCGTTGATTAGAAATGCTTTTAATAAATTAATTTTAAACATATTTAAAAAATGTATTTAGGGGAGAGTGGCCATCAATGTACCGGGTTTTTTTCAAGGTCATAGTACTTATTCAACTTCACCAATTTCAAGCACTTCTTTGCATCAATATAAAACTACAACACTTCTCTAGGTAATGCAAACATATTACACACGATTTATTTTGATTAAATAATAAAATTTAGGATCTTTCTAAACTAACAAGCTATTTTCATTTTCAACAACCTGGGTACACAATGAACCACCTCTATAAAAACACTAAAAATGTTTAACAATAATAATATTGCAATTTTCATTTTGTAAAAAAACTGATTTTCTATCAAATACTATAAAAAATTATTACTTAACACTTTTTAATTGATAATGTATAACATAAATATACCTCAAATTTAAGTTAACTAGCTAAAACGGCATTTTAGTTTTGCTATGTTGAGAAAAGTACTGATAACAATCGCTGTAACATGCTGTATGCATGCCTAGTTTTATAATCAAGCATACCACTCTGGAAATCGAAAATACACTGAAATTCCAGGTGGTTCATTGTTCCCCGGTACATTGAATCAACATGACATTTGCAACAAAAATGGTTTTTTATAACTTAATCCAATATTTCAAAATCTTTATCTCATTAGAATATTGTAGTTAAGGCCCAAAACAAAATAAATCGTAAGTACATTTATTTTTAAATTGCCTTATTTCAATTAAAAAACTTGTTTGTATTTTAGGTAAATTTTTTCTTCAGTGCATCAAAAACAGTTTTTTTCAGTTTTCTCTGTAAAGAATAAATCCACACGTCTCAAATTTATGGACGTAGTGTGTTTACGCAAACTTCATTTATATTTAAAATTGGGAGAATTTTTATTTAATAGTTTCTGAGAAAATTGAAATGGATCATTGAAAAAACTGGTACATTGATGGCCACTCTCCCCTATACTTTATTTGTATTAAATATATTTCATGAAGTTTATTTTTTCTTAAAATAAAATTATTTAATCATAATAAATATGTTATTATTACACTTATCATTATTTACAGCATATTTGATAATTCTTTTTTAATATAATTGTTGATATGAAATTTAGAAGATATAGACTGCTCAGCGCTGAGGAATGTTAAAAAAGACTCATTGTTAATTACATGTACAATCCATTGTATGTGATACGATAAATGAGCTGTAAAGAATGTAGTAGCTCTTCGAAATTGTTTTCTAAATTTATATATTGAAACTGTAGAATGTATTCTAGGTTTTATTCAAATAAACCCTACTACTATCAATGTGTTTTTACTACTTTACCTAATCCTTTACTTTCTAATAAGAAATTTATAAGTGAAATATTTATTTATCGGGCCAAATATTTTCATCATAATACGTTAAAATTTAATATGTGTTACGTAAAGCGATTTATTTTCATAGTGTCACAATACAAAATACAATTAAATTTTTTACAGTTCCAATGCATTTTCTGTTGGTGGAGAGTAAATTATGTATTTTACAACTGTAAAATTTAGTACATTTGTACTGAAAGGAGAAGGTAAATTTTAAAACGATGTGGCAATTTTATCCTCCTCTCCTTGTCCCTTTCTATTTCATGCGTCATTAACAGCGATAGAGGAAGAGAAAAATAGCAAAACTCTTTGGCTTAAGCCCAAAGCACAACGAATACGGTTACGGGAGCAGGGCATGAGATAATAAAGGACAGAGACTGTTTCTGTCCTTTTCTGTCTCATGCTCTGGTCCCGTAACCGTATTTTTATCTGCTTAGGCCTTTAGGGGGATCGTGGACCTTTCTTTTTTAAGCTAGACCGAATATACATCGCTTGAGTATCCTTTCACATTGGCCACGCGCATCTCGTTGCGCACCATACGTCAAGTCAGGCCCAACGTGACCCACCTCCTAATCTACCCGCTAATCTCGGTATTTTCAAAATTTAAGTCCCAATACATTTTGGGTTTGGTAGGTGGGTGGTGTTGGGAATAGAATAGTTTCTGTCAAAACATATACTAAGTGGGTGGGGGGGGGGGGGGGGGGGTGGGTGGGTGGGTGGGGGGGGGTGTTAGGCATATGATACATACGTTGAAAACATATACTAGGTGGACAGTGGGTGGTAGTACCAAAGACATGTAACTTATTTCTAAGATAAAAGTTAACAACAATTTATTGTTTATGCAAATTCTACAGATGGATGAGGTCATAAACACATGCAATTAGTCCTAAGGTAAAAGTTAACAACAATACACAGTTTATGCAAATTAGAAAAGTTAAGATTTTAAGTTAAACTTTGTGCGATTCGATTGCAGCGCCGTCTATGGAGAAATCCCCCGCTTGAAAAACCTAAAAGTAGAGGTAGCTTTTAAATTCCCGCGCAAAAGTAAGGGTAAAAATTTAAAATGACGTAGGAGAATCCCCAAGACAATGCTGGCATATGGTAATACCGACTAATGGTAACCGATTTCGGAAATCTACCTTACCGTCGAGCAAGCAAGTAATCTGCATTACCGACACAAGGTAACACGCGCGAAATCGGAATTACCGACCGACGGTAATTTATCAACAAAACCGCTAAAAATCCACTGCAGGTAACTGACTAGGGCGCCACCTGGTGGCGAAAATCGGAACTGTGCGTTGGTGCACTTATAGTTATACTACTTTTTCTGTTCATAAATAAAGTAGATTATGTGTATAATAAATTGTAGATTTATAAAAATCTAAAAATTTTCTGAAATTATACGGGAAAAAATTATACGAATTTGACCACGGTGTTAGCTCAGTTGGTTAAGGTCCTGGACTCTACGGTCGCCCCAAGTTAAGCGTCAAGCTTGCTTGGTTCGCGCCCCGGGGATCCTGGGATTTTTTCCGGCTGTGAGATAACTTCAGTGGAAGGTAAAGACGTCGAGGTATAATGATATGCACTGTCGGTAATCGACCTGTGCAGATCACTAGAACTCGACTGTCGATAAACCGGTTGTACTCAGGTGAGATTTTTCTACACTTTTCCCTCTCCACTGGCGAGCAAACCCAATATACCAGGTGGTCCAGGCAAATCCGAGTACTCCTAATTTCAAGCCGTTCTGTAGACGCAAAAACACTTAAAAGAATATATACAAAGTACAATTCTAGGAACTCCCTACGGGGGACACTCATTGGGCCAGTAAGGTCGTTAAAACAAGTGTATAATAACTATTAAAAAAAAAAAAAATTATACGAATTTGTCAGACAAACAGTTTAAGGGGGTTTCTCATTGAAAAGTCGGAAAATGAACACTTTAGATTTCATTTTTTTATTTTTATAAGTATCAATCTTAATCTGTTTACATATATATTAAAATAGAAGTATTTAAAAAATAAATTATTTTGACACTTAAATTATTATATTAAACGTTTGTTATATAGTGCGTTAAAGTTGACTCTAAAAAAAAGGCGTTTTGCGGTGACACGATTCCGCCATTTTAAATCATTGAAAACCTAAAAATCCAAAAAATGTAATTTAATTTACATGTGTGGGCAGTCCGTGAACTAGGAGTTTTACTTAAAACCAAAAATTAAAAAATGTCGTGCTTTTGAATAAGAAATTTGAAAAACGACGATTTTTTCGTAAAGCTAGCTGGTGGGGGGGGGGGGGGGGTTACTGATTCAGTTGTTCCTAGTTTAGGGACTAAAGACAGGTGTGCCTAACAAAATGCAAAAGGATTTAAGTCAATTGCTTTCTTCGTTTTCTCTGAACTTTGTCTACCGAAAAAAAACATAATTTTGAGAACAAAGCGTTTAATGTTTAGGTTTAATAGGTTTAATGAGTAAATTTATGCAAAAAAAATAATCGATTTTTTCATGAGAAACCCTCTTTAATAAAAAAAGACAGAAATAATTTAGGAAATATAAATGTTTTCCATTGGTAATATGTAGTAATAGTTCAGAATAGTCACATTAACTTGCATTTGTTGGTTAGTGTATTAAAAAGGTAAAAATAGTAAGTTAAAACTGATTTTAAAACTCACTTACTGAATGTCAAACTTGAACACACTTTTAATATACTTTTCTAGAAAGTTTGGAGAGTTTTTAAACTTAAATATTGTTCAATGTAAAAATACTTTCATACTTTGATATAACGTATACTGAATTTTTATTTTCTATTGAAATTTGTTTCTAGTGTTGTAAAAAAAGTTATTTTCTCTGTGCAATTAAACTTCAAATTTTAAATATCGAGATAAATACAGAAAATGGTATAAATAACTTACCAAAAATGCATATATAGTACAAAATTAAAAAACATTCTTGTAATACAAATCATCAAATTTTTTTAATAAATAAAAATAGGCAGCAACAATTTTGCATGAAATATATGGAAGATTATTTCTGAATCGTCCCAGTCCAAAAATAAAAGTTTTGGGATTGGCTTGATACTTTGGTCAATTGTTGTCTTATATGAAAGTATCAAATGCCTAAAATATTAATTTATTTAAAAAAATATTATAGAAAGTACTGGCAGTTAAACTTTTGTTGGTCATAACGTTGTCAAGGAAATAAAAAGATTTTTTTTAGAAAAAATACAGAAAAACTGACTAAACGGGGGATGGTGGTTTTTCGCTACGGATGCAAAAGTCTCGCCATAAGGGTTCCGCCGAACATCGAAGGTGTAATAAACCCTAATAAACACCTCTTGGCGGTCGAACTATGTTTAATGGCCGAGGCTCGTATTTCACATAAATAACATAAAAATCAAGAAATTTTTTTTAAAGGAGGGCCTTGACATTTTTTTGTGATTCAGGGCCCATGACAGCCTTGATCAAGCCTTGTATAGGCTTTCAAAAAAACTTTGTTGCAATTTTTCAGTTATTTTGAAAACAATGTAATAACAATAATAATTAATCACGTTTCATATCTTTATTTTAAACTCTAAGTATAAAAATAAAAATTGTATTGGTATAAGAAGTACTGTAGGACAATTAAGATAAGCTCTAGCAAAGGGATCTGACTTTTTTTTGCGTAACCTCATAATATTCAATTGAGGGGCCTGATTCCATAAGGTGCTACGCGCGAATTCTGCCTGAAGAGTATTGTCCTCAAACCCGATTTATTAGTATTCTTAATAAATAAAAAAACAGATTTCGAAAAGTGCGAAATTTTAACATTTTTTCACTTCGATTCGTGATAATTTGGCCAATTTTGAGTCGGACAAAATGAACAGGTAAATTTTGAACAGCGCGGCGCTATAAAATATAAACATGTAAATATCTTTTCAACTAGTAGTACGTTTTTCCTGAATTTTCCCAAAAAAAACTTCTTTTTCTCTTAATGAACACGTTTTTTATCATAAAAAAATTTTGCCCTAACTTTCGCCCGGTAAACTAACCGCTCAAAGTTTGACATACACAATTTTTTCAATATCTCGGAAAAAAATTATTAATTTTTTTGTTTATAAAAATAAAAACTTTTTGTTTATACTTTTACTTTTAAAATATTATAATTTACAATTTCCTTTTGTTTTTATTAAAAAAATTCTCAAAATTGGCCAAATTATTACGAGCTGAAGTGAAAAAATGTTAAAATTTTTCACTTTTCGAAATCTCAGGTTTTTTTTTTGTTTATTAAGAATACTAAAAAAGCTAGAACTTTTTACTGAGAAAAAAAAATCGGCCTTCTGATCCTACACAAGGATTGATAATTAAGATTATAATTAAAAATAGTTGATAAATCGGGTTTGAGGACAATACTCTTCAGGCAGAATTCGCGCGTAATACTTTATAAACTCCAGCCCTTCAATTTTAAGTCACATCATAATTTTTTTATAATCTGTATGCAAAAATACACCAGTATACCAAAGTGTAGCCCTTTATCTCAAATAATGTCGAAGTATACCCAACTGTCTATGTCAAATAGTTTAAAAGTTAAGGGGGGGATGGTCCACTTTTAATACATTTTAACAAAAAAAAATGTGTTATTTCTTGCTATAAGAGTTTTGCCGAACCCTGAAGGTGTACGCGTACGGTACTCTAAAAATAACCATGTTTGGTTGATCAGTGTTTTAATCTGGGCTGGTGAAACCAGCTCTAAGCCATTAGAGTTTTCCGGATTTTCAGTGTTTTTTCTGCCTCAAAGTTCAAAGATAATATTATATTTCAACTCTATAAAAAGTTCCCAACAAAACATATGTTTTGTCTTTTAATATGTGGGGCAAAATTCCTCAAGTGTACCAATCGAAAAAATGAAAAGGGCTAATATTTGCACAAAATGTAGTTCTATGTCAGTACTCAAACCACCAATTTATTACGAAATTCTAATGAAAATTGTAGAAGGGGGAGGGGGCTAAAGATTCTGGTCAAGTGTGAAGAGGGTATTTTTTGAAAAATCATAACTATTATGCAACAGGGTGGACAAAAAATTGATCTGTATGTTTTCGAAAGGTTGTTTTCTCCTCTTTTCAATGGTGCAAAAAATTTTTAAACATTTTTTAAATTTAACCTATTTTTTTTTTTCTTTTAAAATAAAGCTTACTATGTGCACTTTCAATACACGCTATAGAGAAAATGTTTTTTTTCTTTGTTTTTGAATTATTAATTAATAAATTAGAAAAAAATTAGTAAAAAATGAAATATTGAACAAACAAATAAATATAGCCCCAAAATTACCAAAAGTTTAATGGTTTGTAAAATATTTCATTTTTAACGAATTTTTATTAATTAATTAATTAATAATTCAAAAACAAAGAAAAAAGACATTTTCTCTATAGCGTGTATTGAAAGTGCACATAGTAAGTTTTATTTTAAATAAAAAAAAATGTCTTTTTTTTTACCATTATACACTTAAACACACAATCTTCTGCCACATTCCCAGATAAATTCTCGTTTATGTTCATTCTTCTTTTCCTACCTACTCGCATTCTAACCTATCACTTACACTAGACCGCACACATACATTCCCTAATATAAACGCAAATTTTAATTTATTAACGAAAAATCTCCCAACCGGGTTTCGAACGCGGGTTCTATCGCACGACGATGCTTGAGACGGCGCCTTATACCCCTCGGCCACTCAAGAATACGTGAGAGTCTTCGGAATGAAATGAGTGACATTTAAAAGTATCTTTGATTTAACTATAGCATAATGGGCGTTACGTGTCCTCGATTCCTCGACTGTTGAATAAATTTTAAGTGGTTAACATTTGGAACTATTTTCAGCATTTTGTAAACACCTTTTGTTACTTATTAACCAATAATTTCTCACTCTCTTTTACTACATCAGGATTTAAGTTTAATCGACTGCTTGATAATTCTTTTTATTGTGCTCATAAATAAGTATGCAATCATATTTCAAGCTTTATGAAAATATGTCCTGGTTTTGATCGACTTTTAAATTAATTTTAATAAATAAATTTTTTCCGTGTATTAATATATTTAAAATAAATATCTAAAATTTATTTAATGTGTAACAATATATTTAAAATTAATATTTTTCAACTTATGTTCAAAATATAATTTTCAACCACTGATCTCTATAATAACTGGATAGCGTATGCAATGCAAATCTTGTGCTGCCGCCTGTGATATGGTCAGCCATTTTTTTGCACCCGAGCGCCGTTCGGATCTACTTCGACAATCTTCGTACTTCGCGGCGAATTTGAAATATAAACATATAATATTTAATATTTTATTTTGTATGTTTTTGTTTCTTACGTTTTAGATGAAAAAGTATTTTATTTAAATAGAAATAATTTTTAAAAATAAATATAAAGTGTGTTATTATTCTTTATATTTAGAAACAAAATTGATATTTATACAAAAAGAAAGGCAAGATTTAATGTTTGTTAACAATATAAATATATTGATGTGATAACAATTTTATAAATTAATGTTCAGAGTAACAGTTGAGAAACGTATGTGAAGTACATATACATATTTAAAATTTATTTTATAAAAGAATCTCTTAAAATTAATTCTGTTGTCAGGTATTGCATATAAATGAAAAATATTTTGTAGATTATAATGCACACTTCAAAAATTAAAAATCCGTTATAGAAGTAAGCAGCTTTTAAGAAAAGCAAATATAACAAGAAAAACAGTGAAACAAAGTAACTGTTTAAACTCTTAACCTTCAAAATAGAAATCTAATCCTTACGGTATCCAAAATCGGATTCCTATTTTAGTTTTTTTCCACCGTACAAGCACTGGTACACCATTTTACCTACTAGTTTATATTTTTTATTTGTTGAAAGTTCATATATTATCCAAAAATATAGAAAAGCTAAAATGTCAACACTCGCAGGTGAAACACCCATGTGACTTTACCGACAATTGCTGACAGTCAGCTGTGTCCGAAAGTTGCCGAAGAAACACGAGCGTCAGTCGGTGTCAATGAAAACCGTTTTCAATAGATCACATACTTTGCTTGCCTATGCGCTATCCAGTTATTATAGAGATCAGTGTTTTCAACGCATTTATTAAACGATTAAAAATATTTCAAATATTCTAAATTTGAATTTTAATGAAACAAGTGTTGGTGTAATTTTTATTCTAACAAGGAAAACCATATATTTTGAGATTCAAAATATTTATTTTATTTCCAGTAATTAAATTTCGTAAGTTTTGACAATTAAAATAAACTTCTATTGTTAATAATTTCCGACACGGATGATAAAAATCATGATTTTTATTTAGAAATCAATTTTTTTAAATTAAAAAAAAAATAGTAGATTAAATGCATAACAGTTTCTGTTTATTATTTAAAACAATATTAACCAATTTTGTACTCTGAAAAATTATAACACACGAGTTAAATATAAAAAAAATAAAGGGAAATATTTTAAATATTTATCTAACTTTAAATTTCTAATAAAAATAATGAATGCAGGGATTACAGTATGAATCTTCTTATGAAGATTTTAACTAAGAGTCAAATCATTATATTTCAACTAACTCAATTTAAAGACTTTAAAAAATTGCTGTAAATAAGGTAAAAAATAAATTTTTGACTGATCTATAAAATATTTATTTAAGATAATGTCAGAAATAAGTTGCTAAAACATTAGTCTCTAATACATTTTAAAATAAAACTTTTCAAAAAATAGGGTGCGTCCGACTTAGTTGAAATATAATGGTTTTACCTCTAATAAAAAAAAACAGTAAAAATTAGAATTTAAATTTAATTTGTGCTACTTGTACTTTTAATGAGGAAAAGTTAAGATAAATTATGAAATTTATATATATAAATATTAGGTTGATTAAAATGTTAATTAATTGAAAGTTAGATCTTTTAAATTTTGGATGAATTAAATTTAAACTTGATTAACATTGTAATACTTTGAGCAATTAAAATGTTGATAGATTAAAATTTAGATTAATTAAATTTTAGTAAAAATTAAATCTTTGGAAAATTAAAGAATACATTTATAAAGCATGTAAAAGATGCGAAATAAACAAAATAGATGAAATATAAGATAAATTAAAGAAACAGATGAAAGAATTGAGTAAACAAATTTGAAAAGTTGACGGTCTCAGTCTGTGACCACTGGAAATATATGTTTTATCAAGTTGCAAAAAATATATACATATAATAATATGCATAAAATTTGTTGTCAGTTAAACAGTGCTCCAAAATATACGTACCGAAATGCAAATCATATAAAACCGTTTATGTTTTGACAATGCTGGGCACTAGAAAGTCTGCGCATCTTCGACGCGCATCGGTTTCAAAGTCTGCGACTTGGTCGACTAATTCTTATAAACCGTGTTTTCGATTCTCTATTTCTAAATTCTAATACACAAGTAATTTAAAATTACGTCAACATTGTTTTAAAATCTAAATCAGTTTTCTCTAGAGTTTAGAAAACTGTTTGTGGCAAAAAGATTCCTTAAAATTATTCAATAGTCACAGAGATATTAAATAACTTTTTATAAATATTATATCCTTATGCATTAAAATGTGTGTTTCTTTGATAACTTTATAGAAAACAGTTTTATAATAATTCGAACACTTTTTTTTCTATTACTAGGTTTCTAAAATGTATTCAACTTTCATTTAGTATTTCTTTCATAGCTATAGAAGAACTCTGTGACTTTGCTAAATCTTCGCCTATATCCAAGATTCTACAACTAATCAAGCAATATTTAGACAACTTATTTTTTCCGTGTAGGAATGAAAATATTTGTAATTGCATGCAGTATTGTCTACAATTTTATTTTATGCTACATTCGGGTCTCGTAACTGCCAGATTCCCTCCCAGATAGCACCGATACTTCCAGGAAGTTTCCTGGAAGTTACCCGTGGCAAACTGGGTAGTTACCCGTGGTAACTTCCTGGAAACTTCTCTTATGTACAACAATGTCCGCGCTTGGAAACTACCCTTGGTAACTTCCTGGTAACTTCCTGGAAACTTCCCTGGAGATTTCCTGGAAACTTCCAATTGAGACTTCCTGGAAACTTCCCGTGGTAACTTCCATGAAGTTTTCGTGGAAACTTCCAGGAAGTTAGCCTGAAGTTTCCAAAAATTATTTAATTTTTTTTCGAATAAAATTATTGTTTAAAAAGGTTAAAAAAAATAAAGGGATCTTTATATTTTGCTTTGTCGTTAAATAAAATATTAAATATAAAAAAAAAAACCCCGGTCGGTTAAAGGTCAGCGGACTCGAACCCTTGTCCACCCAGCGGGGGGGTAAACTCGAGGTCTCGAGCAGCTGCTGGGAGTGCGCCTTAACGCGTTCGACCAAATCGCCACTGACAACAGTTTACATGAAACCAATCGATACCCAGAACCAAAAAATCTATTCTTCTGAGAGGCATATTACTTATATATATATATATATAATTATATATAATTCCTTATACGTAATAAATACACAATTACATGAGTCGTTGCAGATGAACGGGATAATAATCTCTCGTATTCGTATGAGTTTTTTTAGGGATTTTAACAAACTAATACTACTCTAATTACCAAAGAAACGAATAATAATTCATTTTTCAAGTAAAACCAATGGTTTTTTATAAAAGAAATTCATAGTTACAGGAAAAAAACCATGATTTTTACCTAAAGTTTGGAAGAAGTAAAAAGTATTCGGTGCACTCGAGTTGCGGCAGCGGTCACATTTCTAAGCGGCAATAGGGGAAAGCCTATTCTCCCTCTTCTACCGTCTACCGAGTTGCGGCAGCCTCCCACTGCCCTACAGAGTTGCGCTTGCTTCCCCTGTCCCTCTACTCTATCATACTCTCGAGTACTCTCTATGTAATTTATTTAGTTACTAGAAAAATAGAACGCGCGCAAGCGCGCGATTAGTTTTCCATGCATTTTAGAAATTAAACTACATAATAATAAATAAAACAAATCGATGAATAATATTTATCGAATAAGGAGGGCTTTTAGTGGACTTACAGATTGAAAATAGTGAAAAAAAAAAGAAAAGAAAGTGATTAAATAGTAAGTTTTTGAATAAAAAAAAGTGAATAAGCAAAATCGAGTTTTATATTACTGATATTAAATTGGGGGGCGCCAGCAGAAAAAGCCATTCAAAATTGAAAAAAACAATTCGAAAATCGCAAAAATAATTGAAATATGTAGAAAATAATTAAAAAATGACAAAAACAATTCAATTTGACAAAACTACCGAATTGAAAAATTGATAAAAAAAATCAAAAAATGATCACAAAAATTGAAACGAAATAATTGGAATTTAAAGTAAATAATTGAAAAGTTTCGAAAATAATTGAAGTTACAAAAAAATAATTAAAGAATGATAAAAATAATTAAAATTTGAAAAAAGTTTGAGATTGGTGTAAAAAATTTAAATTTTCGCACAATAATTGAGATATTAAAGAAATAAGTAAAATGTAAAGAAACTAATTGAATAATGACATAAATAATTTGAAAACTGATCTTCAAAAGTTAATAAATTCATGCCAATAATAAAAAGATTGAAGAAAAAATTCCAAAGTGTCAAAAATATTTGAATATTGACAAAAATAGTTGTAATTTGGAAAAATAATTAAGAAATAACAAAAATAATTGATAACTTTAAAAAAATTGTAATTTGAAGAAAATACTTGAAAACTTGACAAAGCAATTTTAATATTGAAATAAATAATTCAAAACTAGTGTAAAAGTTAAAAAATTATAGACAATAATTGTAAAGAAAAGAAAAATATTATAAGTTTGATAAAAATAATTGGAAGTTAAAGAAATTAATTGAAGTTTAAAGACAATAGTTGAAATTTGAAGAAAATAATTAAAAAATGGCCAAAAATTCAAATATGAAAAAAAGAATTAAAGTTTGAAGAAAATAATTAAAAAAAGTGTAAAAAAATTAATAAATTCGTCACAATAATAGAAATAAAGATGAAAATAATTGAAAATAGGTGTAAGAAATTTAAAAGTTTATGACAATAAAAAAAATTAAATAAAATAATTGCAATTTGCAAAAAATAATTCTAAAATGGCAAAAATAACAAAAATATGAAAAATAGAATTCAAAAATGACATAAATAATTGATTAATGACAAAAGTAATTGAAATTTAAAGAAAATAATTGAAAAATAACAAAAGTGAATTGAACTTGTGTAGAAAATTCGGATATTCCTGACAATAATTTGAAGATTGAAGAACACAATTGAAATTTTAAAAAAATAATTGAAAAGTTTCAAAAATAATTGAAATAACAAGATAATTGTAAACTGGTGCATAAAATTAAAAATTTAAAGACAATACTTGAAAAATTGACCAAACAATTGAGATTTTAGGAATCTGATTTAATAATGACATAAATAATTGAAAGATGGTGTATAAATAAAAAATTTATAGATAATAATTGAAGATTAAAGAAAATAATTGAAATTTTTTTAAACTAATTGAAAAAAATGTTGTTTACGGACAAAAGCCCATTACAATATAAAATTAAAAAATTTATTTAAAGTAACAATAAAATTAAAATTTGATACAACAATAATAATTTCTATATTAAATATTAATAGGTCGCATTCAATAATTGGAATAAAATAATAATTAAAATTTGTAGAAAATTATTCGAAAATTGAAAAAATAATACAAATATGAAGAAAATAATCGTAAAATGATAAAAATACTTGAATAATGACAAAAGTAATTGAAATTTTAAGAAAATTATTGAAAATTAACAAAAGTAGAATACAGAAACTGGTGTTAAAAATTTAAATATTCCTGGCAATAATTTAAAAGATAGAAAAAAATAATTGAAATGTTGAGAAAAAAATTAAAAAATGACAAAAGTAAATGAAAACTTGTGTAATAAATTTAAATATTCATGACAATAATTTAAAGACTGAAAAGAATAATTGATATTTGAAAAAATATAATTCAGAATCGCAAAGATACTTGAAAATTGGCACAATAATGGCAACCCTGCAAGATTTATTAAATATGATTAAAATTCAGTTAATTGTGTAATATATAAATTAGTACCTATTATTTATAATTAATATCTCGTCATTAAGGCTACCTCATCTGCATATTTTGTCTGTAAACTAAAACAGTTTTAAAGTTTTTTGATAAAGAGAATCAAAATTAATAAAAAAAAAGAAACAGGAATTAACTTCACTCTGGATTTTAAAACGTGGACAGAAAAAGATGAATAAATATAAATAGTAACTAACTTCAGGAGTTTACGGAGATTATTATTATTTAATTGATGGGTGCAGTTTTCGATTCAAAAATATTTTACAAAATAATATTGAAAGGTGGGTGTGTTCTAAAAAAACGTGTAATTATTTTATTAAATTAAATGAAAAAAAAAAATAATTGAAAAAGTAAATAATTGCTCACATGACAATGCGGATATTAATCGAAGTGCAAGAGTTAATCAATTTAACAATTTTTTTTTTTAGTAAAACAATTGTTAAAAAATGAAATTTTCATACAATCGTGGCCCACATTTTTTTAAACACGCCAGAAATAAAAATTTTTTTAAATAAGTTGAAGATGCTGCCAGTCCTGAGCCTGGGGAAAATGTAAAGGAAAAATTGTGCGTATGCATACTTCCAGTATTGGACGCGTTTTCTTCTGACAAATTCATTGTTACTAAAAACTGATTTTTCGTCAAAATATGACTTATCTAATGTAAGTCTTTGCTTCGTACGGCAGAGTAGAAGAACGTATAGTGGAGGGGAAGCTACCGCAACTCGTAGTTGAGGGGAGGCTGCCGCAACTCTGCACTCGGTAGGCAGAAGAGGGGGAACAGAGCTTCCCCTATTGCCGCTTAGAATTGTGACCGCTGCCGCAACTCGAGTGCAGCCAAAGTATTTTGCCCTACTTTACCAACATTGCATATTGATTGAATCCGGTTCGTTTTTCAATATATATTAATATTACCTAATTAATGAGTAATATTAATTATTATTAATGCAAATAATAATTTTACTCTTAATTTTCTAATAAAAAATAATAATAAAATATAAATAATAAAATAATAAAAAAAATAAAATAATAAAAAATAATAAAAATCAAACCCAAATACAATAAGTCAAATAAAAAAAATTGTAAAAATTAAATTAATTTAAAATTTTTATCAATTTAAAACTAAAAATCCTCATAAAGTCATATCTAAGCACAAAAGAAAAAAAAAATAAGAAAATTGAAATTGATATTTAAATTGTTAAGGATCAAATTTAATTTGATAATTAAATTTGAAATAGTTTTGTTAAAACTTGATTACAAATATCAATAGGCATTATTATTTTTTTAAGAAAGAATTAGATTTATTAAAATTTTCAGATACTTCACAATTATAACATCTTAATTACTGGGTCGAAAAAATTAATAAATTTTTAAATACTGATTTTTTTATTTAAAACAGATTTTGTTTATGGTTTTCTTCAATAAAAACTTAATTGCGATTATCTAAAGGCAACAAATTAATTTTTCACGAAATATTACGATTTCCTAAAATCCTCAATATTTTTACATTTTTTTACTTTAAACGTCGAATAAAAAATTTGACAATATTTTAAAAACTATGGAAATATTAAAAAGTGGTTTCGTTTAAAGTCTTATTTGATAAAAACTTTATTGCAATTGTCTATCGCAAAAGATTCATTTCATCAAGAAAGTTCTCGATTATTTGGAATCTTTAATTAATCAAAATTTTTCATATTAAATTTAGAATAAAAATTTTGTAAATTTTTTTAAAATTATATTTATATAAAAAACTAGTTTAGTTTATAGTATTCTTTAATATAAACTTTATTGCGAATGTCTAGCGCCAAAACATTAAAATTTTTTAAAGAAAATTGTCGAATAATTGAAATTTTCAATTTATCAGAATTTTTTATATTGAATTTTTTAAATTGAATTTTAGATGAAAAATCTTCAAGAATTAAAGGTTTTAATTAATCCAGAATTTTTTTGATAAAATTCATCTTTTGCCACTAGACAATCGCATTAAAGTTTATATTAAAAAAGACTATAAACCAAACTAGTGTTTGATATTTATATAATTTCAAAAAAATTTACAAAATTCTTATTCTAAATTGAAGATGAAAAATTTTGTTAAATTGAAAATTTCAATTAATCGACATTTTTTTTTATTAAATTTTAATGTTTTGGCGCTAGACATTCGCAATAAACTTTATATTAAAGAATACTATAAACCAAACTAGTTTTCAATATTTATAAAATTTTTAAAAAATTGACAAAATTGTTATTCTAAATTGAATATGAAAAAGTTTGTTAAATTGAAAATTTCAATTAATCGACAATTTTTTTTATTAAATTTTAATGTTTTGCCGATAGACATTTGCAATAAAGTTTATATTAAAGAAAACTATAAACCAAACTAGTTTTTGATATTTATAAAATTTTAAAAAAATTGACAACATTTTTATTTTACATTTTAGATGAAAATTTTTGAAGAATTGAAGATTTCAATTAAGCAACAATTTTTTGGATAAAATTATAATGTTCTGCCGCTAGATATTCGCAATAAAGTTTATATTAAAGAATACTATAAACCAAACTAGTTTATGATATTTATAAAATTTTTAAAAAATTGACAAAACTTTTATTCTACATTCTAATGAAGAATTTTTAAGAATTGAAGATTTCAATTAATCGACAATTTTTTTATAAAATTTTAATGTTTTGGCGCTAGACATTCGCAATAAAGTTTATATTAAAGAATACTATAACCCAAACTAGTTTTTTATATTTATAAAATTTTAAAAAATTGACAAAATTTTTATTCTACATTTTAGATGAAAATTTTTGAAGAATTGAAGATTTCAATTATTCGACAATTTTCTTGAAAAAATTTATATATAACCGCTGGACAATCGCAATAAAGATAATATTAAAGAAGACTTTAAACTAATCAAGTTTCTGACATTTATAAAATTTTAATAAAATTAACAAAATTTTTATTCTACATTTTAAATGAAGAATTTTTAAGAATTGAAGATTTCAATTAATCGACAATTTTTTTTAAAAAATTTTAATGTTTTGGCGCTAGACATTCGCAATAAAGTTTATATTAAAGAATACTATAAACTAAACTAGTTTTTTATATAAATATAATTTTAAAAAAATTTACAAAATTTTTATTCTAAATTTAATATGAAAAATTTTGATTAATTAAAGATTCCAAATAATCGAGAACTTTCTTGATGAAATGAATCTTTTGCGATAGACAATTGCAATAAAGTTTTTATCAAATAAGACTTTAAACGAAACCACTTTTTAATATTTCCATAGTTTTTAAAATATTGTCAAATTTTTTATTCGACGTTTAAAGTAAAAAAATCGGGCAAGTTCGAGTTACACTCGCACTAAAATCGAGGGTTCCGTACACAAAACAAAATAATTTTTAATATATTTAATATTATTAAATATATAAATATATTATACATATTTATATATAATATAATATATAAAATATAATATATAATGAATTTTTTATACAAAATGGACCCCCCTTATCTTCCAAAATATTTTACTTAGAGAGTTCAAATTTTGTACAGGAATGTATTTTCAGGTGTAAATTACATAAAAATTATAGAGAACGTGATGGTGATTGCGCTGTCAACGAAAAATCAAGAGATTTTAGCAAATATTCATAAAAAATACTCAAAAATCATTTTATTTCCTTAACAACGCTATGATCAACTTCTACAATCATCTTCTCTACCATTTGTCTGTAATCTACACGTGAAAATACATTTGTGTACCAAGTTTGGACTCTCTAAGTCAAATTGTTTAGAAGTTATGGGAGTAGGGATACGGTCATTTTTTAGCATTTTTTTTAAATCTTTGGTTTTTGCTTAAAACCACTATGATAACGATCTGCAACAAAGTTCTCTACAGTTTTTCTGTAATCTATATGGCAAACTACATATGTATACCAAATTTCAGCACTGTTAGTACAATAGTTTGGCAGATTATGAGGTGGAATTGTACACTTTTAGTGCATTTTTGCTAAAAAAAATGACCGTATCCCCCACCCCCCCTTATCTTCCAAACTATTTGACTTAGGATGCTGAAATTTGGTTCACATATGTAGATTTACGTGTAGATTACAGGAAAATTATAGAGAAAGTGATGATTATAGCGCTCTCAAAGTTATAACACTAAACTATGGCCCATATGTTAAAAAAATGCTCAAAAATATTGTTATTTCCTTAACAACGCTATGTTCAACACCCACTTGAAAAATCCGACGTCAAATAATACGTCAATTTTGACGTCAGACTGACGTAAATTTTTACGTACAAAAAGACGTAAAAAAGTACGTAATTTTTTTAACGTCATTTTTGACGTCTTTTTTAACGTCTTTTTGTACGTCTTTTTGTACGTCTTTTTTAACGTAATTTTTATGCCATCCCAGATTTAACTCTAAATTTAGTTAAATCAAAGTCTTTGGTTAAATTTAACTATAAATTTTTGAATTTTAAATTTATTTATTTTGATTTAATAATTAAAATTTGAAATAAATTCAATTCCATTTAATTTAATGTTAAACTTTTTTTAAAATTAAATATACAATTTTTCTGCTGTTTTTAAGCTATTCGCATTTATTTCGATATCAAGAATTGTAAAGAGTTAATTTTTATAATTTTGTATTAGAAAATTAAGAGTAAAATTATTATTTGCATTAATAATAATTAATATTACTCATTAATTAGGAAATATTAATATATATTGAAAAACGATATTCAAATTTACCGGATTCAATCAATATGCAATGTAGGTAAAGTAGGGCAAAATACTTTTCACTACTTCCAAACTTTAGGTAAAAATCATTGTTTTTTTCCTGTAAATATGAAATTTTTTTTATGAAAAACCATTTGTTTTACTTGAGAAATGAATTATCATTCGTTTCTTTGTTAATTAGAGTAGTATTAGTTTGTTAAAATTCCTACAAAACTCATACGTTAAAATATAGCGTTTAATCATTTAACCAAAATGATTTGTTTTGACTCTATATTCAATTTTTTTTAATACTGGAACCTCTCCGTGCTGATACAAACACCAATAAAAAGAGAAAACCAAAGGGAGGCCTTGCTGAATCAAAAACGCCGCAAAACCAACGTCGAGACGAACACAACTCGTGGCAAATTTAAAATAATTAATCACCGCGCTCAGTAGCACAGACCACAAACCAACAAAATGAACCAAAAACTACACAGTGGGCTCCAGGGACTTCGTCAGAAAAGCTATGCCAATAACCGGTATTTTAAATAAACTTTATTAAGAAAAATAAACTATTCGATTACTCTCTGATTTTACAACCACTTATCGCGGAGACTGTCTCACGTCCTTTTCAGTAAACTCGGTAGCGGCAGAAACAATAATGAACGAGCACATGGCAGAAATCGACCGGTAAAACTGATTTCCCTCGTGCGAATCCTCCCTCTTCAAGCGTCCTTCTTCCTCGCTCGTTCTCTCTCGTTCGGCCGTCGCGGACACCTCTCACCCTCGCAGTCGGACCCATGGGAAGGCGTAACCTGTAAGAAAAATTCGGATCCTTCCGCTGACCTTCGTTACTATTCGTGAACTTGACCTGCGCAAATCGCAATTTACGAATTCGACGAAGAACGACAATAATCCGCTGATCTAGAGAAAGACGAGAGATACGGATCGACCAGAAAATCAATACTCGGCACTCAGGCTCGTATCTCATAATTCAAGCACAGCCCCTTTCCATAAATTATTCCAAAATTAACTAAATTAAAGATCCCTAGGGAAAGACAAAATAAAATATAAATGTTGACGATTTACATCGTCACAACGTATGCGAGAGATTATTATCCCGTTCATCTGCAACGACTCATGTGATTGTGTATTTATTCCGTATAAGGAATTACATATTATACGAATCATTAAACCTCGTATATTTACCTTTTGTAATATGCCGCTCAGAAAATTGGTTTTCTTGATTCTGGATGTCAATTGATATCATGTAAAACGTTGTCAGTGGCGATTTGGTCGAACGCGTTAAGGCGCACTTTCCCATCAGCTGCTCGAGACCTCGAGATTATCCTACCGCTGGGTGGTCAGGGGTTCGAGTCCGCTGACCTTCAAGGAACCGATATTTTTTCTTTTTTATATTTAATTTTTTATTTCACGATAAAGCAAAATATAAAGTTCCCTTTATTTTTTGAACCTTTTTAAACTATAATTTTATTCGCAAAAAAATTAAATAATTTTTGGAAATTTCAGGCCCGTGGAAATTACCACGAGAAGTTTCCAGAAAGTTCCCACGGGTAACTTCCAGGAAAATTCCCGGAAATATCGGTGCTATCTGGGATGGCATAAAAATTACGTTAAAAAAGACGTACAAAAAGACGTACAAAAAGACGTCAAAAATGACGTTAAAAAAGACGTCAAAAATGACGCTAAAAAAGACGTCAAAAATGACGTCCTTTTATATCCCAATTCCGGACGTAATTTTTGACGTCATATTTTACTAAAAATTACGTACTTTTTTACGTTTTTTCGTACGTAAAAATTCACGTCAGTCTGACGTCAAAATTAACGTATTATTTGACGTCGGATTTTTCAAGTGGGCACATACAATCATGTTCTCTATAATTTTCCTGTAATCTATACGTGAAAATACATTTGTGTACCAAATTTGAATTCTTTTTGTCTAATAGTTTGTAAGTTCAGGGGGGGGGGGGATACGACCATTTTTTAGCATTTTTAAAAAAAACTCGTTTTTTTTGCTGAAAAACGCTATGATTACAGCCTGCAACAAGGTTTTCTATAGTTTTTCTGTAATCTACACGTCAAACTACATATATTATGTGTACCAAATTTCAGTACTCTAAGTACAATAATTTGGCAGATAAAGGGCAGGAATGGTACAAATTAAACGCATTTTATCGAAAAAATGACCGTATTCCCCTCTTATCTGCCATAATATTTGACTTAGAGAGTTCAAATTTGGTACAAAAATGTAGTATCATATGTAGATTACAGAAAAATTATAGAGATTGTTGTGGTGATAGCGCTGTCAAAGAAATGGCAAAAGTTATCAGCCAAAAAATATCAAAATTTCTCAAAAATCTTGTTATTTTCTTGACAACGCTATGATCAACCTCTAGAATAATTCTCTATAATTTTCCTTTCATCTACACGTGAAAATACATATGTGGGCCAAATTTGAACTTTCTAAGTCAAATAGTTTGGAGGCTAGGGTGGGGGATACGATTTTTGACAAAGTCTTTCCAATAGGGTTCCGTGCGTACACTTGTGGTGTACGGAACCCTAAAAATGTAAAAATATTGAGGATTTTAGGAAATCGTAATATTTCGTGAAAAATTAATTTGTTGCCTTTAGATAATCGCAATTAAGTTTTTATTGAAGAAAACCATAAACAAAATCTGTTTTAAATAAAAAAATCAGTATTTAAAAATTTATTAATTTTTTCGACCCAGTAATTAAGATGTTATAATTGTGAAGAATCTAAAAATTTTAATAAATCTAATTCTTTCTTAAAAAAATAATAATGCCTATTGATATTTGTAATCAAGTTTTAACAAAACTATTTCAAATTTAATTTTCAAATTAAATTTGATCCTTAACAATTTAAATATCAATTTCAATTTTCTTATTTTTTTTTTCTTTTGTGCTTAGATATGACTTTATGAGGATTTTTAGTTTTAAATTGATAAAAATTTTAAATTAATTTAATTTTTACAATTTTTTTTTATTTGACTTATTGTATTTGGGTTTGATTTTTATTATTTTTTATTATTTTATTTTTTTTTATTATTTTATTATTTATATTTTATTATTATTTTTTATTAGAAAATTAAGAGTAAAATTATTATTTGCATTAATAATAATTAATATTATTCATTAATTAGGTAATATTAATATATATTGAAAAACGAACCGGATTCAATCAATATGCAATGTTGGTAAAGTAGGGCAAAATACTTTTTACTTCTTCCAAACTTTAGGTAAAAATCATGGTTTTTCTCCTGTAACTATGAATTTCTTTTATAAAAAACCATTGGTTTTACTTGAAAAATGAATTATTATTCGTTTCTTTGGTAATTAGAGTAGTATTAGTTTGTTAAAATCCCTAAAAAAACTCATACGAATACGAGAGATTATTATCCCGTTCATCTGCAACGACTCATGTAATTGTGTATTTATTACGTATAAGGAATTATATATAATTATATATATATAAGTAATATGCCTCTCAGAAAATAGATTTTTTGGTTCTGGGTATCGATTGGTTTTATGTAAACTGTTGTCAGTGGCGATTTGGTCGAACGCGTTAAGGAGCACTCCCAGCAGCTGCTCGAGACCTCGAGTTTACCCTCCCGCTGGGTGGACAAGGGTTCGAGTCCGCTGACCTTCAACCGACCGGGTTTTTTTTTTTTTTTATATTTAATATTTTATTTAACGACAAAGCAAAATATAAAGATCCCATTATTTTTTTAACTTTTTTAAACAATAATTTTATTCGAAAAAAAATTAAATAATTTTTGGAAACTTCAGGCTAACTTCCTGGAAGTTTCCACGTAAACTTCATGGAAGTTACCACGGGAAGTTTCCAGGAAGTCTCAATTGGAAGTTTCCAGGAAATCTCCATGGAAGTTTCCAGGAAGTTACCAGGAAGTTACCAAGGGTAGTTTCCAAGCGCGGACATTGTTGTACATAAGAGAAGTTTCCAGGAAGTTACCACGGGTAACTTCCCAGTTTGCCACGGGTAACTTCCAGGAAACTTCCTGGAAGTATCGGTGCTATCTGGGCTATAATTCCCCCTTCTTTTGGACTTGTAACTACTATGTATAGGGCTGTGCACGATACGATACGATATTTGACAGAGTCTCGTCTCGGTCTCGAAAAAATGGAAAATTGATTGTCTCGTCTCGGTATCGCCTTCATAATTGTGGTCTCGTCTAGTCTCGATCTTAAAAACATCGAAAAAATAAAACATCGTAATTGCAGAATACAATTGTTAAGGCTGTTGGAAGGAGAAACTTTGCAGTTGTCCTCAAACACTTTCCCCTCCGCTGGTCAAAAATTTGGACTTATGAATTTTTTTAAAAAAACCTAGACACTTTTGAAAAAAGGGCTCTGGCTGACCATAGTATTTGAGATAAGGAATTTTTTAAACCTTTGTTTTACTCGAACCGGTTTTCCTACGAGCGTTCCACTCGAGCTATGACAAGATGGACTCCGCACTCTGTTTACAATCTGTCAGTTTTGATGTCGAACGTGGAGATAATTTTCTCGCTCGTGGTGAAATTGTGTTTCCCAAATTCCCCATTTCCTGCGATGTTTGGCAAGAAAGTAATTTTCCTGTACAAAAGTGTCTAGTGTTTTATAAAACAGACGGCAACGATCGTGTGAATTTGTAGTGTTATTATATCTATGTCTCGTTTTCTTCGAAAAGTGTTCACACACTGAGAAAAACAGGAGTCTTTCTTGCTTAATAATTCCACTATTACCCCTAATTCATAAAATTCCAGCAAGTTTCTTCAATCTTTTTATTTTTCAATCAAATTCTGGGCAATGTTTTTATCAAGCACTATACTTTGACTTGATTAAATATTGACATTGACACATTTTCTGACCCGTCTGCTACAATCTGTCAGTTTCAATGACAAATTTGAAATTAATTTTTCCACTCATGAAAATGTCTATTCGTGAAAAATTAATTTTTCCTAAATTCCTCTTACCCCAAAATTTGACAAAAAATTTATTGCAAATTTTATATTATTTATGGCAAAATGATATTCATTCTTTTAATTCACCATTATTATTTTTATTCTGCAATTATTATCTTTAATTTTTCATCATTTTCATTATTTATCTGAATTAATTTTCTAAATTTTTAATTACTTTCATCATATATCAATTATTTCCTTTAATTTGTAATTACTATTCATATTTTGTAAAATTATTTTTCAAGTTTTTTAATCATTTTTCTCAAAATTTAATTATTTTCATTTTTTTTCATAATTTTCCAATTTTTTCATTAATTATCTTAAATTTTAATTATTTTTAGCTTTCTTCAATTCTTTTAATCATTTATTAATTTATTTTAATTTTTTTCTACTTATTTCTCAGATTTTCAAGTAGGTATTTTCCTCAAAATTTAATTATTATTGTTTATTTAAATGAAAATTCTGCAGTTTTCTCAATTATTTATTTCAAATTTAAATTATTTTTTCAACCTATCATCATTTTATTTTATAATTCAATTATTTTCTTAACTTTAAAATTTTATAATCAATTTTTAACTATTTTCCCCACCTTTTAATTATTTTACTTATTTTTCAATTAATTTTTAATTGTCTCTACTACAATTGAGAAGTATTTAAAATCGGTAACTAAAAAAATTTTAAGGAACTTTAATAGATTTTTTCTGTCACAGTAAGTATTAAATGTTCGAAACTTTGAATGATAGTAGAACATTTACAAAATATAAATCAAATTATTATTTAAAATAATACATAAATCTTCTTAAATAAGAATTAACTGTTATAAAAGCAAATATTTTATGACAAATGTTTAAGTACATGAAATACATGACATCCTAAGGTTCCTGGAAGCTTCCTGGAAGCTTCTCTCCGAATCTCAGGAATCTTCCTGGGAAGCTTCCTGGAAGATATTGTGCTACTTGGGCAGAATGTAAGTAATTGAAAATTGATTTAAAACATTGAAAATTGAATAAAATAACTAAAAATCGAATGGAAGAATTGAAAATGCTTAAAAATTGAAGAGAAAAAAGGGAAATTTGAGATAAATATTTTAGAATTTTAGAAAATAATTGAAAAATGATTTTAAAATTTAAAACTTGAAGAAAATAATTGAAATATGAAGAAAACAATGATAAGTTGAAAAAAATTAATGAAATTTAAAATAAATAATTGAAAAAATTGCAGAATTTTTTAAAAATTTTTAAAATATCCGTTTGCTTGTTTCAACGTTTGTATGGTCCCCATAATGGTCTATTTTTGACTGCGGGATATATTATAAAATCATTGTAAATAAATAAATAAATACAATTTTTAAAAATTGAAATTTGAGAAAATTAAGTGAAAATTTGAGAAATTAATTGAAAAAAATGAGAATAATTAAAAATTGAAGAAAATAATTGGAACTTAACGTAGTTGTTTTAAAAATCGAAATCATAGAGAACGTAATAAAACTTTGAGCACAAAAAGTATAATATTCAATACATATTTCCACAAAATATAAAATTAATTTACGGCTTATCTTCTGAGATATTATTATTTGAAAGTCACTATTTTTACACAGGTATAGGTTAAAATACATCTTTTTGGTGACACTTTTTTTAATATCCAGTAGATAAATCATATTGAAAATAACTTTAAACTACGACAAAAAACAAATAAAAATTTAGAACAAACATTTGTAAAAGTATACAAGGAGAATATGACAATACATTCAAACAAAGACAAAACTAAATGGTTTAAAAATTTGACATCGGTTGACATTCCAGAAAATATTATTGACGTAGTATCATTAGGACAAAAATTTAGTCCATCAACCTCATTAAATAACAACTTAATTATAGAACATATAAAGTCAGTTGAACAATTTATAAGTTATAATAAAATGAATCAAAATAGTGCCAATAATTTAAGAAATCAATTAACAAAAAATATAGATCTTTTCAAAAACAAGACAAATCACATTTCCATTGATGACCGCATTTTTGCAAAAAAATTAAGTGACACCAAAAAATTTATAAAAACAAATAACAACATCATATTTACAACGGCTGATAAGGGAAATACGACAGTAGCAATAGACAAAAATGAATATTACAATAAAATGACGAATCTTTTATCAGACCAAAAAACTTACCAAAAAATAAAAACGAACCCACTAGACACATTACGAAAAGACACTCATAAAATTTTAAAAGTTTGGAATGACAATAATTTTCTTAATAGAAAATATCACAATGACGACTTAACACAAACTGACACAAATTTAGCCAAATGTTATGGTTTGCCTAAAATCCACAAACAAAACATCCCATATCGTCCGATTGTATCTCTAATTGGTTCACCCACTTACTTTTTTTCAAAACAACTATATAACATTTTATCACAATCAATACCAAAATCAAAATCACACATAAAAAATAATATCGATTTAATAAACAAATTAAAAAACATAACTATACCAGAAGACCATATATTAATTAGTTTAAACGTCACATCTTTATATACGAATATTGATAAACAATTAATAAAAAATAGCATCACAAAACGATATGTAAAAATTGCCAACGTAACCAACATTCCACTTGACGACTTATTCGAAGCAACGGATTTCCTTATGGACAACACTTTTTTCCAATTCAATGACAAATATTATCAACAAAAGTTTGGGACACCTATGGGGTCACCAATCTCAGGTTTATTTGCTGACATAGTCATGGATGACTTAGAAACTGACTGTTTGAATTCACTATCTTTTAAATCACTTTTTTATTACAGATATGTCGACGACATTATTTTATGCATCCCAAAAAATAAAATTAAAGAAATATTGGAAATTTTTAACAATTACAACGAACATTTACAGTTCACTCATGAGGTAGAGATAGAGAAAAAAATCAATTTCCTAGATATATCATTAATTAGAAATGACGACAAACTGATTACAAATTGGTACACAAAACCTACTTTTTCCGGACGAATACTAAATTTTAATTCAAAACACTCCCTATCACAAAAAATAGCAATGATTTATAATTTAGTCGATAGAGCAATAACTCTATCAGACAAAAAGTTTCATAATAATAACTTAAAGAATATAAAAAAGATTTTATACAATAATGAGTATCCTATAAATTTAACACAAAAATATATTAAAAAAAGATTAATAACAATTAAGAAAAATACAAACAACAATAGAAACAATCAAAATATTTATAGATTAACACCAAAGTTAAAATTACCATATATTGATAATTTTTATGAAAAACTCTCGCACACCTTTAAAAAACTTAATATTCACACAATACCAACAATAAAAAATAACCTCAATTATTTGGTAAAAAAGATAAAAGACAAAACCAGTAAAAGTTACATAACCAATACAACCAATACAATATAAATTGCAAAGATTGCCCGACAACTTACGTGGGACAAACAAAAAGAAATTTATTTAAAAGAATTAATGAACACAAAGGGAAGAAAAACTCGGTAATGGTAGAACATAAAAAATCAAAAAACAGTAAAGACAAAACGAAACATGAATTTGATTGGCAAAACGTAACAATATTAGATAAAGAACCTTCTGAAAAAAACGTCTTGTTTCTGAAATGAGTCATATTAAATTACAAAAAAACGCTATCAACAGAAAAGAAGATATTTTAACTTTCAACAGACAATATGACTCTATTATACGCAAATAAAATTTAAAAATTTACAGAAAATTGTTTCATTAGTTAAAATTAAATTCTTTCCGTTCTTCTCGTACCACTTAGTAAATATAAACAAAAACTTATAATTGAACCTTCAGTTAAATATTGACAATCTTACAAGTAAGACCTATGAAATATGAAAAAAATTTCTGACAAATTCATCTCCTTATTTTTTTAAAAAAATTAAGAAATAAACATACAAATATATTTTTAAAAAAATGACGAAATTGAATAACCAATGATAATTGTGTGTTAGAAAAAAACCACCACAGATTTTTTAAATGTAAGTACTTGCATCAAAATATTGTGAAATTTTTTTCAAAAAAAGAACTAGCGTATTTGTACATTCGTTATTATTCTCAATATTAATGAAATGTTAATCTTATATAAATAAATATTACAGTTCTGAAGAGGACTACATAGTAGTCGAAACGTCAAAACAAAAGATGTTTTTATTTATTGACTGAACCATCTTCTTACCTTGACTCGGAGAAATTGATAAAATTCATCTATATTTCAAATCATTATTAATAAGAATGACACTATAGATTCTATTTTCATATTTTGATTGAGAAAATTTGACTTAATTTGATAAATAAATAAAAAACTTAAATTCTTATAAATTCTCTATTAGAATTTTCGTCGGTTATATTCCCGGTTATATTCTCGTTCTCATTATTGTTCTCCAGGTAATATTACTTCTTCGCAACTCTAATCTCTACGTAGAAAAGAAACATGTTGAAAAATTCATTATTGCAAAAAGTTTGGCAACACAGAGATTTTTTTCCGGACAAATCTCTTGACTAAAAAAGAAAAAATTGTGAAATATGTGGTAAATGTTTGACTTGCCGTGGAATAAGGTCGATAAGTCAGGGGACTGCTGGATAAAAACATTGCCGAGAATTTTATTCGGAAAAAGAAAAATAGAAACTTGTTGGATCTCATCGTTGAAAAGAAATATGTAGAAAAATTCGTTATTGCATAAAGTTTGGCAACACAGAGATTTTTTTCCGGACAAAGCTTTTTATTAAAAAAGAAAAAATTGTGAAATATGTGGTAAATGTTTGGCTTGCCGTGGAATAAGGTTGATAAGTCAGGGGACTGCTGGATAAAAACAATGCTGAGAATTTTATTCGAAAAAAGAAAAAGAGAAACTTGTTGGAATTTTACAAATAAGAGGAAGAAAGAAAAAATAAAAAAGAAAAAAAACCTGCTTTTCTCTGTCAAGGAAAACTTTTCGAATGCAATCTGACTTATTAAATAACACAAGTTCTTTGACGTTTGTTGCATAAAACTCTAATAGAATCGTTCTTGAAAGTATGATTATGATTTTCTCAAGGTTTGGGAAATTAGGAATTTGGAAAAAATTTATTTAATAGGAATAGACATTTTATGTTATGTTAATGTTTATGTTGCAGACGAAACAAAAAATCTGTGAATGTCGAAATGGGAGATAAATTTGAAGCTCGTGGGATCATCTTTTCGCATAAAAGAAACATTGAAAAATTTCCTTATCTCCAAAACTTTGTCAATAAAAATATTTTTTCCATAAAAGTGTCTCGATTTACAAAACACTGGACACTTTTTAATATGATGATTATTTTTTTGTCAAATTTTGGGGAATGAGGAATTTAGGAAAAATTAATTTTTCACGAATAGACATTTTCATGAGTGGAAAAATTAATTTTAAATTTGTCATTGAAACTGACAGATTGTAGCAGACGGGTCAGAAAATGTGTCAATGTCAATATTTAATCAAGTCAAAGTATAGTGCTTGATAAAAACATTGCCCAGAATTTGATTGAAAAATAAAAAGATTGAAGAAACTTGCTGGAATTTTATGAATTAGGGGTAATAGTGGAATTATTAAGCAAGAAAGACTCCTGTTTTTCTCAGTGTGTGAACACTTTTCGAAGAAAACGAGACATAGATATAATAACACTACAAATTCACACGATCGTTGCCGTCTGTTTTATAAAACACTAGACACTTTTGTACAGGAAAATTACTTTCTTGCCAAACATCGCAGGAAATGGGGAATTTGGGAAACACAATTTCACCACGAGCGAGAAAATTATCTCCACATTCGACATCAAAACTGACAGATTGTAAACAGAGTGCGGAGTCCATCTTGTCATAGCTCGAGTGGGATCCATCGTAACGGTGACGCTACTTCCGGCCTGCCATATGATCAGGTGACGTGGGGCGGCCATCTTCTACAGAAAATCTGTCAATGTCAAAACGGGGGATCATTTTGACACTCGTAGGAACACCGGTTCGAGTAAAACAAAGGTTTAAAAATTTCCTTATCTCAAATACTATGGTCAGCCAGAGCCCTTTTTTCAAAAAAGTGTCTGGGTTTTTTTAAAAAAATTCATAAGTCCAAATTTTTGACCAGCGGAGGGGAAAGTGTTTGAGGACCACTGCAAATTTTTTCCTTCCAACAATCTTAACTTATTTATTGTAAGAAGATAAGTTTTGCAAATCAGCTGTTAATTGTTAAAAACGTCTTGGGTCTTGTTGATTTAATAGTGTCGCTGTGGCTTACAAATTCTTAGCTAAATAAGATTAAAAATAAGATGTTGTTTAAAATATGGAGCTGACAAGCAGCAAAATTAACAATAAGAGAGCGATTGAAGCTCGTTCACAAGATGTCGCTTTAGTGATATTAAAAAAAGGACGCCGTTTTTAAAGTTAAAAACCAAGAACAGAGTCGATTAGTGAAGCTGTAAAAAGCAACAAAAAGAAAAAGAAAAGTCAGAAGCAAGATCAAAAACAAGGATACAAAATTAAGCTTTGACTGCAAAAACATATGCCTTGCATTACTGAGCTTACATAACTAATTCTTCTGGAAAAACTATACCATGTAGGAAAAAGAAAATAAATAACTAAATAAATAAAGCTAGTCTTCAAAAGACAATGTAAGAAAAAATAATATGAAATAACGCAATGCCCATTTTCTTAAAATGGAGCACAAAAGTTAAGTAGCAAACAGGTACTGAAAGAAAAACATAAATGTGAAACGAACAAATTCAATATTAAGAAAATCAATAAATTCCGCACTATAGGTTTCCCGCCGTCATCACCCTCAGACTATAAATAAAATTAGTAAGTTGTGCAAATAGGGGATGCAAAGCAGTTTTATGCATATTATTGACAGAGACTCAGCGGAAGGATTAAGAGCAAGGAAAGTCAAATCGACATTGTCCGGATCAGCGATTCCTGCTCTAAAATGAAAATAATTGTAAAAGTCCGGACGATCCGGTGGATCCAAAATCCGCATGAATAGGAAGTTTCTATATCATAAGTAATTTGAAAATCTCTAAAGACCTAAATCCCAGCTGATCTTTTTCTTGGCATATTCGAATTTTAATATTTTACTTGGTGCCATCACATTTTATTATAAAATACACAATTTGTTTTTAAGAACTCCACTTTTAGCTTAACTTATAACCAACGACGAGGACGTAGTGGTTGTACAGCTCCATTTATTTTAAATTTTCTTAAATTTTTTTTTAATTTTCAATATTTTTAAAATATTTTTTCTACATTTATTATTATTCAAGAAATTCTTTTTATATTTTTTAGTAATTTATCATTTTTCAAACTGAATTTTTTAATAACGTGGGTTTTCAAAGTTTAGGAACTATCTTTCAAAATTCCCCCTCCCTTCATTCTTTGTTGTCATTCGACGCGTAAGCAACGCCTCTTGGACGATTTTAGGCAAGTATGATTTATAGATTTCTTCCAGAAACGGGCGGTGCATAGAAATGTGAAATTCTGTTATATTACATATATTTAAATTACAATTTTTGTTTTCAGGTTATGTATTAAAATTATGTTGAATTAACATATTTTTTTTTAGTTTTTAAAAATCTGTTTTTATAAACTATTTAAAATTTGTCTAAATTAAAATCTACAAAATATTTGTAGTTATGGTATTGAATATTAAGACTAACATTTTCCAAAAATTACCCTTTAATAATTTTTTTTGACAGTAACACTAAAAGTTAACCTAAAAAGTTACTGAACATCTTAATAATAATAATAATAATTGTCAAAAACTTATTGGTTTAATATATTAACAATTAAATAATAAAATAACGTAGATTAATTTTAACTAATGTTGAAAATTAACCGTAATTTGCTTAAATAATAATCCAAAATAAAATTTTAATTATTATTTAATTAGTAAATTAGTAGCAGGACAATTTGAACAAAATTGAAATTCAATTTGGAAGAATTTACAAAGTGACAATATAATACAAAGTTCACACCATTTAATGTCAAATATGAAACACTTATCAAAACACTCCAAAAATATCTAGGTAGGGTGTTTTGGGGTAATGTGGAACATGGAGAATGTGCAACACCTTCGATTTCTGATTTACATTTCGATATTTAACACACGAGATAGCACGCACCCTGGTTTACTGTACGTAAAGCGAGTTACATTTCTGGAGTTCAAAGTATTTTTCGCTTTTGACATTTATAGAACTTTCGTGAATTGTTTTAAATTATCTTGTAGATAAATTTGTTTATATTGCTGGTTTTGTATGTCTTTTAACATCCAAAGAGATTTTGTGATTTCCTTACATTATATTGCTGCTACACCAGTCTGCGCAAAATATTGTATTTGGGGCAATGTGTAATACACATTTTTAGCTAGTATATCGTCATTTTATGATTAAATATGTGAATATGAAGAGTTTTAATGCATTTTTCAATGTTTTTAGTCAGTATGCTAGGAAAATAAAAGAATAAATCGAAAATCGAATACAATTTTTTTTCTCATTTTTGAAATCTCCACTTTTCAGAGGTTGACTATATCGTAGTAAAAAAAAATTTTTTGTGGATTTCGATTAATTTGCATTAATGAAGTCTAAATTTAATATTTAAAGCGATTCGCATCGATGTTTATCAATTTTTCTGTGAACTATACCTGTGTTGCACATTACCCCAACTTTTTTGCAAAATGCCAAAACGGGTGTTTTTGAAAAAGCGACAATTTTTTTAAGAAAAATTCAAAACTTTGAAAATCTAATGATGCAGAAATTTAGTATTATTAGTACACTAAATATATACATTAGTAGGTATATATTAGTATTACATTATTCAATCATGAAATATTCAAGAAGTTGATTATAAGACATGTTTTACGAGCAACGAAAAAAAATGTTGCACATTACCCCACAACATCAATTTAATTTTCAATTAATATTTATGTGATACTATTAATTCTAATTTATCATTTACAGTTTTGATAGACAAATAATTAAAAAAATAAAGTATTATTTATTTTTAAATAATATTCATAATTTAAGAAGAATAATTATATTACTTTCAGTAAAATATCATTTTAATATCTTAAGAATAAAATGCAAGTTACTTATACAGCACTGACTGGTGAAGCGTGCACCTTGGAAAACGAACGACTACGTAGATTGTAGACTATCACCTCCCACAAAACGGTTTGGGATACTGGTCCGAACACTGACTTTGAGTTTTTTCAAATTTTCATGTCACATTTTTATTTATATTTATTATTTATTTCAATTAACGGGCAATGCCCTTTCATACAAAAGTATTTAATTAAATCTAATTCTAGAACAAAACTAGGAGCTAAAACGAATATAATAATTTCTAATTTTCATGGCCGCTGGCTTTGCCATTTTAATACAGTCTTTTAATGCTTTGATAAATTTATCGACATTTGGCTCAAAAAAGTCAACTCTCTAACAAAATTCATTTGACTACATACTTAGTCACCGAACTACAGAATTCGAAACGTAATCTTTTTTAAAAAACATTAATTGCATTTTCAATATTAAGAAAATTTAAAGAATTGAACCAGTCGATATTATCAGGAAAAAAATTTATATGTGAATAATTAGCGGCTTCAAAATCATAATTAATGAAAACAGAAGAATCATTATCACAATTAATATTTATGATACGCTTAAAAATTTCGAGTAACAATGGAGGGTGAAAAACATCAACAGGAAGTAATGAAACTTTAGAAATAGACAAATGAAAATTAAAATAATTAATAAAGATAAGATCCAGGAGAGAATTATGTGAAATTAAAAAGTAATAATTTGGGACAAATGAAGATAAGTCGAAATTTTAATAATAACGTTGAAAATTTAATAATGCTTACCCAGTAATCCCGAATTTATAAAACAGGACAATCCTGTATCGCCTTCCACTCTCCATGTTAAAAAGGGTAAATTAAAGTCACCAAGAATAATAAGATTTTCAGTCGGAAAGGATATTAACACATTTTAAATAATATGACTCATTTTAGTACAAAAATCTACCTATCTGTAAATCTATAAATTTATCTATAAATCTACTCTAAATCTAATCTAAGTATCAATGCGGGTACAACGTAATATAAAAAATACAGATTGTCGTAGAAGATGTAATTTAGTTCTCAAGCCTCTTACATTTTGATAACATAAAGAAAAGTTCGAGGTAGAGTAATCACTTTCAGAGGCTTGAGAGATAGAAACATCGTTCAATTCACAATCAGATGAAGGCACATAATTTCCAGAAGTTACATTTTTGCAGGCTAAGTCATCACTGTTGACACTATTTTCGGCTTGCCTCGGTGAAACACAAGCCTCACAGATTCTCCCTGCAGAAGACGCTCCTTTAATTGGATCTTTAGACTCCTGATTTCCTCCAATTGGGATTTGGTCCTGTCGAAGGACATTCAAAGGTCCTTCAGGGTTTCCACGTGTTTCGGATCCTTCTTTACTTCCAGGAAAGCATGAAGAAGAGTATGCGCACTCTCCGAAGATTTGCAAATGATCTTTAACGGTCTTGGCTTTTGTTGTTGTCCATTTTGTCCCTGCAATTTATTTCCAATTTTAAAAATGCGCACACCGTCAAACAGGTCCGGAGAAATAATGCCTTCCAAACGAGCAAGCAGGAGCATTTTCAAATCTTCCCCAGATGTCTGTTTAGAAGCAGCCAACACAGAAGTACCATTGGAGGTAGAGGTTACATGCTCAGGAAAACCAAACAACACAACATTTTTTTCCCTGTTCAGTCTGTCTTTTATTTCATCAAACCAGACATTAACAACATCCTTATTAACAAGGTCATTTGAACAAGGCAAATCAATAGCAGTAAGAATACCTTCAGCTACCGATAATCTATCAGTCAAATCTTTAATTGTCACTTCTTGTTCATTTATTTTTGCTCCGTGCTCAGCTATCTTTGTCGCATGGTCTTCTATCTTTGCCTCGTGTATATCAATTCTGCTTATAGCATTATCGAGTTTTAAATCTAAGCCGTCTATTTTACTTGAGACTAAATTCATTGCACTAGCTGAAGCAAGATTTCCTTGCATTTTTCCATAAGGGATCCACTCTACAGTTTAATAAGTTAAAACCACAAGCCAAATAATTGTTAAAATTAACAATTAAATTCACCACTAAACAGGCCAGTTAAAAGCCACAAACTCCGGCTAGCAAGGTAAAGATAATCAGGTTTACATGAGCACTTACTCGGACCACCATTTGCAGTCCTGGCGTAATCTAGCAAACTCGGAATACCTTAAAATATAGCAATACAAAAACCACAAAAACCAGGCTCTACCCTGATCACACATGAACTACATGTGATAAAAAGTTATCTCAGCAAAACAAACAATTTGAAGCATGACAGTAGCTGACGTGACAGTACTGTCAAGTCGAGTATAATGGAGGAAGATAACAGTTATAAGACCATGGCATTTCCAAATCTGGCAGTTACCAGTCCCGGCTGTACTTATTGATAAAATCAGCAGGATAATTATTATCCACGGGCATTGTTTACAGGGTGTCTAGCCATCCGGGAAATCCGGGATATCCGGGAAATTGCAGAGAATTTAATATTTCATGAAAAAATCCGGGAATTTGCCGGGAATTTGTAAATATATCCGGGAAATCCGGGAATTTTTTGGAAATGTCGGGAAAATATAAAATAGTGTACTTTAAAGATTTTAAAAGGTTAAAAAAAGTAATTTTTAATAAATATATAAATTTTTATATTTTGTAAACCAATTTCTTATGTAACAATATGAAATGTAATAAAAACATTAAAAAAGCTACTTAAGTACTTTATAATATTTTATTTCCAAATTGTAATTTACAATTTTCATTTTTGAAAATCCTGGAAAAGTGTGCTCTAAGCTCCGGGAATTTGCCGGGAATTTAAAATTATCAGTTTGCTAGACACCCTGTGTTTAATTTTAATTAGATTATCCTTTTGGAAAGAATAATGGGAATGAAGAAAAATTCTATCCACGAGATTTAAACAATATTAATTTTTTACTGTGGCAGGATGATGTGAAAAGTAGTTAATACCGTCAAGAATGTCTATTTTGTGCACGCGAGGTTTTTAATTAATAAAATCTTTATATTGAGTTTCTTAAATTTGGTACATAGTATAAATACTTTTGTATCTAGACAACAGAGAGTACTAAAAAAAATTACTTAATAATTTATTAGAAGTCAGAAAAAAATTCGTTAAGTCGTAAAAACCAAGCTGAAGTTTTTCAAAGTTCTCCAACTTCTGTTCAGATCTCCGGAAGTTTAAAAGAGTCGCTAAAAATGTTTTAGATAAGTGTTGTCAATTTAGTTTTAAATATTTATTTATTTGTCTATAAATGGGCGTACAATAATAAAAGAACCTTTCGTACAAAGTACTGAGTAACAGAGAATAAACAAAAATAAAACGGAATAAAATAAAAAAAAAAAAATAATAAATTTAACAAATTTAATTTATATATGTTCAGTTTTCAAGTACTAAATAATAGCTCAATTAATTAACATAAGTAAATAATCAGTTTGCAGCATTTGACACATTAGTTTTTGAACATTAATGTTTCTTAGCTTACAAATAAAAGTGGATTGATCTTAGTACATTTTAAATCGCCTCTCGATGCAATCAAAACACCCCTCCCCCCCCGTCGTAGGTTCTCATTACTCAAAGAATTTCTGTCCCACCGAAAAAATTCAAAATTTGTGAATCCAAGTTCACTAGACATAATACTGTCAATCAATCACGTTTAATTTCGTACGCAAGCTTCTTACGTTCAGGTAGTACACACCTAAAGCACTGAACAAACATACACTACTAGCGTTGTCGGCATGAGTAGGGAGGGCAGTAGCGATGTCATGAGTAGAAGACAATGACAAAGACAGACAATCCAAACTAACAGGAGAAGGAAAAACTAAGAAACTGGAGTTTTCTTCATCTTCTGGATGCAGGGCATTCCCTGTCGAAATGACATTTTCAAATCTGACTCTCCTTGATGTCGTCGGCGACTCAGTTTCTCCTTCACACCTGATATTTCGTCCAGTTGAGTCTAATTATCTGTATATTAGACAGCAGATCTTCAGAAATAAATTTTCACAAAAAATTACAGACATTTACTTTAATCTCTACATTCGTTACAATTGAATTAACTAGCACATTCGTGTTGATAACTGGTACAATATTTTGGTATAAAATTAGATTATTTTTCTTTTTTAATCTATTCTCAACTTCAGAAATACACCTGCTTGCAATTTGGTTAACTTGGAGATCTGAGCAAAAATTATTTTCACTAAGAGAGTCTAATCTATCTTCAATCGACGATAATTTATTCGATATTTCATCAATTTTAACATCAGAAGCATTAATATATGCATTAGTACTTTTCAGTTCAACCTCGACATTATCGCACGGTGGGTCCGAACCAAGTTGAACCCAAAGGTTGAAGCACTTAAAATTTTCTTGTGAATTTCTATTCTATTATGTCTCCTGAGTAATTTAAGACCAAAAAGAAAAAAATCGTTAGACACATTTTTGAGAAAATCGAATTTTTGTATTTTTTAAGTTAAAAACATTGCTACCCTGCAATAACTTTAAGCCAAAAGCTTTTTAACATCAAATTTTTTGGAATTTTTGTTTCTACATTGTCTACTGAGTAATTTAAAACAAAAGTACTCTTTAACAGTACACATTCATTTATTTATTTCTGCTGTTGTCAATAATTATAAAAAAGTTATACTTTTAAGTTGTACGGTTATAAAAATGATTAATACACACGCTTTAAATCGACTCAAAATTTGTTTGCTTTGTTATGGCAAAACTAAAAAGATATTTCCCATAAAAAATAAGTTGAAATACGACGTTGAGAAAGTATTTAGAGGAGAGTCGGGTAGTCCCGGACACTTAAGCTTTTTGAATTATATATTATAAAATAATGATCTTAATTTTAGTGCTTGAGGTTTTTTATAGTTAGAGTATCATTACCAATACCTTCAAAAAATAAATACAAAAAATAAACATACAGGGAATAAAAGAAAACTATTTTACGCTAAAAATGGTTATGAAAAAAAAGTGTCTGGTATCTCCGGACTCTAAAAAACTGGTTAATTAAACGCTACGAAAAGTGCTGTTAAAATAAAATACCTGTTGTACAGCTATTTTCTAATAAATTTCTGTTCTTTTGATGTAAATTAAACATTGATTCTTAATTTTGTATAAATCACAATTAACCAAACGTAAACAACATAATTGTTATTTTGACAGAAACAAATGATTTCTACTCACAAAATGTGTCTGGTAGTACACGACAAAAAATGGCCGTGGCTACCCAACGGTGATATATTTTGGTAAATTTGCTATAAAAAGTAAAAAACTTTAAATTAACAAAAACAATATTCACAAATTCCATAGTCCGTAAGTATATGTATGTATTTCTGCAAAGACAGAAAAATACATTTGAAGTTGTTACATAAAAAATTGACCTTAAATATGATCTTAAACTCTTAGAAGGCCATTGATTTGAAAACAGAGAACATTTAAATTGGATGATTTACTATTCTAATTAATGATGATATACTCCACTTTTTAAATTATATTTTAAGATCATCTGGAACGACATAAACGTGGTGTTCAATTTAAAAAGTATACAGTTTATTGTATTTCACGAGTGTTCAGGGCTACCCGCTGTCCGAGGCTATCCGACTCTCCCGAAACTATGTCTAAAAAAACAATGATTTAATCAGCGTTTATTTTAAATACTGTTTTCAATCTTTCGCTAATCTCTATAGTTTAACAAACAAATAAATAATTATTACTAAAACAATTTTAATTCGATTTTTTAAATTAATAATAAAAATAATGCGCGGTAAAAAAATAAAATTATAGTCGAATATTAATTTATTTGAGAAGCAGTGTCTTCAACAAACAATAGTATAAAAAAACAACTTTCCACTAAATTTATTCAATTAACCCTTTCCTCTTTTGGTTTTAAATTACTCAAAATTTAATAGTTTTAATTAAATTTACAAGAAAATTTGAAGAGCTTAGATTTTTGGGTTCAAGTTATTGCTGAGTAGCAGTGTTTTTAGCATAAAAAAATACAACTCGATTTTTTAAAAAATGCGTCTAACGATTTTTTTCTTTTTGGTCTTAAATCAGAGTACTATGTACGAAAGGGTATATCCCGTTTATAATTAAATAAATAAATAAATAAATCACTCAGGAGACATAATAGAGTAGAAATTCACAAGAAAATTTGAAGTGCCTCAACCTTTTGGTTGAACTTGGTTCGGACCCACCGTGTATCAAACTTTTTAGAAAATTCGGTTGTGCACTTTTTAAAATCAAATATTTTACAAAAATTTGTTCTGCAGTAGGTAAGAAAACTTATAGTGCATCGGTTTCATGAAGTAGGATAAGGAGATGAAACGCCTGTAGTTTGTCGCGGGAAAACTTGACACCAATCAGGGGGGTCCCAGTAGTACAGGTCTTTTTTTCCCTGTTGACAACAGCACTTGCTGTGGTGATTTTTGTAACTATAATTTATCACGTGACCATATCACATGTACATAAGACACAGCCACGCACACAACGAAAATTAATTCTACTTTTCCCCTGAAGGGGCGCATAGTCGGCAGGGAAAAAGCAAAGCTGTCTACTGTGACCCCCTATATGGGGGCCAGTAAAAATACGTTGTTTCATCTCCTTATCCTACTTCATGATCGGTTTAAAAGATTTTTATTTTATTATGTCCCATTTGAAAATTCCGACTACGTTTACTAAGTAGTTTCCGTCGTAGAAAACTACTACAGAAACGACATCGGTATTTTTAAGTGAGTAACGTTCTAAAAAAAACTGCAAATTTAAAAAAACAAAGTTTTTATTCTAACTTTGACATTATTTGATTTAGAGAGCTAAAATTTAATACACTTGTGGATTTTTACGTATAGGTTATGAAAAACATCATTTTTGAATTTGGAATTATTATAATGATTTTTTTGTAACCTCATAATATTCAATTTCAATTCCAAAATATTTTTGATAATCCGTACGTAAAAATTCACAAGTACAATACCGCACTGAAAAAAATAGTTCGGTTAAAATAACTGGAATTCCGGATAAGCCCTATTTAACATGATGTTCTGGTCATTGTAGCCGGAAATTTTGGTAAAGCTAACCAGAATACTAGTAATTTAACAGGCTTGGGTCCGTAGATAGTCTGATTCACTATAAAAGTAAATTCTATAGTGAAGTAGACTATTTACGGACTTAAACCTGAAAATCAACCAGAATTCTGGTTAAAATAACCCGAAAATCATGTTAACCACTTCGGCGGTATGACGCCAAAATTGGCGTCATGTGTAAAGTGGCCCAGAGCGGTAAAAATGAGCAAAATGGCGTCATGACCATTTCTCGATTATTAATGCCTGTCATCATTTTTTATGGATATATGTGAATATATGTGAAACATTAAAAATTCCAGTTCTTTAAACATATTTCAATGAAAAATTGACTAAATCAATTCACTCAGGTCTTTTTTCTCAAAATTCCATCCACTTTTGGGAAGTAAAAACAAAAAAATTTTAATAATGATACTTTGTACGATTAAAAAAGTTTTTGAATTCATAAAAAATAGGTGGCTGACAAATTTGGCAGGTACTGTATGCCAAATTTTTACCCTCTAGGTCAAATAATGCCAAAGTTATAAGAATAAAACTTTTTTTCGAAAATTTACAGTTTCTCCTTGACAACACTATGACCATCAGTTGGTAACATGTTCTCTATAATTTTCCTGTAATCTTTACTTGAAAATACATCAGTACACTAAATTTGAATACCCTAGGTCGAATAGTTTGGAAGATAAGGGTGGAGGAATTGTTCTTTTTTTAAATCATTTTTATTAAATAAAAGTTGTTGTTTTCTTGACAACGCTATGACCAACTCTTCCAATCGTGTTCTCTATAATTTCTGTGTAATATACACGCGAAAATACAATAGAGTTCCGTGCGTATACATTTGTAGTGTACGGAACCCTAAAAATTGTACTTAAGAATGCTCGACCGCTTGAGATAACCTCAAACTAAAAAGTGGTTTTTAACAGAAAATGAAACCATAATTAAAATGATTTCACCAAATTTGGAAAGATTTAGTTGTATTATTATCAGAAAAAATTAGGTTAGACCAAAATTTGTTGTAAAATAATAATTATTAAACTTTTTGTGTTTTTTCTTTAAGGGTCAGTAACCAATTGAAATTTTCAACCAATTTTGACAAATAATAGCTCATTTTGCTCTTTAAAACACTTTCTACAATTCTACTCGTTGAATTTTGTTTAAAATGTTTTCTTAAAAAAATATGTTAAAAAAAGTTTTATTTGTTTAATAACTTTTGAACAAAATATTTTAAACAAAATTCAATAAGTGGAATTGTAGAAAATGTTAAAAGAGCAAAATGAGCTACAATTTGTCAAAATTGGTTGAAAATTTCAATTGGTGTCTGACCCTTAAAGAAAAAACACAAAATGTTTATTAATTTTTATTTTACAACAAATTTTGGTCTAACCTAATTTTTTCTGATAATTGTACAACTGAATCTTTCAGAATTTGGTAAAATCATTTTAGTTATAGGTTATGTTAAGCGGCCGACACTCCTAAATTTAATTTCTAATACGCTTTTAGAGTTATTTTAAAAGCAAAAGTTTCAAAATTAACTTAAAAACATATAAATATTAGTTAGTTGTTTGAGGTTCTGTGGCACTGCATATAACCCTACTGTAAAAGCATTTGTGAGATCTGTTGTAAGAAAGTAGGTATGTACTTACATGTGTACGCATATAAGATCTCAGGTGACACAGACGAGATCTCGTATAAGATCTTATGTGGGAACGTAGGCACGAACGCATGTAAGTTCTTATATTAAGGGGTCAGTATGGATTTATTTTTTAATAAAATTTCTTTTTCAAAAACATTAATTTCGTATTTTATATACCTGTAGAAATTTGGTTAAAACTAATATATAGATAGTAGAGTTAAAAAAAATGCTAAAAACGCGATACTGCAGAAGCATAACGGCGTATAGCATAGCAATGAAAAATTGTTTAAACAAATGTCATTGTAACATGTAAATCAAAAGCACAATAGAATATTTATATTGCGTAACCAGCCCGAGCAGCCTTTGGTTGCGCGAATGTTAAACGCTTTTTTCTCAAACCAACGTTTTTCGACCTAGCCGACACGATTTAAAAAAACTATTGAACCGATTGAGCTCAAATTTTCAGGGATTCTTCTATGCACGTGCCGCTTTAGCATGAACTAGGATTATAAAACTCCATTAATATTTAACCCTTTTTTTAAACAAATTAAGTTGTTAAAAAAAGGGTTAAAAATTTAAACATCTGCCATTTTGTTTTTTTTTTCATCGGAATTAAAATATCCTAGTTCATGCGATAACTACAGATCCAAAATTTAAGAAAATACTTGATTTTTTGATTTTAGACAATCCAAACTCCAGATACCGTGTAGGCCAGTAAAATTTAAGGTTAACTTCAAGCAGCTATTTCTCAGAAATAAACAATAAAAAAAATATTTGGCACTATTAAACATCAATTTTTATGTGTAAAAAGTCTGGCTTATTAAAATATATTTTAATGTGATCTGCGTACGTATGTACGAACACATGTGCGAACACACGTACGAACTCATGTGCGAGCACACCTAAGTATTAAATTAAATATGTTAAATTAAATATATTATTAAAAAAAAATTCTCGCCAACGGGATTCGAGCCCATCTAACCTGAGCCTAAGTACGCCTTAAACCCCTCGGCCACCGTAGTTATAGAAACAACATTACAAAATTTTAGTCATGTTTAATACATAAATCTCTCCGGAAAGACATGACTAAGATTTTGTAAAGTTGTTTCCATAACTACGGTACGCAGATGAGAACTCATATAAGAACGCTGTGTCAATTTCATATTGAGTAACGTTATACGCGGCGCATGACGGAACTTAATATAAGAGCTTAAATGCGTTCGTACCTACGTTCTCACATAAGATCCCATACGATCTTATAAGATCTCGTCTGTGTCACCTGAGATCTTATATATGCGTACACATGTAAGTACATACCTACTTTCTTACGACAGATCTCACGCACTTTTTTGCAGTAGGAAAAGTGTTAATTGAATACTTATTGTCTTTTGAAATAAAAATAAGAGAAAAATATTTTAAAACGATGCACTAGCATTATAATTGATTTTAAAAAGTGCAAAAAGTAACCCACGAAATCTTGGTTTTTCAGTTTTTCACACTTTTTTCTTAAAATACATAGGAAAAAGTTAGCGCATCACATGTACAACATCACAACTAAAATGACAACACATATCTATAATATTTTTAGTGACGCTTTTAAATTTCTAAAATACTGAACAGAAGTTTAAGAACTTTAAAAAATTTCAGCTTGATTTTGACGACTCTACTATTTTTTTTCTGCATCAAATAATATTTAACAACGTGTTGAAAATTCAAGTAACTGAATGTAAAGATTTTTTTTTAAAACCTTATGGGCACAAAATTGCTTCTGGGTGTAAAAATAAGCTCCGCTTGACGATTATAATAACATTGTTTTACTCAATGGCTAGTTTAGCGGTAATTGTTATGATATCAAAATACCAATTGTAATGTTACATAAAACGATTTATATGCACAGTTTGAATTACTTTTACTTGAGACTTTAGGATACTTTTTACAAATGATTTTCAGAAATAATAAAGGTTAATGAAACATGATTAATTATTATTAGATTTTTTTTTTTTTTTTTTTTTTTAGTTATTATACACTCGTTTTAACGACCTTACTGGCCCAATGCCAATTTGCCTGGACCACCCGGTATATTGGGTTTGCTCGCCAGTAGAGAGGGAAAACTGTAGAAAAACCTTTCCATAGTACAACCGGTTTATCGACAGTCGAGTTCTAGTGATCTGCACAAGTCGATTACTGACAGTGCATATCATTATTCCTCGACGTCAAACCTTCCACTGAAGTTATCTCACGAGTTAGAAAAATCCCAGACTCATCGGGGCGCGAACCCAGCAAGCTGGACTTGGCGCGACCGCAGAGTCTAGTATTTAACCAACTGAGCTAACTCCGTGGTGATTAATTATTATTATAAATTGAAAAACTCAAAATTTATTTCAATGCATTTTGCGTTAATTTTAGTGCAATTTTATAATCTGAAATCATATAAAATTATATATTTTGTTATATTGATTCATTGATAAATTTTTTTCTTTTTCAGTATCACTGTGCTTCTTGTGGAAATGTTTTCTGTATGAGGTGTATGGGAGTTGAGCGAAAACTTGCAGGTCATCAATCGCAGCGCCCTGTACCGACTTGTAGTGGTTGTTCCAGAAATTCGTCTATTTCTTCGCCTGTTATATCTTGAAGTTTTATTGAAGTTTTCATGTAAATATTTTTTCACTTAAGCACATTGTCGTCTTGTAAAATAGAGACTAATAACTGGTTTGTATATACAAAAAATAAATATTTATTATGATTGGCAAGCGAACAATTTACAATTTATTTTCTGAAATGTAAATATATTGATACAGATTAAACAGATTTACATTACCTATATTATAAGATTTATATTACATTTAAACAATTCACTTCCAAAACTATTCTTTCCAAATTTATTTTTAAGATATATTTAGTCAATTGATGGGTTGTGAAATGTCCAAACAGAAAGGATCAAGACAAAAGGGCCAAGGTAAGCTCAGTTCAATAATAGAAATGAAATATTATTATCTATATTAATAAAATCAGAGTTTTGTCTGTACATTGCACAGAACTTGGAAATTTTTTGTTTATTTTTTCGTTTCAAGTAGTAACAATTCCAAAAATACTGTTTAAAAAAAATTATGCATGTATGTTTGTATGTATGTACTCAGGCTGTGCAAAAAGCTCGAAACTCGAAATCCGGTCGGGCTTACCGTTTTGAGATTTTTGAACAGCCTAACTTATTTTAATTTTTTAGTATTTTTCAGATCAGGTGCTCAAAATTTTTTGAGTACCCGATACATTTTTCGAGTACCTGATAAATTTGGGCCGATAAGTATGGGCCGGGCCCGAACTCGGCTCGAACTCGGCCCGGCCCGACCCGACATTTTGAGCTTTTTGCACAGCCCTAGTATGTATGTATGTATGTCTGTATGTATGTCCGCGATATTTTGTCCAGGCATCACTCAAAAACGGCTCCACGGACTAAAGTTAAATCTTTCAGTCTGTTAGGTATTCGCGTAACTTAAATTTATAGCCAAACCCTATTAAAAAATATTAATTTTAACGAAAGTTGTAACATTTTTTCAACAAAATCAAAAAACCAAAAAATTTAATGTATTTCATTTTTTTACGTAACACTCTTAAGTATTACATGTGATTTCGTCACATTTTAGCAGAATTTTGCAAAACTATTATTCTATAACTGAGATAAATTATAAATTGTTATCAGGATAAAAAAAATAGAAAAAATTATAATTGTAACGAATTACTTTGAAGCATAATTGAGTGGTATCGTTGAGGTCTTTGATTAAGATTTTGATGTTGAAAGGATATATTTCAGAATTACAAATTCAAAATGTCAGATACAAATATTTGAGAGTTACTTAATATTAAAATTAAGAAATACAATGTTAAAATATTTAATTCAATTATTTAATGGACACAAATCAATACTTGAATAAAAAATTGTAATTAATTGAATTTAAATTTGAAATGGGAAATACAACATAATTTTTAAAAATGTACATTTTTAGATTTGTTTCTTTTATACAATGTTCCTTAATTGGCAGAATTTTAAAAATATTTAAAAAGGGAGATTGAACATTTTTCTAACAATCTAAAAATATTTTTAATTTTATCATTATCTAATGTACATGACTTCTAATATTTGTAACTAATGTGAAATAAAAATCTTATTAAATAAAATTAATTTCATTTAATTTTAAAGTTGGAATTAAAACAGATTTGCATAATATATGTGACTTGGAAAGTTAAAAGGGACCTTACGTCAAAAAAATCGATTTTTTGCTGTTTAGTTCATTCAAAAGAGTGAACTTTTCTCTTTCAGAGTCACCTATCAGTAAAAAAATTCAATTTTTTGACGTAAAGTCCCTTTCACATATATTATAAATACTCTTATGATAAATCTGTGGCTGAAAGGTAAAACAGCACAACTCCCTTTTTATCAAATTTGAGATAATATCAGATTTCTATATAAGTAGATTTACTGTTTAAAGTTTCATAATTGTAAATTGATTAAAATGTTTATTTACGTAGAAAATATTAAAAAATGTATTCTTATAAATACATTAAAATCGAGAAAAAGAATTGATGTTATTCTCTAGAACCTTTAAATTTCATTAAATTTGTTAAACAGATCTAAAAACTATATTAGAAAACAGGATTAAATATCAAACACCCAAAATATTTGTTAATTTTTCGATTTTACAGAAATCAGAAAAGAACAAAAACCCGTTTTATTCGAAACCATGCATATGGCGCTTGTGCTGTTTTACCTTTCAGCCACAGAAATATAACATAATGTAAACGAAATAATACAAAATTATTAATTTTCGTAAGATTTTTGCTTTTCTGGTCCTTTTTAAGAAAATTATACTTATGAATATAAATTATCCTTTAATATGATACTATTCTTAAGAGATTTTAAAATTATTTTTGAACATGAACGATTGCTTACTTTGACGTGACACATCTCAGAAACAATATCGTAGAAAATAAACAAAAACAAAATACACCTGACTCTCTTTATATGCAACTCTTCGGGCTGGGTCTTTCATACATAGTCCAGTCATCTGGTACTTTTAGACGGAAAAGTTTCTTACTTCTCGGTTTTTTTTGCTTAAACCCTTTATTTTAGCACCCAAAAAAAGACTTTAAATTTGCTACATCAATTTCGCTCGGGAACCACAAAAATTTTTTTGAAAAAGGTGTAAAATTTCAAAAAATTGGGTATACAAGTTTTCCAGTGCGTTTGATGAAAAAAATTGTTCAGAGCGAAAATAAAGTGTACAAAATTTCCATTAATTTAAAAAAAATAAACGTCTTAAGTTAATTAGGTAAAAAGTTATAGCAGTTCAAGGAAACCCGATTTTTTTGATTTTACACTAAAAAAACGTACTTTTTAATTTTTTACCAATTCTGCGGTTCCCAGTTATTTTAAAACTAAAATACCTTTCATTTACGATGAAGGAGAACGTTATAACTTAATTAGGTCCAAAGTTATGATCTTCCAAATATACCCTGTTTTTAACTATTTTTGCCATTTTGACAGTTTTTTAAACGTAACTTATTTTTTTGGGATTTTCTATCACATTAACACCAAAAGTTAGACTTTACAGGTTGTTTAAAAGCCTTGAAGAGCTTATTTTTTTGCCTAGGACGTAATGTAAATCTGATTTACTGATGTCGCAATCTGATTGGCTAACGCCGGTCTGCAGACCTCTACATTATGGTACAGCTCAGTCAGAGCATCACGGAGTTACCTATTTAAATGTTTCACACATATTTCTTTTTAAATATGGGTTTCTTTGGCTGAAAGGTTCAACAAAAATCCAGTTGTGGTTAATGGGGGTACGAGAGACATGCCCCCAGGTGAGGGGGGGGGGGATAAAATTTAAACCAAAAATTTAAAAAAATTATTTTTGTAGAAGAATACAGCGACTAAAAATGATCTACGAGAGCATGACAAGCACTTTAAGATTTTGTGCCTCTGGGGGTAAAATGCCTCTGGATATAAAATACCCCCGGGGACAACTTGCTCCAAGGGGAAATGAAACTAAAAAATTCATTATTTTCAACAACTAACCTGCCTAAGGATAATGTTTAAATACGCTCATCAAATAGGGTGACTTTCCTCTCAGAGGGAGGGGGGTTAAAACAAAATTCATAAAATATTTTTGGTTGAAAAAAAATGTGCCTAAGGATGACGCCCCCAAAAGGTTCTCACCATCCCTCTACCTGGGGCATAACCTTCCCCTCGTGGGGGGGGGGGGCTAAAATTGAAATTATATAAAAAGTTTTAATTTCTTACTCATTTTGACTTCATAAGAAACGAAGAATACTGTCACCTAATTTTGTTCCATCTAATGTCTACTTTTAAGATGAACATTATAACTGATCCCATATTCAATTTAACCCTCCTCCCGTGAGGAAGGTTATGCCCCAGTTGAAGGGATGGTGAGAACCTTCTGAGGGCGTCATCCTTAGGCACATTTTTTTCAACCAAAAAGATTTTATGAATCTTGTCCCCCCCAGAGGAAAGTCACCCCATTTGATGAGGGTATTTAAACATTATCTTTAGGCAGGCTAGTTGTTAAATAAATAAATTTTTATTAAATTATTTAAATTTTGAAATCTGTGAAAATTTAAATAATTTAATCATTTCAACTTGATTTTAAAAGATCGCATTTAATATTTCTTGAATTGGCAAAATAAAAGTCGGTATAGTAGGTTTCGTCACACAAACCAAGTGGACAACTTGCTCACGATTTAAAAATGTTTGACGTCATAATTCAGGGAAAATTTGAATTAGAAATATACAGACGAAAAGTCATAGCTGAATGAAGCGTTTAATCTGTGAAAAAATATCTGACATGGACCTCTGTAGCTTAGTGGTTTAGAGCAGTCAAGCGCCAATTAAAAGACCCGAGTTCGAATACCGGCGGAGCTAAATGTCCGATATTTTTTCACAGATTTCAAAATTTAAATAATTTAATCATTTCAACTTGATTTAAAAAGATCGCATTTAATATTCCTTGAATTGTCAAAATAAAAGTCGGAATAGTAGGTTTCGTCACACAAACCAAGTGGACAACTTGCTTACGATTTAAAAATGTTTGACGTCATAATTCAGGGAAAATTTGAATTAAAATTAATTTTTTTGTTTTATTTCCCCTCGGAGCAAGTTGCCCCCCTACTGAAAAATCCTATATAGGATCCTACATAGGATCCTATAAAGAATCCATATGGATTCCTATGAGAATCCACGTAGGATCCTATATAGGATCCTATATAGGTATTGTCCTATAGGAATCCATGTGGATTCTCATAGGAATCTATGTGGATTCATATAGGTCGCCTATAGGACACGTCCTATATAGGATCCTATGTGGACTCTCCTATAGGAATACATGTAGGATCTCATATAGGATCCTGCATAGGCGTCCCAAAAAATTTTTGTACACCCTCCTACATATGATCCTACGTAGGTTTCCATATAGGATCCTATATGGGAACCCATATAAGATCCTACATGGGTACCCCCAAAAAAATTTTTTGTACCCCTTCCTCATGCGCAGTCGTCTTTTACGTATTCTACAATACTTACGCCTGCGCAGTAAATATTTTTCGTCCTTATAATGGTGCTTAATGTATATTTGAATAAAGTTGTTAAAAAAAAACAATTAATTCTGTGTACATAATTTTTTTTGGGCGCCCATAAAAGATCCTATATAGGATCCTATATGGGAACCTACGTAGGATCCTATGTAGGGGGGTGTACAAAATTTTTTTTGGGACGCCTATGTAGGATCCTATATGAGATCCTACATGTATTCCTATAGGAGAGTCCACATAGGATCCTATATAGGACGTGTCCTATAGGCGACCTATAGGAATCCACATAGATTCCTATGAGAATCCACATGGATTCCTATAGGACAATACCTATATAGGATCCTACGTGGATTCTCATAGGAATCCATATAGATTCTATATAGGATTCTATGTAGGATCCTATATAGGATTTTTCAGTATATGCACTTATGATAATTTGTATATGCACTTATTATAAGTGAAATTTTCACTTATTATAAGTGCATATACACTTTTTGAAAGAGTGGAAGACTTTTGACATCTAATAAGTGAATTTTCACTTATTTAAATTTAGAGAGTATATATATATCTTCCAACAATGACCTGAAATCAATTGCGGTGTCCTTCAGAAAAACGCAATCATGAAACTAGTGAGAACCGTTATATTCCGGTATAGGAGATGGGATAAGCAATATGAAAAAAATCTAAATAAAATAACTTTGACTTACCTAACCTCCGAAATTTAAGATTCGTCAAATGTCGTCATCATAAAAATTCTCCGAGTCTCAACACTGCTCTCAATCTCAATTAACCAATAATTAAGTGCAATAAAATTACTGATAAATTCCCATTTACTGTACTTAAGAATAGTATATTGTGCCATTTGCATTTATAGTGCATATTCTAGTCTTCTTGAGTGCAATTTAATTTAATTTATATTAGGAGCAAATTTTCTCAAGTGTTCAGCGTCAAAATTAAAAGTTGTTGGATCGGAAGATTTGAGATTTGGGTAAAGTAAGAACATCGAGTTTTTCAAAAAATCGTAGCCGCTAAATAAAAATGAAAAAAATTTTCACCAATATGTTTTCGAAAGGTTTTTTCCTGCTCTTTCACATGGTGAAAATGTTTTTTTTTTAAATCAAAATTTAACCCTTTTTTTTGAAAATTAAAAATTTTTTTGACTTTTTTTTAAAAATGGACCCTTTTTTTCTTTTTTTTTGTCTTAAAAGAAAGCTCAAGTTGTGTACTTTAAACATACTAAAAGAACAAAATGACGTTTTTTGTTTTCTAATTATTAATTAATTAATAAAAATTTATAAAAATTAAAATCATTTTCAAAAAAATTAAGTTACAGCAATTCTGAACACACCACTTTGAAGCTTATCAAAATGCGCATCCAACGAGCCCTATATGAAGTATTTTGAATAATTTTATGATTTATAAATAAATATTTATAAAAAATTAATTAACAAATAAATATCATCCATAAAAATAAAGGTAGAGTGTTACAATTTTTTTATTATGAAGTTTTTACAATCCTACATTAAATAATATCTAGCTAAAGTATTTCCAACCAATGAAAATTTAAATAAGACATTTTTATATCAAAATTCATAACAGTACATTAAACGCGCACTAAAATTCAAACATTTATAAATTAAGTTTGGTTAAAAAAATGTTAAATATTTTTTTCTAGAGGAAGCAGAAAGTAATTAAATCGAGTTTTAAAAATGCTGCACATAATATTAAATATTAGGATCAAAAAATTTTTATTATTATTATAAAAAAATTTAAAGTTTTGTAATTTTAAAAACGATATGTATAAAATTAAATAATACAAATTATTATGAAAAAATATAATATTTAATTATTAAAAAATGAATAATAACTGTTCTGTAGAAAATGACATAAAAATATTAGGCTCGGTGGTTACACAAGTATCTTTAACAAAGCTGTGCAGCGGGACGCGGCGCTAACATTTTGACTATTGGACAGTCTTTCTCTGCTAACACAAACACACACATACCCACAAATGCACATATATATATATATATATATATATATATATATATGTTACGTACTAGGACAGAAATTGTACACAGCGCAATGTGTACAGGGATTTTTGTACAGATCGCGATTGGTACAAGGTATTATGTACAAAGCTAAAATTTCCAGGCTATGTACAGATATGTCTGTACTGATTATGAGTGAGCTCGATACAACGTTTTTTGTTTAAAAAAACAGTTCATTTTTATTATATAGGTAAATTAATTGTCTCTTTTCTTTCTACTTGAGTTATATATTCAAACATTCTTATATTTATCAATTTAATTTATAAGAATCAAAGCATTGTGGAACTAAATTAGTTTTAAATTCATAAATAAAGTTTTTTCGTCATTCTCTTGATATTATCATCGATTCAAGAGTAAAAAATAAACAAAATTTAAATCGACTTTGTTCTGTGCTGCTGACTTAGACGACATTCCATAAAACACGTTGTACTGAGCCCAATCAGTCAAGAAATGTATATACAAAGCCTGGGAATGAGGAGGATCCGGACAGTCGATGTCGTGATCGTTGGCTAGCTGATCGAACCTTGTTGACATCTGGCAGCAAACAGACGGCGCGGGATGACAGTTAGTGCCGAAAGTGACCGCCAGTGGTCAGCAGCAAACAGGACGGAACAGAAAGCCAAGGCCACCAACCGGTAAGCGCATGAACCAACGTTGCGTGCGCCGGGCCCTGGAGAGCTCAGTGTGTGCTGAGACGTGACGACCCGGCAAGAAGCCTTGAAAAGAAAAGAATTACATTTATTTTATTTTTATTATATTATACAACCAAATTAATTTATAAACTTAATTTATAAATGTATATATATTATATATTAAATAATAATATTTATATTAGTATTTTTTTATTATAAAATTATTTACTCAAAATCGCAATGATTTCTTTTATATTTAATACTAGAATTTCCCTCAAATACTTACTTCCAGAAATAGAAAAGAATATTTTTGAAATTGATTCTGCTTTATTCTAAAATGATTTTGTATTCCATGCATCAGAATAGAATTAAAATGTTTTTAATTCCAGAAACTTCTTCTATTCTGTAAAACAGCATACGCATTCATGATTTTTCTATTCCCAATAATTCCTTCTGATTTGAGTCTACAAAATATTTAATTCCGTAATAGAAAATACAATTGACATTTTTTCTTTCCCTGGCAATTCTCTTCACACATTCAATTCAAAAGGCTCATTTAGGTTTGTATTTTTAAGTCACGTGTAGCTCAGTGGTTACTTTCGTGGACTTGTAACATAAAAATTGGGGATCGATTCTTATATTTATTAAAATTTTTTCAAAAACTGAATTATAAGGAATAGAATTTTGTTATTTTTAATTCATAATGCAGAATCATAAAATGAAGGGAAATTCAAGTATTAAGTAGAATTAATAAAATTAATTCTAGCTTATTCCAGCCTTCTTGCCGGGGAGGGTTACAGTGTCGAAATCCAATGAACATGTTTGTCGTTTTGAGACGAAGTCGAGAGTGAACGACTGACTTGGCGGTGGATAGGCATGACGGATCCCCGACACGTGCTAGCAAGGATCGAAGGTTAGTTCCTGCTTTTAATCCCGAAATTGGAGGCTCAAAGAGCATTGTTCTGCGCGGTCGCGGCTGTGCTGAGCCTAGGTGCTCAGTATTATTTTCTTTTCATATTTTTGTAAATCGTGGTTTTCAGTAATTAAAATTTCAATTAAAGTCAAGTTATTTAAATCGAGTTAGTTTATTGTGTTTTACCCGTAGTAAAGCTTGCGTGTTTCTCTATTTGTAAGTGTGTTCGTTTATCTCTTTCTCTCTCTCTCTCTCTCTCTCTCTCTCTCTCTCTCGTACGCTGGAAGGTGCACACCGTGAGATAGGAGCTAGCTGGCCAGGGGATCTCAATCTCGGAAGGGCCCGGGTGGAAGTTTCCACCTGGCGCAGAAATAAATTCAAACGGGCTTCGCGGGAGAATCGTTAGTTGAAAGCGTAGGGCTTGCGAATCGGGATCATCTATCCGCCATTGTGGTAAATCAGTGTGTTTTACAGAACCTTTCTCTCTCGCGCGCATTGTCACTACGAGTTGCGTGTGTTAGAGAGAAAACGGTTACAATATATATCGTCGTATAAATGGAGAACTACACCAATTCAGAGTAGTGCTAAAAACTGTGCCTTGCCCCCATAATTTCAACTTAAAAAGAGAGAAAAAATTCTATTTCTGAAATGGTAAGTTCTTGAAATGTGTGTTGGAATGGCAGTGTTTTCAGCACTACTCTGAATTAGCGTCAGTTCTCCACTCAGCGACGATATGTTTTTAAAAAAGTTACTAGACCTTTGAATGGCAACACATGAATTCTGTGATGAAGATGATTCCCTCAAAGATATCGATATCTTTTATTAACATTTCGCATTCAGCACCTAGGGGAAATTTACAGAATTTGTTTTTACACTGAAAAAAAAGAGGGCTTGTTACTGTCATTTTTCGAGTGTCTCAACAAACTTCGCATCTAAGGCGTGCAGTGCACTTCGAGAGATGCGCAACTAACCCCCAGAAGCACGATACACACCCCAAAAAACAGGCAGAGTCGGCTGAGGTGCGCTGCGTGCCCCAAAAAGGTACGCGATGTGCCTTAGACGCGAAGTTTGTTGCGACATTCGAAAAATGACAGAAGCAAACTCTTTTTTTTTCAGTGTAATCGAATGGAAAATCAGCGTAGTAAAACAAGCCTTCAAAATTTGTTTGGGACTCAAATTATAGTCTTATATTATTAAAAACTGAAAATTCTCTTTGAAGTATTTTAAAATTTTTTATTTGTTTGCCTTTTTGTAATTTATTTTATTTATTATTTTTTTTAATATATAACATAACCATTCTGCAACAAAGAAATTGTTTTCGTTAAATCGTTTACGTCTTTGTACTAGGTATTAAATTGCAGAAATCCTTAGATTGATTGATCAATTCTATTTTATCTATTTCAGGTTGCTTATTTTTTGACTTTCAATGAAGACTGACGTCAAGTTACATTGAATAAAATTTTATAACATAAAAATGTTAAACATAATAATGATTTGAGTAATTAATTGGGATGAATATTTAAAATAAAAAATTTATATGTTATTTAAATAGATTATTGTGTTTTTAATTGTGGATTATTAGCTAATTTACAAATATTTGTTTTTAAGTTATTGTAACTATTTACTGGAGTAGATTTTACATGGTTCACGTAATTTGATTATGAATTGATGTCAGTTCAAAAAAATTTGTTTATATTGTATTGATTGCAATGAATTTTGCAAAATTTCATATTCTGTTTCTAAAGAAAAAATATAAAAAAATGTAAATGTATTTCAGATAATTCGTGAATAAATTCTGAGAAAAGGACTAAATGAGTCCCGAAACGTCAAAATTTTGTGTTTTTAAATTTTGCCATTTGTTGTCCTTATTGGTCGTTATACTTTTTGAAATAAAAAAAAGGTTTGTAAACCTTTATACCTTTAACCTTAAGTGATTATGCTTCAGTGCCACATACTGTTTATACATAAACGATAAGTTGACGCGTTAGTAAATTTGTATTAAAAAAAACTTGATGCAAAGTATGTTTATATTTATACCTTTAGGTATAGACGTAAGGGAATTCAAATTTGGCTCTTATAATAACTAACTTATATACCGTCAAGTTGGGCTGTTTTGTGCACGCGAGGTTTTTAATGAATAAAATCTTTATATTTAATTGTTTAAGTCTGCTACTTGGTATAAATATTGTCTGATATCTAGACTACAGAGAGTACTAAATGACATTACTTAATTCTTTATCAGAAATCAGAAATAAATAGTAAAGCCATGAAAATCAAGCTAAAAATTTTCAAAGTTGTTAAAATTCTGTTCAGATCTCCGGAAGTTTAAAAGTGTTTCTAAAGGTAGTTAGTTGTGGTGACGTATACGTGATGCGCTAACTTTTTACACGGTACCCTGGAAACAATTTCAACCCTCAAGTTGCATCCTTCGGACGATTCCTATTTTATCTTGTAGGGTGTTCCTCACTGAACGTTTTGAAAAAAAAGCAAAATCCGTCGGGCGGATGTTTTTTAATTTCAATTTTTGTGCTTTTAGCAACGAATTTAATAATAACAACTTTTGCTTCAAAAACTTGATAGAATACATTTGAGGCAGTTGGTGCAGAAACCGCACAAGTCCATAAATCGTAATTATTCAGGAATCAATAAAAACTGTTTTTCTTGTAAATGTGAGAATTTTTTTTAATTCTGCGTTTTGTATTATTTTTTACTAACCTATAAGTTTAAAAATTCAATATGATTGATTTATATTTTAATTAATATAGGGTATAAAAAAAATAAATTAACTTTTGGACTTGTGCGGTTTCTACACAAAATGAAATGGAAAACACAAAATGTATTGAATCAAGTGAAGTATCACAGTTTTAGTAAATTTTTAGTAACATTTATTAAAAATTTTTAATTTGGATACTTTTTATTAGCATTTTATAAATAATAAACATTTTTTAAAAATTACTGTCCAACATTTTCTTAACAATTATCACATAATTCACTATTATTGTTTTCTGCCTCGCTTTCAGTGCATTTTATTTATAATATAAACTGTTTAATATAAATTATTTAACAACGTCTAAAACACTTTAAAAATATCACAAATAACTATCATTTCATCCTTTGCGCATCTTTGTGCGCAGCTTGGAATTATAGACTTGTGCTGTTTCTGCACAAAACGAAAATTTGTTTATTTATTTTAAAGGGTTTAAAGTTTAGTAACATATGTAATATTTTACTAGATCGTAGAGCTTCATTTAAAGATAAATTTTCCATAAAAAAGTGATTTTCGAAAAAAAATGGACTTGTGCGGTTTCTGCACCAACTGCCTCATTTATTAATTACATAAATTATTTATAAAGAAATGAACTACGATTTCTTTTATTTACTACAAACTTCGTGTTTATTATTAAACAGACAAAAAATTTTGCAATTTTAAATCATTTTCTAATTATTAAATGAAAAATTCATTTAATTGGATACCAGGATCATGTATCAATTTGGGTAATTTTTCGTGATAAATATTTTAATTCTGTAGGGGAGTGGGCCTCAAGATGAACAGGGCCCCAAGATGGACATTTGAAGAAAAAAAAAACCAGTTGGTTTTTCTTCTACATATACCACGTAATTTTGTGTCTAAAAAAGTTTTGTAACAGTTTTTTCTCAAGTTGGTAAAGTTATTTAAATTTATGATTTAGAATGAGTACTGAACGTTATAATATTCTTTATTTATCGTTTAATAATATTCTAAAATGATTTTACTAATTCAGTATTCATATATATATTTTTACTGGGGATTAAAAAATGGTGTCATGTACCCTAAGATGGACAGGTCTAAAATCTCAATGTATTTTTTTGCATATTTTCGATTTTATACTTTTTTCAATAATTTTTTGAGCCAATTAATTAAAATTTTTTATTTTCCACCATAAAATGTGATTTTATCGTTGAGAATTTATTATATTGATATTTTTCGATATTTTATTACTTTTTACTGGTAAGCTATTAAATTGAAGTTTTTAGAAATTTTATTTCTTGATAAATTCCGTAAAATGATTAAAACTTAGTTCAAAAATTGTTACACGATGTTAATTTTTTATTTACTACCATTTTCAGAGACTTTTAAGAAGGTGTCCATCTTGGAGCCACTTTTGTTTTGACCGAAAATTTTAACAATTAGAAAAAATGCTTTTAAAAATGTTTATGTTCAAAATAAAATTTTATCTCTGTGGCCATAAGTAACCTTATAAATTGTACTTTCATCCGGTATAAAACATTTTAATATATTTTGTTCGGTTTGGATTCTACAGCAATAAATCAATAGGGTGTCCAACTTGGGGCCCTCTCCCCTATTTAAAAAATTATGTAACTTTTTTTAATTATCACTGTACATAATGAATATTAAAAACTAATGCATAATTTTTCCGTATGATTTGAATTGTGTTTTGATTTTTTTATTATTTTATATTGCAGTAGTTTTGCCAAAATGAAGGTTGTTAAGAAAAAGTGTTGACATGAGAAAAATCTTGCAAAAGTGTGTTTAATATGTTTGAAAAAAGGTAAAAAAATGAATATAATCTCAGAGTGTATAAAAGAAAAGTTGTTGAGAAAACTTGACCGAAAATATTTGCCGTTCGAAGATAATCGCTTACCTCGCGCTTTGTGTGAATCTTTTAAAAGAAAATTATATAATTTTATACGAAAACATGCCGAATGAAAAATATTGATAAACTGGAATTGCCTGATTATGTACTCACTATAATCGAATCAAAAAAACTGCGGTCAAATAATAATTCGAAAAATGCGGAAGTTTGTTGCGAGATTTGTGAAATTGCTACTGCACCCTCTAACAGTAATTTACTTACCGGTAACATTATTTGTATAAACAAATTTAAGGAGCAAGACAAAAAATAAAGAACAACTACATCAGTTAAATCCCTTTTTCGTCAAGAACGCGTAAGTGACACGACCGAATATATTGTATCAAATTTTACTACTGCAGAAAGAGAAATGATAATGACTGGTTTAATTGAGAATACTATTACTGAGCAAAATTTAAATTCTAACGAAAATAATATCAAATTGTCTCTAAAACAGCCAAAGGGCGGACGAAATTTAGGTATTGTTGTAAAACCCAGTGTAAAAAACGAAACCAAGATAACTCAAATTTCAGCAGACAATGTGAATAGGATTAAAACAGCATTCAATATTTCCAACAATACTATGACCGGTATTGTGAGGGCGTTTCGAACGGTTACAAAAAATCGGAAACTCTTCGAGCCTGGATTAAATGAGAAAATTGCAGCAAATAATCATGCTTTAGATGATTATTTTAATTTCAAGCAAATAAATTTCATTGTGAAATTGAAGAATCAAGTAACGAAATTTCCAAAAGTTGCAATCTATTGTAAGGATGTAGAAAAACTAATAGAAAAAGTGATGGATCATCGCAACGTTTCAGAAGCAAGTTTAAAGTTAGGCATCGATAGCGGTGGAAAATTTCTCAAAATTTGTTTAAGTATTCAATCAGAAGATGGTCCGGAATCCGATGGTCCAGAATCGGAGCAAGAACCACCAAGGAAAAGATTATACAATGGTAGTTTTGAAAATAAATTTAAAGACTCTAGCGTGAAACGTTTATTTGTGATTGGACTAATCGAGAGTGCACAAGAAAATTATGAAAATTTAAAAGAATTATGGGCTTTACTAAAACTTAATAATGTGCAAGCATTTCTCGCGATTGATTTGAAAGTTGCGAACATGATTGTTGGTCTAAGCACACATTCCAGTTCCTATCCATGTACATGGTGTGAGGCACCATTGCAAAATTTTTTTGAAAAAGGATCTCTTCGAACAATTGCAAATATTCACGAGAATAACATCAAATGGAAAAGGGATAATGGATGTCAGAAGAACGTAGCGAAATTGTTTAAAAGTTGCATTGAGGATCCTCAATTAAATAATTGTAAAGATGACACGGAAATCCTGGATATCATACCACCACCAGAACTTCATTTACTAATTGGAGTTGTAAATAAAATTTACACAGAAATGTCAAAACAGTTCCAAACAATAAGCGAGAAATTTGCAGAATTATGTTTCATCCAACATGAAGTCAAGAAAAAAAAGGCTCTGCTTTTAAGGGCAATTCATGTAAAGCACTGTTAAATAACATAGACAAGTTGAGACTCCTTTGCAATACTGAAACTTTGTGCCTTAAATACGTTGATTCTTTTCAGAAATTTCGAAATTTTGTAGATTCGTGTTTTGGAGAAGAGCTTAAACACGATTATATTGAAAAAATACAATTATTCGAAAGTAGCTACAGAGAATTAAATATTAGTGTCACTCCCAAGGTACATGCAGTACTTATTCATGTTCCCGAATTTTGTAAAAGGAAACAGCGAGGATTAGGATTCTACAGCGAGCAAAAAAAAGGTTCACATAATAAAATCATATATACTCTCTAGATTTAAATCAGTGAAAAGCCCTAAGCACAATGAAAATCGCTAATTGTAAAAAATGAGAGGAAGTAGGACAGACATATATCTCTGTCCTGCTTCCTCTCATTCTTACGATTAAGGATTAGCGATTACGATTCATTGTGAGTTAGTATAGGCTAAATTTGACTGATTCATTCAGTGAATTTCATTGGTGAATCAGTGACTTTCACCGATTGACGTCATTGGCTAAATTCTCACTGATTCAAAATTTAGAGAGTAATTATGAGTCAACTACTTTTTTAAAATTGCCTTTGAATTGATCAAAATTTAAATTTAAAAGTAACAGTTGTAATTTTAATTTTATTATTCAATAAATCTATAATTTTTTTATAAATTTTAAACAGTTTTCAATTTATAATTATTCTCCTTAAATTTTACAATTATTCTTAAATTTTCTAAATTACCTTGCTCCGTTGTCTAATATTCTCAACAGTTTTCGAATTTGTTTTCAACTGTCAACAATTATCGAGTTTTTTTCAATTGTCAAATATTCTCAGCAATTATCGAATTTTGTTCAATTGTTAAATATTTGCCACTTATCTCAATTACTTTCTTTAATATCAAATTATTTTCGTTATTTTATAATTCTTTTTTATTTTTAATTAATTCTTCAATATTGAGTAATTTCTGTCTTTTTTCAATCATAAATATTGTTTAAATATTTCAATTCAATTGTTTAATTCCACGACTACTTTCTTTAATTTGCAACTGTATTCTTCAATTTTTAAATCCATTCTTCATTTTTCAATAATTTTCTTCTATATTTAAGAATTCACAATTCAATTTTTCAATTATTTATTTCAATATTTAATTATATTTCTAATTTTTCTTTGAATTATTAATTATTTCCTTCAAATTTAATTAAAATTTTCTGTGGCTGAAAGGTAAAACAGCACAACTCTATTTTCATGGTTTCGAGATAAACGAGTTTTAATTTTTTCTTAGTTTTGTGAATTTGAAAAATTAACAAATGTGTTTGGTGTTTTGCATTAAGTCTTATTATTTAATGGATTTTTTAAATACATTCATCAAATTTAATAAAGCGCTTAGATTTTATAGAAGTTTAATATTTTTTCACTCTAACATTATATTTTGTTGGAGTTGTGTCGTTTTACCTTTAAATTGTAATATCTAACTAACTTCAATTTGTTTTTAAATGTCATTTTCAAAAAATGGTTAGGATTTACTTTCTCTTAAACTCTTGCCTAAATAAGACATTTTTAGATTTATATATATTTTTTTATTATAAAAGTTAAAATTAAAGTTAGGGCGAGGTTGAGGGTCTTTTGACTTTGCCATTTCAGCTTCAAGTCGGGTGTGAAACACCCATAGCCTTCTCCTTTTTTTCCTTTTCTAGCCTTTCTCCCTACTGTACCCCTTACTGACGTCTTTTTCTACGCCCAAGGGTACCACCTTTTTCAAGCCTCGTTCCACAACCTCAACTTGCGTCCACAGAACGACTTTTATTAGGAGTACACACACATTTGCCTGGACCGCCTGTAATAGGCTTGCTCGCCAGTGGGGCTGGTAATCCACTCGGATTACCTCATATCATGAGTCGGAAAAAACCCAGGCTAACGGGGCGCAAACCATGGATGTTTGGCTCGACGCGGCCGCAGAGCCAGCACTTTATCCAACCGAGCTACCTCCGTTGGTTATATTTTTATTATATATTATAATTATTGTACATTATATAAATACATAATCATAAGTCAATTTAATCAAGAACTTAAAAAACATTTTGTAGAATCAGTGATTTTTTAAGGTATATCTCTTGAGAAGTCGTTTTCTTTAGATTTTCTTTAATCTTTGGAAATTAGTTAAAAAATATATGATTTATCTACCTGCAAAATTCTAAGTCGACTAGCGGGACGATAATGGAGATATTAAAATTTGAAATTTCACATTTTTTTTAGGGAGCTCGTAGAGCGTGAAATTTCTATGTCCAAGCTGGGTGTTGATTCGTGTAATCGTTCTCATTTAAGTAAGCTCAATATACGAAAGTCGAATATAAGAATGACTTGTTGAGATTACATATAACAAAAGATTTATATGAAATGTAATACAATATGACATAATGACATTATGGTATAACATAATATAATATTATGATATAATAATATAATGTATATATAGGTTACGGACGTAACACCTCCCCCCTCAGTGCGAGCATGAGAGAGAAACGATACATGCTCGAATTTATAAATCTACATGCCCGTTTTTATAAAGGAGATGTTATGAACGTTTAGGTACATGTTTTTATTTTGAAAAACTTTGAATATATAAAAAAAAATTATTTCTGGTACTTTCATTCTTTATTGATTCATTCCTAAAAAAAATTATAGTTAATACTTGTTACCCACAAAGGTTTACAGTATATTGATTTAAGACAGATATATTTGTATTTCTACATATTTGTTCAAAGTATTAGTATTAAAAAAAATGACTTATTTTCACTCATACTGATCTATTCAAGTTATGTTATTACTATTTAAATAGTTCCTTTTGTTACATTTACATTTTAAAAGAATAATTCACTCACATTAGAAACAAATTATTATTATTTTTTTTTTTTTATTTTTTATATTTTTTATTATTTTTTTTTTTTGCATACTTAAAATAAGAGAAATCCTGTTTGATTTTTGAATCAAGTTATTTGATATACTTATAAATACCTAGTTGTATTGGGTTATATATATATTTTTTGATGTGCTAAATTTATATTTTTTTTTGCTGTGTTTAAATTTAAATATCGATACATATTTTTTTTTGAATAAAGAATTTCTAAGCAAAAATGTAAGTTTACATAGGAAATTTATTTAAACTTGAACATTGCCTAATAGTAATTATTAAATAACTTGTGATTCGACTTATTTGAGCTGGTTTGAAAAAGAAGTGTTGTTGACAATTTGTTTCTCTATCAGATTATCGATTCAGTAAGTATATTTTATAATATACATGTTTCAATATTTAAAAAAAAATTTAATTTTGCGTGTGTACTTGTTATAAATAAGCGTGTATTAAATAAAATATTTCATTAACAAGAAATATTTTATAATTAGATTTTTTTTATTTATTGTTATTCATTCATACATTTCTTGCGTTCTCAGTTTGATATTATTGGGATCGCAAGAGATTTTTAGTCCTCTCAAGATTCCGGTGAATGCTTGAGTTTCTAGGATTTTGACAAACACCGAAACTTAGAAGAATAGCCGTATTATTCTTGTTATCATGTTTTCCTGCGTTTCCCGTCTACAGGTGAGTTGCTTTTACTTGGAAAAATTTCCTTACGTCTTTTTGATTGGTAGAAACTTTGTCATGAGACCTGCAGGTGAGTTTTTGTTTGCTTTTTTTTAACATAAGGGCTGGTTGCTGGGTTTTTTTTCTTCAAATCAGTGTTTTCTCTCGTTAGAGTGATATCGTGAAAGAAACAAGAGAAGAGAAAAAAAATTTTTTTTTTTGCTTCATTATGTCTCTTTTAAGTGATGTTGAGTTTAAATGTGTAGTGGATGATGTAATGGAAACTGAATCATCTGATTCTACATCGATTTTACCGCGGAATGTGAAAGATTTAGATAATATTTTTGGGGACGAAAGTGCGACTTTAGAATCGGAGAATGACGTTCTTAAGGAAGGAGATTATAGTTTTGTTCCTCCCAGAGGAAACTTGGTTAGCTGTTCTGCATATTCGGAGTTGGTTTTTTCAATGAAAGGAGTAAATTTTTGGGAGGACGGAGACACTAAAGGCCTTTTTCTGCTACCTTTTCAAGGAGTGGTGTATTTTGCACCTGCATGGTGGTCCGACTTGCCATGCAAAAATGACTTGCTAACGATAATTCAGATGGAAATTTCTTTTTATGGCATAGATGGGCCTTTCTTTATAGGAGGAAGCTTCTGCAAATTTAATTCATCAAGTGTTCTCGAAAAGGTAAAGCTAATATGATTTTTATTGATTGTTATATATTGGTTTCTAAATTAAGTATATCGAATTTTAAGTTTCACTAAATTTTATTTTATTTATTTATTTTTTTATTATTATTATTTTTTTTTGTAGTTAAATTTAATTTGATCAAAAGTTTAATTAATGGGTGTTACAGACAAATTAAGGATTCAGCCTCAGCTCAATAAAATAATTATTTTATAGAGCTGATACTGGCTAAGGCTAGCCAAGAAATACCTCTAGGCGACGGGAATCTGACACCCTGATAAGCAAGCTGTGTCAGTTTCCGGTGGCGACGCCCACGACTTTGCCTCAGTCGAAATAAGAAAATATAATTCTAGCCAAGAGTAATTATTCTCGGTTTGAATTAAGAAAAGTCCATGTGTTCTTGGGTGAATTACGCAAGGGTTGTCTGCGGTAGCGAATATTTCGCTGCCGCGGCCAACTCTCCTCTCTCACGGCTTGGTGACGGCCCGAGATTTCTGCTGGCTAATTCTTTTCCTCATTGTGAACAATTGCTATTAAAGTAAATAGCAATTGGACATGTTATTTTCTTTTCTTTTCGAGATTGTTCTATTAAAAGACAATAGCGGTTAATGTGCTATTGTACTAAAAAATTTATTATTAACGATTGCTATTGAAATCAATAGCAACCGATAAGTATTTTATGTTAAGTTGATAATGGATAAATTGCGTTCGCGCAGCAACGGCAATAAGCGCGCCGTTATTTTTCTAATTTCATTACCATTAGCGATTGCTATTGAAAGTAAATAGCAAACGTTTAATTAACTTCGAGATTGTTCTATTACAAGGCAAAAGCGGTTAATGTGCTATTGTACCAAAAAATTTTATTATTAACGATTGCTATTGAAATCAATAGCAACCGATAATTATTTTATGTTAAGTTGATAATGGATAAATTGCGCTCGCGCAGCAACGGCAATAAGCGCGCCGTTATTTTTCTAATTTTATTAGGGGAGAGGGCCCCAAGTTGGACACCCTTTCGCATTATTGCTGTAGAATCCAAACTAAATAAAATATATTAAAATATTTTATACAGGATGAAAGTACAATTTATAAGGTAACTTATGGCCACAGAGATAAAATTTTATTTTGAACATAAACATTTTTTAAAACGTTTTTTCTAATTGTTAAAATTTTCGGTCTAAAAAAAAGTGGCCCCAAGATGGACACCTTCTTAAAAGTCTCTGAAAATTGTAGTAAATAAGAAATTAACATCCTGTAACAATTCTTAAACTAATTTTTAATCATTTTACGGAATTTATCAGGAAATAACATTTCTTAAAACTCCAATCTAATAGCTTAACAGTAAAAAGTAATAAAATATCGTAAAATATAGATATCTCAAATTCTCTAACGATAACATCACATTTTATGGTGGAAAATAAAAATTTTTAATTAATTGTCTCAAAAAATTATTAAAAAAAGTGTAAAATCGAAAATATGCAAATAAATACATTGAGATTTGAGGCCTGTCCATCTTAGGGTACATGACACCATTTTTTAATCCCCAGTAAAAATATATATACGAACACTGAATTAGTAAAATTATTTTAGGATATTATTATACGATAAATAAAGAATATTATAACCTTAAGTACTCATTCTAAATCATAAATTTAAGTAACTTTACCAACTTAAGAAAAAACTGTTACAAAACTTTTTTAGACCCAAAATTACGTGTCATGTATAGAAGAAAAACCAACTGGTTTTTTTTCTTCAAATGTGCATCAAAATATTCGTCTAGACAAACAACAAAAATGACAAAAAGCATAAGGCGCTGCCACCATAAACAAAAATTTTATACGAAATGTCCATCTTGGGTCCCTGTCCATCTTGGGGCCCACTCCCCTACCATTAGCGATTGCTATTAAAAGTAAATAGCAAACGTTTAATTAACTTCGAGATTGTTCTTTTAAAGGACGATAGCGGTTAATGTGCTATTGTACTAATTATTATCAACAATTCCTATTGAAGTCAATAGCAACTGATAATTATTTTATATTAACTTAATAATGGGTAAGTTGCGTTTGCGCAGCAACGGCAATAAGCGTGCCGTTGTTTTTCTAATTTTATAAGTGACGATTGCTATTGAAAATAAATAGCAAACAAATAGTTATTTTTAAAATTGTGTTGTTAAAAGACAATAGCGGTCAATGTGCTAGTGTCCAAAAGTTTTTATTATTAAAGATTGCTATTGAAATCAATAGCAACTGATAATCATTTTTATATTAAAACCATAATAACTAAAGGGAGTCTGTTACAACAATGGCAATGGGTTGTAATTCCAAATTAAGGTTTGGAATGATAAATTCTATTCCATGTAATATGAATTATATTAGCAAGGATGTGTGTGTGTTCTCTTGGTGGCATGTGTGTGGATGCAATTGCATTGATGCTGGTGGGCGCAGGTACACCTACGGCAGGACTCCGCCCGCTTGATTGGTTTCTTGACGCTTCGCGGGGGGGGGGGGCAATTAGCGACCGCAACTCCTCCCGTACGAACTTGATGACTCCTTCAACCACCTTATGCCACCCCCCTCAAGAATACATGTCCTCGAACGAATTGTCTTAAGAACTAATTTTGATTTTGATATTATTGATTGTTCCTGACAATCGATTGTTGAGCTGGCATCGATCTTTGAGCCACCATGTGGGACTTCTATTGTTATCGATGATCACTGATATAATTGATATCGTTGTTAATATGAAGTAGCCGACAGTATTATTAAACACTGTCAGGACCAATATTTTCGGTTCAAATTGACTGCGGGATAGCTGCAATCGATGTCAGGAGGATCGATCGTTGTGATTACGATCGATCAAACAGAATTAAATTTTATAATAATTATAAATAATGTAGCATTCGTTCCCAGGCTTGAGCAGATGTTAAAAATCCGTCTCAGCAGATTCAACCTTGCAACGCCCATTGATGAAGTCCTAACCCGTTTCCTATTTCCATAATTCAACAAAATTTTCCCACCCAAGATTCCTACCGAAGGAGAAGTTACGAGATCGAAGAACATCAAAACCGCAGTACAACTTTCCAATTCTTCTGATCAAACCTCTCCTGGTTCTTACCTGGCAGACCCGTTGATTTTTAAATTAGGAAACGACGCGACTAAGCCCGTCCGCGAGTCGGAACCTGGCTTCCACACTTGTGAAAAATACAAGGGAAGTACGGGCGGACGATAAGTTCAATTAAAACTTCATGCCGACGGAGTACCTAGGGAAGCTGGTCTGGAGAATTTTGGGAATTTCAAATTTTGCCAACGTTGTCCCAGGACCGGCCAGTCCGTACGAGATGTACCTGTGCCGCACCAGACCAGTGGTTTGCCCCCGCTCTACTAACAGACAATTCAAGCATACAGGTGCTTAACTGTGAAATCTCGCCCGTCAGAAGGTGCACCGAATGCAATTGTTTCCGACGGTAAGTGTAAGTGCGAGTGATTCTTGTTAAGAGGATTACGTGTACGGTAGGGTGAGTCAAAATTAAACTTTAGTAACTCCTTTTGCTCTTTGTAGAAATGTAAACGTTAATGGTAAAATAAATTCTTATAAACTTAACGGAAAAGAAAATTATTGTAGTTTTATTGAAATATTAGAATCTTTCATTTCATTTAAAAAAATTCCAACTTTAACTCGATCCACCTTGACTGGCTGACAGCTCACTCAGAGACAACGATCCCGTAAAAATTTAAACAGGTTTGAAATCGGAATTTCAAACCCATGTGTCCCCTTCCTGAAAGAGTAAAAAATTTTATAGAGAGTTTCAATCGAAGTCGGGCAGCCAAGCTTCGCGAGGACAAAGAGCCATCGCCTCAGGACCTAGAGCAGTTAGCTCAGGACTCAAGGGAGACAAAGGAGACCCCTTTGACTAGTCGTCCAGTTGCGCCTAGGAGGAGTCAAGTGGTTCGTTTCCAAGAAATTCCTGAAGTTATAGAGAAACCTGGGGAAGAATCGTTCGGCCTTCCGCAAGCACCGCCCGCCACCCCAGGAATCTCAACAATTCCTGATGCCCAATCCACCCCCTTTATGACCCCAGGAGCCTCAGCAATTCCTGGGGCCCAATCGACTCCTTTCACAAGGTTTCGCGCTGATGAAGAAAAACAAGAGGAGAGAAAAGGAAGGAAGATGATTGCGGTGCCGCGACGGTTACCAATTCAAGGAGAGACCGGGGATACGATGACCACCCCCACCCGTACGTCGTTTATTAACGTTCAAGCTCCCTACTGTGACCCACCTTCACCCCCCTTATCGGGAAACGAACTCTCCTGTGACGAGGGGGACGTACCCCAAGTACCTGTGACGGACATAACGGAGCAGGTAACGAATCTATGGACAGAGCCCCTAACCTATAGGAGGGATAACTATGCGCATTTCATCTCAGAAGATTGCGAACCGATAGATTCGTTCTCAAAACTCTTGATTGCCACTGAAAGAATCGACCTCAAGGACATTCGAGAAAGCCGCCCCGTCAAGGGTCATATATACACTACCCCTTGTGGTCGGTTCAAAACCTACTCGATCGTGGTCAAGAGGCGACACTTTGACGAGGTTGCCTGAAAGGATGTATTAGTGGGACTGAGGTACCTCAAAAGCACCCTGGAAGCGGATGGTCAGCGGACTTGTCGCATGGCCAACACGGGCGATCTGCTAGGTACTCTTCCTCAATCCAAAATGAAGGAACTTGCCGCAGGTATTTTCTGCGGTGGCGACGTGTCCCTCAGCTTATGCCACGGAAAGATCGAAGTGCCTCCCGTCAAATTGAGGCCACAAATAATCGCCGAATACCATTCGAGTTTGATAGGAGGGCACAAGGGAGTAACTGAAACATACCTTCGAATCAGGGGACGGTATTACTGGCCCAGGATGCGCGACGAAGTGACCCAGTTTATCAGAGAATGCAAGAGCTGCTTCGAGAATAAACTGGTGAGGGCGCGCACCAGGGAACCAATGATAATAACCGATACCCCGGCAGCCTCATTCGACAAGGTATCACCGGACACCGTCGGGAAGTTGAGAACTACCCCAAACGGAAATAGGCATATCCTCACGATGCAGGATAATTTTTCAAAATTCTGTATAGCGGTGCCCATTCCAAATATAGAAGCTAAAACGATAGCCCACGCAGTCTCCGTACATCTCTTTATGAATCATGGTGCGCCGAGATGCATTCTTACGGACAGGGGACCTAGCTTCATTGGTTCCCTGATGAGAGGACTGGAGAGAATCTTCAATGTTAGGTCTCTAACGACGTCCGGCTACCGGCCTCAAACCAACGGAGCGTTGGAGCGGAGCCATATCGAGTTGACGGATTACATTAAACACTATGCTAGGGATTTCGGCGACTGGGATCGTCTCCTTCCTTTTGCTATGTTTAATTATAATACATCAGTTCATGAAGCTACGAACTTTACACCGTTCGAACTGGTGTACGCCCATGAGGCGAGAATTCCTAGCTCCTTGCCACAAGGACCGGAAGTTGAGACTTACGGGTCGTATCTCAGGGACCTTATCGTTAGGATGAAGGAGCTGCAGGATCTTGCAGCCGAACACCTGATAAGCGTGAAACAGAAGTCGAAAAAGAACTACGACAAGAAGGCCAAACCCCTGGTCGCCAAACTGGGCGACCAGGTATACGTGTACAAAGAGGTTAGAACCAACAAGTTCGACAAGAGGGCCGATGGCCCTTTTACAATTGTGGGCTTCATCGAGAACAACAATGTGATCCTAGAAAACGAAGGTGGGGAGAGATTCGCGAAGCATCGAGATAAGATTACGGTCGCGCATTTCTGAATACGGCACCCTAGGGATCCACCCCACCCTTTTCCCATTAAGATATTAACGTTTCTAAATTTTTAGGTCTGGAATGATGATGATGGAAATGGCTTTGGGTATTCTAATACCACTGTCTCTCTTACTCCTCTCTACAGCCACCTCAACACCAGCTACACCCGGCCGAACCGATAAGCCGTCAGCCGATGAACGTTACCAGTTAATCCAATTTCAAACCAGCAGTGGAATCGATTATCAGCATGTCGGAGAGGTGAGGCGATCGGTGACCAACTGGAGGATTGCAGTATTTCTGGACATTGGCAAGCAGCGTAGATATTTCGAGGACCTGCAAGCAAGACGTAAGAGGTTCAGAAGCCAATGCGTGCCCGTACCAGGACGATGCTCCAAACTAGTCGAATACTATCGATGGGGAGACAAATGGGAAATGGCCGCGGAACTCCAACGACAATTCCAAGTCCAGATAGAGGAGTTGGAAAATGACAAGCACGTACTACCCAAGAGGTTGAGCTCCCAGTTTCGCCTGCGAAGATCCGTCCCCTTGCTGGGTTTCTTAGGAAATATTGCCGGGCCCGTTGCAGGGATGTTAACATATGTGACGCTCCGCGAGAGAAGGGACCTATCGCGGAAAAAATCAATTTTCATTTTTTTATGCTAAAAGATAATTTTTGAGTTGTTCTTTCATTTCCACGTATCAAAAAAAATTTTTATTAATTACACTTTTTGTTATAATGCTTCAAACCTAGGAATGCTAAGTGTATCGCATTTTTTGGATTTTCTTTGAACATTCCGTTCCATGAAAATGGCTTTTATTGATTTCATTTTTAATGGTAATTGATAGTTTTTGAGTTGCTTTATGAGTTTCAAAAATCAAAATTTAATTCCTGCATTTAGTTTTTTTGTTATGAAGTTTCAAACATAAGCATGTTAAGCTTCTCGATTTTTCTTTCTCCTCTTTGCACGTCCGTCCTTTAAAGTTTGCTTTCTCAGCGATAGGTCCCTTCTCTCGCGGAGCGTCACATATGATGATGGGGAACGCTACGACGCCGCTATCCAGGAGCTCAACGCAGCTCAATCCAACCTCTCACACCTCGTTGGAAGACAAACTCACGTGGTTAGATCACAATTGGACACTCTCCATGTCCAAGTCCAGCAACATGGATTACAGTCAATGAATCTACACGATACTCTCCAAACTCTGTTGGATAAGACCAGCGATGGAGAAGCTGCAAGGCAAGACCTGGAGCGCATAGAGGCCGGACTGCTTCTAATGGATGCAATGAAGCTCGGGCTTGAACACAACATACTTTCCACCTCCACTATGCTCGAAGCGGTTCATCAAGCTAGACAAGGTCGACTTCACCCCAGCATTCTCTCTTCAGAACAACTAGAGCCAATCCTGCGAGATATCCAGGATAACCTAACCGATGTCAGCTTTCCGATCCTTGGTCCAAGGGTCAGCATCGACGAGCTGCTACGCATATCCACTGTTAGCATTCTATGTGAAAGACATCATCTTAAGGTCATCATTGATGTCCCCCTTTTGGAAAGATACAAGTACCAGGCTTTCCGGATTCATCCACTCCCAACAATCCAGGAGTTGGTGGAAAACAATACTGTCCGAGCCTACGTAGAAACGACATACAATTATCTGATCATGGACGAGGAGCAGCGAACCTATCTCTTACTGAAGGATCGAGAGTGGGATGCATGCAAATCCAAGGCCGCCTATCATGTATGCCTTAGTGGCACAACGATCTACGAATTGAAGGAACGACCGTCCTGCGAAGCCACGCTTCTCATCAGCCTCACCGCAGAAGCTCTGCGACGCTGCGACATCCGAATTATCACCAACCCTGATTCCTATTGGAAGCCCCTGACGACCTTAGCTGGATGGCTGTTCTCACTAGCAACACCAGAAGAGACGGTGCTTATCTGCCACTCAGTCCCACCGATCAGGCTTCCCCTCCAAGGCATGGGAATAGTGAAATTGGCACCCGGATGCTCGCTCCGAACAAAGAATGTAGCAATACCAGCAACTACCTACCGCGAGGGTCAAACGGAAATAATTTATGAGTCAGAGCTCCATCTGAATCTAACGGAGCTCTTCCCAGTACTAAGAAGATATGCCCATCTCGGGGCCTAGCCGATGGCCTTGCTTGGAGAAGGATCGGATACAGAATCGGATGGCTCGACCTTTGAAATGAACTCCAAAACGCTGGACGACCTTAAGGGCCCAATTCCAAACCTTCGCTTTCCAAAGACATTTGAAGGACAGGCAAAACTTCTTAACATACGGGTCCTATGGGGGACTGATCTTCCTTGGAATATTTATCGTCTTATACATCTGCCGTTCACCATTGAGGACAGTGTTTGATGCCCTCTCGATAAAATGTCGACGGTCCTCGACCGCAAAGATAACCAAAAGGACCAGCCTGAATATGCCTGATGTTCGTAGAAGCAGAATTCAACGACGAAGAAGATGCAGCGACACTGAGGTGCGACCGCACTCAATTGCAATGGATGAACCTGACCAACGTGAATCAACCATTACGCAGCAAACAAAGCCAACGGCGGCTGGAGCTGCCGTGAGCAAGATGGTTTTACACCCGCCGACGAACAATTCATTGACGCCGGCTTCTCAACGGCAAGCTGGCATTTCAACGCCAGTTTCACCAACACCACGAGCAACGCTACCGAAGCAGACTCTTCAACCTGTCTAATTGTATACTGGAAATCGAGGTGAGAGATTTTGTAATATTGCTGTTGAGTATTCGGAACGTTTGCTAAACAACATATAAATTAGGGTGGTCCAAAATAACACACTTTCGAATTTTAAAAGAGCGACTTCGCGATATTGTAGTTTATAAAGAAAAAAAATGTAACCTTTTTTTTATTTTAAAAAATTTTAATTTTTAAGGTCTCTCAAGCAAGAAATATGTCTTATGGACTTTAACACGTAAAAATGCAACTTTATTTTCAATCTCAATTTATTCAAAGAAATTACAAACCAATTAATTTCAAATTTTACTCATTTGTTCTTACAGATACTAAAATGCGTTTAATTAAGTTGTTACGTCCGTAACGTTATATATATAAACAATATATATAATTATTATAATAATGTATAATAATAATTATACGCTTTCATATTGGATTGTATATCAATACTTTATTAAAGGACAATTATATTCTAAATTGTAATTGGGCTTGCTTAAAAGAAGTAAGATAACGATTACATAGAGAAGCGGCAAGCACAGCGGTGAAGAGGGATACATCACCAAACATAGAATCTGTAGAGAACCTCGGGAACCCAGGGGAAAGAGGCGTAAGACATATCATAGAGAAGCGGCAAGGATAGCGGCGTGGAAAAGAGGAATATATCACCACACATAGACAAAAACTATAGAGAACCACGGGAATCAAGGAGGACAGAGACGAAGGAAATACATGAAGCAGATGAATTAAAGTTCGATATAAAAAGACCGGCAATATGATGAGGACTCAGTCTTAGTAGTCACAGTTTTTTAAGAGTCACATCGGTCATAGTCAGTTTTATTTCGTCAGTCAAGTTATTCGTCTACCCTAGTTTGCCAAACACTCATTTTTGCCGATTGAACGAAGTAAACTTTGTGCTACACCAGTGTTGAACCAGTTTTAGTTATACTCGAATTATTAGGATTTTGACTAAATCTTTTTCGAACCAACTCAGCCATTAATTCAAAATAAATGAATTAATAAACAAAAAGAGATTAGAAACTTATCATCTCAAACTAAGTGAATAAAATAGTTTGGTTCAGTTCAACCCAGTGTTTTACTTGGACTTGCATCCCGTCAACGCTTTATCTTCTAATTTGAAGAGCGTGTCACGAAGAATCTACGTCTAGTTCTGCCACCAATCTGTCTGAAGTCTTATCACCTCTGCAGCACATTATCAAGTCATCAACCTCGAGATTCACGCCGAATAAACCACTGCAAGTTCGACTCGAAGCCTACATCGTTATCTTTTTCTTCCCAAAAGTAAGACCCAATAAATTGACATTTATACATATGTATAACCTTATTTTTGACTTTGTTTTATAATAAATATATATTCTCAAAACGTCTTAGCTTCTCATTGACTTGTCCTCATCCCAAATTAGGATTATTAATTTAAACCTAATTTAAAAGGAGGAACTTAGGATATATTTGGAGAGACTTCTGTCTAAAAACGTAACAGAAGCCCTTCCAAATTTTGGTGCATCGGCGCGGGAAATAAAATATAAGTCGATGAGAAAAAATTTGTAAAAATTTTTTTTTAGAAACAATATATAAGTCAATAATAAAAATTCATGAAATTTTTTTTTTAAATATCAATTAAATTTTAAATAAAATTCAAATTTACTGAATGATTTATTTTTCAAAAGTCAATGAGCTAACTAAATTAAAAGTGTCAATAAAAGTATATATGTTTGAAATAAAATCCTTAATATCATTGTAGAAATATTTGTTGTATATGATCCGTATTAGCTTGGAGCATTTTCAATTTTAAACTATTAAAGGTATATTTGTAAAGAAGGGTTCGTTTCCCTTATATTTGCTAGGTGCATTTACAATTGTAAATCCTAAAAGTTTATTTGTAAATAGGGGTTCGAGTCCTCTTAAAAATACGGTAGAATCTGTACAACATAATCATTTAAATTTTTACAATTTATTCGTTAATGCAAATTTATTGACATTTTCTTTAGAAGAGAGAGAATATTTATTTATAAAATCTTTTGCATAAAAAAAATATATATTTCTTTTTCTTTAAACATATTTATATGCAAATAATTTTGTTTTTATGAAACTTGTAATTTTAAGTAATATGCAATGCAAATTTAATGTCTACTTCAAATGAAAATAAAACTGATTCATCGCATTTAACCCGTTCAAAAAGAAAAGAAAATCCAGAATTATCCTTAAATTCCGGAATCCCTAATAATAAACCGAAACCTCAAACTAGTACACCAAGATATTCTAAACAAAATCCGAATCCAAACCTCACACAAAATACAAAAGAGTTCGATTCAGGGTTTATTTCTACTCAACTTTTTGACAGTGACGATACTTCTAATAGTGATAACAGTGATAACGAAGAACTTACGGCAGAAAAAACTTTAATTGAAAGTCATTTAAATAATTTAGAGGAATTTGGCTTTAATGAAAACCAGTCTGAATTAAATAAAACTTTAATAGAGGAAATTGACGATAATTTTGAAAATCAATCTTTACATAATTCCGACATATCTTCTAATAATTCTCAAATTTCATTTAATCAAGAAAATATGGCTTTACCGAATAACCAGCAAGTTTCTTTACGCGACGCTTTAGAAACAATTCCATTATTCGATGGAAAAAATATATCATTATCGATATTTATTGAGGGTTGTGTAGAAGCAAAATCAATGCTTCCAGAAAATGCGGACGTAGAAAAAAACTTAGTAAAATTAATTCGGGGTCGAATTTCAGGCGAAGCAAGGAAAATAATTTTAGGGCATAGTTTTAACACAGTACAAGAATTAGCAGAAAGACTAAAAACAGTTTACGCACCCGCAAAATCAGTATATCAGTTACAAGGAGAGTTAGGGGCAATGTATATGTGGGAACATGAAAACGTAGTATCTTATGGTTCGAGAATTGCGGAAGCAGCGGAAAGAATTTTAGATGCGCATAGAATTAATAACGAAAATAAAGTAGATGAAACATTTAAAACCGGACTAGAAGAAACCATTGTTGATTGTTTTACGCGAGGACTTAGACCGGAATTAGAATTACGTGTAGGGACTTCAAATACATTTAAAGGTATAATAAATAAAGCGATAGAAGTAGAACGAAAATTACTATCACGCAATGAATTAAGAAAAAATTTGCAAAAAATCGAAACTGAAAATCCTTTTAGAAATAATAAAGAATTCGCTAGAACAACAAAAATAAACGTTGCTCAAGATGAAATTATAACTTGTTTACTATGTGGTAAGAAGGGACATTTTGCAGTCAATTGTTTTCAATTCAATAAATTAATTGATCAAAATAAAGGAAATTTTTTAAATTCTAGAAGACAACCAAATTTTTCAAATCAAAATCAATTTATTAATCAGAATCGAAGCCAACCATTAAATAGATTCCAAAATCAACATCAAAATTATTATAAAACTCCACAGCAAAATCAATACCAAAATCCAAATCATAACCAGTATAGAAGTCCACCACAAAATCTATTCAGAAATTCTTATCAAAATCAATATCAAAACTCGTATCAAAACAGATATCAGAATCAGCAAGTAGAACGAGCACAACAAGGACCAAGCACAAGTAGAAATAATCCATCAAGTAATCCTAACAATAGAAATCAAAAATTGTCCTGCAATTATTGCAAAAAACCAGGACATGTTATTAGCGAATGTAGAAGAAGAATATATAACAATAGCCAACAACAAACCCAAGTTCCAGTAGAAAACTCGGAAAACTCCAAAATTCTTCCTCAGTAGGATGCTCCGAGGACAGATTAAACAATTTTAACGCGTCCAATAATAATAAATTCCCTACAGAACATATAAATTTAGCAAAATCTAATTCAATACCATACGTTCGTGTAAATACTAATGGACTCAAAATACCCATAACTATGATGATTGATACAGGAGCAGGACCAAATTTATTAAAACTTCGAGCACTTAATAATAATAAGGAAATTGATAAAAATAAATGCATCAAATTAACAGGAATTAATAAGCATCCAGTTTATACTTTAGGACAGGTAAAACTTAATATTTTTGGCATTCCTACAATTTTTAATTTATTATCTAATGATGTTCCAATTGAACATGACGGTATTTTAGGAACAGAATTTTTTGTTAATAATAAAGTCAAAATAAATTATGAAGAAAGACACTTTGAAATAAATAATCAAAAATTTAACTTTGATTCAAATGAATATTTTACAATACCAGCAAGATCAGTGTATAATATCCATGTTAAAATTTCGAATAAAGATAAAAAAATAGGTTTTATTCCAAAACAGTCAGTAGCAGAAGGTGTTTACTTAGGTAATGCAATAGTAGTAAACCGAGAAGGAATAGCACATTTAAAAGTTTTTAACACTCGAAATGAATCTATAAATATACCAATCCTTAAGGTTGAACTGGAAGATTTTGAAGAATTAAAAAATGAAACTCAAAAAAGAAACAATGAAAATTCTTTAATTCAAGAGATACTTAACACTTTTACAAACGTCAATAAAACAGACAAAATTTTTAATATCAAAGAAAGCAATAGAGTAGAAGAAATAAAAAAGTTACTTCGGTTAGAACATTTAAATAAAGAAGAATTGGAACACGTTATGAAATTAATAAATAAATACTCTGATAGATTTCATATACCGGGAGAATATTTAGAAGCAACCGATCTCATTAAGCATAGAATTATCACTACAGATGACACACCTATTATAACAAAACAATATAGATTTCCACCTATTCACAAAGAAGAAATGACACGTCAGGTAAACGAATTATTAGAACAAGAAATTATTAAACCTTCTGATTCACCATACAACACACCTATTTGGATTGTACCGAAAAAAGACGACTCTCAAGGAAATAAAAAATGGCGGTTAGTTTTAGACTTTAGGAAATTAAACGAACGCACAGTAGGACAATTTTATCCTTTGCCAAATATAATAGATTTGTTAGATCAATTATCAAACGCTCAGTATTTTTCCGTTTTCGACTTAGCTTCCGGTTTTCATCAGATAAAAATGGACCTAAAAGACGCGCATAAAACTGCATTTTTAACGCCGTATGGACATTATGAATTTGATAGAATGCCATTTGGTTTAAAAAATTCGCCAAGTACTTTTCAAAAACTAATCGATCAGGTATTATTAGGATTACAGGGAATCGAATTATTTGTTTATTTAGATGACGTAGTTATCTACGCAGACTCTTTAGAAGAACATGAACAAAAATTCTCAAAATTTATGGAACGTTTACGAATTGCAAATTTGAAATTACAGCCCGATAAATGCGAATTTTTACGATTGGAAGTATGTTATTTAGGACACATTATCGATAAACATGGAGTACGACCCGATCCGAAAAAAGTAGAGGCAGTGCAAAAATTTCCAGTTCCAAAAAATGTTAAAAATATAAAACAGTTCTTAGGGCTCGCCGGTTATTATAGAAGATTTATAGATCAATTTTCCAAGATTGCAAATCCTCTAAATGAACTTTTAAAAAAACATATACCCTTTCTTTGGACTGATAAACAAGAAACAGCATTTAATACTTTGAAAAATAAACTTTGTGAAGAACCACTGTTAAAAAGACCAGATTTTTCTCAACCATTTATTTTAACGACAGACGCGTCAGGTTTTGCAATAGGAGGCATATTATCACAGGGAAAAGTAGGCAAAGATCAACCAGTTTCATATACTTCGCGAACCTTAAGTGAAACAGAAAGAAAATACGACACGTATGAAAAAGAAGCATTAGCAATTATTTATAGCGTTCAACATTTTCGACCATATCTCTATGGAAGAAAATTTACTTTAGTCACGGATCACAAACCTTTGGTTTGGTTCCAAAATTCAAAAGATCCATGCTCAAGGGTTACGAGATGGAAATTGAAATTGGCAGAGTACGATTTTAATGTTGTTTACAAAGCAGGTAAAACAAACGTCAATGCAGACGCTTTGTCCAGAAATCCAATAGACGATAATCCTGAGGAAGATAATAACGAACAAAAATTCCAAAATATAAAACAAGAAAATATTATTGAAATCGAAACAAATATTCAAGAAGATAATCAAGCATACACTCAAAGAAGTGTCCAAGGAAAAACTGAACAAGGTGTTCATCGTATAGAAGAAGAAATATCTCAAGATAAGGAGTCAAGCACAAATTTGGAGCAAGCAAAACGTCTCCTCTCTTTAGTGAAAGACATTTTGCCTAATGTCTGCAATGTAATTACAAGACAACAAATGAAAAAGAAAGAAACAATAAACAAAAATCAAGAAGTTAAACAAATCGAAATCTTAGAAAAACCAAATAATTATGAAAAAATAAAGAAGAAACGAGGAAGGCCAAGAAAGGAAATTCGCTTTAATACTTATCCTTTAAAAAAAAGAGGAAGGCCGAAAAAATTGTTAAACCAAGAAAAAGAAACACAAATTCAAAAGAAAAAGAAATTCTGCAATGAAATCTATTCTGACAAAGATATGTCAGATCCTGAATACATAAATCAAAAATCTCAAGAAGAAAAAGAAGAAAATAAAAAACAAATTCGAAAGAAAAAGAAATTCTACAATGAAGTCTATTCTGACGCAGATATGTCAGATCCTGAATGCATAAATCAAAAATTTCAAGAAGAAAAAGAAGGAAATAAACAAATTCAAAAGAAAAAGAAATTCCACAATGAAATCCGTTCTGATGAGGTTATGTCAGACAATGAAAATAAAAAACCAAATCAAAAAACTCAAAAAGAAGAGAATGATCTTGGTTATGAAAATACAGATTCTGAATCATCTGAAGAAGAAAATACTCTGGAAGAAAATAAAAATTCTACAAATCTCAATCTCAAGAAGGAAAAATATATTATTGATTGTAGGGATCAATTACCAATGCGTAAAGATAATTTCGCATATTTTATTTCAGTTAATGGAGAACCAAGAGATAATGGTTCACGATCTTTAGCAAAACGGGGAAAATTACCTAATTTTGATAAACTTCAATTGGGTATTGCCGAAAAAATAAAAAAGGGTATATATTTTCACATAGCCCTTCCTATAGAAAGCGAGATAAAAGAAAATATATCTGATACAGTAAAAATTATTGAAACATCAATTATTTCTTTAAAAATTATGGCAGAAAAACTAAATTTAAAATCAATAAGTATCGCAACAACTTCTCAAATTAATAATATAAATTGGAAAGAAATTTTATCTATGTTCGAATCTACATTTGAAAAATCAGTTGTAAAAATAATAATATGTAACGGAATCACAAAATATCCAACAAAAGAACAATATATGCAATTAATAGAAGAAGCACATTCCAGTGCAGTTGGAGGCCATAAAGGTGTAACAAAAACATATGGTAGAATACGTCAAAATTACTATTCGGAAAATATGAAACTCAATATTCAAAAATACATCCAAAACTGTTTACAATGTCAACTCAAAAAATTAGTACGCGTAAAAACAAAGGATCCAATGATTATAACAGATACACCAGGCACAGCATTCGAAAAAATTGCAATGGACATTGTTGGTCCACTTCCAAAATCTTCCATTATCCAAGATAACCTTACTAAGTATTCTTTAGCAATAGCACTTCCAAATCATCAAGCTAGTACAATAGCTGATGCATTCATTAAAAAATTTATTTGTATTTATGGATCACCCAAAGGTGTATTGACAGATCAAGGAACGGACTTTTTAAGCAACTTAATGAGACGATTAGCAAAAAGATTCAGAATTCGCCAATTTAAAACAACTGCATTTCATCCTCAATCAAACGGGTCGATTGAGAGATCGCACCATGTTTTAGGGGAATATTTAAAACAATTTATAAATAAAAATGAAGAATGGAACGACTGGTTAGAACTTGCTATGTTTTCTTATAACACAAGTATACACGAAGGAACAAAATGTACCCCGTACGAATTAATATTCGGGAAATTGGCACGGTTACCATCTAGTGACCCACCACTAGAACACGAAAAATTAGAAACGTATGATCATTATTTAACTGATTTAATAACAAGATTGCACGAAATGCGAAATATTGCAAAAGAAAATTTGATATCAGCAAAAGAAAAATCAAAAATTTATTATGACAAAAAATGCAACCCTCAAGATTTTAAAATAGGGGATGAAGTTTTTTTACTACAAGGAGGAAAAATTCATAAATTTGCGAATCAGTACACAGGACCACATAAAGTATTAGAAATTTTAAAAAAGGGGAATATTAAAATACAACAAAAAAATAAACAAAAAATAGTTCATATAAATAGGCTAAAATTATCACGCATTATAAAAGAAAAATAAAAACAAAAACATGATGTCTGTTCCCAGAT